>JAOXOE010000441.1:36252920-36271322 GCA_028565055.1 Phoeniculus purpureus
GGACTGCTTTCCAGCAGATCACCTCCCAGCCTGTACTGGTGGAGTTTGTTATTCCTCCCCAGATGCAGGACTCTGCATCATGGACTTTCCCTGAGCAGCAGAGGAAGAGGTTAAACTACACTTTGTCATGTGATCATCTGGTTGTCTCTTGATCTTTTCTATTCTTTAAATGCTTCTACTAACAACCTCATGTAGAAATACAAGTCCCAACTGAGGGTTAACTTCATAGATAAAATGCAGTAACCTCATGTGTTTTCTGTCTGCTCTCCTGCACTTAAAGACAAGAACCCAAACTGGAATTCAAAATGCAGACAAAAGTACTCAGGGCAAGCTTGGACAGTGTGTCTCTTATCTTTAGTATTGTGACCAAGGTTCTCAAAGCTTAAGAGGTTTGTTTTTTTTTTTTCTTCAGATTACTTTATGCTGCATGCTGGTAGCCTGCTGAGATTACACAGTAATGATTGAGAGCTGTAGATGGCAAGTGTAAGTCTAAATACAAACACTTTGGGTCTTTTACTGCCTAAGATGGAATCATAGAATCATTAGGGGTTGAAAGGGACCTCAAGAGATCATCCAGTCCAGTTCCCCCACCACAGCAATATCACCTAAACCAAGTCACACAGCAACATATCCAGGCAGGTTTTAAACATCTCCAGAGAAGGAGACTCCACAGCCCTCCTGGGCAGCCTGTTCCAGTGCTCTCTCACACTCACTGGGAAGAAGTTCGTTCTGATATTTATATGGAACCTCCTATGTTCCAGCTTGCACCCGTTGCCCCTTGTCCTATCACCAGATGACATGGAGAATAGCCTGGCTCCATCCTCATGACACCCACCCCTCACATATTTATAGACATTAATGACATCACCCCTCAGTCTCCTCCAAGCTAAAGAGACCCAGCTCTCTCTGCCTTTCCTCATAAGGGAGGTGTTCTACTTCCTTCATCATCTTCATTGCTCTGCACTGGACTCTTTTTTTAAGCAGCTCCATGGCTGAGATCCATGGATGTGATCTCACTAGTGCAGAGTACAGGGGGAGAAGAACCTCTATCTGCTAACCGCCCCGGTTCTGATCCACCCCAGGATGCCGTTGGCCCTCTTGGCTACAAGAGCACATTGCTGGCTCATGGTCATCCTGCTGTCCACTAGGACTCCCAGGTTCTTTTCTCCTACACTGCTCTCCAACAGGTCAGTCCCCAACATATACTGGTGCCTGGGCTTGTACTTGCCCAGATGTAAGACTCTGTACTTACCCTTGTTATACTTCATTAAATTTCTCCCTGCCCAGGTCTTGCTGAATGGCAACACAGTCTGCTGGGGTGTTGGTGATACCACCCAGCTTTGTGTCATCAGCAAACTTGCTGACAGTGCACCTTAATCCCTCATCCAAATTATTAATGAATAGATTGAACAGTACTGGTCCCAGTACTGACACTTGGGGGACCCCACTAGATACAGGCCTCCAACTAGACTGTCCCACTGACCACCACTCTCTGGCTTCTGTCCTGCAGCCAGTTCATGATCCACCTCACTACCCAATCATTCAGACCACACTGCCTCAGTTTGGCTGTGGGAGACTGTGTCAAATGCCTTACTGAAGACCACATCCACGGCTCTGCCGTCATCTGTCCACCTGGTTATGCCCTCATAAAAGGCTATCAGATTGGTCAAGAATCTTAAAGCTGTTTTGCTAGCCCGTATGTTATGATTGAGAAGAGTACTGTGAACTTTCCAAATGTAGTAGCTGAACATAGTGTCATGTAAGAACTGGTTTCCCTAAACTCTGCTGAATTACTTCTCTACCATGTTTCTTTTTTATAGTTAAAATGGAATCCCTTTTAAAGTCTGGGCTTGCTTTTTTTCCCCTCGTTCCAGCACAATGTGTGTTAGAATGCTAATTCTGCTCAGTGTATTACTGGGTAGTCGATGAATGTTTCTGTTCCTGAGCTCTTGGATACTCTAAATTGTATTAATACTAAATTATTATTTATAAATAATATGACTTATCTCTTAATGCTGATGTAAATACTTTGCACATCTCTCCAAAGCTTTCTTTTCTCGTTAGAATTTAGAAATTTGTTACACTGACCAGGAGGTGGTATATAAGAAGTGGTTTTGTGAAGGCATAGCTGAGCAGGCTTGCTAAATTAAGTTCTCTGTACTAGGATGTGGGTTTCTTTAATCCTGTAGGAGACTTCACTTCAATGTGTAGACCCATCACTGAAAGAAATAGAGCCAAATAAAGTGATAAAACGTTAAAGCAATAAAACAACATAAAACTTAGCTTACCATTCATTTTGTGCTCTTTAGTTGTCTTGCAGTCTAGAAGATGAGAAGCAGTGTTTGTGATTCAAGTGACATGCATTGTTGGGTTTTTTTTGCAAGACTAACACGGTAAATTTTCAGTTATCGTTCTGTTTTTTCTGGTTCGTATAGGAAAATAAATAGCTTGTGCTGTCCTAGCCAAAAGTAGTTTTACTATTTGATCCATAGTTCTTACAGAACAGAGCCCTTAAATGGTAAAATCCAGTTTAATTGCTAGGCAACATAATCATACGTGTATCAGAACAAACCTTTTATTCTACATAAGACTGTCATGGCATAATTGCTGTAACGAACACTCCTCTCTCAGGAGTTCTTACGCACTGGAAAAGGTTGCTTGGAGAGGTTGTGGTATCTTCACACTTTCAAAATTTAGAGTTGGCCAACCAGATCTGCCTTTGAATTTAGCCTTGCTCTGAACAGGAGGCTGGCCTTCCAAGCTCAGCATCTGCACTGAGTGGCTGTGAAGAGCTTGCAAATGGGAGAAGTTTCTTGTGCAGAGAATACTCATTGTCTTCTGTGTGTTCTTAAATGCTACTTTCAAATCCTTCCTTATGTCCAAGTAGCGATTCCATAGTTTCTTCCAAGTAGTGATTTTTTCTTACTGATCTTAATCTGTTCTGTTATTTTTGTGATCTCAAAGTCTTTTTCACAGTTCAGTTTGCATTAGTTTATGCAAGGTAGGTGGATAGTTATGGAAGTATAGTTTAAAGCAGTTAAAATACACATTTTAACGTGAGGAAAAATAAGTTTTAAATATTAGCACTTTTTTTTGTACAGGAATGAGACTTAGTATATGAATGTTGAATGAGACTTAGTATATGAATGTTTTGCACATTTTATATATATATATGTATGCACATTCAAAACAAGATTCTTGGTTTTGCATTTTTCAATGCATGACGTTATATCTACAGTTGGTGACCAGCAACCATTACTCATCTTCTGTGCCACTCAGAAGTTTCTCTTAAAGCATATGCTGGGGAGTACATCAGCATGGGTTAGTTGATTGTGCATGTGCTTTATACTAACAGTGAATAGTGCTTCAAACATGTGCATGGAAAAAAAAAGCTAAATTAAAAAGAGCAGAATTTCCATTGTACAAACAAGGAGTGCGAGTGCCAAGACTTCTAACCTCGCATGAGGCAAAATCTCTGCTTTCAAACCTGCCATTCCAATACTGCTTCAGTAGCTGCTTAGGTATTTTGAGGGAGTGATTACAGCTATTTTGCATTTTATTTATCAGGGCTTTTGAAGTCCTAGGAGCAGACAGGAAAGTGCAGGAGAAATATGACAAGAGAATTTCAGACACTTCTTTGGGAGCCCAACTCAGGTGCCTCTGTATCAGTGCGTGCAGCATGGGCAATGAACAAGAAGAGTTAGAATGTGCATGTTTCTGCAGGGCTGTGACCTCATTGTATCACAAGACATGGTGGGATGGCTTCTGTGACTGGAGTTTTGAAATGAAGAGGCATAAGCTCTTTAGAAAGGACAGGCAGGTGAGACAAGGAGGGGGTGTTGCCCTCTAAGTCAATGACCAGCTGAAGTGCACGGAACTTGACCTGGGGATGGATGAGGAAACACGTGAGAGCTTATGGGTCAGGGTAAAAGGGAGGGCAGTAGACATGGTGGTGGTCTACTACAGGCCACCTGACTAGAAATACCAATTGGATGAGGCCCTTTGTAGGCAGATAGGAAAGGCTTTGTGTTCACAGTCCCAGGCCCACATGGAGCCAATATTGGAATACAACAGGGCATAAATGATCCAGGAGATTCTTGGAGAGCAGTGCTGGTAACTTCTTTCTCCAAGTGATAGAGGAGCCAACCAGCAGATAGGTACTATGGCTGGACCTTGTCCTCACTTGCAAGAAGGGGCTGGTGGAGAATGTGAAACTCAAGGGCAGCCTTGGCTGCAGTGATCATGAGATGATGGAGTTCATGGTCTTTAGGGTACTGAGGACCAAAGTAGGTTTGCTACCCTGGACTTCAGGAAAGCATAGTTTTGGCTTCTTCAGGGACCTCTTTGGTAGAGTGCAGTGAGATAAGATATATCCACTGGTCCTGAGGGAGCTGGTGGATGAAGTTGCCAGGCCATTAACCATCACCATCATATTTGAGAAATCATGGCAGTCCACTGAAGTTCCTGCTGACTGGAAAAGGAGAAACAACTCCAGTTTCTCAAAAACGAAATAAGTATGACTCAGGGAACTACAGGCCAGTCAGTCTCCCCTCTGTGCCTGGCAAGGTTATGGATCAGATCCTACAATATGGAAGCTATGCTAAGGCACATAGAACATAAGGAGGTGATCTGTGACAGCCAGCACAGCTTCACTAAGAGTAGATTGTAACATTATTGTGGAACAGCACCACATCTGTCAGCCACAGCGTTGGTGCATAACTGATATCACCTGGACTTGTGCAAGGCATTTGACATTCTTCTGCATGACATGCTTGATCTAAAATAGACATGATTTTAACAGATGGCCTGCTCAGTGTACAAGGAATTGGCTGAATCATCACACTCAGAGTTGGGATCAAAGATTTGATGTCTGAGTAGAGCTGAATTATGAGTGGTGCTCCTCAGGAGTCTGTCTTGGGTCCAGTCTGTTTAGCATCTGTGTATGAGACATGGGCAGTGGCACTGAGTGCACCCTCAGCAAGTCTGCCGGTGACACCAAGGTGTGTGGTGTGATCAAAATGCTGGAAGGAAGGGAGGGCATCCAGACGGACCTTGACAGGCTTGAGAACTGCACCCATGCAAATTGCATGAGGTTCGACAACTCTGTGTGCAAGGTCTTAATATCCATGTTGGGGTAGTCGTAGGCACAGATACATGCTGGGTGGTGAATGGATTGAAAGCAGCCCTGAGGAGAAGGGCTTGGGGGTGTTGATGGGTGTGAAGCTCAACATGAGCCAGAAATGTGTGAGGGCAGCCCAGAAGGCCAACTGAATCCTGAGCTGGATCTAAAGAAGTATCACTAGCTGGTGAAGGGAAGAGATTTTCCACTTCTGTTCTGCTCTTGTGAGACTTCACCTGGAGTACTGTGTACAGTTCTAGAATCCTCAATACTAAAAGGACTTGGAAATGTTGGAATGAGTCCAGAGGAGGCCACAGGGATGATCAGAGGGCCTGAGACAATTGCAGTTGCTCAGACCTAGAGAAGAGAAGGCTCTTCAGGGGGCCTTACAAGCAGTGAAGGGAGCCTGCAGGAGAGGGACTTTTTCTGAGGACATCTAGTGATAGGAGGAGAAATGGCTTCAAACTGAAAGATTAGATTTAGAGTAGTTATTAGGAAGAAATTCCTCACTACGAAGATGGGGAGGCACTGGAACAGGTTGCCCAGGGAGGTTGTGGATGAACCCTCCCTGGAAATGTTCAAGGTCTGGGGTGGTGATAGGTGTCCCTGCCCATAGCAGGAAGGTTAGAACTGGATGATCTTTAAGGTCTCTTCTAAGACATTCTTTGGTTCCTCTATACCCTTTTCTAGACCAGAATGCCAGACTTGAGACTGGATGTTATGAGAGTAGTCTTCTGATGAGACACCTTCATGCTTAAGAACTCTGGGGTCAAGATTCCTATGACAGCCTGCCTGCTCAGCTCAGATTTTTTGACATGTCTGCACTAATTAGATTGATAAGTTGTCACCACTGTCCTGCTTTCAGCTTGCATTGTTGTCATCAAGGTCATGATGACTGTATCTTACAGCGTGTGACAGGATGTCCTATGTGTTATAATTGCACTCAGAAGTAGAAGCAGAGTCAAGTCAGAAGACTTGTCTAAAAGACATTTAAAGAAAGATGTACATTCTTTTCAGTATGCATGTGCTAGGAATTTATTAGAAGCTGTAGAATGCTGAAATGTAAGACAAAGGAAAAGTTCAAATAATCTTAAAATTCAACTATTAAAACAAAGATTTCTGTGTGATAACTTGAAGCAATAATTCTTAGTGATAGAAAGCACATGGCTGGCAAGACTGAACAGCTGGAAATGCCACCCCAGGTACCTGATTATCTGTCTCTCTGAGGTATCCTGTAAAGTACAAAAGTTCAGTGGAGTAAAACTAAGAGTCTGGTTTCCTGTGTTCTGTATCCCTTTTTTACCCCTACTCCCTCCTCCTCAATAATATAAAAAACCCCAATGAAGACCAAAGACCTCCAAGCCAGTATAATACTGTAGGAGATTAAGACTATGAAGCTTGCCTGGACAAGAGGACGCAGGTGGGCTTTGGTGGTTTGGGTGCAGCTGTGCACTGACTGGCCAACTGATAGACCACACAGAGGGTGGTAGTGACAGAGACTTCACTTTTACAGCCTCTTGCTCACTGGGACACTACAAGAAGTTTATTTTTCTGTTCACCACATAGGGCTCATTTCCACGAAACGTGGCTCTCCAGTCAGTTCCAAGTGTGTTTGAGAGGCTGGGAGGAGGGATAGCAGCATCACAAGCCCAGTCTGTTTCAAAGCTAAATACACCCCATGCTACCAGAAGTATTAGCTAGTTAGGATGCCATCTTGAAGTCTCTGGTTTTATATTTTACATAAGAATATATAAACTGGTTTTTTTAGGAGGAAAGTTGCATTATCTCATGGGTCATTCTTCTGCTGTGAACTTCAGCTCCCTCGCCAACTTCAAGTTTTTTTTTCAGAGCTTAATTTAGATACTCTGCATACAGAAATGCTTTGAGTAATTTCTGTTCTTAGTACAAATTGTAATGTCGAGGAAAAGTTTATTGATCCTAAATAATCAAATTAGATTGTGTCTTCTGTTATTGTCTTCTCAGCTAGTGTAACAAAAGTGTATATTTCAAATAACTTTTTGACTTTTTTGAATTCTAAAATTTTGATGAAAGAGTGTTGGCTTGGCTTTGCATTGTCAGTATATTGAAACTGCCTTCACACAGGGCTTGCTAGGTTCCAAATCCCATGGTCCATTTAGCAGTCAATTTTTTGGGGGTGTTAGACATTACATAAGTTAAATTTTTTTTTGTTTTTTTAGAATGAAATTTATTTTTAATTTCTGTAGAAACTTTTTTGTGTTTCTGTTGGTTTTATTTCTTTTTTTCCTCCTAAGAATAAGAAACTGCAGCTTAAGAAATAGCTGGTGGTGAACTAGGAGTTAGGATTTAGCTTACTGAAGTAGAACCAGTCTTTGACATTTGTGCAGCCTGCCCAATGCCTTTAGGAATGGGAGGCCCCCAGCAGAACCAGCCTATATTGAATGTTATAGCCAGAGCCCCCTCTTTGCTTTCTGGAAGTATAATGTCTTCATTGCTGTAAATGTGTAAGATCTTAGTGAGGTAATGGTGAGAATTCCTCGCCAAGCTGGCCACTGTGGTGCTGTGCTTGTTTAGCTTTTCTGGTCTGACGTACTTCTTCATAAAACAGAAACACGTAAGCTGAGCACGCAAATCTATCGGGTGTACGGCATAGTAAATATTATTTATCAGTGAGCTTTCCTAGTGGTTTTCTGTGACAAGATACCCAGTACGTCAATTCCAAAAGCAGAGTCCTATTTTGGTCTGAAGTCTCTTGCCAGCTGGCATTTCAGACCTTCAGCAGTTTCATACCTCTGTGAAACTTTCCCATGCTGTTCATTTGGCATTGAGTACCCTAGCTCAATTCAATCTGCTCCTTACCTCTGCCTTGTGACCAATTCGGTTTCCTTGAAGAAATCCATGATATTGGAAGTCTTTGCATTTCTCAACATTTAGCCTTGTTTTGTTTGGAAGAAACTTAGTAGGAAAACAGATGTTTGGGAGTTGTGCTGTTTGATGTGTAAGTTTAGGAACTTTGTGCTCTCTTAACTTGCCAGTTCTCCTGTCAGCATCTCTTTCAGTGCTTCTTTTTCTAATTTTCTTCTGTGGGTCAGAATCAGGCCATGCTTTGTTTTATGCTGGCATTTAAAGGAAAATCATTTTCCCTGTGTTCTTACCAGTCTACGTGTTTGAAGTTGGCGTTTGACTTCAAGAGTTGACAAAATGGTCTTGAGTATGATTTAAAAAAAAAAAAGCAACTGGAGAGGAGGAAAAGGCATTTGTGTCCATCTAGAAATTATAAATCAGAGAACTGGAAACTTTTACAGTTTCATAAACTACAAGTTCCAAATAAAGCTTTTCCCACAGTTCTACAGAAGCAGCAGATTGATAGCTAAGTTTCACCCATCTGAACACTTACGGGTTTTCATTTCCCTCTTGCTAATATCCCTTTCTTTTACAATAACCATAAAGTGTCAAGTCCAGAGCTCACAAGTGAGTTTCCCTCTGTCTAGCCACAGATGTTCAGCAATGACAGTCAAGTCTTGGGCAATTTCTAAAGCCTAGATTAACTTCATTAATTGCTTTCCTTTCTCACTGATGGCATTTCTCTTAAGCTCTGACTCTTGTTCTCATTTCTTATGTGCTGGTTTTAGTCTATTTAATTGTCTCTTCAATGTCATCATTACCTGTTTTATGTTTGCTGCTGAAACCTTAGCTGAGGCTTTGCTTACTTCCCTGATCCGAAATAGTCTGAATTTCTTTATTAATGAGAACTGGAAGCTTCTTTCAGTTCAGCACTGATTTGTCTGTTTCTTAAGATACTGTTATGCCAGGGTATTAGACTCTGCAGTCTTTTGGAAGTAGACAAAGGACAGCTAAACTGTAATTCAAATTATGTGTCAGAATTTATATTTGCCTTTCAGGTAATGCCGGATTTCTTTGGGTGATCATTGTTCTTTGGGTTGGTGGTGTTGCTTTTTTTAATTTATTTATGGGGTTTGGGAGTTTGTGGTGGTTTTCAATAAGACCAAATCATTTCATCTATGTACTGAGTTATGAGAATGGATTCCTTGGGCTCTATGCGTTTAATGGGGATACAGAGAGGCTGTCCCCGTTGTCGCCTGGGGCAAGGGGGGCAATGAAGTGTGGATTTGTGATTCAGAACCTCTGTTCTTGCTCAGCTGATGCTGGCAGAGACACAAAATGGTATAAGCAGTGAGTTGCAGTGATTTTTGTCTTTTGTTTCTGGAAGTAACAGTTGGCATCAGAAATAAATTTCCTTGTCTGTTTGGTCTCTGTGGAGAATTCGGTACTAAAAGTATAGAACTGATCTACAAGAAGATACGTTTCGTTACCAGTACTTGTTTTGGGCTTAGCAAGGGAAGATAGAAGATGACAAAGACCATGTACAAGAAGGTTTGTGTGTTTGGGATGTGAGGCGTTTGGCTCCCTTTGTTGTATTGGTGGACATACTTTTATAACTGATAAATGAACTGGACTTTGTTTCTTCACTCTGCTTCTCGATTTGTAACCGTAGTGCTTGAGGCAACTGTAAAGCAGTGAAATAAGTTTATATTTCAAGTGTCAGTTAACATGGAGGGAGAACTGGGGAACGCTTTTCTTTTGTAAAGAGCCAGGCGTTTCTCTTAAGTATTCTCCAACTGGGTTTTCTCCTTCATGTGCTCAAGCTTTTCAAGATGGTTTGCCCTTGCTAAGCTACAAGATAAGCAAGGAAATGACTGAAAACAGGTTTTAAATTTAACCTGCGGTATTCTTCATCTGTTGCTCTGTTAATGCTTTGTGTGCTGACCTAGAAGAATAATACTCTACTGTAACTCAACAGTGTTAATTACTTTCTTGTCAGCCTGTCAGCTGTGCTTAGTCCTGGTGAATTAATCAAATGGCCATGTTCTGTAGGCTTTTCCCCTCCATCAGTTAGACTTGTATGGCCCTGCTCTCTTTGTGTGGTGATTTACAATGAAAAGACTAGAAAGTATTTAATAAGTAAAAACCTGTTATGTTCTAAACCAGACTTAAAGCAGCATATAAAACCTGCCTGGACATGTTCCTGTGTGACTTGGTGTAGGTGATCCTATTCTGGCAGAGGGATCAGACTACAGGATCTTTCAAGGTCCCTTCCAATCTCTAGTGTTCTATGATTCTTTGATTCTTACTATTGAAAACTTTGCATGGAATAGACAGGAAAAGTTGGTGCTGCATAGACTGCAGGACACTGATAGTTGTGTGTTATTTACAGTAGCATGTGAGTAGTATTTTGCATGGTACTATACCCTTACACCTTCTTTACCACATCTCTCACAACTTCCTCTAACGCCACAACTTCAATATTAAGGACGTTTTTCATAGAGAGATAGAAAAATATATGAAAGAATGCAAACTCTGTTCTTCTTTGTTCCTGGACTGATGCAAATAATAAACTAAAACTTGTGTTTCAGGAATAGTTTTTAATTCTTGACCTTCTAGAGGCTTTTTAAAATGTGGGTGTGCTATGCTTAATATACTTCAGCAGTTATGTACGTATGGTGTTCACATGAAGTGTGGACATACATCTGATTTTGTGCTTTCTGAGATGCTGTCTCTCAGAGATGCTGTATTTGTTTCATTTAAATACAGGGATCTTCATTTCTCAGATGTTTTCTCATTTTCACTTCACAGAAACCATCTTAAAGCATGGACACCAGTAAGAAGACAGAACCCCCTTTATCTGTAGAAATGGTACAACAGAGAGCCAATCCTGATCGCAGTCCTTCAGCATCGATTTATGTTCCAGAGCAAGGTGGCTACAAAGAGAAATTTGTGAATGCCGTGGAAGATAAGTATAAATGTGAAAAGTGTCACCTCATCTTATGCAATCCTAAACAGACTGAATGTGGACACAGATTCTGTGAGACCTGCATGAATGCCTTGCTAAGGTGTGTTTCTTTGTTGTGATAGAACATGTGAATGCAATCAAATCTTGTGAACCACCACAACTACACTATTGTAGTTTTGGGAATGCATTAAGTTAATGCCCTGACTCAAAGCTGGCTCTGCTTGTAGCTTGCTTATTTGTTATCCATAGAATGCTTTTGATTGGAAGGTACCTCTTAAAGGTCATCTAATCCAACCTTCCTGCAGTAAGCAGGGACATCTTCAACTAGATAAGGTTACTCAGAGCCTCATCCAGCCTCACCTTGAATATCTTCAGCAATGGGGCTTCCACCACTTCTCTGGGCAACCTGTTCCAGTGTTTCACCACCCTCATTTCCATTCTAGGTCAAGATGAGCCAGTTAAGCTTTCTGTCAATATTGAAACTGTTGTTAAAATGGGTTGATCTCATGTAGTGATATCTTAGGTAAGAATTTCATCGCATGTGAAGCCTAGTCTGAGTACCTGTTTCACTTCACTGCTAAAATGGCCAGTTTGGGGTAGAATATACATAGCACAAGGAGGTGAGCTGGCAGAAGTCCTTAGAGTGATGGTAACTAACCTAGCACTTAGACTTGAGTAAGTATGACATGGATAAATTTAACTGATTGTGGAGCTTCCTTTCCCAGTAACCCTTCTAGCTGTACGTCCTGGGGCTTGCATATTTTATGGATTCCAGTTGTATCAGGAAGTTACAGTTTCTCTGTAACTGTGATGCTTGGACTAGAGTGTAAAGTGGGTGAGTGAATATTATAGACATAAAATGAATGCCAAGAGATTCAATCTCTCCCAGTCTAGGTAACAATAAAAGCGTAATCATTCAAGGAGTACCTAGCTTTTAAGAAGTATCTGTGCATCAGTAGAAGTATATTGCTTTGCCTCTTAACTTTGATGCATTGCTATTAGTTTTGAAATAGCACTGCTGAGTACAACTTGGTCTAATACTTGGAGACTATTCTGCAAGCTTTAATCTCCTGCAGTAAATGAGCAGTCAGTACTTCCATTTGCCAGTGGGAAACCAGAGGTGCAGAAGTGATTAACCTCACTGGGTGTTGCACACTGGACTACTAACAAAGATTTGATTTGGGAAGGTCTTGGTAATCTGTTTGCTTTTGTGACTGTCCTGCCTCTAGGTGTTATAGTTCACTTGGAAATACTGTCATCTCAGATGGGTATTAATTGAGACTACATGCATCATGGCAAAAGTGGTTGGAGGATATTACGTTCCTCAGTCTCATGATAAAGAGTAACCTCTGTACTGGACAAATACAGGGTCCACAGCTCACTAATCCTCTTCTGTCTTTTATGTTCTGGTTGGTGTCAAGTTTAAAACAAAAAAAACTCCCCACCAACTTTTTGATCAGTAAATGTTTTCCGGTGCAGTTTGTACTTAAGAAATGGTGTGATTTCTTTCTGAATATCTGTTTTTGGAAGACGCATGGTTAATAACAGTGACTTACAGAAAAGCAAAGGCCTGCTATGCTTAGGTGTATGCAGATGGACAGAACAGATCCTTAACAGTCTAAGCAGTGACAATTGTAGCATTACTGGAATCTGGGCAGTTTTCCTTCCCTGCTGTGAAACATGCTCATGTGTTTATTACAGTGGAGCTAAAATATGTGCAATTTTACCTTACTGACTTTTCAGCAGTCTGTTATTGAAAAGAACACATGAGTAAGACCATCTACCACATGACTCTTTCATTCAAGTTATTTCACTATATTTGAGGGCTTGCTGCAGACAAATAGTCAAATTAAATTTACAGCTCCGTGTTTTTGAGAAATAAGACTGCCATAAGACTGGAAGCAAAATAAGCTTACGTTGTTTCTGAATTTGGCACAAAAATTTTCATTCAGTGTCAATGGGCTGCTGCACACACACCGATTATAAGCTGGCACCTTCTGTTCTAGTGTTATCTGAGGACAAAGAATTGGGAGTCAGTGTAGGTAATGCAGTAGAGACATCTGCTCAGTATGCAGCACTAGTTTAAAAAGCAAGTGGGATGCCCGAGTGAATTCTGCAAAGGTGAGGAAAGCATGACATTGTATTAAGTACTATATGCCCTCAAGCAGATTAGTTCCCCCCCTTTTTTTTCCTGCAACTTAAGAAAATTATTAAAGATATTGAAGCAGCAAGGTAGTTAAGATGCTCAGAAATATGAAGAGACACAGAATGGTCAGGAGCAGAAGCCAGCAAGATGATTTGAAATAACCATGCTGATTATATAGCATAATGGAACTTACTCAGCCTTTTTCATTGATTTCCACTGCTGCTGGCATCCACCGCTCACGTAGCCTGTCAATGAGTTGCTTTAACAAAAGGATTTACCTAGCTTTTACTTAGTACTTTTAATCCACAGATCTTGATGCTTTACAAGGGAGATCAATATGAGTATCCCCATTTTGAAACGGGGAAAAGGAGCTTAAAAGGAATGGAGGGATTTACACTACTACACCTAGCAGGTTGGAACCAATAACAGCTTTAGAAACCCAGGTTTCCTACACTCTAGTTCTAGCTTGTATTCACAGCCTGGTCTGATCCTCAACCTATCTGTTGTTTAAGAGATCACACTACAGGGAAATAATTCAGATAAATGAGGAAACAAGGATATGTAACTGTTGCTAAAACCAGAATAGACTCAAAGGCAATAAATACTTTTTTACATAAATAATTTTCACTCTAAGAAGCTATATAATTGGCTGCCAGAGAAGGTAAAGTTTAATTAGGTGTTGTTTGAAAAAGGACTGGATAATTGAAGAGACAATATTTTGCCTGTTTGCACAGATTGAGCAGTGATGAAAATTGTGCATCATGTGCAGACTAAAATAGAGGATGAATTTTGCTGCCTTGAAGAAAACCACTGGAGTTGACTGGAGGCTTTGTGGTGATCTTACTTCCTTGGGAATGCCAGATACTGTCCACTAAAAACTCAGTGCTGCAGTTTTTGAAATAACAATGTGTTAACTCATAGTGAACTATATCCTTGTTTAATGAATTTAAAATAGATTGAGTAATCATTAGTGCCCCTGTAAATGAAAATTTTCTAACTACAAAAGTTCAGGTGAGTTAAAAGAATTTTTCTGTTTTCTCTCCAGTTCTTCTAGTCCAAAATGCACTGCGTGTCAAGAAAGCATAGTAAAAGATAAGGTATAGTTAAAATTGTTTCTTACTCGAGTATTGAATTGTGTGACGTACATGAGATGTTTTATTGCTTTCGGGTAATCATTTCATAAGCCTAATAAGCTACCTGAGGAAGATAGTTTTGTTACAAAACCAAAGCCATGTATTTTATATAGGAAGACAGCATGTTTTTACTGTTATCCACGTGGTAGAAAACATGTCAGCTTCACATCTAGAGGTGCAGCCAGGTGTCACATCTTACTTTCACAGCTAGGAGCTTCAGCAACATATTGCAGTTGTCTTCCCATCAGCTGTGAGGATTATAAGAAATATTGCATCTCTTGTAAATGCAGAGATGTGACAGATCTAGGTGAAACTTACTCCTGATCTGGCTCCAGAATAGTGTCTGCTATTTCACTAACCTGTTTTTACAGTGTGGTATTCTGTGAGCCACACTGGAGCCAGAACAGTACAGAGTTACACTAACTGTAATAGAATCAGACTATATGGAAACGCTATTTCACTTACACACTCTTCAGTGTTTTTTGCAGCAAAAACCTTGTAAAGGTTGAGGGTTGAGAACATTCTTTTTGACTAAGTATGTGGTTTATGTGGTTTTTACATTAGATTTTTCTAAACTGTTCAGTAAATTATTTGTGTTAGTAGTCCACCCTGCTTAAATGAGTACTTGTAATAGTAAACATCTCCAGGAGAAGCTTAGTGGGTATGTTTGATCTCTTCTTGTCTTAACTCAACATAGTTGTCTGAGCAGACACTGATACTTGGGTTGGATTCGTAGTCGCTGTTTACAGATCTGATTGTAATTCTTTGCGGTTGTTAAATGTTAGCACACAGAACTGCTCTGTAATTAGTATCCCTGCAGTGTATGCAGCATCACAGAAAACTTGTCACAGAGGTGGTGATTGGTTGCTCCTGGCTCTTTGGTATTGCTTAATGGTTATGAAAGCAATTGCAAAATAATTAGGTGTTTCAATCCCTTTGTTTTGGACTTCAAAACCAGGACTGAAGACCATAACTACTATCTCCAGTTCCTGCCTTTAGCAATGTGGCTTCTTGAGAGTGTAGTTGTGTTGTCTCTTATCTTTTAGGGGTTTCACCCATAAAAGGTGAAAAGTCCAAACACCAAACTCTCTATTTCTAACTTACAGTAGTTCTACTATAGAAAAAAATATGCTGGAAAGGATAATAGACATTAAAATGGAGAGATAGTAAAAGCTTGCTTATCTATGACATAATACACACTCTCCAGTCTACAGCCTTGGGAAATGCTTTTAATTATATGTTACTACTGAAGTGCAAATATGTGTTCCAGCCAACCAGTCTAACCATTGTAGGGTTGCCTTCCATGAAAACCTTCCTGTCTGCTTTGCTTTGGCTCTTTTTGTCCTTGGTATTGAGCCTAGTACATCAGCTTCCCAAGCAATGTAAAGAATTTGAGCTTATGCAGGCCTATTATTGGCAAGCAAATAGCAAAATATTTAGTCCTGTCTTGTACTTACCCCTTTATTGTATTTGCTGTAAAAGTGAAACAGTAGTAGAGCGTCTGTCCAAATCTTTCACTGGATTACTTTGTAGTGGATGAATCTCAGCAATGTGCACATCCCGGCAATAAAATCTCACCATTCAGTTTTTCATGCACATAAAGCTAGAATTACATGATGCTGCTGTAGCCAGGTTGTGGCTTCTACTTTATTTGAACTTGTGTATTCTTGAGTGGTTTTAAATTTCCAAAATGAAGTGATTTTTGATTTTTTTTCAGGTATTTAAAGATAATTGTTGCAGGAGAGAGCTCCTTGCCCTTCAAATATACTGCAGAAATGAAAACAAGGGCTGTAAAGAACAACTGTCTTTGGGTCAGTTACTGGTAAGTAATCTGACATAATCAAGCTCCCTTTTGAGGTAGAGAATGAGAAGAAAATCTGGCAAATTAAAACCCTAGTCTATTTCTTGACCTGCTCACACTACTGATTAATCTGATTTATAAATGATAGAGTAAGTTGACTCATCTGAGTTTCAGAACAGTTTGTAAGTTATAACTCAAATAAGATATAAGGAATCACAGTAAAAAATCAAGTGATTGTGTGGCACTAAAGCTCAGAAATGCATGAAGCAGATGAGAACTGGAGGGAGAACTGAAATTGAGAACAATCTTAATGTGTACTTCACAGGTGTGAGAAATTTGAAATCCTTTTTGATGTGTTTTTGTTTGTATTGACCAGTCAAGTGATAGTTCATGCACGGAATTAAAGATTTAGTTCTTGTAGATCTGGATGAAATCATCTGTAGCTTTGAACCACGTGTAGCTTTGTTTCATGAAGGTATAACATAGCAGTATTCCAGGAGTTTAGCAGTTGTGAGGTATTGCCTCACGGTAGTTTGCTATAGTGAGATGTATAGGTAGTTACTTTGAATTAACAATTTAAAGCAGCATCTGTGTTTATGTGGAATGATATATTTTGAAAAGGGATGCTTCCCTTACCTTTAAATAGCCTGTGTGGAATTTTGGACTTTGCTAGAGTTCTTTTAATGGCAAAGTATCCCCATGTGCATCTATACAGTGAAATGTGCTGTCTGAGTATAAAGTCACAAATCTTTTCTTGAGTAGATTAGTTAGTGTTTGCTTTTACACAGTACAGTGCACAAAATAACTTTTACTTTGGTTCTGAGATTATTTAATGTGGAAATTTGTTAAAGGATATACATGCACACAACTTAATTGGCTCAACTTCTTTCTTGTTGGTTTGGATCTTTCAGATGCATTTGAAAACCGACTGTCAGTTTGAAGAACTGCCATGTCCCCGTGCTGATTGCAAAGATAAAATACTAAGAAGAGATTTGCCAGACCATGTAGAGAAGACCTGTAAATACCGGGAGACAACCTGTAAATACTGTAAAAGCCAAGTCCCAATGATTATGTTGCAGGTGCGGTGTTTTCTTACCTATGTAGGACATAATTTGCTATAACTCTTGTGCTTCTATATAGCAGCCTCTCAGACAGAATTAGTAAGTCAAAAAAGAAGATAGGATAACTTTCAAAACCTTTTTTTCCCCCTGTGGGAACAACAGTTACTACATTAACTGAGAAACATTTTCTTTCTACTGGTGTGCAGATACTGCATGAAAAAGTACAGATCCACCACAGTGTTGGTATTCATTTATATTTTGCTTAAACAGATACAAGAAATGCAACTACAATGAGAACAATTAAATGTCATGCAGGAAAAACAAGCATAGTGTAGCAATTTGGAGAAAAAGCATCTTCCTGAATAAGCCTTTGGTACTATGCGATCTCTTCTGAGAGCAGTGGAGGAAGCATGAAAACACAGACTGGGTCTTGACAAAACCAGCAGTGGTAGGTGACAGGCTGAGGCAGTCACCTGTTCTTGGTAATAGTAGCAGCTGCTCTGCTAAACAGCATGTTGTGAGGTAAAAATACAGAGCAGAGGTTGAGCAAGTCATGCTTACTTTAACACATAGAGCGTTGCCTCTGTTCTTTCACACTGAACTATGTCATGCTGACTCAATTGCTGTAATGCTAACACTGTTTTATAAATTCTTTTTACATAATTTCCATAGTTTTACAGTCACGGTTTTTGGACTGTCTTGGTAAAGATTAGAGGGATGGGAATTTAATTTTAGTTTGTGTTCTTGTGCATTGTTTTTTAGGTCAAGTCTGTTCAGAGGTGTCATTACAAAAAGGCATAGGTACAACTTCATGAAGTTCTGGTTTAGATGTAGCTTTCAGTTATAAGTGTATCTGTGCAAGGGCTGGTACCTTAATAATAGTGCATTACCTAGCATAACGTGGCTGAGGTGTTAAAATACACAGAGAAAACTAAGTTTACACTGTGTTTGCTCTTGCATGTTCTGTTACAGAGGTGAAATCATGTTCAGTTAGATTGTGAGGGCTGTTCTCCTGGAATTTTCTGTAGGATGGGAACTGATGTAGGGCAAAAAGTGGTGTTTAAAATATGCCTTAACAAACAAAATCACTGAGTATTAAATATGTCTTGTTGTGCAGACTGGATTTCCATATTTAAGTAAAGTGTTCAACGTTTCGTTGTAGACAGTTTCTTTTTATAGGAAGAACGTAGTTAACTTTTTTGAGTCTGAAATCATCATGTTTTGAGGAACATCGAACTCTTAAGAGCTTTCTCTTTTATCAGATATTGATGGATTTATCATAGAATCATAGAATCATTAGGGATTGGAAGGGACCCCAAAAGATCATCTAGTCCAATCCCCCTGCCACAGC
>JAOXOE010000441.1:36271422-36314325 GCA_028565055.1 Phoeniculus purpureus
GATCCTGCTGTGGCAGGGGGATTGGACTAGATGGTCTTTCGAGGTCCCTTCCAATCCCTGATGTTCTGTGATTCTGTGATTCAGGCCATATAGAGACAGTGGACACTGCTGTAAAAATGTAGTTCTGCAGTCTGTGACAAGCCACTGCAATTACTATAGACTGTGACTCTGAGCAGTGGGATTCTCTCCATGTCCTAGGAAGGTTTCATAGGCTCTTTTGGAGCTAGAGATTGTCCTTTTTCAAGAGCAACGAAGCTGGTAAGGGCCTAGAGAAGGAGCCTGATGGGGAGTGGTGGGGGCTGTTTATTCTGAGGAGGAGGAGGAGGATGAGGGGACACCTTATCAGCTGCGTGAATGGATGTTGCAGAGTGGTGGGTGTTGGTCTCCTCTCACCGGTCACTAGTGATAGAATAAGAGGGAAGGGTCTCAAGCTACACCAAGGGAGATTTAGGCTGGACATTAGAAGATACATTTTCACTGACAGAGTAGAACAGGCTGCTCAGAGAGGGGGTTGAATCATCATCCCTGGAGGTGTTTAAAGACCATACATGTGGTTCTTAAGATCTGGGCTAGTGGTGAACTTGGTAGAGTAGGGTTAGTGGTTACAATTTTCAGGGTCTTTTCCAATCTGAGTGGTTGTGTGACAATAGTGAGAAGGCAAATGGTAAAGGGACAATAGTTGCAAATCTGTCTTTTGCAGGACCTTGCTAGAAGATGGGATTTTTTTGGAGAAATCATCTTTTTTTTCTGGGATTAGCAGTACTAGCCCTTCCCCTCACGACCACCAAAAGTAAGTGAGAACTGCCACAACTTCGGTGTGACTACTAGCAACACAGGTTTGGTGTAATCTGCACTCTGATTCCAAAGCGATGCTGCCCTTGGGCTCTCAAATACAGGGTCAGTTTTTGTGCTTAAACATCCACTCACATCGGGGTTTTTTTAAAAAAACCCCCAACTTTCTGCATTTGTTTCTTAAGAAGACGAAATCTCGGGTCTCTCCACAGGAAAGTGTCAGTCCTTAGCAGTCTACGCAGTCCTCTGGATAAAATACCTCAACTGGAGGTGCTGGGAGGGGCAGGAAGAAAGCTCCCTAGTTCAAAGGATTTTCTCTTTTCTTTTCTCCTTCTTTCCTTCCTGTTGTTCTGCCTGATTTCTGCTGCTCTCTGCAACTGCACGTCCTTGAGGTCAATCTATTGTTATTTAGGAGTCCGATAGAGATATCAGGCTGAGGTTTGCCAGCTCCACACCTTCCAGCATGCTGCTGGAGAGTGGAGGTTAAATAGCTTCTTGTGATTACTACTGCTTCTGAAAGAAAAGCTGGTTTGGAAAAGAAAATTAATAAGAACAGGAGCTCTAGGAAGAAAATCACCTTTTCATGCGTTTTCGTAGAGTTCTCATTAGCCTGCAATGAAATGAAGCTCTCCAGGGGCAGCAGCATTCACAGAACATCCTGTAATGCTTGGTAACCCCTGCCTGTAAACCTAAGAGAAAGAATCAGGAAGGAATTCAATAAAGGAGCGCATTTGAAATGCACTGAGGATGCAGAAAAGGAGTTGGTAAGAGGAAGAAGTCTGCCTGAAAATTCTGATAGATTACTGAGGATCTGTAGCTCACAAACCAAATTTTACAGACCATGTGCAAAAAAAGGCCTTAACTGGAGAACAAAAAGTGTGCCTGGAGCCTGCTGCGTACGAAACCTCTCCGGTGCACGCCGTTCTGTAAGACAGCTGACAATTGTCTTTGCTGAGGTCTTTAACATTATTTTGCATGTGCCTGCAGCAGTTTCTAACAACAACATCAAACATCTGCATTGCAGCCCAAGTGCTTGAAAAGGGCACCCTGAGGTGGTTGTTCTCGTGTTGGTGATGTACTCACTGTTCCAAGGCTTTTCCACTTGGCTGACATGGAGAAGCTGTTAGAAACAAGACATTCTTCCTTCTGATCTGGGGTGATGCTGCAGAGCTGCTGCTGTTTGCACTCTGGGTAGACACACAGGTGTGTGTTTGCTTTTGCCACCTTAGCTCTACAAAGCAAATTTTGACAACTAAATCCAAACAGAATGTTGTATTTGCTCTTTTCTTCCTCCCAGATTTGTCCTTGTGCTCATTGTTCAACATTCCCTGCCGCTTCCCTGACCTATTGTGGGCGCCAGGGGTGCAGCTTTCAGTCTTTGTTGGTTTGGGTGAGGTTTGTCAGCACTAAGGCTCCATCTTACCCTCCCATTTACTGGGGAGGCGAGCAACAGGAGTAACCCATAAAAATTAACTGTTTTCAGACTGCATGAATTCTGCTGTCAGGAGAAGAAAAACGCTGACCCAATGCTTCTATGTAAACCTTTCCTCTTGAGACTCCAGTAAATCTGAGACAAAGTCTTTCAAAATACAGAGATTCAGACTATCTGCCTTATTGTCTACAAAAAAGAATCCCTATAATAACTAATGGTTCGCCCAAAATGTCATGTTGGCCCCTCACGATGACTTTTCACAAAACATACCCATGGTTTTCAACTGAAATACATCATTGCTTTCAGAAAAATATCTACAGGCGTCTCTAGCTCATGGTGAGAAATTCACCATGAACCTCAGGAGACTCTCCAAGGTCTTGACTAACTTAAACAACTGCAGTGCATTTCTAGTTTTGCCATTTATTAGCTTTATCCTGTGCGACTTGGTCAAGGTGATCCAGCTCTGGCAGGGCTATTGGACTAGATGATCTTTTGAGGTCCCTTCCAATCCCTGATGTTCCGAGATTCTGTGATTAGCCCAGGCCAGTGAATTTTGCCATGTTCATTGAAACAACAATTGAGGGTTTTCTTCTCTAAATATGAAGCACGTAACTCTCCCACCCTTTCCCAATCTCAAAGTGTTGTGCTTCTAACTTAAATTATAGCTTGTGAAGTGACAACCACAGTTCATTTGATGGTGGTTAGATTTCTAAACCAGAGGTAGACAAAGAAGCTCTTGCAGGTCCCCCTCCATTAACTACGGAGAAAAGATGGACAGCTGAATTGGCGGCCACGTTTTGGAACACTAAAATTACATGACATGAATGGCTGAAGTGGTCATGAGTCAAAGTCATCGCCTTTTTGAAAGACTTTGTCTCTACTTTGTTATTCTATTCAGCACGTGCCTGAAAGGGGCCTTTCAGAAGGTTGGGGAACACTGGTCGCAAGGGCAGGGGATGATGATTGCGAACCGTGCCAAAACCAGTAAGTGACACCTTCCCTCATGTCATGGGGAGTGAATTAAACACCCCTCACAGTAGGGGAATAAAAGGGGACTCAGAGACAGAAGCACTGCCCACTGTCCAATTTGCTCAGCGAGGCTGTGGCTCTTCCATTCCTGGAAGTGTCCATGGGCAGGTTGCATGGGGCTGTGAGCAGCCTGACCTGGTGAAAGGTGTCCCTGCCCATGGCAAGGGGGTTGAAACTAGATGATCTCTGAGGTTCTCTCCAATACAAACCATTCAATGATTCTGTGATTATATGTGTGAGGGTAAGTAAAATATTTGGGAATTCCGTTACTTGCTAGTTTTCTCTGTTGTGGCCACACTGGTCTGTAGCATCTGAGAGACTTCTGGGGGTTGTTAATAGAAGAACAGGCAGACATAAGAATGTTTTCCCACAACTGTCTCCAACTGAAAGAGAAAGATGAGTTTCATGGATTAACCCTGGGAAGATGTACACCAGTGTGGATGCATTCACATCCAGCGCTGCTCTCTGCGAGAAATGCCAGTGACTGCATTAGTGATACCCATTGTAGGAGATGTAAAACTTCATGGTTGTCAAAACATGTCCCTAGCATGCCATGCTCAAACAAATAAGGAGAATAATTTTAAGCCATGCCTTTTTAGAAGCATTTGACATGAAATGTGATGAAACCAATTTAGTTCTAGACCTGCATTTTAGATCTGCAGTGACCTAGAATCATAAAATCATAGAATCATTAATTAGGGGTTGGAAGGGACCACAGGATCATCCAGTTCCAACACCCCTGCCATGGGCAGGGACACCCCACCCTAGACCAGGCTTGCCAGAGCGTCATCCAGCCTGGCCTTAAACACCTCCAGGGATGGGGCCCCAACTTTCAGGATACTCAGGAGTGGAGACAGGCCTTTAGTCTAGCATTTTTATTTCACAGTGGAACCTACTTTAGACATTTGCGTTGGAAACAAGAACGGCATGTGCAGAAAATACAGTTTGTAAATAAGGTAGTTGTTCTTCAAGACAGCAAGCGGTGGAATCGTGAGTTGCTTTAAGAAATAATAGAACTGACTTACCCAGAGAGCAAAAGAGGTTTGTTAAAGCGTAGCTTTATGTTGAGATGGCACTATTGGGTGTGGATTGAAGTCAGTGCTACTATTCACGAATAAATTCGTGTTTGTAAACTGGAACATTCCCAAGCAGTGTTACATGTTGTCGTGTTATGGTTGGCCTCTATGTTTCAGTACATGGGAAAAGGACAGTTCTGCTTCTGTGCTGCTTTAAGGGTGCAGAAAGCCTGCATTTAGAAGATTGGCAATTGGCTGCTATTGTAAACTTTTTCTGCCTGGGTTGAGAAGGTCAGTGATTCTAGAAAGGCAGATGGTTTTATCTGTTGTGGCCTGATAAAATGTTACGCCACTGTACTTTGGTAATGAGAACCAAAGCTTAATGAGACTGTACATTTGAATGAAAGTTTCCTTTTGACTTCTCATTCGAGTTTTGTCATCCAGAGCTTGAGTTCACCTCCAGCTTTTGTAGCTTAAAATTTTCTGTACTGAATAAATGACTGAAACAGGCCTCAGTGACTTGAACTGAAAATGGCGATAGAGGGATCATTCTGAGAAAGAAGACACAAATGAAAGCAGAAATAATTTTACTGGAGTGTGTGTGGTTCATATTGTCATAGAATCCTGTGACCCATGGGGTAGGAAATCCCCATTTTTGGAGTCGGAATCTTTAGTTAACAGTTAGTACTCAATTTTTTTTAGATAGCATTTGTCTTGCCAGGCTGACTGGGGCAGGTATTATTGTTTTGCCCCCTTTTCGCTGCTGTGGAAACAGACATGTTCCTAATCTGGCTTGGGTTTCTCTGGGGAACCACGTTAACATTTTGCCTTCACGTCCTCAGTGTCAGGTGGCCTGCATGTGTTGTCACCCATGTTTGACCCAGCGTTTGGCTTTTGGGTTTGTGCTCAACTGAGTGAATTTTGCTGGTCGGTAGGAAGAGGATTCTGCACTGGGATGTGATTACTTTGGTGTATGCTGAAGCCACAGGAAACATTCCCCTTGGTTTCAGCGGGTGCGCCCTGGGACGCAGAGTGAAGAGGATTGCTGGAGAGGAGAGCTGAGAAGTTGCGTGTTGCTTTTTTTAATCAGGAACTGAGAGACAGTGTCATTCTCTTTGCCAGCTACTTTGGGTAGGTTAGAGAGTAAGGCAAATAGAAATCAGGGAGATGTTAGACTCAAGTAGTATTTTTCTAGTTTTGCATTTGGAGCAGTTTGTAGGGCAGTAGATTCCTAAAGCTGTGTGGTGGTGTGTGACGTCTGTCTTCAGTGTGATTACAGATGGGTTCAGAAGAGGGGCCCAGTCTAGTTCTTGAGCCTGAGCAGAAATGGTTGTATGGGCTATTACTTATCAGAAAAGTACAGCAGTCAATAACTCAGGACACATACTGTCACTGTGTGACCATTGCTCTTGGTTGGGTATCCATGCCTTCATGACAAGGGACTTTAGCTAGTTCCTACCCCCACATTTTGGGAGGCTGTTCCAGCTCTCTGACTGAGGAGCAGCTTTGGTTTCCTGGTTTTCTGTTGCTGTGATTGCACATACTACACAAAGTGAACTAGTGCAAATGACTACCACAGGATAGACTTGCTTCAGAATAGCATGCCTGATTGATCAGATTTTAAATAGGAGATAGTTTAGTATTAGCAAACCTTTGCTGATTTATGGCAGCCTTTCACATCTTAGAACTTAAGTCTCCTTTACTTCTTGGTTTTGTTTCAAAAAATAGACATCATGACTTGGCAAAAAGGGCATGCTGTTTGTTCTTCTTTTCTAACAGGCTTATAAATCTAGACCTTTATCTCCTTTACTTTTCTTAAGCACTAAAAATGAAACAGTTTGTTGTAAGTTGAGTGGGATGTGTCACTTGACATAAAAATGAAAGGGTTTTTTTTCCAGATTTTTCATGTGGTTGGGGAAAACTGAAAGAAATGTAAATTCAATTAACTTGAGCCTGATTTTCTTATCCTCTCTACGGTGATAATTTTTTTTTTTAGTGACAGCTATCTAGGTTCAGAACAAAACACCTGCCCAGCATCAGGATAAGGCTTCAGTGTATCGCTGATCTTTGGGTACATGATGATGGTGAGACTTGGTGTGAAGGAAAGTTAGGAAATAATTGGGGAATATCCATATGAGGAAAGAGAGATTGTCTGTGCGGGCAACGTACATTTCTGAAGAGGGTTTCCTGTATACCTTTACTCAAAAAGGAAATGTGCAGTGGTTCTTGCTCTTAAAGTTGCCTGTTTTTGAGAGCAATTTTTGGGGAAGACAGCTTGCATCATAGTGTTGCTTCATTCCTCTAAGTAAAGGCAATAAATCGAAAGCAAATAGATTCACTCCATGGGGATAAAACTAGAAAACCCTTATTTTTGCTTATTGCAAGCATAAACTGATGTTTGAGTAATTGCAGTTCTGCAACGCCACGCACCTAGGATAAACATTTTTTTAAAAAACTTGTAATTTTTGGTCATTATTGTAGGATGCTTTTCTTTGCAGGTAAGTTGTCTCTGATTTCAGAGTAAGAGTTGATTTGTTGTTTTGTTTGGTTTTTCCTCCATAGAAACACGAAGATACAGACTGCCCATGTGTCATGGTTTCATGTCCCCATAAATGTAGTGTTAAAACACTCATGAGGAGCGAGGTAAGAAGTCATGCCCAGTGCTATGCTGAAAAATCATATGTTTTTTTCCAGTATGATCTCGCAAGAATTTTGCCAGAAGCCATTTCCATATTGAAATGTGAGATCTAAAGAAAAGCTTTTTCTACCACACAGTTAAGTGTGATAACACTAATCTTTCTTCTTATTTCTTGAAAAACTATTTTAAAAGAAATAGTTTCTTAGTTTTGTGTTGTTGTTACACTTGGCTTGCTTAAGATTATCATGTGTCTTTCCTAGTTTAAGCTTTACTAGCTCTTTCGCTGTCCTTCCTGCATTTGAAGCATTCGTTGAGCACAGGGCAGCATCTTAGGGTAGTTAGCTTGTAAAAAAACCAAAAAAAAGTAGTTTAAAATTTAGTGCACGTTGACAAGAATTAGTAAATACTATAAAAATCATATAAATGTGTAGAATCGTTCCATGGAAAAACTTAAATTATTACTAAGTCTGTTAAATTTGAGAAAAAACAACTGACACTTAAAGAATTCATGTGAGATGCACAGTAATACGAGCACAACACTACAACAGCAGTTTCTTTCTCTTAAGCAATAGATAGACCAGATCAGTAAAACCCAACTCTGCATGTATTATTTGAACAGATCCATGTTCTTGTACGTTAAAAGATATAAGTAGTATCTGTCAAAGTCAATGTGCATTAATTTTTCCTAAAAATACTGTACCACAGATGGGGTAAGCTTTAAGGAAAGTTAAGCTTCTGATCTGGAGAGGCTTTTTACTTTTCACTGATACTTTCTTCCCCAGTTGGATTCATACTGTTTTTCAGTTGTCAATTATTAATGGCCACATTGCACAAGGCACGTAAGGCACCTGCCAAACACAGGGGCAGCCTTTTTCCCAGATAGTGAAATGTAACGTGTGCGATAGTTACCGTACCTGTGATGAGCCATTGAGTTGTGATGAAAAGAGAAAATGTCTACTGAGCCAGTTGTATCCCTGCTTACTTCTGAGTTTAGGTACTGGTTCTGGAGTACTTAAGGCGTACTTAAATGTTGACCTCGGCAGTTATTTTACAAAGAGACCTGTCTGAGTGCTAATAAGAATTGTCCCATTAAAGCCCAGGCCACACACAAACAGTCAGAGCTGGGTTCTGACATAATTGGTAGAAACAGAACTTCAGGCAGTCGTCTTGTCCTGCATCATCTGTTGCTGTATATTGCCTAACTTTTTTCCGATTCTGTGAACACGTATGTTACTTAGCTGCATGGCTAGGGACAATGACTAGTGCAGAAAATGGAAAAATGCCTGCCTAACAGTTTGGGAACATTCCTGTAGCATACCAGTGAAAATCTTACTGTAGCATAAAAGGCAATTTTTCATGCCTAATTCATAACTTTGGCAGACTTCTAGTTTTGAGAAGTTGAAATGTGGCATTCTTCTAAAGCCCAATTACATGACTTTCTTGTTTGGTCTTACTTTTTTCTGAGAACCATGAAACTACGCTGTGAATATCTACAGATAAGATTTAGAGCACAAAAGGAGCGTACAAGAGATGAGTGACCAGCTGCATCTCAGTATCAGACTTTAAAGATTGCCCTCCAGAGCTGCACATTCAAAACAGCATGGGTTCACCACTTCTTTCTGCGGAGGTGGATGAGATAGATAAATCACATGGGGTTGATGGTGTGGGAATTTCAAATAAGATTGTGAGACTTGAAACAGTGATGCCAGATGAGGAGCTAGGCTCTAGCTCCTGTCTGCTTTGTGGGAAATAAATACAAATTGCAGATCCCGTTTTTGAAGAGGCAGTGTTTGTTGCACTAATCTTCCCAAAGTGGCTCTTTGCACCAGCCTTAGGCAGGTTGCAGTGGCTGCAGTGGCTGCTGTCTGTATATGTGTATATGCTTCTGTGAATTGGTTTATTTTTAAAAGAAAAGTGGTCTGTGCTCACAATAATCCAAGATATCAGAATAAATCTCAATCTGGGAAAAATGCAGGCATTTTACTAATCAGCTATAATCCATGTGTACTGCATTATTTTAAAGTTACTTAAAAGTACCGATTCAGAAACTTTGTCTGTTTCCTGCAGTGCTTGTTTAGTCTTTTTTCTGTAATTCAAATTTAGGTATAAAGTATTGCATGTTGTGTTTTGAAAAGTTGGTTCCTTGTGAAATTAGGATTAGAAAAAAATGTACTTTACTACAGTGAAATTGATCTTAAGACTTGCTCAGAACACAGGCAAAAAAAATCACTTACTGGGGAAAGATTAGTCACTCATTAAATTAAAATGCAATGATGTAAATAACTGTAGAATGTGTTTTTCTTTTTTCAATTGGGCTGCCTATTGGAAGAGTCTTCAGTAGAAGTTTCACTGTACTTTAAATGTATCACTGTATGCTGTATTGGCATGTGCGTGTGGTTTACATATGTGTATATAGAGTATTTGTACTTTAAATCAGACTGGACAAAATATACACATGTGTATTGTATGTTCTGCAAACGGCACACAATACAAACCTGATAACCTGTGCCCGTTACATTTTGAGCATTATCGTGCGAACGTCTTTTGCCAAAACTCACATTTTTTTCCTATTGCAGTTGAATGCACATTTGTCAGAATGTATTAATGCCCCAAGTACCTGTAGTTTTAAGCGTTATGGCTGCACTTTTCAGGTCAGTATATAACAATTATACTTCCCACTTGATGAAAGTCTGCAAATAGAACCTAACTCTTTGACATGAACGTTCTGGACTTACCTAGTCTTGGTTAAGAAAAAGTCATCCAGTTGCACCAAGTAATTACACAACAGATGTTTGGTTTTGCATTTTAAAAACAAGCCGATTTAAAAAGCCCACACATTCCTGCGGTGGTTTGGGACTTCAGTTGCTAGGAACATCTCATTGAAATAGGAAGATGATACATTTGAAGAACTTTTAAAGTTAGAGGAAAATCACTTTTGTTCTTCAGAAAACAGACTAGTAACTGCAGTGTTTGCTATGAAAGTATTTATTCTCTTGATCTAACTATGTTTACATTTTCTCATTTGTGTGCCTTAATATTTTTAAGTTTAACATAGATTAGCCCACTTAAAACTTATTTTTATATGTGCATTCATATGTCTGCATGCACATAGGTGTACAATCAAACCAAACATGAAAATTTCAGATTTTAATCCTAGCAACTCCTGCAATATTTCAAAAAATCAAAGCCAAAAGTTAGGGTTTAGTATCAGCAGTATTATTCCAGTCTCTTCCAATATTCTGCTTCCCTTACTGTAGCTCTTGGGGAATTTGGATGATATAACAAAGAGATTAGTCAGGAAATTTCAGAAACTGCTGACAGGAAAAAATGGAGTTTATTAGATGGTGTGATTCATTTGCTAGCCCGTGATAACCAAGAGACAAAAAATGTAAGCAGCAACACTTCTTAGTAAACTACTTCCTGCAGGTATGTTCAGGTTCTTCAGTAATGAGCATTCATCATACTAAGTGTTAACAGAAATGCTCTTAGTGGTAGAACTGGTCAGTGCTCTAACCCTGCCCACTGTTATGTCGTATGTATTGCCATTCATTTTATGTATGTATATGTGTGCATATATGTACATATATCCACATATATATTTTTAGTATTTTATATAGAGTACATACCTTGAGGATCATTGAAACCTTTCCAGTGTTTTTTCTTACCGTCCATCAAAGGTAATACACTCCGCATTGCATTACACCTACTTCAGTGTTTTGCAACAACATACAAATCAAGAAATATGGTCTGCATCTTATGTACTCTGTATATGATCCATGTGTGTTCTGTAAACTTCTATATAGTGGTTATTTGTAACAGCATTTATAGGTTGTGCAGAGGCAGCATCTCTGAGTATCATAGACCAATCAGGGTAACATCTTAGACTGACAAACCTGGCATTGTAATATCTCTCAAAGTAGTTTTTAAAGCTGGCAGTTTTCGGTGATGATAAGTTTATCTTAAATATTTGTCTTCAATACTCAATCTAGGGAAAATTTAGTGCTTATGAAGCTGATCATGAAATACAAGGGAAGCTTTAAATTATGGATTGGGGAATTGGATGTTTTAGGTTTGGTATGACTCAAGAGTTTTATTGTGCTTTATTTACTGTAAAGCTACTGTAAAGACACTAAAATATGATTCCTTTTGTAAAACTTGTTCATCTTTATTGTCCTGATGCATCAAACACACTGGATGGAGATACATGGCAGTTGTATGAAACACTGTGAATTTCCAAGTAGATTCTCCCTTCTCTCTACAGTTCTGCAATATGCATCCGTGAACCAAAATATATAGTATTGGTTCGATGTCTTGATATACTCTTTCTTTATAGGTTTAAAAGAAGTGGAATTGGCTAAAATGTATAAATTCTTTGTTGCCACAGGGAACAAACCAACAAATTAAAGCACATGAAGCCAGCTCAGCAGTGCAGCATGTTAACTTATTGAAAGAGTGGAGCAATGCTCTAGAAAATAAGGTATATCTTCTACTCACTTCTAATTTTTATTGATTTCTTTAAATCATAAAAAAGTACTGGAATAAGTGGTGGTTTGGGGTTATGTTTTTTTCATCAGTTCAGCAACTATTCAGGAGTACAGCTAAAGCACTAGTAAGCTCCAAAAGCAGTCAAGCCTTTTAGCATATCTAGTACTTTGTTGTAATAAAACGCTGTGAGAAACTTGGCTTCGCAGCTCCATATGCAATTTTCCTCATTGGTAATTTAATTAAGCACTTTATTCATAGAGATAAACAGTCCAGAATTGAATTTCCTCTCTGAGCTGCCTTCTTACAAAAGGCAGCATTCAATAAGCACGGCAACCTTATGAGCTGTATTTTTGCTACTTTAGTATTTTTCCACAGATAATGTTCTTAGAAATACCATACAATAAATCAGTCATTATTTATTGTTGTTAATGACCTCTAAAGGTTAATTAAATGAAACATATTGTAACTCATGGGCATGCTGATTTCTACTTCAGTGCTAGACCAGAATGAGGTACGTGTTGCAGAGCTTCCATTGGGACTCCTGGCTATAGATTCTTTGGAATTTGGGAGATGCTGGAAATCATATCAGTATCAGCTGTGATCTTGCAAGTAATTTGAATGACTTAACCATCTGTTTTGCAAATACAGAAGAAAACCCATAAAACCTAAGAATAAATCACCATTTTCTGAAATCCTTTTCAAAAAGTTTTACATAGTTTACATTAATGTTTCTGCTTTTTTTTTCAATCCCAGAATTTCCAAACTATTCCACAAACGTAGGCAGAAGAGTCAAGAGCATCCTTAGAGTTATCTAGAATGAGTTAAGTAAGAGTAACAATACCAGTGTAAGCTCAGTGACAGTTTTGTGTGGCTTGTGCCTTCTGTCGTTTTACAGCAGAAAACTAGCTTGAGTATAGCAAATGCTGTCTAGAAAGTGTATTCCTTTTTTGACCTACAGTGATCTCATGCATGGGTTCCCAGCAATGGTCTGCAGAAGTGGTAGTTTTAAAGCAGAATTTAACAAGAACAGCAAAATACGATTTTGTCCCCAGCACACTTTGTCCCATGACTGTTTTTGAACTTGAAGCCCTGTAATGAAACCACTGAACCTGGAAGAGTTTTGTTTTTTTTCACATAGAATTTTAAATGCAAAGATCATTTTAGTTTGATGATCAGTAACAACAGATAAGTTTGCTTTTACACTTGAATCTCTTTTTTAATGTAGGAGCTGTAAATTTTTCAGTTTTAACCAATACAAATTCATATCCTTAGTTCTTTTTTGGTAGTCTGATTAAAACTATACATTTGATTTTACACCACAGCAAGAAAGTGCATTCCGTGTAACTTCCAGAATAGATCATGTTCTGCCTTTTGTCAATGTCCTGAGAGGTGCTTTGTCATTTAAAAAATGCCTGGCAGTTCTATGTTTGTGTCCTACAGAGCAAAGAGAATATACACTTTACGCATTTTTTTGTTCAATTTTGAACTTTTACGTTAATTTTTTTTCATTCAGGACATAACTGCTTATCATTGTTTGTCCATTTCTTTTGCTTTATTTTTTCTTTTCACTTCCTGCTTTGTAGATTTCTTCCTATTCGTAATAAAGAGTTGAATCATTGGAAATCCCAGGACCATGCCAAGTTACCAAAATAGCTAACCACATATCATATGTCAATGACTTCATTCTAGAGAACGGTAGCAAAATGATTCGTAACTTCATTGTTCTCTTGAGAAAAAATTAATTGATGCACTGAAGAACAGGAGGGCAAGGTTAACTTGGTTGATGACTATCACTGGAATCACAGCACTGCTGAAATCAGTGGAAGTCTTGGTGGTTTCTGTAGGGTCAACATTTCATCTGGGGTATTCTCTTTGTAGTATGTGCGGAGGGAAAAGGAGAAATTGCCTCCTCCCACTCACCACATTCTTTAACAGTACTGGTAGAGTATGCAAACTGAAAGTCTTGTGAAAGCTTGTGAGAAGTAACGAACTTGCTATTGTAATGGGGCTGTTGGCAAAGAATAGTAAGAGAAGGTAAGGTGTAAAATCTTGAATCAAAACTTTGTGGGGTGAATTAAAAATTGGTGTTTTATTCGCTCTGTGATGGAATAGACTTCTATACTGAACGTCCATGGGTTTTGTGGTCTTGGAAATAATGAGCTGAACATAATTCTGTGGCTTCATTTCATTCATAAAGTAATCAGGTATGAGTTTATCTTTTTTAATATGTGACTTAAATATGGGGCCTGTTTTAATCAGGTCTTTGCAGCATAAGAGTTCTTCCATTGTTTTGTTGTAAGCAGTTTTGGGAAAGTGCTGAATAAGAGCGTCCTTTATCCTAGGAATGTTTCAAATATGACAAGGAAGTAAAGGAAGCTGATAGATACAGTCTGTAAATAGATCCTGCATTTCCTTTACGCTTTGTTTTTAACTGAAGTTCCATGGACTTAATGCCAAATGCAGTCACAAAACTTCATTTAGTATTAAAGGATTTGTTAGTCACAAGTTACAACCAAACTGCAGTTACTGACTTGGCAATGACAGTTCTGTATGATTAAGGGCTGCAGGACATAATCCTGTTTTTCTTGTGTTCTATAAAACTGTGTGGAAAATGTCAGTACAAGACAGGCTCACATTCTGTAATTGGTACAAAAATGGAAATGTAATGTCGATGACACAGAGTGTAACTGCCTTGTGATTGGGAGGCCTGGGGAGGAAACAATGACAAAAGAGGATGTAAAGATCACCATTAATTAAAAAACTCTGATTCATTAAGGAAAAGAAGGATGGGAAGCTTTAAAGTGGCTACCCAGCAGGTAGGAATATGTGGGAGGCAGGGGTGCTAGCTGAAATTTAAATTTTTGAACATTTTCTCTAGTACCTAGACACCTTTCTCTGGAGACGTTTAAAACCTGCCTGGATACGTTCCTGTGCAACTTGGTCTAGGTGATCCTGTTCTGGGAGGGCGATTGGACTAGATGATCTTTTGAGGTCCCTTCCAATCCCTGGTGTTCTGTGATTGTGTGATTGTTTCTCTCTCTGCACTGGCAAAATTAGCTTTGTGTCATTTCTTTTGAGCCTCTTCTGCCAGTTTTTCCATCTGTACAATGCAGAACTAATGGATGTGTGTATATGCACACATACTGTGTCATGTTTTGAAGTAGATCCGCACACAGAGTATGTTATCTCTGGTTTTTGGACCACTGTCTGATGGACCTGTTGTATGCCTGTGGACTTTGGCAGCCCGTTATCTCATGTCAGTTAGTGTAGAGGCTGAAATTCTTTACCTTTTTAAACAGGCTGGCTTCTTGAGTCTAGGAATGCAGTGATGCCAAATAATTAAACTGTGTCTGATTAGAGGGCAGTTAAGGTGCTACCCATATCAGGAGAACATGACTTGACCTCAGACTAGCATCTTTGTGGACATGGTGCTAGTGTAGTTTCTTTGGAAACATGAAGCATCCAAGTAATTGGTCTTAATGTTGAACATTTATCAAGATTATCTTACATCAAAAGTGGTGCTGCTTCTTATCTCTATCTGTGGAAGTAGTTAGGGCATGTCCAAATATTTATTTTCTATGGTTTTGCTGCTGAAGAATATTGATTTTGCCTGGGCTAAAATGAGACTTTTGCAAAAAAACCCTAACCAAACAACAGCAACTCAACCCTTCCCCAACCTCCCCCAAACCACATTAATGAATTAATGTGACAGGAAATGTTTACTGCATTATTTTCATCCCCAAGGAGATTTAATACATGATATTCTTCTAACAAGGCTCATGTTTTAAAATGAGAATGAGTCACTAGTGAATGAACTCATATAATGTCAATACAGAGAGAGAATATAATCTGCTTTTAGCTCTCGAGTCTTTTCTAGTAGTAGGCATCACTGGACTTTTCTTCAAATGCATGGGTCCCATCTGTATGTGCTCATTTCAGGAGTTGTCATCACCATCACATTCTGTGAAGCCAAACCAATCCCACACAGATGATGTTTTTCCTTAAAATCGGTATAGATGAGCACAAATTGGAGTGGACAGGGAAGATGAAAGTTCTCTTTCCTAACTAGCTTCTCAGCTGCTCAGTCCCTCTCTGGAATCCCTTCTTTGCAGGGCCCCAGTTCTGATCTACAGCTAAATAGACTGTTTCTTCCAAACTACAAGCAACTCCCAAGTCAGCCAGTGAAAACCAGGAAACAAAAACATTAAATAACACACTGTAAAGATTGCGCTTAGTCACCAGTTCTTATTTTTCTGTTCGTGTATCCCATCTGCACTTTCATTAGCCAAAGTTGTACGGGCAGCACACTGTGAAAGTGCGAAAGTAGCTATCAGAAGGTTGGGGGTTGTTTATTTTCAAGACATGGAGAAAGACTCTGCTAGGATCTCATCCCTTTCATGTGTGTAAGATAGCTTAAAACTAACAAAGTTATAGGTATTTTTAATAAACTTTGGCAGGAGTAATTGTAGAATTTTTTCCAGGTGGCCTTGCTCCAGAATGAAAGTTTGGAAAAGAACAAGAGTATACAAACTTTACATAATCAGATTTGTAGCTTTGAAATAGAAATTGAAAGACAGAAGGAAATGCTGCGGAATAATGAATCTAAAATACTTCATTTACAGGTAAGAAATTTAGAATCTCCCCATTAAAGCAGACATGGTAGTAGCTTCTTTTCTGTGCCATTACACTTGTGAAGTGAGGTGTTCTAATTAAAAAGTGGGTGAGAATTTATAAAGCTATTCTCATTTTAAATTTTCTTCTGGTCAGTAGCTGGTTTGTTGGAGTAAGCTACTTCACTGAAGCACACCAATTGCCTAGCCTGTGCTAAAAGAGAACTCCCTATTTAAAAAGGAAAAGATTGGAAACAAATTTACCAGTCTTACCTGAAGAGTAATCAATTCTTTTCTTCTCTGTAAAAAATAACTGCTTTTGGAACTCCTGTTGGTTTGGATGACAAGACTAGCATCTTAGAACTGTCATTATGTATAATGTATCTTTCTTTTCAACTTGCTAGTGTTTTAAAAAATATTAATAATGAGTGAGATCAGTCTGGTGTGGAATTAGTTCAAGCATACACAGTGCATTTGAATTAACTTTTTAAAAACCTCATGTCTGTTGTCGTTCTGAGGAAAGTGTATCTAATTATTCCTTTATCAGTAGATCTGAGATTCTTATTCTGTGGTCTGAATCACCTGAACATCAAGCTACTGTCAAACCAGAAATCCTATGGGTGCTCTAGCGTGGTGCTTGGCCCAAGCTGCAATTCTTCGTATTCAGTGCTAACTTGGAATGTGGATGCTGGGCATTTATGATACTCACCACAGTTAAGGAAACCTCAGGAAATAGCAAGCTATTGTGGAGGTGTCATGTACACGTTATTTTAGTCTGTCTGCTGCTAGAATATCAGCATCCAGCTTAAAGGAATGTAAATAAAATTGTCTTTTTCACCTAGTTATTTCCACTTCACATGTTAAAATGCACATGTTGATAGCCAAGGAAGATACACGTATCCAAACTAAAGTATGGCTGAAATGAAAAGCTAGCAAATTCAAGAACTCAGAGCCTTGAGACCCTCAGTGTTAGTTTATAAGGAAACCTTTAAGTTTGACAACAGCAGTGTTTCTCCTTATAGCACACACTTCTTTCCATGTTCTGCCCATGTAGTAACTTGTTTAGCCTGCCTTAGTCAGTGTCATTTGATCAGATGATAGTCTGGGTTATGGCTGCACGCTGACAATATTGCATTCAACACTAGGAAGCTCATCCTTGTGTGTATTGATATTGCTGATTGAATCTACCAGGAGGTAAGTTAATTTATAAGCCTGGGGCATTTAAAAGTGTTGTCTCAATAACCAGTCATGAGAAGGGAAATGGAAAAAACAGAGCAGAGGTTTTCATGATTGTCTTGATGACAGATCACAACATCTTTAATTTTCTCAAGCTGTAAGTGCTAGAAAAATCAATTATAAAAGAGTTTGTTTAGAAAAAAAACCCCACAAAACAACGTGGTGGACAGGTTCTAATAAGTGGCTTTTTGGTGGTAATAAGTACTGGAGAAGATGTGTTTTGTTTAGGTTTTTTCTTCCCCTCCCCATTTACGATTTCTTGCCAGCTGTTTTAGTGTAGTTGTTTTAAGCTAGTCTCTATTTTGCAGCTATTTCAACCTCATTCCTTACACTTAGTGAACTACCTGGTTCAGTTAGGTTGGTAAGGGCATCCTGAGAACACACCTCAATTTATTCTTTCCTGGATGATATGATTAGCCTCTCTCTGTTGCCTACCAACAGTTGAAGGAACTAGTTACGTGTTGTGAACCTTCTGGGTTATGTTGAGCAGCCATGGCTGCACAAGAGCCACAGGTATTTATATTGTACAATTAGCCAGTTCAGGACTGGACAAGCAATATTCGCATAGTCCTCTGAATTGCACAAACACCAGTGATTTTTAGTACAGTTTCAATGTCAGTTGTCATATTGACTTGGGAACAGTTGTTCACTGACTGGCATCATCTGCATTGTGAGATGTTTGACACACGTAGTGTAAATGCATCAAGGTGTCTGGACACTGGCAGGAACCTCAGCCTTGATGCATTGATTCAGAGTAGATTTCTAGATGTCTAGGAAGAGTGTGCTTACCAAGAGATTGCGTGATACTTTTCCAGCTGCTGTCCTGTGGCAAGGAACTTTACCATCCAGTCTCCAGTCTTTCTTATGAGTACATATTGATAAGACAAGTCTTAAGCTGAGTGTGAACATGAGGTACTTGAAAGCATAAGAAACTATGACCTTAGAAATATGAACCAATTTGATTGGTAATCATTCCTGCAGAGGAGTACTTTCAGTTCCTTTTCTAGAGTGTTCTTTAGCTTTTTGATACTGCTCTATCATTTGCAATGGAGAAGCCCATTAGGCTCATCTGAGAGAGAACTGCAGATACAACTTTCTTCAGTTCCTTATGACAATTTCTAAGTTCTTTTAGTAATAATAGTGCTAGAATGCTGGAAATTGTTTATTGGAAGTACTAAGCAAATCCTAGAAGAAAAACGTCGACAAGAGCCCTGAATGGCTTGCCAGGCATGTAACTCTGGATTAATGATCTGGAGAGGTCAGTAACTGGAATAAAAAGTGCATTCAGAAAATCGGTATCTAATTGAAAATTTATGAGTACAGTGTGAAACATCTGGGTGCTTTCTAATGGAATAATTTGCGTGAAAATCTCCGCTGCTGCATTAAATTCAGATTTAGCACATCAGTATCTCACAGCATGAGGGAAGTTGACTCCTTGTAGGGTGAAAAGGTAAGAGATCCTGCTGCTTTTTAAGAAAGGCATGCACTACACATCTATTTTAATTATTCTGTATTGCTTGAGTTCTCATGAAAATGTACAGGGTATCTCCTGTACATTTTATACTACAAATACTACATGTTGGCCAAAATGTAGCAGAAGCAGCTAAGAAACAAAATTGGCTCTACATCTACAAAGGTATAATGTTGGTCACACGTTAATGGAGCGAAATTGCTTCCTAGTAACAAACTTTATTAAACTTCTCCCAGAGGAATACCATACAATTCTCCTGCATCTTTACCACTGTCTGGGTTCATCTATTTATTTGTTAAGTTTGGTACTGTGTTAGTGCCAAGAGGTCCTAGTTGGAAATGAGAGCATGTCTTTGTGAGGCGCTGTACAAGCCCTGGGCCGTTTTATTGTTCTTACCTTGGAGAGTTATTTTGTGTGAGCAGGGGGAAAGGGGAAAGGTCAGACTTAGGGGAAAGGTCAGACTTGGGTGCCTTGAGTTTACTTCTCGTTGTGAACTAATGGATGAATCTTGTGGCTCTGCTCTTACAACATTCATTCAGGCCATTCCATGGTGCATTTTCTTTTACACGTGCAGCTAACAACCCTTCCCTGTTTCATCTTCTGATTACATCAGTCCAGGTGAAAGGCTGTAACACTGTTGGTAGCTGATTATTAGTATGTCCAGCCTGGCATTTAAGATTCAGTACACATCTTTCCCTCACAAAGTCATAATTTTGCCAGTGAGAGATATAATCTTACTTTTAAACATCTACATAGAAAAAAATAGTTGGAGCATGTTAAATGATTCAGTGGGTTTGAGACACAATAAACTAAAACATTTATAACAAGATTTTGCTAGCTGGCTTATCAATTTTTATCAATTTGACACCCTTCAATTACTTGTTACAGACTTTCAGTATTACTGAATCCTCATGATTAAAAGCAAATGCCGAAAAGGGGAAATGAAGGTTGCGTTAGGCAGAAGGGTTTTCCCATCAGCGGGGAATACTGAAGCCACATGGCTAGACCAGAAGGCAAATGCAAAATAACTTGATTTTCTCTTTCTGTACTCCACTCCTACTTCTTCTGAAGTGAAAACTCATTTTTACACATGTTGGCACTGTATGATGCTAAACTATAACTTTGGAATTTAACTGTAGGTGGTAGCAAAAGTAGTTTCTTGTTTCGTGTGTGTTATCATTTGGACTTCACAACCGGTTTTGGGGTTCTGGCTAAAATTCCTGCTAGCCCAAATTAGCTGCAATAATGTAAAGTGTTACGTGTTTCTTGCGTCAGATTTGAGGTAGACTGGGAAATACGTTGGCCTTTACATTTGTAATATACTGAGGTGTTTGCAGGGTCCATTTTCAGAGAATACTGACTTTTCTAAATAGTCTTTGCACTCTTGAGTGCTATATTTTACACCTTTCCAAAATCAACAGGTTTTTTTTTCTTGTTTTATGAAAAAGACTCAACCAGCAAGCACCTCCAGGACTCGTGAGTTATCCGGTTCAGTAAGAAAGGGTGGTAATTTTAAAAGTGTTTAGCAGGACAGAAGTCGTGGTTTTGATTGTATTCTTGAGGGCTTCAGCTATGGCTATGGGCACATGAGAAGTTAGTCCTTGATAACTGATTTATGTGAGCTTGGAGCTTGCTGATGATCTTGTGTCTGCTTATGTACGTACTCCTGTTCCATATGTGCTATAGTACTGATGTATTTCAGAAGGAGTAAGTTATTTTGCCTTTACCCAAAATTAAACACATGCACATGAGCAGCCACTCAATTCACACCATGGTAAGGTTTTGTGCCCAGACTTTGTTGCTTAAGTACTTGGACATGAAAACCAACAAATACCACCCCGTAACATCAATAGAGATCCCAAATATTGTTCCTACATTGAAAGGTATGTTTAAAAAAAAATAAATTAGACAAGACCATGCTAGCAGTTCCTTGTTTAAAATGTGTTGACAACTCCGATAGTGCTCTGATATCTACCTCTGCAGCACTAAAGATGTCTGTAAGTGTTTGATAGGTACTTGGGCTATTTGTATGAATTTTCAAGGTTTGCATTATTAAACTATTCCACGAGGGAAGCTTGTGTGTATTGGAAATGCATCTTGTTGTCAATGTATAATCCTTGTTTCATTTGTATAAATTACTGTCCTTTTGTTATTTTAACGTGTAACTTACTGTTTTATAAAGCGAGTGATAGACAGTCAAGCGGAGAAACTAAAAGAACTGGACAAAGAAATCCGTCCCTTCCGACAGAACTGGGAGGAGGCTGATAGCATGAAGAGCAGTGTAGAATCCCTCCAGAACAGAGTGACAGAGCTGGAAAGTGTTGATAAAACTGCAGGGCAAGGAGCTCGAAATACAAGTAAGTGCAAGCATGATGGACTGAAATACCCGGCAGAACTGCCAGGAGAACAGTGTTGTCCTCTGAATGGCAGTCCCGTTATGATTTTTATGTGGAAGTATCAACAATGCTGGTTTTCTGTTTTGTTTGGTTTTTTTGTGAATAGGGAATTGTGTAATCCCTGTGGTGGTGATGGTAGCATTGCTTCCACACTGTTTCTTAGGATTGATTCCTGTCCTTCATTTTGTTTTCTTCACCTTTGTCTTGATTACAGTGTTAATGCATTAGTTTCTCAGTTGATCTTTATCAGCTAACAGCTTTCAGCAGCTTCTTTATAACCTCAATATATTAACAAGTAATCCTCTATTACTCTTCTCTCCCATGAACGGCTCACCAGTATGGTTATCCCCCTGAAACCACCTGTCCCAATACCTGTTAGAGGTGTATTTGATCCAATAAGAACTTATGTCTGCTTGAGAATAAGGCTAGTGTCACGTGTTCTGAATAAAAGAATACAGTGAAAACTGGAGTGTAGCAAGATAGTGTAGATGCTATGTTGGCATTAGTAATTAATTACTGTTTGATAATACAGACCACTTAAACAGGTCTGTGTAAAACAATCCTGCCTTACTAGTTTATCTGCTTCTCAGTGTTTTATATTGACCAATTTTGCCAGTGTGCAAAGGTAAACATTTTCATGTGAGGGAAAGGGGTCATTAGGAACAGCCCTCCCTCCAAACTAAGAAACCGTATAATATATAGAGCTAAGCTTGAATTTTCTCTTCTTTACTGATGAACTTCAGTCCTGGTAACAGCACTGCACTTCTGAGACTTCTGAGACAAGTAGTGTCTGAGAAGAACATTCTGAGTGATCAGTGGTGGCTCTGAATTTCAGAGGGATTATGTAGGAAGTGTGACCACTTCCAAGGTCTTCATTGCTAATAGCAGTCTACAGATAGTGCTGCCAGACAAAATTTGTATTGATGATTTGATTATTTGACTTCTGCTGCACATGTGCTTAACACCTATGTTTGCAAAATAACAGTTCCAGATAACCTAGATGCTGGCTGACAAACTATTTTCTGTGGAAATTGCTCCATAGTGGCTGAACGCACTCTGGTTCTTGAGCAGAGTGGTTTAGTTTATGGTAGCAGCTCTGGCAATTGATTTTTATGGTGTTTAGGAAAAAACCCCACATTTCTCACCCCCATCTTTCCCATTTTCTAACAGGCTTACTAGAGACACAGTTGAGCAGACATGATCAGATGCTGAGCGTTCATGATATTCGTCTGGCTGACATGGACCTCCGGTTCCAAGTTTTAGAAACTGCCAGTTACAATGGAGTATTAATTTGGAAAATACGAGATTATAAACGTCGGAAGCAAGAGGCAGTCATGGGAAAGACTCTATCCTTGTACAGCCAACCCTTTTATACTGGATACTTTGGCTACAAGATGTGTGCCAGAGTTTACCTTAACGGAGATGGCATGGGAAAGGGGACGCACTTGTCGCTGTTTTTTGTCATAATGCGTGGAGAATACGATGCGTTGCTTCCTTGGCCGTTTAAACAGAAAGTGACTCTCATGCTGATGGATCAGGGACCGTCTCGACGCCACTTAGGAGATGCTTTCAAGCCAGATCCAAACAGCAGCAGTTTCAAGAAGCCAACTGGAGAAATGAACATAGCGTCTGGCTGCCCGGTCTTTGTGGCTCAAACTGTTCTAGAGAATGGAACGTATATTAAAGACGATACTATTTTTATTAAAGTCATAGTGGATACTTCGGATCTACCAGACCCCTGACATACGATGGGGGAGGCAGATTAAACAGAAGACAACTCCGTTTGGGGGTTTTATATCAGTTTGTCTTCAATCAGAGGTCCTAAAGCTCACAGAACCACCTTGTGGAACAGATGGAAGAGTTTTGAAGGCATAACTGCATAGGGTCCAATTGCAAAAGTAGCAACACATTAAGAAATCATACCATGGTATATTTTTTAATAGAACTAGCAACACATAAGCTCTGATGAATCACTTATCCACCACGAGGGTAATGATTATGGTCAGAGAGGATTTTTTTTAACTTATTAACGATCTAGTCAATTGGAGGTGAAAAGACATATACAGTATGTGCTGAATAAACGAATGACTTCTCTTTCTTTAAGCTAGAATGCAAAAACAAAAGAAAACAAATTTCACACGTGGGCTAGCTGGAAATTGTCAGCATGTTAAAAGAAGAAATGATGAAGTAATGTTGCAATTATGATATTATTTGAAAAACTGAGGTGCAATCTTGTCTGAAATATAGTATATTGTCTTTTTAAGGCCTCATCTGGTCTCTGTTTTAATAATTACTTTGTCAGAAGATTTTGGAACAGTATCCATGTCTTCTCAAAAGTATCTGAATCAAAATCATGTTTTTATTTAAAGTTCTATTGCAAGAAAACATTTTATTTTAAAACTGTTGATAGACTGATATTTCTTGGAAGAAAAATAGAAGATATCAAACACTGGTTATCACTTGTGATAGGAAAACAAACTATTCAATTCTGTTATTTCTCTTTAGAAATGTAAACCTACAATATATGTCGTAGTTAATGACACTATTTCAAAATTAAGGAAAAATCACTCATGGATGCTGTGCATCATTATCAGATTTATAATTGTTTTCACCCTAAAATAGGGCATTTGTTGAACTTTGGAGTTCTAAACGGAATCCTGTACATTTTTTAAAGTTCTGCCCCATGCTTTCCAACCAAGCTATATATGTTGCACATTCTGCTGTCAGCAGTATATAGTATTTTCAGTATTGGGGAGGAGGATTAGTGCTGAAAAAAGCCTCTGTGTTTGTTCTGTACTAGCAGCCATTGCTTCTTAAGGACAAATCAGCAATGTCTTAATATAGTGATGGTGGCTTGCATGCATACATGTGCCTTAGATGTGCTGTGCTGCTTACAAACCATAGCTTTTTAGTCAGATTAATTCTGATCTCTGAAATGGTAGTTTAATTGGACTTTAGGCATAATGTTTAGCCTTTTCTTCAGAGCCCTTAGGTACTTTGCAATGTACAAACTAGAAGCCAAAGCCCATTTGTTTGGCTTCCAGAGTTTCTATGGCTTGGCTATGGTGGAATCCATCTTATTCAGGTGCCAAAACGTTATGCTCAGTGCTCCTATGGAGCTTGGACTAGACAGTCTTCGTGGCCACCATGAAAGCAGGTGACATTTCTTCTCTAATGCCTGTGGTTGTAAGGTGGCATCACTTGAAATGGACCCATCTGAGAACTCTATGGGCTGTTAATGGACATGCTCATGCAAGCTTTTCATAGCAGATGAACATCCTAAGAGGGAATGCATGGGCTTCTTTCTTCTAACAGCCTGAACTGCAGTGGAAAGCATTTGCTAGCCCTGAAACATGCTGATTGCAACCTGCTGTGTACATCTGCTTCTGTTTAATAGCTCATGACAAGCAAGTCTAGAGACATAGCCTGACTGTGGTGCTCTTTAAAATCCAAGAGCCGCTTAAGCTAGAGCGGTCTTGTACCACTGTGTTCTCAGCCTTGGTGGGCTTGAAAGAAAATGTTGCATCTTAGCCTTTAATGTCAGGTTGTATCAGTTTTCTGCTTTTTGAGGCTTAGTCACAATTCTGTGCAGTTGAATTCATGCCTTTGTATTTCAGCTTGTCTTTGCTGTTGTCTTTTTTGGCTGTGCCTTCACACACAGTGCCTGCAAAAAGTATTTATGAATACACAATGCATGCTAAGTGGTCTTCATGGGTTTTCCAAGCTCCTGCTAGAATACTGCCTGCTGCTGACTGTCGCAACCATCAGCAGCAACCTGTCTTCCTTTTCTTGCCTTCCATTGTCCAGGTACTGTACTCCCTTTATGGTACATGGCTATCAACAGGTGTGAGCTCAAATATGGAGGCATGTGCTAGCATTTAATTTCTAGCACGGAAGGAGGACATTCTGCGCAAGAGATAAAATATCTATAGATATACCCACGTCTGTATATCTCTAGATATAATTATATGGCACTTGCAGTTTTATGCAGGCTGCATAAGCAAACCCATCACTTATGCTTTAGGGCGAAGGTTCGCTCGACTTGTGTCATTTCAATAATTGTGAATGTGGACAGCTGAGCTTTTGTGTTTGTGCATCACAGAATTTTACTGAAAACAGGATTCCCAAGTGGAAATGTCCAAAGGACTCTCCTCCCATTGCTAATGCATGTCTTGCAAAGTTAAATGAAACTGTTCGGCCATCTCAAATCCCACTTTATATCCTGTTTTAATCTGGGACTTGGAGGAGATTTCTGCAGATTTGTGACTACAGTTTCCAACTCCTGTGACAAATTGCTCTTCTCAATCCAGGCTCTCTAAAAGAAGAGAAAAATGTGTTTCCAGCCTTTGTGATTGAAAGACGACTTCAAAACATGCAGAAGGTGTAAACTAATAGGGAAGTCTTCCTGAGTCTGCACACAGCCTAAATCTAGTAGCTTTAAGAGATCTGAATATTTCCTCTTAGTGGGATATTGACTCAGAAACTTCATAGAGAAGTTTAATTATGAACACTGCTAACTGTATTAATGCCGATCACTGTAGCAGAAACATCAGTCACTGTTGTAGTTCACAGATCTCTATGCTGCTTTCCACATCTCCCAAGTGCCAAAAGCACCAGCTGCCAGAATCTTCAGCTTCACATGGGCAGCTTTTATAATGCAGTAATGTGCTATCGATATAAAAATATTTTTGCATATATGCTTTTTAATCACAGTGAATAAGACAGAGGCCTACTGCACTTATTTTTTAAAACTACGTGAAGCTGCCACAGAATTTCCAGTTTGCGCTAACCCTGCATACTGTGAAATCCAAGATCTCGCTACACAAACGTAGACACCGCCTGCTGTGGAATACCTGAAGCCTTGACTGTAACACCCCTTTCTCCGCAGAGCTCGTGGGCCATCTCTGTAGAGTTCTTACTGTGTACATAGAAACCAGTTTCTTCTGCTTTTCCAGCAAGGAGTATGTAGCATTTTGTGAAAACAAGGTCACTGTATTGTCTCTAAATCTAAAGGAAAAGATTCCTGGTGCTTTACTCAACACTTAGATAATTTAAACCCTTTTTTCTCATCACTGACATGCCCTACATATGTTCCTGACCCAGATAGCCAAAGTTTTCTAGGGACTGTCTGTTTAAGGTGTTTCGTGGGGCAACTGTCTGCCCCCAGATATACTCTTGAGTCCCGACCCACTCCTGTGGTGTGCCATTACTGCAAGGGGGTCCCAGAGTATTTGCATTACTTTCAACAGTTTCTTCAATGCAACCTTTTTTGTCTCTGTTCAGTACTTCTCAGCAGTGCACAAATGAAGACTCTTGCTGGTGTTCTTTCTTGATGATGACTCTCAAAGTTATGTACAAGCCTCTTCCGTTTCCAGCTTTCTCTAGGGAGATTCCAGTGTGTGACAGTCTGGATATTGCCCTTTCTGTACGCTCTTCAGCACAGGGTGAGTGCACCTGTTGCCTAGAAAGTCTTGGATTCTAAACAGGATTAAACTGTTTGGATGTTTAAAGACCAGCCTGTGATTGCAGTCACAGCAATGCAGACAACCATGTCTTCATTCTCTGGTTAAAGGGGTCTTGTTTCAGTTACTATCTACATGGTACACCTTCGGCTGCTGACTTACAATATGCAATGTTGTTTTCAGCCTTGTACTGTAAATGTTGTTTGTTCTTCACAAAGAGAATGTGCAATAGGAAAAGGGAATGATGGGTGGCATAATTTTGATGGGGAAAAAACCACCTTGTGGGTAACACGCTAGCTTTCTTATAACTCTGAAATGCAGTTTATTTCCTTTTCCCATGGGTCTTCCTACTTGGAAAAGGAAACTTGAAGATATGTGCCTGTTTCTGTGCCTGGTGAATTTCTCAAATGCAAAGGTAATAGAGATTTGTGTTAGTTGTAATGTAAACGTTGAACCCATGAATGTTGGGTTGCGATTGTCTGACTTGCATTTCTCTGCTTGCCATGACTACGGCTTGCTGAGATGGGGTTCAAAAGCTACCACCTATTTGTGTCTGTGTTCCAGCATGCGGGATAGGCATTTTACCAACATTGCAGCGTTTCTGTTGTTGTTTTCTTTTGCTTTTACAATACTGGTGCTGTTTGGTCCAAGACACAGGAAGCTGTAGGGAGCGACAAGGAAAGTTGCCTGCACCACAGAAGTTAAAAATGTGACTGCGGTATCGATGCCTTGATAAGCTTAAACTATGCAAATACACAAATAGGTGAGGGGGGAAAATTCTTGAGTTGCATACCTGATCTCGTAGTGTTTGCTCTGTAAATTACTCGTACACGTGGGGGTACACACATGTACATACAGACATGCATCCATGTACATATGGCAAGTCTTTATGTAGAAGTGATGAAACAAAACCCTTTCCTCCAAGTTATACTTGATCAGCTGGTGCAAATAGAACTTGCTGCTGCTAAAGGAGGATTTTGGCTAAGGGCAAACTTTGGATTCGCATCTTCCAGTTTCAGAGACCTGTATACAGCAAACTAACCGTTTGTTTGGCCTTTCTGAAGACCTTGGGATGTCACCTAATATACGTGTCCTTCCTCATACTCCAGTAATTTGGAGATTCTTGTATTTTAAACAAACGTGGTGATGGGCAACTTGTTAATTGCAGATTCTTTCTTTTAAATTGGGAACAGAAGATTATAAAAAAGACTGCTGGATCTCTTCCTGGAATTCCTGTCCTGTTCAGTCAGTATCTCTGTATTCTGGTTGACCTAGAAATCAGGGCTACTGCAATAAGTGATTAGTTTATGAATTCAGTCTGCCTGAGTAGAGTTTTTAGTGCTATGTATAGTGTAGGAAGCACTTTGCATCTGCAGACGTGTTTGTATAGCAGGTGCTGTTTGTCTTTTCTGTGAAGTGGAAATGAAGGATAAGATGTGAAGTGACTTACCTGGAGTCATGAAAAGAATATTCCCAAGCCAGGAATGAGTTAGAGGTTCCCGTTTCCTCGTGTTGTCTTCAAATCACTGGGTTTTACTCTTTTAATACGTTTGTCTCTTAGAGGAACTGAAAACCAAGCTGACATACCTGAAAGACCCATGTCAGGACAGTAAGGGCTAGAATTAAACATACAAGCTGTCATGATTTGGGGTTGTACGTGTACCGTAGCCCAGATGTTGCTCAGCACCTGGCAGTGTTTTGCACGGCCTGCACAGTGCAGCATGTGAGTGAATTATAGCAGCAAATGTGTGTCCTGCTCTTTGTTCAGAATCACCCAGCAAAGCATTTGATGCTTCTCTTCACTGAAGAGGGAGAATACCACTTTAAAGTGGGTTCATCCTTCTACCAGCCTGTAGTGTGACTGACCATTTCTTTCTTGTTGGGCTTTCTCTGTTTTTCTTCAAACCAAAATATGGAGGGCTTACTTATTCTTTCTTGCCTCTTAATCCAGGCCTTTGCTGAGAAGCACCAGATAGGAAGGTCGTGGAAAACCTTGGACTGCTGATTCAGGGACATCCTCTTAACATTTAGAAGAGTAGAGATATACAACATGTAAGGGATCTGACTATTCCTGTTTCTCTCCTAATATATGGTCAAGACTGCAGCTTCTGTCTTCCATTTCATGACGTTAGTGTAGGTACTAGGCTGTGTTTAATTTTTCTTCTCTCCAAGTTAGGATTAGTTCCTTAGGGTTCAAATAAGTTCTAAATTTCACAGAGAAGCACCTGAACCAAAACTCTGGATCCAAACGTCCCAGACTTAATGTGGAATTCAAATCTGGATCCCGACTCTGTGGCTTACTGACCTATCCATGTAGGGAAGGGTTTGTTGTCTCTATGTGGTGTTTGTGTTTCTGGTCCTTTGGAACTAAGCCTTTCATTTGGTTGCCAGTTCTGCAAGGACTTTTTAACTTCTTAGCGATGCCGGTGTTCACACGCTCCATTGCTGGCAGTGTGATGCGTAGTGACAAAATTTGACTCTGTCTAAGGGTTACTAAGATAAACCAGCATTATCATTCGTAAAGGTCATTTTCTTGCATAGTGTTCTGAGCTTGGGATTTGAATATAGCTCACATCTGAAAGGACACATCTTCCAACTATGACCTGCGTCACTGGCAGAGAGTTGTATAATCTGTACTTGTGGAATGGGAAGGTACAGGCTTCCACCGTTGCTGATGCATCATGTGATCCACCTGTTTAATTTCTCTTAAAAGCTGTTGTTTGGTTTATGAATTTTTTTTTTTCAGTTTTATAGAAAAATAACAACAAGGGAAGTTCAGGATTTTTTTCTACGAGGTGTAAAAACTCCAGTGATTTCAGTGGTGACTAGAGAGCTGTGGAAAATATCCCATTAGGAGATGATGGGCCAAGCATAGGTCCATTTCTCTTAGACAAGTAGGATAACCTTTAAGACACATGGAACATAATAATTGGGAAAACTAAAACTAACGTTTGTTTCCAAGAAATTCCGTAAGAAATATCTGTGGAAAAAACCATCAGTGATTGAGAATAATGTACAAATTAATGTGTTTGAAACTTGTGTATCCATTTCCTTAATCTCATCCTCTTCAGTGAACGGTACACTTGTGTTCAGTTTTACGATCAAAAACAAAGACCAAAGAAGGCCAACCTCATTTGATTGTGTATATTCTGCCTGTCTTAATTATCAATAGCTGTAAGGATACAGTGCAAGTGATCTGGTAACCAGTGGTTCGCATCCTTTTCTTTTCTAGGGGGGAAAAACAACTTAAAAATGTATAATTTATTGCTCAGCAATAACCATGTTGTTAAAATAATAATTAAGAAGAAAGGAATTAGCAACATGTCTTAATTTCCCAATAGCATTATTATATGTTGTATTTCAGTTTATTGTATATTGTGTTTCTGTATTTATTTGTGTTTGGAGGTCTTGCTATGTCTTTTTGTGTTTAAATACTAATAAAGGACAGTGTGTAAGAGTGTAGAATGCCGAACTCTGAAATGCTAAACTGTGTTATTAAAGGAAAAATAAATCTAAGTAGGAAATGATATTTTTTAAAAAAACCAGTGTGTTGAATTTGAATGACTGCTCTCAACTTGCAGATCGCCACAGAGCATCCCTTCGCCTCTCCAGACCGGCTGTACGTTGGCTGTTTGGTGCGTTACACTTACGCACCTAAGAAACCTTTACTGTGGCATTTCCGTTCAATGGAAACCTGCCATCATTTTTATCAGAGTTCTGTTTTCCGTGCGATAACCACTAGAATAAGGCAGTTTACGCCAGTGTTAGTGTCAAGAGTCCTTGTGCAAATGGAGCACAAATAATTGAAATGGCTTTCTGTGTGTCTGTGGTGAACCGCTTTCCCAGAGGTGCAGGCAGGGGCAGACAGTGTGGCTTGGAAGTCTGCAAATGTAATTTACTTCTTTTCCTCTCCAGTGTCATTAGTTATTCCAATCCTGGAATACAACACAGCAGTCTGTGAGAGTGGCCTGCTGGTTTGTAGCAGGTAAAGCAATAATAGTGCCACCATGTTTTAAATTCAGTCTAGTGATGAAGAACCTCAGTCCCCAGGGTGGTCTGTGAATCATGTCACTTCTGCCCAGCAGTATGCTGATCTGTCTGTGCTCTCATTTCTTATTCCATCCTACTCCTTCTTCCTGAAATTCCCATTTCCCCTCTTTCACATCATTGCAGGGGTAATACTGGGTGTAGCAATATGGGAATTGCTGTGCGCAGAGCCAAGACTAGAGTCTTGGCAAGAGCTGCTGCTGCTGCGCCAGGACTCAAGCATGAGTATAACCCGAGCAGCTGGTCCAGTGTCAGCAGTGGATTGTCTGAAAGTGCTAGGTAGCTGAGTGCCTTGATAAAATGGAAAAGGCAGTTTGGGCAAGCAGGCACAGTGAGAGGGGGAGGGTAATGAAGAAATGCCCTCACTGCATGCAGGATGTCCTGAGATGGATATTCCCATTAATCCTTGGGAGTGGTCACTGGTGGGCTCTGACATCCCTCCCCTGCTCTTCACACTTTCCACTGATACTCTCATGGCTGGCACTTGACACTGCGCTGCCTAAAGCTCTTCGCATCTCGCTGTGGAGTTCAAAAGGATGGTGAGCTGCTTGTTGTCTTAATGAAGTGAGGTTCCTTCGAGCAGAACCCTTTTAAGGAAGAGCAGCCTCTCCTATCACTGAAGTTGCTCTACCTTCCAGTGTTTTTTGCTTGGTGCTGCTCAGGTGTGACCCTTGTAGTGCAGCAGGACAGGTGAGATGAAACAAACAGCTTTAAACGCAAAGGCAAACACCGATTCTTTCCTCAGCTCCCTGCTCATCCTCCTCCGGCAGTGACTAGTATTGGAAATGCTGTGTGGTGCTGTTCCTGGCAACACTGGTGCGAGTCTTTACGAAAGGTCTTTGTGACGAGTCCTGGAGAGGTGGAGGCTGCTCTGTGGTGTGGGCTTTCTCCCAGTGGGCAATTTGTCATGTAGGGTGATGAAAGCAGATTGCCAGCTTGGGGAGAGCAGGATGAGAAGCTCTCCTGGACGACAGAGGTAGGTGTGCAGGCACGTATGTTGCCCAAGCCTGGACCTGCTGCTGGGCCATCTCTTGAAAGACTTGGGGGTGGGGAGGTTAAAATTTTTTGTTGGAAGTTTTCTAGTGTATCAAGCCTTGGGTTTTGTTGCTGTCTGGTAAGAAATAGTACTTTCAAAAACTGATTTGTTAGTCCTGCAGATGGACCTATCTCCTGCCTTCTGGGACAGCATGTTTTGATGTGACCAGATCCAGAATTGTTTGAGGAAGGGGGAAGTATCCATTGTCCAGAACATGATTTCCCCTATCCTTCCCCAAAGCTGCTTTTGCATGAGTCAGTTGTGTGGTTCCTTCCTGCATGCCTGGGCTGAGCCCTGAAGGCTGTTATCAAGTAACACATCTGGCTTTTCTCTGTTGTTTGGCCAGAAGAGGTGATAACCCAAGTGTCTTCCTTTGCCCTCTTCAGCAAACCTGGCACCTAGGGAGGGTGAGCTCACCCAGCCCTGCTCCTTCAGGATGCCCTTGGTGTGTGACCCTGTGTTTTCCCATAGGCTGCCAAAGAAAGGAGAGAATGTCTGGGAGCTGTGTTCCCCCAGACTGGGCTGGTGATCACAGAAGACAGTCTGGGGACTGAGTTCCACCCTGCGGGCTGCAAAGTGGGTTAAGTGGTGTTTGGCCACAGCTCACAGTACTGGTTGCAGCAGGTGGAAGTGTGTGTTTTGACAGCATCACTGTGCTGATCGGAGGCAGGAGGCATTTGCAGACATTGCTTTGGACACTCCATGGCTGCTTTTTGCCGAGAGAAGCACCTGCAGAGATTTGGATCTGCCCTGGCTGGTAGAAATGTTATCAATCTCAGCATATGACACCAAGCTAGCTGGGTGAGAGTGTTGATTTGCTTGAAGATGGGGAAGATCTCGAGAGGGACTGGAACAGGCTGGATCAATGAGCTGAAGCCTATGGCACAGGGTTCAAGGCCAAGTGCCAGATCCTGCATTTGGGTCACAACAACCCAGTGCAATGCTCCAGGCTTGGGGAAGAGTGGCTGGAAAGCTGCCGCTCAGAAAAGGACCTGGGGATGTTGGTCAACAGCCAGCTAAATATGAGCCAGCAGTGTGCCCAGATGGCCAAGGCGGCCAATGGCATCCTGGCTTGTATCAGAAATAGTATGGCCAGCAGGAGTAGGGAAGAGTTTGTCTCCCTGTACCCAGTACTGGTGAGGCCATACGTTGAATATTGCATTCAGTTTTGGGTGCCTCGATACATACAACAAAGACATTGAGGTGCTAGAGCAGGTCCGAAAAAGGGCAACAAAGAAAAGGAGGGGAGGCCTTATAACTCTCTGCAACTACCTGAGAGGAGGTTGTAGTGAGGTGGGTATTGGGTCTCTTCTCCCTTCTAGAAAACCATAGAACAAGAGGAAACAGCCTCAAGTTGCACCAGGGGAGATTTAGACCGGATATCAGGAAAAACTTCTTCAACAAGGACCACCTTACTCTGTCCCTCACTGCTAGCAGTGATGTTGCAGAGAGAAGCTCTTTCCAGCAGTACAGGTTTTGCTGGGATTTCTGCAGTTGCCCTGCCCTGCAGGGGGCTGGGGACTGTCCCTCCACAGGCAGGGTTTCCCAGGCTCTTTGATGAATGCAGAGCAGATGGGGTATTTCAGACCTCTGCCTGCTAGTGAGGGGAAATCCTGGCTAGCTGAAAATCAAGCAGCTGGCAACTTTGGTGGGACTGTGGAGGCTGCAGACAAGCCCATGTCTTGCATGGGCTCTGCTGTCCTTTCTCCAGGCTGTTATTGCTGACTGCCCATAATTTATATTTTTCTTCCCTGTTTATTAACATACAGGTCATGTTACTGCAGCCAGCACTCACCCTCAGAGTCTCCCGGGAGAGATCTGTGAGCAGTTATGAGAGCACAGGAGCCTTTCACCTGGATGACATCTCTGGGCATCCAGCTCCCTGTGCAGAAAGTGCTGACTGTGCTTTGGCTGCTGCCCAGGCTGAGCGGCTGCTCAGGAACTTGTTCCCTTGGCAGTTCATGGGTCACACTCACACCACCAGTGGGCAGAGAGCTCCAGCCAGGGGCACCTCCAGGTCCTTTGCAGGGCATGGTGCAACTCCCAGGGCTGTGCTGGGCTGCAATGCGGGCAGGAGCCCTGCAGCTCTTCTCCTGTGCTGGCAGCACAGCAGGGAAATGGCACCAAGTGGGAGAAGCTTTAGGAGACAGACGTTTACTCAGGAGCGATGGGTCCCTGGTCCTCCCCTCTCCCCCAGTCTGCTTAGTTGGAAGCTGGGGAATGATGGGAGCATGAGGTGTGGGGCTGACCTGTTCCTCCTTCAGTGGTCTGACATCTCTGCTGAAGTCAAGGCAGAGAGTCTTGTGGTGACCCCTCCACTGATGCCCCTTCTGGCACTTTTCCTGTCTTCTGCTGGGCTCCTGTAAAACCCTGTGTCCACAGATCTTCACCCCTGCCCTGCTTGTACCAGCATCTGCCAACAGGTTTGTGCCGGAGGGGTACTGGGCACCCAGCGATCCCCACGACGTGGGCCTCTACTGCCATCCCCACACCACCCTTTCCAGGGTGTCACTGCTCTCTCCTCCTGTCCTTTTCTGCTCCTAACGCACCCTTGTAAACGTGTGGGCCTGTGGCGTTGGTCTGCTGTGGGGCAGAGGACAGGGATGATGGGATCATTCCTCCTCCTCCTGCAGCTGCATGTGCTGGTACTGCTGCTAGCCACCCCCTTCCACCGCTGGCAGCCTCAGCAGGAGCAGCATAGGGTTGTGGTGTGTGCTGGCTATCAAGTGTGTCAGCTGGTGGCCGAAGTGCAGTCACAAGTTGTGACTGGGAGCTGCTCCCTTCCCAAGGGGCTCATTGAAAAGACACCAAGGCCACGATCAGTAACTACAACGTGTTCTGCTGGGAAAAGGGGCATGGGACATGCACATGGTGCTTTAGCGCTCACCACCCTTTACCAGGACCCACTTGGGTGGAGGGAGTGTGGGTGATGGGGCCTGCTGAGCTGAGCTGAGCTGAGCTGGGGGACTACTTCTCTCAGCTTCCTGCCACCTTCCCCAGCAGGTCTCTGAGGCTCCCAGTGGGTGCCAAGGAAATGGGGAGCTTGGAAATGAGCTGAAAGCAGCTCAGCTTCTGGGACCGAGCAAGACTCTGGTTACTGCTGGGGCAGAACTGCCTCCCCCACAGGTTTGTTCCCTTCTCCTTACAGCCTCCTTTGAGAAGAGTCCCTCACGTGTTCCTGGGGAGAGTCCAAGGTCCAGTGGGGCAGGGGCTGTGGAGGCCAGGGCTGGCAGCCTGCTGCGAAATGAACGGCGTGTTCTTCCTCCTCAGTGTCCTGCAGCTCCTCGGTGAGTATGGCCAGGGCTGTCCACCATGGCAAGTTTGGGGTGGCCACTGGGCAGTTCCCCGCTTGGGGTGTGCAACCCTGGTTTGGAGCAGAGCTCTATCCCTTCAGGTGTATCTTTAAAGCAATTGTGAAAAGTGCCAACAGGACATGGAGAAGGCAGGGGAAGGAGGTTGGAAGGAGTGCACCGTGCCCACTGCAGTTCCACAGTGCTCGGAAGCTCGAGCTTTCCTGCTCTGGCTGAGGCTGGCAGCTCTGCACTGCAGGACAAGCTCTCTGTTGAATACGCATGTCGCTGTGATGCTCCAGAACTGACTGCACTCCCTGTAAGACAGGGCTGATTCAACAGCACTGTGGGATCTCCAGGGCTGTGGGAGGGTGCAGGAAGGCACCAGGGCAGCTGCAAGAGGGAGAAGGATTTGCACCAGGAAATTAACCTTACTGGCCCCAGAGCCCTCAGCAGGAGGAGAATGCCGATACGGTGGGTTGGCACACAGGGTTGTCTCTGCAGTGTGATGTGCCATGAGCTCACCTGCCACAGCCCCTACTGCTGCAGGAACATGGTGTGTGTGTGTACATGCAGCACAGCCGCTGAGCCTTGTGCTGGGGCTGTCACCTCTGCTCTGTGGCTGCCCTGCACAGGGGGGGATGCAGCTCAGCCACAGCATGGACAGGATCCACTTCCATTTCCCATCTGGGGGCTTTTTCCTTTAAGGTCTTATCAGCTTGAAGACAGCAAATTGTGCCCATAATTCTGCAAGCAGCTGCCTAGGTCCTGCTCTTATCACTATTACAGTCTGTTCTCCTCTCAAAGCCTTATAAAGGGACTAACAGGTGTGGGGAGGGGCTTGTTCTGCATGAGGGGTTCTCCGGGCAGCTGAAAGGGGTGGCTGCAGCTTGGCACAGGGCTGGGGGAGCCTTTCTGCATCGTGCACCCAGGCTCCAGTCCTGGTTCCCATATTAAGGCTTTCATTTGGGTTAAAAAGACATCGCTGCCCCTTCATCCAGACAGGGAATGGCCTTGGCAGAACACTGTCAGGGTGAGACAGTGGAAATTAGGATCCAAGGTGATTGTCTTTGCTGATAAAGCCTCTGCAGAGTCTGATTAGCACAACTGGCTACATCCCTCCCCGTCATTTGGACTAGCAGATTCCAGGCTTTCTGCAGTGCACCTCCATCTATGAGCTAGAGTCATTCACAGTCCCTTCCATTCCCAGACTGGGCATGGAGGTTCCTGCACCCCTCCTGTCGCCCTCTCCACCTGACCTCCAGCACACAACGGTCACTGTACTGTGTGGTCCCTTCCTCCACTGGCTTTCTGCATATTGTGTCGTTACACTGGTTTACACTGGTTTCTCTGCTTTTCCCAGCCACTGCCACGGGCGAGTACAAGCAGTGGGTCCCCAACACCAATTTCGAAACCTCCTCCAACTGGGACAAAGGCAGAGTCCCCTGTGCCAGCAACGTGGTTCATTTTGAGAAGAACAAGGTACTGGCCGTTTACAACGTGTTTGTATTTTATTAGTTTCATTTAGTGTTTTGCCAAATGCTGTTGGGTGCTCAGAGAAGCCCTTCATGTGCTGGGGAAAAACCTGGTTTAATTTTGCCTTTTCTTGCAGGTGGTCTCAGTGTTTGTCAGGTCTCCCCATGTGCTGGCAGGCATGGTAAGGCAGCTGTTGCTGGGGGGGTGGACAAGGGGAGGCTGATGCTGGGGTGCTGCCAGCAGGGTGGCACATCCCCATGTCCCCCTTTCCAGGGGCTTTGGCATTTTGCTGTGGCCAGACTTGCTCAGGGTGCCTTGGTTGGAGCAAGGAGCAAAAGTCCTGGCAACCTGGGGGGCTCTTACCCATGGGGCCAAAAACCCCATTTCTGGGGACTGGTTTTTGTTCTTGAGGTGGGGCCACTGAAAAAGCACTCAGAAACAACTTCCACTTGCAAGAAATTAGTTTTTCCCCCTGAAAAGAAGGACAAACACCTTCTGTGGCACTGAGACCTTGGCAGTAGTTTGCTGAGAAGTGGCAAACCCCCAGCACTGCCCCTGCAGAGCAGGCTCTAGCTCTGGGCAGAGGCTAAATGAAGCTGACATCAAAAGATCCTGAAATGAAAACACACTGCTCTGGGAAATCCTAAACTGTAGCTCAAGATATTTTCTTTCAAGAGCCATTGAGGTTTTATGTTTCTGCAGCTCTCTTACCTGGCCGTGGCAGTACAGGCACAACAGCTGCTGAAATGTTTGGGCTGGGTCAAATCAGCTGGGTGGGGGGAGAGGGGAGACTTGCCTCTGAGGGGTTTCTGAGCAACTTGGTGTCCCCAAAAGAAGACTCCCGCTCAAAGCAGGCTGCCGGCCATGTTCTCAATCCCCACAGTTTGGAGGGTCAAATTTAACAGGGAGGAAGGAATTAAAATGAAAACCAAGCCTTCATTGCCTCAACACACTGGCATGGGGTGGGTCAATGGTGATCCCCATCCCAGTGCTGGGGTGGCACATAATGGGCTTGATCCCATTTGCAAAACCTTCTGGCCTGGATGGGGTGAGCTCGTGGCCAAGTTTGCTCTCTCGATTATAGGGCAGCTTTGCTCTTTTATTGGCCATCACATCTGAACAAGCCCTTGAAATTTATGTGGTGTAATTTGTTCAGGCTGTCTCTGCCACTGATAGTTTTGATGCTTTAATAATGCCATGTGCCATGTTTAATTCCTCTGCAAATATTTGGGGAGTTACTTTATTTATATGGCATTTTAAATATGAATTTTTGAAGGGAAGAATGTGCTGGGGAAATATGTACAAATATAATGTAATAAATGATGTGGAATTTACCCAGAGAAGAAAAGAGCAAAATATCACTCCAGTAGATTTTATTTTACTTACAGATGAATGTATAATGTTTCTAAAGTGCTTCTATCAGAGGCCTGAGAAGTGCATAATTGCACAGCAGCATCAGTCATTATGGCAAGAGCCCATCCTGGCCAAGCAGCCAAGCTACAGAGCCCAGCACCCCTGCAGCTGGCTGAGCAGTGGGCAAGCACAACACAACCTTTACACAGCTAATCGCATCCCTGGCCATGCTGCCACGCTGAGTGATGGGTGCAGGGTGCTGCAGTGGCCTCCAGCTCGTTCCAATCAAATGCTCCAGTGGTTCTCATGGGAGGCCCTGTAGACCCTTGACTGGCCCAGGGTTTCTCTGGGATCCCAGTGCTGGTAGGCAGCTGCACAAGCTCCAGGGTTACAATGAATATTGCAGTCCCACTGTTGTGCAGGAGGACAGAAGGTCTGGGGGGCCCATGAGAGGATAAATCCTCGTGGCACCACGTGCTGTGAGAGCCTGGCACCATCCCCTTCCAGCTGGGGCTCATCCCACTGCTGTCCATGGGCAGCCCAGTTAACCCTGGGCTAGAATCGGTGCTGCAGCTCACTGTGTCCTGAGCAATCACCATCCCAGCCACTCAAGATGAGCTGTCCCGGCACATTTCCTAGTGCTGTGGTTAATGTTTCTTTTCAGTATCAGCTCAGCCACTTCCTTCCCCTGTGCCACCAAGCTCTGCTGTCACTAGGTGACACAGGAGCTGCTGGGATTAGGGATGGGGAAGGAGTGAAACCCAGCACCTGAGCCCCTCTGCAGCTTATGGGGATGGTGTGAAATTTGGCAACTGGGTGGTGCGAAAATGAGTTGATCGTGAGGGGCTGTTGCAGGGAGGCTGGACTGCACCTGTTTGGCTGCTGGCCCTGCCATGCCAGAGCATTAATCACTTAAATCAGCAGGAATACATTAAGCTTCAGAGTCACCATGGAGATACTATACAGTCTTTGGCTAAAAAAAGACCAGCGTGTTGCTTGCTGTAGTGGGGCAGGAGGAGGCTGGGCTCTCCGCGACTTTCACGAGGATGGTGCCTGGTGCAGCAGGTGAAGTGACCTGGGTGCTCGGTTCTGGTGGCCCACTGATGGGGAGAGGCGACAGGAGACTTCCCATTCCGACTGCTGAGCTGAGTGGAGTGAGACCTGGGGTGGCAAGGGGTCCTCATGTACAATGCCAGCCCCCCTCCCAGACATTTCCGTTAAAGGAAAGACCTTCCATATGGAACAGCCTCCAGCACCTCTCCTCATCCATCTCCCGTGGGTACCAGCCAAGCATCAGGAGCTGTTTTCTTGGGAGGTGGCGGGTGCTGTTTGGGCACTCAGCCCAGTGCCCTCATTGGGGGAAGCCCATTTATCACCCAGTGTGGAGGCTCCTTGCTCTGAAGTTTCAGGTGGGTTCCCAATTCAGCCACACACTAAATCCAGTCCAGCTTAAGCGTAAATGACTTTGAAGCACAACCTCTATGATTAGGCTGGATTTTCCATGGTACTTAGATGCCTAAAGATGCGGGTCAGTACTCAGCTGGCTTCTAGAGGTGCCTGGGCATAAAGCTGGAAAAGAAGGTTGTCAGTGGCTGAGATGGGTGCTGCAGGGCAAGTGGGCTTTGGCTTCACTGTTCTCCTTGCTGGGGAAGAAAGGCTGCTCTCAGGGATTTGGAGCCACTGGCTATGGCTGCGCTTCCGAGGGGAGCCGGGCCAGGGCACGGCTGCAGATGTAAGGCCGGAGTTTGCCCCAACAACACCAGCTCCATTGCAGCTGGTGCCCAATCTTGCCAGCACTGTGGTGCGAGCCAGGGAGAGGTGATGACACTTGCTATTTTGGGGGCAGCAGGAGTCAGGCTTAGTCACGTAAGCAGAGCAGCCTCAGCCCCCATGGTACTAGGGCCAGAGCACTAGCCAGGGTTATTCAGCAGCATCAGTGTCACCCTTCCAGTTTTGCCCCAGTACCAGTGTCACCTTTCCAGTTGTAGCTTGTGATTGAGCCCTGCCATGCTGGTTTCCACTGCTTGTGCTTACTCCCAAAGAGAGGCTGCAAAGGCTGGGCAGGGGTCAAGAGGGTGTTGTGGGGCCCTGGGTCTAAGCAGGGCTGCCTCACCTCGCCTTGTATTTTTAGCTGCCTAATCGTAAGAGCAGAATGTACCCGGCTCTGCTGCAGGATGCTCCTGCTCAGCTCCTGGCAGAGATTGATCTTGAAATGCCAATTGCTCTCCAGGGGCGCTGGCTCTAATGAATTGCCATGGTTTGTTCTCGTCCCAGGCAGTGAGGCTGCCTCCCCACTGCTTCCCAAACCGTGGGGTAATGAGGCACCCAGAAAAGACATTATTTTTCCTTCTCCTGAGAGCAAGGCAGAAAAGGGTGTGTGTGTATGTGGACGTGCTGGCACAGAACTACAAGCCAGAATGCTGCGGGCTGTGCTCCGGCAGTGTCTCCACTGCAGGTTAGCCCTGGGAAAGCAGCGTGGTGAGACAGCCTTTCCCAGTCACCTCCCTGAGCTTATTTGCTCCTTGCAGGCTGGTTCCCAGCGGGAGGGGTTTTTAAAGCGTGTGATGAGCAGAGCAGCTTGACAGCATCCCAGGGATGCTTGTCTTGGGATTGGGCCCCTACCCACACCTTGAGATCCTTCGCAGCTCTCTGTGGCTTTTTCTGTGGAGGGACAGTCAGGAGAATGAACTGAAGTGGCCCAAAGTAGAATTGGCATGTTTGCCTTCTGCATCCATAATTCAAGTGCCTTGGGCTGGTTTACATTAAGGCACTTCCCAAGGGTCTTCCCAATGTCCCTGTGTCTCCCCTGATCTCTCCACGCTGCTGGGACCTGTTTGGTTTCAGTTCTCGAGGTGTGAGCTGGGCAGCTGCAGTCAAATGAATGGCCTTTTTCATGCCATTGCTTTTTTAATGGCTTTTATTGGAGGCTGCCCTGTGGTTTAGTAGACCCTGTGTGGCCTGGCCAAGAACTGTGGCTCCTTTGGGCAGGAGCACAATGTTTTGAGAACCTGATATGCCAGGCTGCTCTGTGCCAGGGGATGGGGTGGCAAGGCTTGGGCAGGCAATATTCATAGAATCATAGAATCATTAAGGTTGTAAAAGATCACTAAGCCCAAACATCAAGCCAACACCACCACCCCCTGCCCCCCCCCAAATGATGTCCTGAAGTGTCTTGTCACTCTGCCCAGCTCACCCAGAGGTCTCCGGGTGGCCCAGGTCACCCTGCCTCACTGTCCCCTCACTCAGGGGTCTGGAGTAGCTGGTGCCATGGCAGAGTCAGGCTGGATCGGCTGTAGGCTGAGGGTGGGAGGCTATGTGCATGGCTAGGGGAAAGGATTCCAGCCCAGGGATGCAAGTGGGAGCTCTGTTTGGGCAGTAAGACAAGCTAATGAACTCTCTGCTAATGAACTCCAGAAATCTGGTGGCGAGGGAGCCCCTGGCTAAGCTCCAGGGCTGTCCAAGGGATTCACCTACAGACAAACTTGGCCCCGGGCCTTTCTGGGGTCTTCACCCAGCACCTGGATCGCACACAAACACCCACTGCTCATCTGCAACCCCGATAGCTCCCACTGGCCCCAATGGCCACTGGGCAAAACCCCGCTGCTCCCACCCATGGGCAGCAATGGGCAGGGTCTGGCTCAGCCTGCCCCATCAGAGCAGGGATAGGGGAACTGTTCTGCACATTGTCAGCTGTGGTGGGTGGCAGCACTCCATACTGGAAATAACCACCCAGCACCTCCCCTAAGGATGTTTTCCCAGCCCTGGCCCTGTCTGGGTGTCAAGCAAGGGGCTGTGCCCAGGGGCCATGGGCAGCATCCCCAGCAGCTGCAGACCTGCTCACTGGGGCAGTCCTAGGTGCAGAGCTGAGGGACCTAGCTGACTGCCCAGGCAGTCTCAGCTTTCACAGTGTGGATGGTGACACCTTCACACCCGAGTAAAGAACTCAGAGGTGCTGGTGCTGCAGTCCCAGCACTGCTCACCTGGGTTGAAAGCTGCATCTCCCTGCACGGCTGATGACACCATCACTCTGCTGCTGTCAGTCACCTTGGCCTGGTGCTCACAGCCAGAGCAGAGCTGCCCACATCACCAGCTGCCTTTCAGGCCTTTGCTATTGGTTTTTATTCTGCAGTTTGGAAATGAATCTCAGTCTCATTTACATGTCGAAGGAGTGTTGTGATGCTGGGGTCACAATGCTGGTCGCTCTGGGCTGGAGGCCACAAGAGGTCTTTCCTCTTTGGTTTATTTGCTGACTTTGATGAGAAAAATGACGGCTGTGTTTGGGCTGTCATTTCGCTTGATAGCAGTGACGGAGAAGAGAAGTTGTTTGCCAGTACCAGGGATGGGAAGTGACTGATGGGACTCTAAGCTCACTGTATTAATGGCCCTGGAGTACTGGCTGGCAGGAGTGAGGGAAAGCAGAGGAAGCCACTAGCTCTTTGGCTCTGGTCCTTTGGTACATGTCATTGCTCAGTTCAAAATGTACTTGGACATGGGCCCAGCCTATACACAGTTTCTATACTGACTTCCCAAACGCAGGAAGCCGCTGCCCAGCCAGAGTCCCCACTTGTCCTCTGCAGTGAGTCGAGATGCTGAAGCTGTGGTAGGGAAAGAAGAAAGCAGGAATTATTTACAAACTTAAGACCTATGGAACAACAGAGCCACTTATGCACAAGCCCAGGTACCAGTATAGGTTGGGGACTGACCTGTTGGAGAGCAGTACAGGAGAAAGGGGCCTGGGGGTCCTGGTGGACAGCAGGGTGACTATGAGCCAGCAATGTGGTCTTGTGGCCAAGAGAGCCAACGGCATCCTGGGGTGGATCAGAAGGGTGGTGGTTAGCAGATAGAGAGAGGTCCTTCTCCCCCTGTACTCTGCCCTAGTGAGACCACATTTGGAGTATTGTGTCCAGTTCTGGGCCACTCAGTTCAAGAAGGACACAGAGCTGCTGGAGGGTGTCCAGCGTAGAGCCACAGAGATGATGAAGGAAGTAGGACACCTCTCTTACGAGGAATGGCTGAGGGATCTGGGTCTCTTCAGCTTGGAGAAGAGGAGACTGAGGGTAACCTCATTAATGTCTATAAATATGTGAAGGGTGGGTGTCAGGAGGATGGAGCCAGGCTCTTCTCAGTGTCATCT
>JAOXOE010000441.1:36314425-36356303 GCA_028565055.1 Phoeniculus purpureus
CCTTCACTGGAGATGTTTAAAACCCACCTGGATGTGTTCCTGTGTGACTTGGTCTAGGTGATCCTGCTGTGGCAGGGAGATTGGACCAGAGGATCTTTCGAGGTCCCTTCCAATCCCTAATGACTCTGTGATTCTATGCAACACAGGGCAAGGAGCTGTACCCATGGAGGGCCAGACTCAGAAAGCCCTACTGCCAAGCAGAAGTACAGGGCTGCTCTTGCACTTCATGCCTATGGGGCTGAGGAGGCTCCATCCCTGACTCACATTACGTTGTGCTGTGTTTTCATTCCAGGGCTTGTGGTAACAGCATCTGGGCAGTCCCAGAATGCAGGAGTCAGCAGCTGGGAGGGACACCATGCTTGGTGTGGGACACTCACACGTGTGTGGACAGTGAGGAGACAGCTTCCCTAGACTTGGAAAGTCCAGAGAGTCTGGGGGCTTGTCCTGGGTGATGCATGTGTGTGTTTCTAGACAGACAAGCCCACCTCATACAGCTTTTGCCGCACTGAGGTCAGCCATGGACTCTCACTGCCTTGCTCTGTGTGCACATAGTGCTCCTGCATTGCTCCCTGGAGCAGCATGAGCGATGGAGCTTACGAGTATAGGTGTGTATTTGTCTAAGTGTCGTCTCTCTGGCTGTTTTTCTCCTCCTCCAGTCGATTTGTGAAGCTCTGAATAAACAGACCTCCTGGACAGGAAAGGTCAGTGTGTCCTCCATGTGCACCACGGACCTGAGACTTCCCAGCCCAGTGGTCTTGATCCACCTCTAACACCAACTTCTTGCAGCCCAGGGGAGGAGCCAGCAGAGGCCAGCCAGTCATCTCTCTGCTGTGTCACCCATCACCAGCAGCTGCTGCCTGGTTTTAATTCTTCTGCCCAAATACCTCTGCAGCTGTGGGGGTCTGGCTGCCTGCAGGTGACTGCTCTGAAGAGCTGGTACCTTGTGCTGGAGAAATGATCCATTGTATTGCCTCCAAAAACACCATGCTGAGCAGCTAAGATGGAACCAACAACCAGTTGGCCACCTCTCCTCTTGGCTCCATCATGCACAGTAGGCTTCAGGGTGGCAACCTGCAAACAGGGCAAGAGGCAGTGGGGAAGGCTCCCACCTGCAATGGCCCAGTGGGTTTGGGAGAAAGGACTCAGCTGGCAGTGCTGCTGGCCCTGGCCCTGAGTGCAGCATTAACGGACTGCTCCAGAGTGTCCCACAACCTGTTCCTGAGTGACCTCCAAGGAGAATGTGCCAGGCCACATTTCACAAGAACTTTTCTTGTGAAAGAAGCTGGTATCATAGACCTTGCCCACCTCAAAGCAGGCCAAGTCCTGAGCACCCCAAAACATCACTAGATACGGCTTCTGTAGCTGCAGTTCAATGGCACGTCGCCCTTCATATCCTGACAGACCTTTCATCCTCTTTTGGTGCTTCAGTGCTGGAAAAGTTGGCTTATCTCAAAAGTCATACAAAGCCAGGGGAGCATGGTGGTTTCCAGTTAGGCATGAAACATGCAGTGGCCTCATGGAGCTGTGTCCATAGGCAAAGGCTTCTTCCTGGCTGATGAAGAGACTCCCAAACACAGCGTTGCTGGATCTTAAGCAGACGGAGCACTGTGGGGCTCTTCTCAGCTGGCAGCCACCTTCCGCTCTCCATCCTAGTTTCTCACAGTTTCTGAACCAAGAGGTTGACCTGGGCTGTGGCCTTCAAAGCTCTGCACCTCCTAATCAGCTGCCTACAGCATGGGACAAGGAGCTTTCTGCTATGCCCACCCCAGTCCCTGGCAGTCCCTGTGTGGGACAGAGCATCCTCAGGCAAGACAACCCAAAAGACATGGAGCAATTACAGCCACCAGCAGCAATCACTCACGAGCCTTGCTTTCGCTAACCTACATGCATATTTAAAGACCAATTAAGTCGATGAAACCTTAAAAATCCCATCTAACCTGCTGCTGCCTGAGCACAGGTTCCAGTGCATCGGCATAATGTTCTGCTTCCTCCCAGAGGGCTTCCAGCTGCTCTCTGGGGAGTGGTGCTAAAATAGACCGAGATAGAGGAGACGGGAGCTTTCAACATCACTCACTCCTTGACATATGGAAATATTGGGGGGGAACCTGACTGTCTCTCTGATAGTTTCTAAATGTAAAATAAGATGGGCTGGTCTGATTAACCTGTGTGCTGAGAACAAGTCTCCTGAGACAGCTGGCTCCATGGCCTGTCCCGGAGGTGACAGTGCCAGAAAGGGCTCCCATGGCAGAGCTGGACCTGATTAAGTCTGTCCCTGTGCCCCCAAGTGGAAGCCTGGCTGGGCTGACCCTAGGCAAGTGCGGTGACCCTGGTGATGTCCTGCCCAGCCACGGCAAGCTGCATCAGATGCTGCTGTGTGCTTCTGTTAGCTCACAGCGAGTGCGACTCCACCATCTGATGCCTCACCAAGCATTGCTCAGCCTCCTGAGTTATTTTTTGTCGGGCAAGTGCAGCACCCAAAAGTGGGAACGCATTGATAGAGGGGACCTCTGGGCACTTGCAGAGCAAGGTTGGGTTTTTTATGACACACCAATTCACAAATCATTCCTGAACAGCTGGGAGTGTGTGCAAGAGAGGGAGGAGCTGTTGTAAGGGCTTCTCTTATTCCTGGTTCTTGCATCCTCGAACGCTTGACGCTTTTCTGTGCTACTGGGAGATAATGTCAAACTGCCTCTCTCCACTCCTGTTTGCTGGCTGCGAAAACAGGAGCTGATGCTTTCCTATTAGCGTGGGACATGGTGAGGGTAACTCCTGGTGACTGCAGAGTGCCTCAGAGAGAGTGAATGCACTAGGCAGCCTAATGATTAGTACAGTTATTTGATGACAAGCCCGGGTGGCTGGCAGAGGGACTGTTCACTCACACTCTGAATCTCTTATCCAGTACCTGCCCCTGAACGGAGAATTCATTCTGGCATCTGGAGCAGGATTTGCAGCTTCTGATGGCAGCTGGGATCCAGGCTGTGACTCAGGTACTTTGTGCCCAGACCAGTCAGCCCATCAGCCCACGATTATCCATGCAAATTCGGTCCAAACACTTCTGCAAAGCTCTTTGCTGTCCCACCTCAGAGCAAAGTGAATCACTCCTCTTCTAATGCCTGCCTTTTCTCTGATGACCTCCCTCATATCAGATCTTTTTTTGCTGCTAGATCACCTGTCTTCTGACAGAGTAATTGTAGTGGGGGAGCCTTTGAAGTCATAGCAGAGAGGCAGATGTTTGTGCTTTACCTTGCCTGTTAAGCGTGTAGCCACATCAAAGCCCTTGTTTGCTTTGCCTTGGCATTTCTAAAGAAAACAGGTTAGGAATTACCCACCAGTGAGCTGAGCCGCAGTCATCGCAGCGAGCTGGCCTTTGGACCAGTGTGCAGGCACTCTGAGGGCAGCACAGCCTTCCCTCCCCTCCGAGCATCCAGGCCAGCTCTTTGTCATGTCAGAGAGTGTAGGTTCATTTAATCAGAGCCTGGTACTAGTTTGGAAGCTGTTTGCTGGGGAGATGTCCTCGGGAGATCTAAGAGCTACCCGATCACAGAATCACAGAACATTAGGGATCAGAAGGGACCTCGAAAGATCATCTAGTCCAATCCCCCTGCCAGAGCAGGATCACCTAGATCAAGTCACACAGGAACCTTTCCAGGCAGGTTTTAAATGTCTCCAGAGAAGGAGACTCCACAACCTCCCTGGGCAGCCCCTTCCAGTGCTCCATCTCTCTCCCAGTGGTGAAAGCTTTTTGGTTTGGCTGCAGGGAAAGTGTCCAAGTCGAGTGCCTGTGCCTACACTGACTGGCAAGAAATAAAATCAGAAAATAGAATAAACCCAAATGCATCTGCCCAGAGGAAGGACTGTAGCATCATTCTGGCTGGAGCTGTGCTAAAAGCCTTCATCCCTGTCTTTTTTCTGCTCTGGCACTGTTTGCCTGTGTCAGGGATGCTCTGGCAGCTAAGACTTGCACTGTTCTATCCTTCTAACCACCTGCTGCTTCCCTGAAATCAATGGGACAGCTATCACAAATTGATGTTTTTTAAAGCATGAATTTAAAATGAATGCAGATAACTCAGTCACTGAACACCTGTTCGCTGACCAAACTGGTAACTGCTCAGCCAGAGGGGAAAGGTGAAAAGGATGCAAGCGCTGTATGATGCTGTGACCAGCAGGGAAATGGTTAATGATTAAATAGTTACTGGTTAAATGAGCCACTGGTTTTGAGGTGAGCTGCTGCAGGGAACAGGGCTGGCCATGCCTCTGCAGGCTTCCAAGCCTCTTTGGAAACTGGGATATGAATTACCACACTCATTCTTTTCTGGCTTAGCTATTATTTAGCATTTACAAGACTGTTTGCCTCCCTGACTATAAGTAAAAGTGAGTTTAAAGAAAGCAAGGGGAAATATCCTCTGGGATCTGAAGCTGTTACTCAGAAGTAGGATCCAGGCTGCGCTGCAGGGATCCCATCCCTGAACTCTTCAAAGGTTCCCCTCAGCAGCTGCCCAGAAGGGTGATGCCAGGGCCAGCCCTTCAGTCCCTGCCCACAGGGTGAGCTCCTCCACTTTGGCCCAAGCACTGCCTGGCTTTCCCAAACGAGATGCCCCCGTTGGGGCTGTGAATGTGTCCCTGGGCCACGCTCAACCCTTCCCGTTGCTTTTCCAGGTGGAACAGTGAGGTTTTCCGACATGGAGCAGCGTGCGTGGTTTGACCCTGCGTTGTGGCAGGCTGTGTCCCCAGGCGGGAAGCACGAGCTGAGCAGGTGCCTCTTCTCTGTGGATGAGGAGCGTGTCCCGTGCCAGTACGACGATGTTATCTTCCTGCCAGAAACCTCCTTCCGGGTGGACATCAGCTCATCGCAGCAAGTGATTCGCCTCCGCAGCATCTCTCTTATGGGCCAGGTAGTGTGGCAATGACAGAAAACAGCTCAGTGAATCCTCACCACTGCCCCAAGTACATCAGGAGAGGAAGGACCACCCAGAGATGGAGGAGCAGCACTGTGCTGAGAGATGAGGCATTCTGTGGGCTGCAGCTTCATGGGCTGCTGCTGCTGCTGTAGATGCTCTGGCTGCAGTGCGAGAGAACAGGCTGTCTGCCTCACGCTGAAAAACACGGCCAGTGTGTGAAGGACAAACCACCAGCAAACAGCACCTTCTCCTGCACCAGGGGCTGCCCTTTCCCAGGCATGTGTCCACAGCCCTGTTGCTCCAGGACCCACTGGGGACACCCCTTTCCTGCTCCTGACTGCACCACAGCCCAGCAGTCGTCTGGCAGCCTTGCACTGATGCTGCTCGTTAGTTGATTGGGGGGACAATTACCAAATCACTGGCAGCCTGCACGGCCTCAGCCAGGGAACCAGATGCAGGGTGAGCCCCATCATCCCTCACTGGTCAGAGGAGCAAAAGGTCTCAAGGCGCTGCAGTAGCAGCCACAGGCTTCTGTGCAGAGTGGGAGGTGCGGCGGGCGTTCCATACGTTATTTATTGTCTGTGCTGCTGCGCTGCCTGCGAGCTGCCGTCTCAGGGCCAGGCTCTCCGTGACTCTGTGACCAGCGGCTCTGTGGGCAAGGCAGGACCCAGCAGAGCTCATCGCAGGCAGGGCTGGATGGACTTGGGTGCTTGGAGTAACGCTGGTCCTGCTGATGCTTCAGAACTATGCCAGAGCATGCGATTCCCCTCCAAGGACTGACCTTGGTCTCTGGATGGAGGCTGTGGCTCAGTGATGAGACAGAAGAAGGTGCTTTTTATTTTGTGATTGTAGAATAGTCCCAAATAACTGACCTTACAGTCTACCTTGGCCCTTTGTAGCCACCAGGCTCCTTGCTCTGTGTGGGGTGTGTACATGCCAGGGCTTGAGAAACCCTTCTGTTGTGCCGGGGCATGGTGAAGCTTCCTGCAGAAGAGAGCGGGTAGGGGATCACTGGTGGCTTGGCAGGACCAGGCTGGTCAGTCCAGCTCAGCAGCTGCTGATGCCCAGCCCATGGAAACACTTCCCAGGCTGAAGGACAAAAGGGGCAGGTCAGCCCCTTCATCCCGTTAATTAAAAGCTGGTAATGAATTCTCTGGGCTTGCAGGAAGAGAGGATGCAAGAAGTGCTTTGGATCTCATGATTTATTTGTGGCTCTTTCATTTAGGTTTTAAACTAGAAAGGGTTTTTCTGTTGGTCCCACAGCAAAGCACAGACGGGTGCATGGGCAGGATTTTCCTGCTGCTCTCACTGCCTGTGGTGGGGCTGTCAGACACAGCGGTGGGTATCCAGGTGGCACTGTCAGGTACTTGAGGACAGTACTGGGACCTGCCTGGAGATACCCAACCACTTTGCTGCTTTTCCCCGTGCAGGAGCTCAACAGCCCTGAGGCCTGGGCCGGGTACCTGCGGGGTCCCTCGGCCTCGCTGCAGTTCCATGGCAATGGCACTCTCCAGGTGATGGGTTCTGGCTGCCCTGACAAGTCTGGCTGTGCCTGTGGGAATACCCTGGTGAGTGCCCCACTGTCATTTAGGGGGGGACCATGGCAATTTGCAGGGTGAGGCACTGACGCTTCCTTACTCTCCTTTAGGATGGCCACCGCATCTGCACGGCCCTGCTGAAGGCATCAGGGGGACAGTGCCCAGCACCAAACTGCCAGAGTCCTCTGCAGCCCCTTGGCCACTGCTGCAGGATCTGTGGTGAGTGAAGGGCACAGCCCCCGGCTCCACGGGGAAAGCTGGCTCTGGGGGGGCTGCTGGTCCTGGCTTGAGGTTATGCTGTGGTCCATCTGTGGTCCATCCCTGTCCCAAGTGCCACCTCCCAGGGAGCCTCTCTGAAGCATCAGCCTGGTTATGAGCAGCAGCCTTTTGTCCCTGTCTTTGGTTTGTCCTGTCAGGGTGTCACTGCTCATCGAGCTGATGGGGCTCTGCTGAATTTATGCAGTGGGAAACAGGCAGTGGAAATGCACCTTTTCCACCCTAATGTCACTTCTCCAGCAGCAGGTTTGTTTCATTTAATGTAAAATCAAACCTGGTGAGTCAGCCCGTGTCTGACAGCCTTCTCTTGGCGATGGGCACCTCTCCACGAATCTGCCTAGAAAGGTGCTAAGGGGAGTTTTTCATGCACAGCTGTTCCTGGATATCTGGTGGCTTGTCTCTGCTGTATCGAACCCAACCCATTAAAACAGAACCCTGTGTTTCTCCAAGCCCTCTAAAGCCTTTAGGAGGATGTAATGTTTCAAGAATTGCTGATTTTCCCCCAGGAAAATCTTTTCCCTTGTCCCTGCAGTGCAGTGGTGTGGGGAGCACAGGGATCCCCTTGTAGCTGCCTTCCCTCCAAAGCCTCAGTAGAGCTCCTGAGTCACAGCCCTGTAGCCCCCAGGGCAGGTACCTGCAGAGCTTCCCAGAGGGATGTGAGACAGCTTTCCAGGGAAAACTTCTCTCTGGAATATGGTGGGAACCAAAAGCCTTGCGTCAAACCCAGTTGGTGCAATGACCAGTGCAGGAGCGGGAGGCTTCTTGGGGCAGGGCTGTGGAGCTGCCTCTACTGTAGCCCAGCCAGACCAGCTGCATGGTGGTCCCCACATGCACTTTCACAGTGGTCAGAACTGGGCTGCCATGGCAGCTTTCTTCCCTAGCTCAGTGACAATGTTGTGTCTGTCACTTTTTGGGCTGCAGGAGCCATTGTCAACCTGGACTTCACTCCTGATTTTGAGCTGCAGAAATACCGGGACAGGCTGGTCCAAACCTTCCTGAGCCAGGTAAAGTAGCCTGCTGAGTTGGGAGGGGCTAATGGCAACATGAGCCACTGGCCACATGCTGGTGACTCTACAGCCTCCCCTGCTTCCTACTGCAGCCACACTGTCCTTCTCAATGTAGGGCAGGAACAGCTGCCAGCAGCCAGGTGGGGAAGGATGCAGGGGGCTCACTGCAGACTTGGTCTGGAAAACATAAGAAGTCAGCCAGGAGGTCAGGTTTAGATAACGTGGGAGGTCAGCTCATGCAGCTGGAATCATGGAAACCTACAAGGATCCTGTAGTTTCGGGGTCCTGTGACCCGTGGGAGATGGCTCCAACACTGAGCTGCTCTTTTGTTCCCCAGTAGGTAAGCGCTGGGTGGGTAGCTGGCACTGGCAGCACTCAGATGCTGGCTCTGTGAGGTACTGCTTCACACTGCTGCTTGTCAGACACAACCTGATGAGTTCCTACTCCTGGCTGGGAGCTGCAGGGGGAGCGGGAAAGGACTGAAGGCTCTGAGTTACGCTGGAAGGATTGACAGCCAAGCACTGCTCTTCTGATGCTGCGCTGAAAGGCTGCTGCCTGCCCTGCGTGCAGCCACACACGGCTTAATGCAGTGCTTAAGGGCTGAGCTATATCGAATTGCTGTCTCAGAGTGCTCGCTTTGCAGGGGGATGCTGCATGCTGGGTGCTGGCCACAGCTTGGAAGAGAAGGAGATACTTAGCTGTCATCAGGGAAATGCAGCAGCCTTGTGGTAACCCAGGGTGGCATCTCACGGCAGGATCTGTAGGTGTGCCCTGCTGGTACAGCCATCGTGGCTGGCTGTGCAGGTGACTGATTTCTGCCTGCTGCTCTCATGGGCTTTATGTGTTCCTTTGTGTTTCAAAAAGCCCAGGTACAGCAGTGTGCAGATGGCCATCTCCAAGGTGCAGCAAGCACAGACGTTGCTGGGAGTTATACCCAGAGGCTCCTCTCCACTCATCCAGATTGTGCTGATTGATCATGGAGAAGGAGCGCAGACTGGCACCATGGCAGCGCAGCTGGCAGCAGACATCATGGAGGACATAGCACACCATGGTAGGGCAGCTGTCCTCAGCAGCTCCTGCAGGGGCATCTAAACCTACTGCTGACTGCAGCTCCTTGTGCCCCACTGGCAGCCCAAGTGGCCAGTTGGGCTTTGAATGTTTTCAGTGATGGAAACTCCACAGTGTCTCTAGGAAGCCTGTCCTCACAACCTTTGCTGCAAAATGTATTTAAGTGGCATTTACCTTATTTCAGTTAGTCCCTCTGCTCACCTGTGGTGAGACACGGGTGGAGTAGATGGGAAGGGTCACCTCCCTTTACCTGCTGGCTGTCCAGTCCTAACAAATCCCTATTTCTTCCCACTCTTTCCCAGGTGAAACACTTGGTGTTTCTCATGGCAAGGTGGAGGTGGCCACTGGCAGCACTTCCAGCGGGCAAGTGGGGAGCCGCACACTGAGCAAGACCACAGCGGGGATGGTCATGGGGCTGCTTTTCGGTCTCCTGTTCCTTGGTGGGATCTTCTTTCTCTACAGAAGGGGAAAGCCAAGGTAGGGATGGGGCTTCTGCTTGCAGCACATTGCCAGGCTTCTCCCTTAGTGATGGGCACAGCCAGGCAGCTTTCTGCACCCGACAGTACTGTTCACAGAACCACAGAAGCGTTTGAGGTGAAAGGGATACTTCAGGTTCACCTAGTCTACCTCCCTTGCCGTGGACAGGGACGTCTTTCTCTACATTACATTCCCTAAATCATCCAGCCTTGTCTTGAACAGTTCCAACAGTGGGGAAGCCACAACTTGTCTGGGCAGTCTGGCCCAGTGTCTCACCACCCTCATGCTAAAGAATTTCTTTATTCTCTATTTCCTATTGCTATATTAAAATATCCTATTTCTATATAGAAATCAATTAGAAATTCTATATAGAATTTCCTGTATCTCATCTAAATCTACCCCCTTTTAGTTTGAGACCATTGCCCTTGATGTTCCTCAGAGACTATTGGAAGTGAGGTGGCTGAAAGGCTCTTCTGTCCTCTCGGACTGGTCCTTGGCTAGGAGGACGTGCTTCTTGCTGCCACAAGGCATGGTGTGCTCTGGCAGGAGTGGGGCTGCTGTGGCTCTGTTGGAGCTCTGCACAGCCAGGTCATACTGCCTGAAGACATCTCCCATTCCTTGTAGCTGTTTGTAGCCCAATGGAGGACTGAAACTGACAGCCACTAAAGAGAAATGCATCAAAAGCCCATGTCCCACAGCTCTGTAGCCATGACAAGGCAGTGACAGCGTCCAGAAGTAAATGCAGCTTCTGGAGCATTACCTGCTTACGTTGAGTGTGGTGTGAGGTCTCAGGGTGGTGTGAGGCAGCTGACCTCACTGTAGCTGGGAGCTGGTGAGAAATCACAGAATCAGAGAACATTAGGGATTGGAAGAAACCTTGAGAGCTCATCTAGTCCGATCCCCCTGCCAGAGAAGAATCACCTAGACCAAGTCGCACAGGAACATGTCCAGCTGGGTTTTAAATGTCACCAGAGAAGGCGGCTCCACAACTCCCCTGGGCAGCCCGTTCCAGTGCTCTGTCACCCTCAGTGTGAAGAAGTTCCTTCTCATCTTGATGTGGCACCTCCTATGTTCCAGATTACACCAGTTGCCCCTTGTCCTATCACTGGATGACACTGAGCAGAGCCTGGCTCCTTCTCCTTCATCTTTTCCCTCTAACAGTGAAAAAGGTCTCCTAGCAGTGCCCACAGCTGCTGCTTGAGGCACCCACCTCTGCTCCTTAGTCATGCACTCACCTTTCTGAAAGGCCCTGCATCTCTCAAGTAGGGCTTTGCAGGATTTACTGGTAGGAGGCGTTGTGTGTGGGGTGTCCCATGACACCTCATCTCCCCTACTTGACCACAGGCAAGCAGGATGGACCCTATACCTTTTATAACCCGGAGGTGGGAACTGCTTTCATTGGTGTGTGCAGGGTGCACTGGTGCCTGCCAGGCGCACTGGCTGTGCTGCAGCCTCACCAGTCAGGTTGGTTCATCTTCTTGTTTTCTTGGCTAGGGTTTCCTCTGTGCACAGCCACAGCCGTGGCCGGGGACGCCTGCCCTGCCGTTCAGCACGTGCTGACATGGTATTTCCTAGCAATAAACCTACGCCTTCATTTAATTTCTAAATAAAACTTCCAGCTCCATAATTGCTGCTTGATGATTTATATTCTGCTGACATGTCTTTGGACGCTGGACAGGCCTTTGAAAGTGGCTCCATCAGCAGCAAGGACGGTAGTTCACGTAGCCACAGGAGCTGGAGATGAACCTTAGCCCGGGCTATGTCCCCAGCTGACCCCCACTGCTGCGTGTCCCTGGGTACCTTCAGGTCACAGCCCTTTTGAGCAGCGCTGTCCAGCATCGTGGAGGTATCTGAGAGCAGCAGGGAGGGACCCTGATAATGAGGCAGCAGGCTCTGGGAGCCCTGCAGTCTGAACTCCATGTAGAGAAGCCATCCTGACCACCAGCAAATTCAGCTGGTTTCCAGCACAAAGGGCCTGGCAGGAGCTTCTTGCAGAGAACACAACTCCCCTAAGCCTGTGGTCATAGGGTTTACGTATCAGTGGGTTCCAGGACCTGTGGTGATGTGTGCACAGCCACTGATGATCCCACCTGCCCCAGCTGCCAGGTGCAGGGGATAATGGCAGGTGACTGGGGATCTCAGGAAAAGAGTAATGAAGAAAATATTGTAAGTGGTGACGGTGATTAAGATGACAAGATGATAACATGATAAAAGTAATGATAAAAGTAATTAGTGCTTGTTGAGACTACGGTGGGAACAGATGTCTGCTCTGTGGCAATTCGCTTCAGGCCACAAGAGGAAAGTAATGTCTCCACAGCAAAGCCTGTGCTAAGTCCACCTGCCTCTGCTTTCCTTCCAAGATGCAGGTCCCAGCCCTCCAGGCGCACTGGTTTCTGTGGGATAAGGCAGCTTTTCCCTGGAAAGGGCACCAGTGTGCCATTTCAGAGACAGCCTGGAACTCTGCCCTGTGTTTTCCTCTCCACCTCTTGCAGACGCAGGGTTTTGGCGGTGGGTGCTGCTGGGATGGATGGGTGAGATGTGGGTGGATGATGCCCAGGCTTCTCCCCAGGTTACCCACTGTGCGCATCCCCCATCCCTGGAACAGAGCCAAGGACCCCTTGTCCCCTGAGCCAGCTGGTGACAAAGGCTTCAATAACCCCATGTTCAATGTGGTGAGTTGCTGCTGCCTGGGGATATGGGGGTTGCTGGGGTGTGGGCAGGAGGTGGTGGGGCTTCAGCCAGACCCTCTTGAGTGCCAGTGCTGGTGCAACATGAGGTGAAATGAACTTGGCAGGGATTCCCCTTTCTCCAGGCTGGGAGGGGTTTATGGGATAATTCCATCCTCCTGCAGGTCACCAGCTCCTCAGCTGCCAAAGGACTTAGCATTGGGTGGGTTTGCAGAAGGTTTTGCTTCCCTTCCACATTGGTTGCTTTTCCCTCCATTGCTGCTGCAGGAGCCACCAAGCACTTACCCTGGAGAGGAGACACCACAGGAGATGGTGCCTAAAGACCTCCAAGTCTTCTACCTCAACCCTCTGTATGATGAAGGCAAGACAGACATCTGATGATATGACCTTGTGCTGGGGGCAGCCACCCTCTCCCTGGGCACACCACAGCCTCTCCATCCCTCACAGCCCCTCACATCACTCCTGCTGAGATTTAAATGGCAAGTGGATCCCACCTGAATAAAAATGACTGGACAGTGAAGGAAACCACAGCAAACCCCAGCCATTTGGGTTCCCTGATGTTGCTTCTGAGTTTTAAACAATCTTTTTTAGGTCTTGTTCCTTTTTAGATGGTAATAGAGAGATCTGGGTCTCGGGTGATACCTGGGAATGTTGGGGGCTGACCTTGCACCCCACACTTTGCCATGCTGGATCTGCACAGGGCACGCAGCAGCCTGAAGATGCATCTCTGAATGCATGATGGAAATTCAGTTCTCAGATGCATTTCAAAATGTGGCCCGGAGCCTTCAGGGCTTGGAGCCATTAGATGGATTTTAAAGGAGAGCTTATTTTTCTTTCTAGCAGTGTTCTTGTTGCTGGGAAGTCTCTGCTCAAGGTCCTCTGTTCCTCCTCGTGGGGCCCCCAGTCTTATTCACTGGGTGCTGACACAAGGTTCAGTCCTGAGCAAACATTCCCCTCCCCATCTCCTCCACTGAGCCGCCTGAGCTTGTTCCTTCCCTCTGCACCCAGGCTGAGCTGTCAGACCTTCTCGGACCTACCTGGGGATTTATCATGTTGTTCCCTGCAGTGAGAGGATGCATGTTCTTGTGGGACAGGGGAAAGAGGGCTGGTGCTGGTGCTTCCAGGGAGAGCTGCAGGCAGGAGCCCAGTGGCTGGGGACAGTGGCTGGGCACCAGTGTCAGAAGGGACATCGCTCTTGGTGGTGTTTGTGGCCTGGCCCATGTCAGATACCCTCAGCTGCCCGCAGTGCCAGGCAGCACTTCATTACAGGAGCAGATCTGATGGGTGAGGCTGAAATTATGGAGATGTATGTAAATTTATGCAAATTTACACTCTAGTGGGTTTTCAGTAGGGCTCGTTGGCATATTCCATAAGGAAGCAGATATTTTAAGTTTATCATATTTTGTTCTAGTCTCTGGAAGAGACAATCCCTTCTCAAAGACCTGGCGATTCATCATTAAGCACATCAGAGCCCTGGCCAAGGGTGACAGGCAGCACAAGGCTCTGAAACTGGCCCTGCCACCCCCTGCCCCGTAAAGGCAGGGAACAAGATCTGCTCCCCACATCTGGTTCCTGCTGTCATGTTGCAGGAGGGGCAGAATTTGGTCTGGGAAGGGTTCTGTGGTTGGAGGAGGGTGCCACATCGGGATGTCATTGTGCACAGCTCTTCTGAAAGTGCCTTTTGGGCAGTACCGAGATAAAAGTAACTTGCCCAGGCAGGAGCTTCTGCTGCATCTGCCAGGCACTTAGTGCTGAATGAAGCAGTCACCAAATGGGTCAGAAAGCAGAGGAAGTCACCAGCTGCTGTGATGGTGGCTGATCAGCAGGTTGGGGAATACCTAAGTCTTACCACACCATGGTCCTCTGTGGATCTCTGTGTAGAGTAGTGACCCAAGGCCAGGTCCTCAAAACTCATGCCACAGCACACAGGCACTCCCATAATATGAGCCCAGTGGGGATACCTCACACCAAGTCTTCATCTGGACCCCATGAGGTAGGACCCCTAATGGTCAACACTGACACGGTGTGGCACAGCCTGTACATTTTCGCACTGCAGAGAGCTGTTTCACCTGTGCAGGCATTTTACGTGTTGCCCCTGAGAGCCTCTTCATGCTTTTCCCTTTTCAAATCAGTTCACTGCAAGTGACTGAATCTCCTCTGGCTTACAAGCCTTTAACTACCTGTATACACATGATTTATGTTTCTGCAGCTGAGGCCAATGCAGCACTGCACAGTGGAGCTGCTGCAGCAGAGTGACCACCCCAGCACTGCCATGCACCAGGAGAGGGTACAGAGCCATCCCCCAAGGATACTGCTCAGCCCAGAGTGAATCACTTCCCTCATTATGGTATTTTTGAGCCCTTCACTTGAGGATCACGAGTGGTTTCATTAGCTGCATCCCTTGTGAGCAGCTAAGGATGTCAGCATTGTTTCCAGCCTGGGCATGCAGGATGTCAGTGTGAGCCACGGGCAAGCGGATACCTGGAAGGTGGGGATGGTCTCAGGGGATGGTGGCATGGAAGGAGGCAGACAGTGCTCACAGTCTGGGCACCTCTGGGTGTAGGGATTTGCTGCTGGCAAGGCTTAATTTTGAAAATGCATTAGCAGCTCGAGGTCACTTACAATAGCAGCTTTAATTAAAATAGAGATCAATTTTTGTCAGCACGCTAGCACAGCACATTCTGTACTTTTCCTTCAGGAGCCTCGTCTGCTTGCCCATACAGGAAGCATTGCAGGGAAGGGGGAGCTCTGCGGAGAAAAAGCCATGAAGCACCGGCGTCATTTTGTGATGCTGGGGGCCAACAGCTGCTGGAAATCCAGCTGGCAAATGATCACTGATGCATGCAGACAGCCCATGGCGCAGGCAGGGTAACGCAAAGAGTTTTGGTATGTAACATTCTCTTTGGGGATTTTGCCCAAAGAAGGAATTTAATTCACAGACACTTCTGGTGAGTGCTTGTGCCTGAAAGGGGTGGTTTATGCTGGCCTGACTGTGCCAAGCACGGCTGGGCACCCGATGGCTTTGCTTTGCTCTTGGTCCTGAGAGTCAAGGCTCTCCCGCTGTGCCAGACTGCTGCAAAATGCATTACTGTTAGTAGCGAGATCTTAGGAGTCTTTGCTTCCCAGGGTCTTGAGAGCAAAAGCAACCTGCCTGCCAAGTCCTGTCGCTGTGCCTCCCCTCCACACCACAGCCGGCCTTGGGCTGTGCAGATCCGGATTCAGACAACGCAGCAGGGCTCAAAGTGCCCCCGAGTAGACCTGGCCCCGCACGTTTCGCTAAATTATTTTTTCACCAGGAGGTAGGAGCAGCAGAGAGGGTGGATCTGGCAGAGGCTGGCACTAGCTGATGTGCCCCGGCCACTGCGGGGTAGCCGCAGAGCCGTCCCCATCTCCATCCAGCCTCGCAGCACTCTCCCTCACGGGACCACAGAGCCAGAACTGCGTAAGGAACTGGAGCGCAGTCGGTGCTGCAGCAGCTCTGACGGCTTTATCTGTGAGAAAGCAGCCAATAAAACTGCCAGTCAGGTGACAGCAAACGTGCTGCAGCTTATCGGGGAGCAAGGCAAATGTTTGCTGCAAGGACAGGGATCGGCCGATGGCTGAGCCCGGGTTCCTCCTCCGGCTGAGCGCAGCACTGCAGCGCCCGCCGAGCACGTCCCGCTGCCTCCTGCTCCTGTCCTCAGCTGACCCCGCTGCGCCAGTCCCTGCCGGGACACCGCGCACGTTCGCCCTGCCGTGGCACCCCTCGCCAGGCGCGATGCTGATGGCCGGGCTCCTCGCCCCACGTCCTCAGTAATACATTCAGGGCTTTGCAAGGGAGCCGTGAGATCCTGCTGGCTCCTGCCAAGCACTATGTCTCCCCCACCTCACTGATGAGAGAATCATTTAGGTTGGAAAAGACCTTTAAGATCGAGTCCAACCATTAACCTGAATGTACAAAGTCCACCACTAAACCATGTCCCTAAGCTCTAGATCTACACAAGTTTTAAACACATCCAGTGATAGAGATTCGATCCCCCTCCCCGTGCAGCCTGTTCCAATACCTGATGACCCTTTCAAGACAAGCTTTTCCTAATACCTATGCCCATGGTCCCCCTCTCCCTGAACCACATCTTCTCCAGGAAAGGGGTTGCGCTAGCTGCAGCTCTTGCCCCACAGATTGTGATGAGCTCAAGGCTCCCAAGGAGGGATGTAAAAGGGAAATTGAGAGGGGACCCACACTTGGATCTGCAGTGCTCAAGGACATGGTTTAGCTTGGTACAGTTAAATGAATAGTTGGACCCGATGACCAGCTATTGATGACTACTAGGTCTTTTCCAATCTAAACTATCTGATAACTCTAAGCAGACAAAAGGTGGCCCAGACCACCTTCCCTACACAAAGGAAGGCAAGGGCTGGACTGGGGACCACTATTTTTTGGTATTGCGTCCTCACTGCTGCCTACGGGAGATGCTTTGTAGAGCAGGTAGGGTGCAAACTGGAACATGAGATGCTCCAGCAGGCAGGAGCTTTTTCCTTTTAAAAGCAGCTGAACTCAGCAGCAGGACAAGTTAATAGTCATGATGTGACATCTTTCTTTGTTACATCACTTATTGCTATCTCCCAGGGGTGCAAAATCTGATGTTGTGCAGAGGTGCAAGGGTGCCTGGAGCACTTACTTCCATGCTGAAGTCCCCTCCCTGAGACTTAGCCCACAAGCACTTACCTCACAAGCCAAAAGTGAGTGTTTATGCTCCATACCCCACGCAGCAGGCTGCATCCATGTAGGAAGCTGTCTGATCTGAGCACATCTGTGTTGTAGACAGAGGTGCTGGCAGATGACCTCAGTTCTTGGGCAGCAAGTGACACCAAGATGTACTCCAAGATACAGCCTTCTGGGACAGATCTATGTAAGAAGGGACCAGTGTGTTCTGGTCAGAAGAATGCCCTTCACTCTGGCTTCAGGACACAATGCTTCTGTGAAAATGGAATGAGCAGAACAGGCAGAGATCAAGCTATCCTCACTCCTGGCATAACTTAATTCCTTGCAATTCTAGGCTGGGAGCCTTCAGGGAGAAGAAAGTGCACCACTGGAGGAACACTTCACATAGCGTCATGATTTTCTACATTTCTGAAAGTTCTGAGGGCTTAAGATTACTCTTGAGGTAACCAGAATCAGAGGCCTTAAGAGAGTAGAAGATTTGCAATGGGCTGTGGTGAAAGACTGAGCAGAAATTTTGCTTGGCCAGACGTGAGGGAAGAAAAAAAAAAAGAATAATATATTCATACTAAGCAATTAATTTATTTTTCTAGAAATGTTCTCCTGCTTAAATTATAACCAAGTCCCGGCACTGCTGAGTGCTATGATTTAATCCCCCCATAATTAAAGACTTTGTTGTCATTTGAAGTCCTCACTGTGCAGAGAAAAATCAGCTCAAGAGCAGCAGAAATGTTTTCTAAAAGTCAAAGGCTGATTAGCATGAGTACTTGCGAGAAGCCTTCCCAGCATACAGCCCTCAAACCTCCTGTCAGCCATCACCCCCAGCCCCATGGCAGACGGAGGGTGCACCTTCCCAAGCTGACCCACCCCAGCCTGCTAGTCTTGTCCAGGTAAGCAAGGAACAGCAGGATCCAAAATACCCATCTCGCACTTCCCCATTAAGACGGGAAAGCCAGAAGTATGATGGGAGAGACAAACTGAGAAATAATCCAGGTACACACTTAGGACCTCCAAGTGCTCACCCACAGAACACTAGAGATGTTGGCTCCATACTAGCTACAGTGAGCTCTGAAGTGCTCAAACACTGGAGCATGAGAGGAGCTTTTAAAAACAAAAATCCCCTATATTAGGGGCTGCCTCATTGATACACAAAGCTGCTAGATGTTCCCAAATGCTTCTTAGGGACAACTGCTTTGACCACAGGGCAAAGGTCTTGTCTTACCAGACAATCAAGATGCCTGAACAGATCCTGCAGCCTCCTTTCTAAGCTGTGGCCATAAGGAAACAGCAACGCAAACAATTTAAAAGTGAGTTGATAAGGTAAATGACTCGATGAAATGACAAACCGAGAGCACAAAATTTCAGCAGTACTCCACCAAAAGGGTTTGCATGGCTCCTAAACATGTGTTTATGTGCAGAAGCACCCCTTCCCTACAGCACTCAGGTATGGAGTTTCACAGTGTCTTTTGGTTTATGTAAAATGTCTATGTGAACATGAAACTAAAGCAGTGGCAGTGGCAGACTGTTTTCACATGTCAAGACAGACGACTATGAACTTTAAAACCTCCCTCTTCTGCTTTATTGACAGGTAAATTGTTCAAAAATGTTCTCACAATTCAATAATTACAAAGACTTAGACTTACATTAAAAAAGTAAAAACCAGAAAACCCCCAAAGCAGTAGTGTCCAGCTCTAACTGAGCCCCTTTATCAAGAATCTGAGAAAAAGAGCAAGTACTGTCGAACACTTAACGTAACAGGATTAAATGTTGACTAGAACACTCAGTTTAAACTAAAGATAAGTGCACATCCTATACAGTGTTTCAGAAAAGAACGTTAGCCATTGGTATACCATTAGCCCATTTAAACCAGATTTTAAATAAGTGACATCCAATTGTCATAAAATTGGCACAGAAGGCACACTAGTGTGACAATGACAAACTGGATATGCCAGCCACTGAATTAATTACAAGCTTTTAATGAAACATGGTCACAAACCTTTGATTACTAAATGTATAATACATGGAAGCATGAGATTAAATATACACGCAAAACATCACCACTGCACGTGGGCCATAACAAAATATACAGGAGTGTGTTGTGCATTTTTCTACATGATCAATACTTGATTACTAATCATGGAGTCTTCATGCAGGTGAGGATACAATTAATGAGAAAAGCAGCACCCTCAGTTACACATCCTTCACGTTCCACTTTGGTCACTGATAAACCAGACTGGTGTTTTAGTGCGACATAGTCCTTTACATCAAGCAGACTTCGAGGGCAATGTGTCCATGGAAAGGCTTGCTAGCCAAACCATGTAGTGTGTCCTTACACCAAAAAATACCCAGGAGAAAGAACTACTTAGAAGCAGATAGACAGGAACTAGGGGTAAAAATTTTTTCACAGCAGTAATTACCAGTATTTTAAAAGCCCTGACTAATGACTGATTGATGAGGACTAAAAAAGCAAGGTATAGGTAAAGGTAACTGGCAGAAGTCTTATGTACAAGACTAAAATGTTGGTAGAAAGACAGTTACGCAGCTGTATATGTAATGGCTAACTGAATTAAAAGGCCACAAAACTATAACCAACTTTATTTGACTTCCTGGGAAGTCTATTGATGTTGGAAACAACCCGCAGCTTCCTAGCATTCTCCTTAAGATTTTGGAAACAGTTATGGGAAAAAGGGAAAAGTGTATTCATCTGAGGATGTAACTAGACCTGCTCATATTTCCTATTTAGAGGTCCAAATTGTGTCTAAAGGGATTTCCTGCTAATGAGACATGACATCACTCTATAGAAAAATAATATTCCTGATATTGCAGCAACATTATCAGTATCTCTCTCTATTTCTTTTCCAGCATAAGAATAAGACTATTTACTGGTGGCCTTAAACGCTCCTATGCAATAAAACCGTGTCACAGCTGTGCAGAAAGGAAACAACCGTAGCTGAGCAGTGAACAATTCCGCATAAAAAGCTCAATTGCTATTTAGTAAAGGATTTTCTTCATTTCAATAGTTTGTATCTACAATCTGGATATATAATAATTCTTGTACAATACTAGAGATTCAGTCTTGGCACTAGTGTCTTTGCTCTGCTCGTGAATAATCCATGGAGTAGTGTAAGATTGAAGCCAATGGTGAGAGCAGTAGTGTTATGCATCACAGGTTGACTGGTCCAGTCCATCTAGTGTGAGCTGGTTCCTATGAGGAGAGTTGGGACTTGGGGGACCACTCGGATTTGAGCTGTTGGATGGAGTAGAGTGCTTGGTAGAGTCTGAATCAGGCTGTTAATGAGAAACATTAAAAAAAAAAAATTATGCTTACTCAGAAGCAATTCCTTACATGCAAAAGCTCTTCAAAAATTAGGGTGAGCAACACCTGTGAAGCAGTGAGTACTGGATTTATTTCACAGCTGAACATTCACACAAATACTTCCCTTATCATCAATAGGCTGTAGAGCAGCCCTGAAGGAGATCCTGACTTAAATTACAGCAAACTACATAGAAATCTCTGCATCCTAGGCTCTGGTCCTTTAGCCACTGTGAAGTTTTCCTGATGAAACACATCTGTCTGTCCACTGCAGTTTTGGATTCACTAGTCTGGGTTTTTAATCAATTTTTATAGCTCAGTAGATTTATCTGACTATATAAACATGTAAACAATTATGGTAAAATCATCTTCAGTTTGGCAAGAAGGAAGCAAACAAACACACAAAGCACACAAAACTGTTTACACAATCGTGACAGACACGTGAAGTGCCTGACAAAAAAGTGCAGGTTGCCAAGTACTAGGCTGGAGACCTGAAAACAGAATATACTTACTGGAGACAGCCTCTGTCACTAAGGACAAACTATTCACAGCCATTTCCCCAGCACTAGAACGGTTGTTGGATAATTGTCTTCATGGGCTGGTCTCATTTCAACAGCATGGCTGGCAGGTTTCCCACTACTTTGGTGAGCTACATCTCTGAGCACTGCACGTGTTCACAGCTAGTGAAACACGGCACAGGAAAAACTGGTGCCATCACAGCAAGTTATTTCCAAGAAAGGAAATGTATATTTAGTGAATAAACTGAAATGTGACATCCTTCCAGAATGTAGTTCACAAGGTTTGCATGGATCAAACGATAAGGATATCATCTATAATAAGATTATCTTAACATGATCCAATTCATGCCATGGTAAAACCAAAAGCCACGGGGAAAAATAGTATCAAGCCAAAGGGTGTTAACGGAGCCTCCTTTTCCAACTTTCAAACCGCTCTTTTTTTAAAATTTAAGAATTCGTAAGAAATTGTAAGATCTACTGAAAAATAAAACAAATTCACCACTTCTTGTGCCTACAAACAGCAATCATCACTAGAGCATGGAATGTAACAGGAGTTGGTAAGGATGCCGCAGAATAACTAATTCAACTGACACAGGCCATCAGCAGCACCTTTGAAAATCAAGAGCTTCAAAGTAGATGTGCTTAGAGATCCCTATTTCCACATGGCTTACTCAGGGTAACAAAGGAAGCTGGAACATGGCTGTGATCAGAACGCTGAACAAATGCTTTACTAAGGGTGTACTAAGGCACCCTGCAAAGCTTTGGCTTTAAGAAAAACGCCTTCAAAATCCAGAACGTGACGTGAGCCTGTAGTTTAGTACCAAAAAGCAGTAAAAAGTTGTGAAGCTCTCAATCTAGAAGTTACCTCCTAGGAATATTGCCTAACACTCTTCCTGCACAGGCAGCGCTCAAACGAAGCTTGGAAGAAGCTACACCCATGACAAATCACAGAAACTGAAATTATACAAGTTATCGCCTTAGATTTGGGGACACCAATTTTGTACCGCCAGTTCATTTTCAGTTTGGTGACTACTGGCACATACTTTTGCTAAAGGCAGTTTCACATGTTCTAAAATATGATTCCTTTGTAACTACATGACAGAGTCTTCCTTAAGGCAGCACAGAAAATAACTTAACTAGACATATTACTTTGCTATTTCACGCTAATAGCCCAGAGAACATTTTTAGGAGCTCTAAGGACATTTCATCAATTAGTCACATTTCCCTTGTCTACAAAGCTTAATCCAAGACATAATATACTTCTTAAAATACCACCATAAAAAGATCTTTTCTCAGCCTCGCTCTTGTGCTGGCATATTGAACCCACAATCATAATACTACAGGCTGGCAAAAACATTTGTGGGGGAAAAACATCTCCATAAAGAACACGGGCTTTACGAAGTATTTCTTCTCAGAATTTAATTTAATCTTGACTACCTGTTTCGTTGTCTGTGGTGTTCACAGCCTCAAACCCACACATTTGAGTTAGAAAATAACCAGGCCCTGGGCAACTTGGTCTAGTGAGAGGTGTCCCTGCCCCTGGCAGTGGGGATGGAACTGGATGGTCTCTGAGATCCCTCACAACCTAAGCCATTCTACAATTTATTGGAAAAAAGAAAACAATCTGCAGCAAGAGGTTATCATCAGTCTTGACTTAATAAAAGCTGTTTTACCTCTTTGTCAAACTCCTGATCAGGATCGGACATACTTCGGGAAGGCATGGCTCCTCCCACATCACTGCCAGCTGCAGAGAAGGAAGGAAAAAAAGCAGGTTTACATCTCTTGTTCGAGCCATAAAGTACAGCTCAGAACTGACTAACTCGCTTCCCAGTCTTACTTGATGAGGGCCATGAAATGTAGGTTTTGTTTCTCTGCTGCTGCCGTGAGAAGTTAGCTGTGGATGGACATGGTTTTTCATCCTGTGCAGCAGGGAGGACGCTCTACAGTTGAAACAAAACACCTTGTTAGTCAGTAACCAAAGCTATCCAACTGGGAGCTGTTACTCATGAAAACTTTACTGTGCTTTTGAAGCTATTAGAACCCAGTGTTGGTAGAAAAACTCTGAACTTACTTGCCCACATCCACATATTTTCAGTAACAGACACAAACCCTGAGAAAGACAGAGAAAGAACTAAGCCCCATAGTAGCCAGTGGAACTTTTGTCAGTCAGCAAACCCTCTATGACGGGGCAGGGACTGTACCAACAGCTCTGCTTTCCGTCCTCCTCCAGCTGAAAGGACAAATGCACTCCCTCACCTGGGCTAGCTAAGAAGGACAAGAGAAAGTCTGACTAGCAGCTATAAACTGGAGAGCAGAGAATACAGAAGCGTACCTTTGTGCTTTCCTCTCATGAGTTGAACGCTAAAATAGCTCACAAAAGGATGTATTTGTTAAATACATAATCAAAACCCCACTATAAACCACTACAACTTAGATGTATTTTAGTTACCTCTACAGCATTAGCCTTTCCACCCTTTTTGGTTCTAGAATTGGCAACTTGCTACAAGCACACCATTGCAGTTCCTAACAGTTTGTAGCTACTCCTACCCTTGGCTAGGGAAGCAGAGGAGGGACAGGAAGAGGAGGAAAGCAGAGGGGAGCCTTGCAGTGAGGAATGGTCACTCTGGAGAGAGATTTCAGCAGAGATAGGGCTCATGTGATAGATGTGCTCAAAGCCTGTTGAAGTTGATATCAGAGCAGAATGTTGAGAGGATGAGGGGGAAGGAAATTCATTCTGTTATTTTAAGAAGACAAACAAGAAAAAGGAAGGAGGAGAGACCGATTATTTACAGAAGTACTAACAAGCTCCTGGCAATGACATCTATTTCTTTCAGTGTCTCATTCATATGCCAGCTAGCAGTACTTCCTTGCACAGGATTTAGAAGCATTGCACTTCAGGAAGGTTCACCTTTCTCAACATGATTACAAGAAGAGTTTGGTACAGCCATAACGCTTAAACCCCATACAACTCATCATCTCAATTTTACTGAGCAAGAACAAATGCAAGTCTATCTCGCTCCCTTGTTAAATGTATTTTACCAGTGGGAGGTCCATGAGAACCTGCATTCCATCTCCTGGTCCCATATGAGCCACGTGGTTGAAATTCGTTGGGTTAGAAATCATCTTTGACCTTAGCTCAGGGTCTCTAAGCATTTCCCTAAGAGAAAAGAGTGATTTGAGTGATTTTTACTGTTAGCACTCGCAGACTCTGCATGTCGTCTAAACCGTGACACATACCATGACTAAATTCTTACCGTCGTTGCTGCAATCGCTCTTCTTCAGGAACCTTAAATACAAATCTTCTTTTGCTCCTTGTTCGAAGCATCTGCTTCTTGCTATTGTCAGATGTTTCTGGTACACTGAGGACAGCTCCTGCTGTAATAACACAATGGAATTTCGTACACATGGGTACACACTGACCCAGACACATCCAATACAAGTTTAATCTCATGCAAAGGTAACATTGCTTAAAATCACCCAGTGAGCTTTGCATCATTTGCTCAGTACTCACCTGCAAACTTATTCTTGAAATAGATTAGTCTTGGTGGCTCACAGTTAAGGAGATTCAGCGTGCCGTCCATGTTTAATGGCCTGATCTGTTTCGAGTTAGGAGGCAGAGAGTTAACACAAGGCTACCACACACTATGAAGAAACAGTTAATTTGCAGTTAAGCCAATTAAGTTCTATTTTCAAAGACAATTACTTACCCTTCGCAAGCCAATAGTCTGGACCCATTCCATAGTGTTAACGTCAAATACATCAACACCATACTCACTATACACTGTTACATACGAAGAATTGCAACCTGCATAGAATACAAACAAACAAAAAACCCTAATGTGGTTTCAGTAGCCCTGAACTGACATATTTGACAGTTATGAGTTTTCCAGGGTGTGCAAGATACATTTTCAAAAGACTCGTTCCCAGCTCCACTTTCAAGAAGATGCTTTTGTGATAACAGATTTGCTGACGACAATGGCCGATACCACAGAAAGATTTAATTTCGACCCTTTTGGTATTTTTAAACTTCAAATTACAATGCCATGAAATTGCAAAATGTCATCTGTACTTTTCAGATGCATACCAATTTGATACTTGGTAGGAAGTGAGCAGCTAGCCTGTCTACAGATGCAGATTACTTCATATCAGAAGCAGCAAACTAATGATGCATCTGCTGGGCACAGGGGAAAAGAGAGGGCCACCATCTGTGAGGTGGGTCATGAAGTCACAATGCGGATCTGCTCTCATTTTCCTTCCTCTTTCACTGACAATTATCAAGCTTCAGATATTCATGTCTGCTTTCATCAGGTTAGCAGAAAAACTGTCACAATGCTTAAAGCCCACAACCTTTTTTCTCTGTTCAACATACTTTTTTAAAAAAGAATTAAAGGCATCAGCAGAGGAGTTTATTTTAGGCTAAACAAAAAGCAGATTTCCCTAGAGCTTCACATGAAAGTGCTTCTGCTCATGTAAAGACTTTGTCCTGATGTAGAGAGCAGTTACTAGAAATTTATGGGATTTATTAAGAAAAAAACCAGCTGCTTCAATAAACAAAAGGAAATTAACCTAGTAAAGCACTAAACACATCAAGAATCTTCTTAGAAGAACTGAAGTAAGGCTGTGATGCTATTTTTAAATTCATTCACTCAAAGCCTTGGACAGCTATCCATATATATATGTATCCCAGAAGCTATTTATGGTCAAGTAGGTATTATACAGAGGCACAGTTATCCAAATCAAGGGCATTCACTGAGCATCAGACAAACACCAACTCCTTCTCCTGACTAACTTGTGGCCAAGACCAGCGCTTACCAGTTAGATGTGATATGCTTGAACAGATCTGAACTGATTCCCAGAAACACAACTCAGTCTCTGCACTGGGCTTGCCCACTCTACAACTTTGATACCTACTGGCTCCACAGCTTTGCACTGCCCCATCCTCATGCTAAGCAGCCCTTACACTGAGACAACACAGAACCAGTACATGAAACTGGTTTAACTGCAGCCTAGACAGGCCACATGAGAGAAACGAGCCAACTGCAGTAGCACAGACCTTGGTGTCTCCTAGCATGAGGAGTCTGAATGCCCTGGAGATAAAACTCTCCATCATATGCTAAAACCTGTCTAAAACACAGTCCTTTACCACAGCAGAAACTGCCACAGCGGCAGAACTTTTCCCACTCTGACAATCACCACTTTGATGGGACAGTTGAAAAAAAAGAAGTCACCATCAGTAGTGACAGGACTGAGGAGGAGAGACAAGGCTAATGAAAAGGGAAGGTAATCCAGTTTCCTTTGACAGCAGAAAAATTTGCTGTTCTACAACAACAGCCTCAAGCTAAGGCTACTCTGGACCGCATACACAAGAAATGCCACAAAACAGTTTACAGCAACAATAGCTTCTAATAATAACAAAACCCCCATTAGCTAGCAAGTCTGCTGAAATGTGAAGGCTGTACAGCTGATACAGGAAAAGGAAGCATTAGCTTTGGCTAATGGTGTTTTAAAGTAAATTTGTTTCCTTGGGCCTTTGCTTCAGACTTCTGTACAGAACTAGGTCAGAGTAAAGCAAGCAAACAATTGCAGTTCAAGACAATTAAAATTAAACAAACTGTCATTAGGGCCTGGCCTGATGCAGCCAACACGCACCTAACTGCTTGCTGCGCTATTTCAACATAAGCTATTTCTTGCCTCCAATCACTCAAAACATTTTAATTGTTATTTGAGCTTCAAACAGAAATCCCGGTTTTATCATGAGCTGCCCCTGACTACTGAATGCTGAAAAACGCCCTGTGTGTGCCTCTGTCCTAGCTGGCTGATAAAACAGTGCTCCTGAGAGTGGTTGAAAAACTCTGCCCACATTATTTATTGAAATTCTCCCCCCACAACTAAAACTGAAAGAACAAAAATTGCTACTGGTTCTGCCAAAAGCAATACTTTTACCTCATTATCTTCATGAACCTTAGTCATCACAGGTCTATTTCTTCTTCAACTTTCTAGTGTACTTTGAGTATGTCCCCCACAAAACTAGACATTTCCACTCTCTAGAGGAACAAAATTCCATAGACCTTGCACTGCCCTGCATCCAGGACTACTCTGTAAAAGTTATTTTGCATTCCATTAATTGTTCTTCTATGTCCTGTAACAAGACGGAGCTTCTTCTCTTACACCATCCAGGATATCAGCCCAGGAAATTGCCAAGTCCAAACCTACCATCAGGAAGAACTATGTATCCTGTTAACTCACCAAAACTTCAACTGTAGATATTGAAAGACAAACTGCAGCAAATTAGAATACAATGATGATTAGTTTTAGACAAGTAAAGCAGCAACAGGGATATGGCAACAGAAAAACATATACATACTACAGGCAACAGGAGTTGCAGGCCACATTAGTTCCTGCATGCGTGACCTTCGACCTTGCGAATCGACGTATACTCCCATATGGCTGAAGCAAAGCAGGTATTCCTCATTACTGAGCTCCACAGCACAAAGGGCATCAAAAGACTGCTGTGAGAGGAAGATAAGCGAGGGGTCATTAGGATTTACCAGGTTTATAGATTGTCCATCTCCCTGGATGGTCAACAGAGAGAACCCAGACTGGTAGCCAACACAGAGCTTGTCCTTGAACACTGCCATCCACTGCACAGTTCCTGGAGCCTGAATTTCACTGAATTTTTTGTGGAAAGGCTTAGTTCTGTGAATTTCATAGCAAAAAACCTGTCGCTTGACAGCCACAAACAAACACGTTGAAGAACTCTTCTTTAGTGTTCCAGTTGTAATCAACTGGCAGCCTTTAGTTTCTGCAAGCTTAACGTCAAAGTTTCCTTCTGACCCATCCAGGGAGGCCCAGGGGTAAAGATGAACATGATGGTTCCGACCGCAGATGAGGATGATAATTTTTTCTTTGGGAGCAAGCTCGATCTGGTACACCTTCTTGCAGTCAGCAGCTCGGACAATCACTGCAAAGGAAACAAGCTGCCGTAAGTCAAACCACCATCAGGCCTGGAAATACTGCAGTGTAACACAGCAATGTTCGAAAATTAATCTAAACCCAGACACACACCAGATAAGACACATATTTGATGCTTCATTATTAGTTCTCAGAACAAACAATACAACTAAGCATTCCTGTAAGTCTTGCTTTATTCCTGTATCTATTGGTACAAAGTCTCAATAATGCTTTGCAGGAAAAGGTTGCTTAACGTTTATACGTAACAATATCTGTGCTGCCTGTACACTACAAGGTGCTGTGTTTTCTGAAAAGGGTCCTACCTTCAGGAAAATATCAGCATCTTCAGTAAATCATGGAGAAATGACACACAGAGGCCACAGATAAGAAATATAAAGCAGAATAAAGCAGAACACAAAGAGAAGAAATACGTATTGTGGGGCCGGATGGGTTGCACCCAAGGGTGCTGAAAGAGTTCGCAGATGTGCTCACCAAGCCACGTCCATTACTTACTCAAAATCCTGGCTAGCTAGGGAGGTCCCAATGGACTGGAAGGTGGCAAATGTAGCACCCATCTACAAGAAGGGCAAAAAGGAGGATCCAGGAAACTACAGACCTGTCAGTCTGACCTCGGTACCAGGGAAGGTCATGGAACACATCATCTCAAGTGCCATTGCACTTCACCTACAGGACAACCAGGGGATCAGGCCCAGCCAACATGGGTTGACTAAAGGCAGGTCCTGCCTGATGAACCTGATCTTCTATGACAGGATGACCTGACTACTGGATGAGGGAAAGGCTGCAGATACTTGTTTACCTAGACTTTTGAAAATCCTTTGGCACTGTTCCCCATAGAATTCTCCTTGATAAGCTGGCTGCTCGTGGCTTGGACAAGCACACAATCTGCCGGATCAAACACTGGCTGAATGGCCGGGCACAGAGAGTGGTGGTTAACAGAGTTAAATGCAGCTGGCAGCCTGTTACAAGGGGTGTGCCTCAGGGCTCGGTGTTGGGACCATCTCTGTTTAACATCTTTATGGACAATCTCGATAAGGACACAGAGTGTATCATTAGTAACTTCGCAGACGACACCAAGTTAGGTGGGAATGTTAATCTGCAACAGGGTAGGGAGGCTCTTCAGAGAGACCTGGATAGATTGGAGCGATGGGCCAACATTAATGGCATGAGCTTCAATAAGGCTGTTATGTTAGGTCTTGCATTTGGGCCACAACAATCCCATGCAACCCTACAGGCTTGGGGAGGTGTGACTGGAGAGTTGTCTGGCAGAGAGGGACCTGGAGGTTCTAACTGACAGGAAGATGAATATGAACCAGCAGTGTACTCAGGTGGCCAAGAAGGCCAATGGCACCTTGGCGTGTATTAGAAATAGTGTGGCCAGCAGCAGTAGGGAGGTTATCATTCTCCTGTATTTGGCAGTGGTGAGGCCACATCTTGAGTATTGTGTCCAGTTTTGGGCAACTCAGTACAAGAGAGATGTGGAGGTGCTGGAGCAGCTGCAGAGGAGGGCAACTAAGCTGGTGAAGGGTCTGGAGAATAAATCTTATGAGGAAAGACTGAAAGAGTTGTGGCTCTTTAGTTCGAAGAAGAGGCTACACTCTCTACAACTACCTGAAAGGATGTTTTGGAGAGGTTGGTGCTGGTCTCTTCTCACAAGCAATTAGTGATAGAACAAGAAGGAATGGGTTCAAGTTACAACAGGGTAGGTTTAGACTTGACATTAGGAAAAAAAGTTTTCACAGAAAGGGTGGTCAGGCATCAGAATAGGCTTCCCAGGGAGGTGGTTGAGTTGCCATTCTTGGATGTGTTTAAAGGTCATTTGGATGAGGTGTTGAGGGATGTGGTTTAGGGCTGAACTTCTAAGGTAGGGTTGGTGGTTGGACTTGATGATCCCAAGGGTCTTTTCCAACCAGAGTGATTCTATGAGATGTTTAAAACCTGCCTGGGTATGTTCCCGTGCAACTTAGTCTAGGTGATCCTGCTCTGGCAGGGGGATTGGACTAGATGATCTTTCAACATCTCTTCCAATCCCAAATGTTCTGTGATTCTGTAAAGCACTTCATGTTGATAAGTGGGGACACAACATGCTGTATGGCCGACAAAGGTCTCAACCAAAAGCAAAAGCACTACACTAAGTAGTAAACACCCATACAGAAAGACAAAAATTCCCATTTGTGATATGCAAAGGACAAGAAGGAAAGGGCTTAAGTTGTAGGAAGAGAGGTTTTGGACAGTCAGCAGCAGTCTCAGTGTAAGGGCTACTTAGCTTACTAATGGAAGGTGAGGACTTTCTCTCTGTGAAGCTTTTTTTTTAACCTATGTCAGAGGCAGCTATAGGGGTTAGGTGTAATGTACTTTTGGGATCATGGGCATGCAGGCATTTCAAAAAAAGTACTGAGTATTTAATGGAGCAGAAACAGAAGAGACTACACAGTTTGAAGAAGGAAACATAAGATGCATTAAAATGCAATTTTCATCTTTCTGTAGGCTGAATGCATTCAAGCTCTCTGTGAATGATAATGACAATAAAAGAACCCCTGGGAATTATATGCATTTTTTTCAGTAACAGCTGAGTAACCTCGTCAAGTTACCAAATTCTGTGACCTTTGTAACAAGACCATGACTGTTCAGATCACAAAGCCAAGAGCTTTAGTGGTGTCCCTCTGCTTGCCCAAACAGAAGGTACGTCTGAGGAAATGCTTCATGAATTAAGTAGCTGCTGGAACTTTACCACAGAGAACATTTTTTTCCTTTAGCTCCAACTTCAGCTTTAGTTTATTTGTCAATAAGTAAGAGACATTCTGACCAAAGACCTTTGTTATAGGCAGCTGGTAGTTAATTAACACTGAAAATTACAACTGCCATAGAATGAGAGAGAGATTACCATTTATAAAAAATGCTATTAACACACAGGAACAGACCATAGAAAACTCTGGAAAAACATCTTCAAACTTAAAAACAAAACTGATAATTAATTTCCACATTTACTTATAACACAACGATGCAACCTTTTGAATTAAATGTATAATTTTCTTTTATGCAAGAGGCTGTACCGGAATCTGTGGAATTATCTGCATGTAAGGTTATGTTTATATCCAAATACTGACAGAATGGTGACCACTGGAAGTTTACTCAAAGGAATGGCATTTATTAGTGCTGAAAAGAATTTCAAGTATCTGCTGTCTCCATGCATATAAAGCAGTTTCTCATAGAATCAGGCGATAACTTACTCTAAGCAAGAGGAAGCAACACTTTGCTTTTTGCTCCAAAACCATATCCCTGACTTAATTTGATTTTGAAAGTCAAGTCAGTCTTTAAATACCTATATCCACTGCTTTATTTTAGATTGAAATGCAAGTTTTAGCATGACTTCCATTCAGCTTTGAAATGGACTTTGAGAAAAGAGATTTAAATTCTTCCACCAAATCTAAACAAATATCTTTTTTGAAAATGCCCTATCACAGAATATGGCTTGTTAGCTTCTGTAACACAAACAGCAGAAATCTAGACAACGCTCCAAATACAGCATGCCTCCGGGGTAGTTAGAGAGCATGGTTTTCACACTGTATGCCTGGTACAGATACAAAGAAATAAGTAATTTCCTACAGTAACTTGTAAAAAACAAACAGTAGTAGACTACTGTATTTTAAACCTGGGTTGCTTCTTAGAAATACATTATTTCTATGAATTCCATTTAACTCATCTAGATTTTTTATTTTATGGTTTGTTGATTAATTTATTCAGAATAAGATTATCTTATTTTGAAAGTAAGCCTCCAAACTAACCACACCAGTTCTTTGCTTTTTCATGTTTAAAAGGGCATTTTGTATGGACAGACCTCAGACAATCTCCATGTTCGTGCTAGTGATCCTTTTGGCCTATGCTGCCCAGCATACACTTTGCTGTGGTACCTGGAGCACACTCTGTGTGAATTTCTGAAATGGACATGGTAAGCCTTCAGAAAGAACAGGTCAACTGGCTCCAGGTGCTCAAAGCAGAGGGCAGAGGGCATTAAGAATAGGAAGGAAAAAGCAAGTTCAGCAGAAAGCATGGGTCAGGGAAATAAAGAGATAATGGAAAGGGAGAAGCAATGCATTTGCCTTGAACATCACTGGTCTGACACAGAATGTGAGTGCTTGTCAAATTTCTGAAAGAAACAGACAATGACACATGGTGGCTTTAATGTAAAGTCTACCAACTCTCCCATTGCTTGCACTGGTTGTCTAACTTCTAATTCATGGTAGCTCGAATGCTCTGATGATGCAGGTTGGAAGAATCTCTTTCCATGTCAAGGTATTCTCACTTAATTCAAGATCTATTTAGTATATGCATGAGAATTCTCTATGTATCAACTACTGCTGGGTATGCTGTGCATGCTCTGTCTGATGAAGTATTTTGCTACCTGCTGTGGGAACACAGTTAAGGTGATAATGTGTAAGAATATGCCCAGTAACTCATTTCTTTAATTTCAGCCAGTCAACTGAATGTAATGAAAATGACCAAATTAGCGCTTCTACCTCAGATTCACTTTCCTTCTCATCATTTAACTGAGTGCTTATTACTTACTAAATGCAAAGGGCTGTTGTGTAACTGTATTATAACAGCACTAAAAGTTATGGAACTCATTATTCTCTATGTAATTACTGCATGCATTATGGCCAAACTTACCATCACGGGTCACCTCTATCACATACAGCCCTTCCTCTGAACCAATTGCTATTCTATCTCGATCTAAACCAGGAAGGAAAAAAAAAAGTTATTAATTCAAGCTACATTTAATCTTATCTTTAAAACAAGACTGGGTACTTTGAACAGTTGGAAAGATTTCTGGACAAATAGACTTGCAACAGCAAATCAATTTTGTTCAGGTTCATGCAGTATGTCAAAAGCATGCCACGTACAACCTGCTAAGCAGCTAAACAGTATTATTTACTTTGAGAGGATGAAGAAAAGTGAGATTAGCATTTCCCCTCATTATTAAATTTCTACAATGGAGTCAGACAAGGAATTAATTCAAGGTGTCGCTGGTCTCATTACAGAAGCCCATCCAAAAGGTCCAACAATCCTCACACACTCATAAAAGTTAAAACAAACATACCTACAATAGCAGCAGCTAAACTTGCTTTAATAAGAGGCAGGGTGCTGTCATAGGCTTCTTGTGGAAAATGCACAACCTGGTTTTTCAGTCTGTTTTTGTGCAGGATAGACTGTAACCCTTCTAGGATTCCAACCCACTTTCTTTTCTCATTCTCATTTTCTGTCAGGATCAGTAGAGAACAAGACTTTGAAGGCAAACCTAAGAGAGAAGCTGTCACCTTTTAACAGACACATAAAGTAAAATTAGTGAAAGCAATAAAAGCTTCTTTTTATGAGCATTATGTATTTTATAGAACTGTGAAAACAAAACACTGTTTTCATAACACTATGATGCTGTACCTGAGGGGAATGCAACACAGACCACAGCTGACATGGCCACAAGTGCATTGGAAAAAAAAATTGAAAAATCCAACACAAGGTGCAGTAATTGTGACCAAAATGCTCAGTCTTGTTTAATCATTCTGAACCCTAAAATATGGGCAACGAACACTATATTCCTTTCCTACAGTAATCAATGCATGGTAGCATAGTGAAAGGCTCCTTCCTGCTGGAATTTGAACTGGAATTTCAACAGCAAGTCAGAATTTTTCCTGATCTCTGTCCCCACCATCTTTTAACCTATTGAAAATGCCACACATGCTTTCAGAGTGATGAATTTAAACACAATGGCATTGCTACGATCAGCTCTGGATCTTAATTTTGTTACTTGATTATCAAAGTATTTGTCCGGGGGAAAAGCACATCATACCTGCAATAAAAGCTTTAGAGTAAAGTAGTGTTTTCAGATTGAAGCACTGCATTCTCCAACTTCCTTATGTTAAAAGAAAAGTACTATGACTTCATTGAACTTTCAGGTAAATCGTCCTGTGTATCTCAAAGCGGAATGTATTCTGAATAAAAAAGCTACCCAGGAACATTCTGTTGTTCAAAGTACTCACTCACTAATTCTTAATAGCAATTTTGTGTCTTGTATGAAGAGATCGGAGGGAGGGTTTGTGAGATCACGGGAACCATGCTTGCAGTCACAGACAAACAGGCCATCAGCCAGTGTCAGACTTATAATTAGAATAACAATAAAGAGAAAAAAATGCAGCAAGAGGTGCAAAAGTGCAAAACTGAAGGCTGGAACTATTCATACATAAAATAACACACCTTCAGTCTATATGCCTTGAGAAGAAAATCAACACAAAGACAGATTATGTGCTTATGCAACATGTGCTTCCTGAAAGAGTAAATTAAGCAGGATGTCAAAGACAGATCTCCAGAAGCAAGATGAAAGAGAACAGTAGGAAAAGAATTGAGTAGCCTGCAACTGGTCACAGCTCTGATTACTCTGAATCGAGCTTTGTTCATATCTAAACTGCAGCTAAGCATTAATATTTTAAAGATGGATGGAGGCATAATGGATAACATTTCTAAATTTGAACACCACAAACCAAACCAGACATCAGCTATGGTTTCCCTTTGGAAAGGAAGGGAAGCCATCTGGAGGCGGCATCTTACATGCAGTCAAACACAGAAAAAAATGGGAGAAGTTGGTCATAATGTACCTAGCATCATCCATCATATAAAAATCCAGTATTTGCTACGAAACTCTAGGCTTCTTAACAAAAACTGCTAAGTCACAGAAGGATGCCACTACAGACACTCCACACGTGTATCTATGGCAGCACTTTGACTGCATTGTCTGGATGCTAGAATGGCCTAACATCCAGCTTTAAAAACTGGTTACCCAGGAGAGATGATGGAGTCTGAAACAAGTTCTTCCTCTTCTTGATTTTGTGGGGGGTCAGAGGTGGAAATATGTTAGTGTTTGGCAGCATTCTGGTATTGCTTTCTGCTGGTGGAAGAGCCAAAAGAAAGGAAAATGTTTCTTTGGTGGGCCTCCAATATCATCATCATGTTACAGAACCATAGAACATTAGGGATTGGAAGGGATCTCGAATGATCATCTAGTCCAATCCCCTGGCCAGAGCAGAATCACTTAGACCAAGTCACACAGGATGCATGAGAGAAGGACCACATTTTTTACACAGATGATTGAAATAAACAGCAGTAACAGTCGTAGAGAAGCCACTCTATGTCATTATGTCAGAAAGATGCAAATCTAGAATTAAATGAAAATGAAGAAACAGGCTCTTTGCACCAGATACAGCTGGTTTCTAGTTTTAGAAATTCCTCCTTTGAAGCAGGACATAAAAGCGGTGAACACTGGCAGTGTCTTCTCTGGACCCTGTTAACAGGTTAACGAAATGGATATGCTCCCATGCCAGGCTTCCACTTAATTCATTAGATCTCTTTAGCAGGGGATAATCTGATCAAACCACGGGGACACTTTGTCATGTCTATCCACATAAGGACTGTTACATGGGGATATTTGACAACAGTTTGTATTTTTCTTAGACACCTTTTCAGTTAAAAACTGCAGGCAGAAATTAAAGCAACATGCCAGGGAGGCTAAACTGTACAGATACCTTGTCCTTAACTGCTATTCTGCATTGCTCATTTTCTTTCACAGAATCACAGAATGTTACAGGTTGGAAGAGATCTCAAATGATCATCTACGTCCAACCCACCCCTGCTGGAGCAGGGCAAGCCTACAGCTTACCTACAGCTTAGACCTGGTGTACCCAAATAGTCTCCTATCCAAGTACAAGCCAGGCCCAACCCTGTTTAGCTTAGTAAGACAAGATTTGGCTTTATGCCAGGATGGCATGTGAAAGGTCTTATTTCCTCTGAAGTCCTTTACCATAGCATTCCACATTTGCTAATTTGAGAAGAGCACAGGCAAGTTTGGAATAAAAGAAACCCCAACAAACACAGAAACAAGAGGAAAATGAAGGTAAAAGTAGTAGTAAACTAAAGTATGAAAATCCATTGCAGAAAGTATTTCTAAAGCAAAGCCACAGACACATTTAGGAAGCCAAGATATTTCTTAAGTAAAACCCTAAAGGACAGATGATTGGGATTTGCATGTGACTGTCAGCTCTTTGGCTTCCATGTTTCACTGACTCAATTCTAAATTACTGAGGATCACACACAATAACAGTACATTTCTGCATTGAAATGCAAGGGATTATAGATATTGTCTACCAATGTACTGTTTAAAATTCCACAGGAAATATAATTCACTTAAAACCTAGGAAATAAGTTCCTGTTAAAAATGCAGATACAGCATTCAGATACAATATACATCAGAGAGGATATTATAACTAAGCTAATTGTCTTCTCTCATTAAAAATTTTTTCTACTGTACTTAAATACAAAATTAAGGAAACTGACATTTTGTATGTATTTTGTTATCCAAGAAAATACAGAGCAAACTAGAATCAGTGAGAATAAACCTGCTTCAGCCTACTCTGCTGCAGCATCAGTTCCTAAGCCTAAAGTTCTACAAAAATAAAATAAAACAGGATCTGGTAATATCAATGGAAGAGGAGAAAAAAATAAACTGAATAATAATCAAGAAAATAAGAGACAAACTTTATATATCAAGAAGCAGCAAAACAAGAACTTTGTTCTTTACAATTCAGAATACAATTTTTTCCTACACATTATAGCATCCCCTGTAAATTCTTGCACTCTGCATAACTTAACATTATATGGGGACAACGTAGTTCACTATCTAAATAACACACTAGTATTTAACTTGTATTTTTCTTGAAGAATAAATTGGTAGTCATACCCTGAAAATACAAGGGATGTCTTTTCGAGTCGCATGTATTACATCTGATGCTAAGACAGAGCTCACACAAAAATCTTCATCTCTAGTAGGGGAGAGAGAACAAGAGAATCACATACATGAACATAACTTCAGTCAGCAAAATCTAACTGATATCACAACTGTTTCAATAGGCTGCTGTCTCCTAACACCACACAGAGGCTAGAACTGCCATCACTTCTTTTTTATGCTCTAACCATTCTTGACCCAAACAACTCACAAGCTTTATTTGTTTCTACAGCATTCAGATGTGTAACTCAGTCCACCTGAAGTTAAGTGGGGTGGTTTTGTGTAGTTTTGGTTTACTGACCACACCTATTCTACAATTAGCAGCATGAATATTGCTTTTCCAGTCCAGCAGACATATTATAAATGAATAATTCATACCTCAATGTGTAGCAAGAGAGGGGCCTTTGGAAAAAAAGAAAAATCACGTAAAAAGCTCTTGGCAACATAATTATAGTTTGTGGGACTCAAATAAGGGTTTTCAAAACAGCTAGATTTTATTCTCTATTACAGTAAAATAAACAGACATCAGAACAACTTCTGCATTTCAGAGCACTCCACCCCAGAGGGTTTGTCAACACAAGCCTTTTTAAACTGAATTTGACCAAGTTGATCACTATAATTGCCAATTTTAGTGTAAAGATGACACTAATGCCTGAAACTTGCCCATGCTAGAATGCATAGCTGTGGTGGTTAATGTCTATTAAAACATCTAAGAATCCTCAGAAGACAGATTCATAGAGGTAGCTACAATAAGGAGATAAAGTATAGGAGAAGTTGGTATAATATCTGGCTTTGCTGCTCCAAGCAACATACTGATGTCCATGCTGTTATTTGCATTACTTCCACGCTTCTGCTCCTGTTTCCAGCATGTCAGAGAGAGCTGACACTGAGTGTTCTCAGAGAATAAATGTAAGAAAAGAACAGCCGTACTGGTGCAACCCCGCAGTACTGCTGTCTGGAATATATATAAATCAAGGTGCTTATGAATTCAAACTCTATATTCGAGACAGAAGATGCCTTAGGATCAAAAGGCATTAAACTTTCTTGTTATTTACATAAAGAACCCCTTCTTGGTTACTCTGATCAATGTAAGTAGCAGATTTTTTTTTTGTACAAAAGTGTTCAGTAGTTCAAATGGTTGCTTGTGAAAAAAATAATTCCTGTGAGAAGGGAGGCTCAGAGCCACTTGCAATGTAAATTAGTTGGTGCTTTCCTGAAGTCTACTGGCTATGGGACAATGCGTGACTCATTGCTGAGATCAGAGTGCACGATAAAAAAACAATCTACCAAAGTATATTTGTTTTACATGTGTGCATATGGAATTCTATGAAGCATGCAAATATTGTCAACATTAGTGACTGTAGCATAAATGACTTCTTGAACCAACTTGTCCAGCCTAAACTTAGCTGCAGTCTATTCACAGACCATACAAGTCTCAGACCAGAGCCCTCACAGTCACAAAGTTTCTTGTGTAATATAAATATTTCTCCTAGGAAAGCAGAAGAAGACTTCCACTCTGCCATAATAATACAAACCTAAGATCCAAGACTTGACTTGCAACAACTCCAGGCTGGGTGGATTTTCCTTCAGGTACGTCATATAAGAAGAGTTTACAGTCACAGACCACTGCATAAGCTCTCTGCCACCCTTTCTTAACTCCTGTAGGCTTTGGGACCTGTGTATAAATAACTGATTGCTTATTAAATGTAAGCACATGTAGAAGACACAGAAAGCAGGGACACTGAGAAAAGCTTATACTTAGATCAACAGAATTAGAACATGTTCTACTTGCCCTTCAAAATGGAGCAAAAACTGTCAAGTAATCAAGCAATCATTTTTCCTCCCTTAAGCTTAACCATTCCATTTCAGTTTAATAAATGTATTAGGTAGCATTAGGAAAACAACGAGGCTTCTATTTTCCACAAATACAGTTTAGTTTTCAATATCATCCTTACATTAACGACAGAAATTCTTCCTAAAAACATGCTTTTTTTTTTCTCCCCTGCTGCCTATGAACTTTGTAGCTACTAATCCACTAAGGTCTTGTAGTAAAACCAACGCATTTCTCCCACAGCTTAAACAACAAAGGTTAAATAAGATGGCACATAAAGCCTTTAGGCTGTAGCAGAATGTAGAAGATCTGTTTAAACATACTTTGAGGTTCCAAGCTGCATAGCTGTAGGTGGAACAAAAGACTATTACCTTGACATAACCTTTGTAGGCGGTTCCTATTCCTCTTTGCACATCTACTCCAAGAGGTCTTTTGGCTTGCTCAGGGGGTATGGGGCAGACCTGAGGTGCACTGTCCTTGCAGGAAACATGGCATGCAAATGAACACACTAAGTACAAAAGAGAAAATTCACAGTGAAATGCATGTATGAGTCAGTCATAACAGGATATTAACATAGTCTATGCTCAGCGAGTTAATTAATCACACTTAAAACAGCCAGCAAATATTGCAACAGCCCACTATGCTAACAGAGGGAACACACATAGAGATTGCATGAGACTTTCCAATGTGCTTTTATTTTCTCTTTTAAATCTACTGCTTTCATGTAAGGGTGGGAACTGAGTCCACATTTCAAGGCAACTTAGGAAAGTATTTTCTATAAGAAAAAGGAGTTGATCAGCCTTACTGGTTGTTCAGCAGCAACTCAGTCACAGAAGAGAAAAAACTCTTAATAAAGAAGACATAAAAACTATGGGCCAGTGACAGAAGGCAGGTAAATACAGTAGATGTTTAATTTGATCCCAGTATGCCAGAATACTGCAAAGATACAGTAAAACTAAACTGACCAAGAAATTATAAAGGGTTAAACTATTAGACACAGGCAACAAATTTGAAAGCTTAACAAAGTAGAAACCAGGGGACAAAGAATGAAATGCTGTGTGGTGAAAACATAGCTATCTGAGTTCAAATAAGAAGCTATACTAATTGTTGATCCTTTCTTACCATCCACCTCACTTCGTACCACTTGTGCGCAACACCAGCAAGGGACTGTGGTCTCTAGGTCCCTTGTCTATAGCACACTTCATTCTGAAGCACTACACAGAAAATACTCAGAATATATGCTACTTCACATAAAAGACATTACAAGAACTGTGGAATAATTAACATGTTATATCAAGGCATCCTACCCATAATATATGTGCCAGATCATTCCACAGCGATTTTGCCTAGATTGTCCCAGCTACTCTTGTTTCTACTAGTAAGTTTGGGAAGGCAGTGAGAGAGTGGCACAGTGCTATCCTGTGCTTCCTCCTAACCATATTCCCAGAAGATAACATCTGGTGCATATTCTGTACCTTGCAAAGGCCCCTTCCTGCCAGGACTATCTAGTCTTGTAATTACGAAGGGTCAAAGGATTCCAGAAAACATGGAAACAGAACCCCAGACTGAGAGAGTTGGGGCTGTTCAGTCTGGAGAAGAGGAGGCTCCGAGCTGACCTTCTTCTGGCCTTCCAGTATCTGAAAGTGGCCTACAAAAGAGCTAGGGAGGGACATTTTAGGATATCAGGTAGCGACAGGACTAGGGGGAATGGAGCAAAGCTGGAGCTGGGTAGATTTAGACCGGATGTGAGGAGGAAGTTCTTCACCATGAGAGTGGTGAGAGCCTGGAATGGGTTGCCCAGGGAAGTGGTTGAGGCCCCGTCCCTGGAGGTGTTTAAGGCCAGACTAGATGAGGCTCTGGCCAGCCTGATCTAGGGTGTGGTATCCCTGCCCATGGCAGTGGGGTTGGAACTGGATGATCCTCTGGTCCCTTCCAACCCAGACTGATTCTGTGATTCTGTAGTGACTTACGGTGGGAAAGGTACTTTGATCTTAAAGGCTGTGTTGCAAGTGCTTAGAACTTCTAGAAAACAATATGGATTCTAAGTGGTGCTTGAAAGGTGCCTGATCTATGCCTAATCCTGTATATCTCAAGGCTTGTGATTTGCCTGCACAAGCCATGGTCTAAGTTGCATTTTCCAAACTGTTGGGTTGCCCTCATTCCTTTTCCTCTCCAGTTGGAGATAAAATGATTGATTGTTTTCTTCAGTGGAAGGAAAGTAATGACCAGCTCAAAACTGCCGACCTTCAAATACACTGAAGTTCAAAGAGACATTAGTAACTATCTCTATTGTTTAGCTTTGCAATCAAAGGTGGTGTCACCAGTGGCCAGAAGTGGTGATCTCATACTGGTTCCCAGTGGGTGCGTATCCAGTGTCAAAACATCCTGTATTATAAAGGAACGGGTTGTGCATTAGTCAGGTACAGCCCTCTCATGTTCACACCCCTGGTCAATTATTCACTGCTCTGGTTTTGGGGACTTGTAAAAGCATTTCAGTGTTACGTGAATAACCTTGAAAAGGAGCCAATGAGCACTTACCCTGGTAGGTTTTGTTCAATAACCATTCAAGTTCAATAACTATTTAAGTAATCCTCATACCCCAAAGTATAAGGATCACCAAGGTAGGAATATCACACAATGGATGGGCCTGGAATGGATCTCAGGAGGTGACCTGGTCCAGCCTCCCTTGGTTAACCAGAGTCACCTCAAGCTGGTTGCACAGGACTGCAGCCAGTTGGCTTTTGAGTATCTCTCCCTGTACTGACAACTGGTGAGGCCTCACCTCGAGTACTGGGAAAAGTTCTGAGCCCCTCACTTAAGGAAAAAGATTGAGCTACTAGAGCAGGTCCAGAGGAGCAACAAGGCTGGTGAAGAGGACTGGAGGGAAAGTCTGATGAGAAGAGGCTGAGGGAGCTCTGAGGTGTTTAGCCTGGAGAAGAGGAGACTCAGGGAAGACCTCCCTCTTTACAACTCCATGAAGGGAGGTTGTAGTCAGGTGGGGATCAGGTTCTTCTCCCAATTGACCAGCACCAGAACAAGAGGGCAGGGCCCGAATCTGCCGCGGAAGGGTTAGGTTGGTTGTTAGGAAGCCCTTCCTGATGGAAAGGGTGATCAGAGCCTGGAATGGACTGACTGGGGCAGTGATAGAGTCCACATCCCTGGAGGTGTTTAAGGACAGCCTGGCTGTGACCAGTGACCTAGTCTGGCTGATGTGGTAATGTTAGGTCATGGGCTAGACTTGATGATCTTAGAGGTCTTATCCAACCTCAATAATTCTGTGATTCTGTAATACCATGCTACTTCCATGCCAGATCCACAGTGCAGAGAACAGAGTGGTCAAATGGCTTTGCTTGCAGTGTCTTTTACAACAAAATACTTATAAAGAGCAGGAATGGCAATCTTGAGTGTTCAGAAGTGAGGAAATGACAGAATCCAGTTTGGTTTTCTCCAGTTAAAGACATAAAATTAAACACTGAATATAGTTCTTGGTTGCAGAAGCATTTTATCTTTCCCATGGTATTCTTCCCTCTTTCAGAGTCCTGGATGGACATTAGAATCATAGAATCATTAGGGATTGGAAGGGACCTCGAAAGATCATCTAGTCCAACCCCCCTGCCATGGGTAGGGACATCCCATCCTAGATCAGGCTGGCCAGAGCCTCATCCAGTCTGGCCTTAAACATCTCCAGGATTGGGGCCTCAACCACTTCCCTGGGCAACCCATTCCAAGCTCTCACCACTCTCATGGTGAAGAACTTCCTCCTCACATCC
>JAOXOE010000441.1:36356403-36378855 GCA_028565055.1 Phoeniculus purpureus
GCTGTGGCAGGGGGATTGGACTAGATGATCTTTCGAGGTCCCTTCCAGTCCCTAATGTTCTGTGATTCTGTGATAAGTGATACTGGGAAGAAGTGATAAGAGTGGATGTTAGGCAGTGTTTTAAGGAAGAGCTGGAAGAGTCAGTGTTTGCCTTCTGCCTTTTATTTTTAATGGTGCCAGCTGGGAAGAGAAATGCTCCAAGTTTCATGTCCTATTTGCAAAGCGCCTCATGACCTGTACCAGCAATTACTTGAGTTCACATGATCTTTCCTGCGTGTCCGTCTTCTCAGACAGTTGAAGAAGAAGCTTTAATTAAGAACAACAACACCTGTAAAGACTTCCTTATCGAGGCCATGAAATATCATTTGCTTCCTCTGGATCAAAGGCAACTGATAAAGAACCCCAGAACAAAGCCCAGGACTCCCGTTAGCCTGCCAAAGGTAAGCGAGTTCCTCATGTTGTGTCACCTCTCACCACATCACTGCAGGCATTTTCTGCCTTTGAAAGGAGCTGCTTGTGCTCTTGCCACGTTACTCCTCTCTAACTCCGTGATTGTCCTTTGAAGTGCTCTCTTCCCTCTTCTGGTGTTGCCTGTGCCCGCTGAGGACACTTAATTAAGTTGGGTAAACTTAGATGACCCCTGAGGAGAAGCAGCATCTCTGCTCCCAGGGGCAAGGGGCTGCCCTTGAAACATTTTGTCAGCCACAAAGTGGGTTTGGGAACGGCTGTTGCTGCCGGAGCTGCAGATTGAGAATTGCTGACCCGTGGAGAGGCAGCAGCTGCCTGGAGGGCTTGGAGGGCTGGCTGAGCTTTCTGCTGGCTTGTAGCCCTGTCGTGGAGCCCTGCTGAGGAGGGTCACAGTAGGTGTCTTTCCCTTTCCCGTATCCATAATCAGAAGCCAGGAAAGCAGGAAACCAGGAAACCAATGGCACCCAGACCTGTGGGCAGGAAGTCTGAAGCAAATTTCAGTAGACTCAAAGCAGCTATTGAATAAATAATCCTTGTTACTCCTCGCATTTATCCCGCAGGCATGTGATGCTCTGGCCAACGCTTTATTAGTGAAGGAAAAAAATGACAACAGAAACAATTTTTCCTGTGCCCTGGAGATAAACATAGTTTGGCACGATGTCTCTCAACAGACTGTCACTGAAGCTATTAATAAGCAGTTCAGAGATAGTAAGACATCAGAACCACAGTGAGTTATTTTCTAAGCATAAATCATAGGGCTCTTGGGTTGTAGGATGGTGTGTGAGCTCTGTGCTGGGAAGGGACTCTTCAGATAGTTTGATATTGGACCTGTCCATCAAGATACTGTGGTTTTGTAGAGTGTGTCAGCCTGTTGTGTGCTTCTGCCTGCTAGCACTGAGATGAAGATGGTAGAATGTAGCTCTGGGGTATCGTGAAGGGCTGATGTGACCCTTGTTCTGGAGATGTTTAAAACCCGCCTGGGTATGTTCCTGTGTAACTTGGTCTAGGTGATCCTGCTCTGGCAGGGGGATTGGAATGGGTGATCTTTCGAGGTCCCTTCCAATCCCTAATGTTTTGTGGTTCAAGGACTAAAGTAGTTAAGGGTAACATGAATGGTGAACCAATGAGTCCATGGGTTCTCAACTTCTACAGCCTGATCTGTGATTATAACCTCAAGTCTTCTGCAGGTCTCTCCTCCTTTCTTTTTAACTGTAAAGAAAGGGGAGAAGGTGATGATCTTCTAGCAATCCTGTTACTGAGAAACTTTCATCTGGTCTGTTGGTCCCTCTGATGAGGGATTAGAGTCTGCTGTGAAATCTCTTAATGCTGTAATCGTGTGAAGCTCTGCAGCTTCCCATGGAAGGCTGTTACACAACTAGCAGTCAGGCTGCTAATTTCAACTCAATCTACTTTCTAATGTCATGTTCTCATCTCTGTGGATCAAACACCCCACTGTTTTCATACTCTTTACATTTTTGAAGTGCTGTCTAGCTCTGTACTTTTACAGCAGCTCATTACCTGAGTGACACCTGGTGATGCTCTTATCCCCTTGGCTACTTGCAGCCACCTTGCAGAGGCTAAGGGCAGTTTCCAGTCTTCTCTTAGACCATGTTTGAAGCTGCTCTCTTGCTCCTAGATCCTTGGCCTTATAAAAATCATATGGTCTTGGTTCTGCCCATTTGCTGTGGTGAGGGGAGCAAATCCTCCGTCTTGCTGTGGCTGTGGGAAGTCAAAAGAAATGTACTTGGAACAAAGCGCAGTTTGAACTGTTTGTAGGTGGAGGTGGTTGAGTGCTGAACTGCATGCCTCTGGGACCACTGCCTTGGGACAAGTCAGTGAGTCCATGGTGAGTCTTCTGGTGGCAGACAGGGCTGATTTGGGCAGGAGCACACTGCACACTGTCTGGGTCTCCTCGCTTTTCCACCAGTGTTCAACACTGGCCATTGCTGGGAATGGAGTCTGGAGCTGCATGAACGTCTAGCCTGCCGCGGAAGAGTGATTCTCCAACTCCTGAGATTACTCTAGATCACCTTTACATAGATCTTCCCTACCTGTAAGGATTGTAGGGTTTAATTACTGGATTGCATCAATACATGTTGCTGCCAAAAGCCTTACCGAAGCTGACAAATCACTTCCTTTGGCAGCCCAGCACCCTGGGACCTACTAGTCCTGGTGATTTCCTCGAGTGCCGTCTTCCCCGCAGGTGGCAATGCAGCTGTCAGGGCTCATTTGCTAAGTGCCATCGATTATTTTTAGCACCACCATGGAGATAATGACTAAACAGGGGGCTGCCAGTGGAAATTACTCCGGGATCATTGTCACTTAAAAATACTTTACAGTGAGCCTTGTGCGTGCCATGGCGTCAAGTGGTTTAGGACGAGGGGCAGCGGGTGTAAGCTGGAACACAGGAGGTTCCACATCAATATGAGAAGGAACTCCTTCACAGTGAGGGTGACAGGCTGCCCAGGGGAGTTGTGGAGTCTCCTTCTCTGGAGACGTTTAAGACCCACTTGGATGTGTTCCTGTGCGACTTGGTGTAGGTGATCCTGCTGTGGCAGGGGGATTGATGATTTTCGAGGTCCCTTCCTATCCCTAATGATTCTGTGATTTTATGAAATAGGGCAGGTTGCCCACCTTGGAGATGGTGGGGAAGAGTTAATGGGGCTGCTATTAGCATCCATTAAGTTGGAGAAGACCTTTTCCTCTTTGGAATAGAATAGAGTGAAATGAATGTCTCTGCAGAGCTTTCTGCAGTGGGCCTGCAGCATGTTTTTGGCAGCAGCTCTTGACCAGGTGATGGTTTCTTTGCAGAGAGCAGCAGCCCGGGCTGGTGTCTGATGTTTTCTAGCTCTTGTCTTCCCTATCCAGGTGATGATCGTGGTGGGTGGGCAAGCGCCCAAAGCCATTCGCAGTGTGGAGTGCTATGACTTTGAGGAGGAGCGGTGGGATCAGGTGGCTGAGCTTCCCTCCCGGAGATGCAGAGCAGGTAAGGGGAACTTTTGCTCAACCTTCTTTGCTTCCCTGGTGCGGTTCTTCAGTGCTGGATGGATGTTCTCAGTGGTCCCTTCAGTCCCTCTGTGCCTCTGCCCTCAAGCAGCTCTTTCTTTTTGCCATTCTTTCCTCTTCTTTCCCTTCAGACATACATACTTCTTATTTAGGTGAGTGCCCTGCTCTCTAGAAGGGTTGCTCCTGCCAGTTTGCCTTCTCTAGCCACTGTCTCACCTTCTGCGTTTCTCTCTCCTGGCTGCTCCTCCATCAGATCAGTGTTTCCCCTCCTTCTCTATCCCACTGTCCTGGCAGTCCATAGGCATCCAGTTTTCACTGCTGTTTTCCTAGTGAAAATCAAAAAAGCTGAGTCAGTACCTCTCAGTGTTGAGGAGTGGGTGATGGACAGCAGATCTGTAAGTGGGGAAGTGTTTCTCTGAAGACATCTGGCAGGGCTGTGAGTGTGGATCACCATTTGGTGTTTTCTCTGGCTCAGAAGATTACTCATTCAGGTGTGAAATCCATCTGTGCCGCATGTTGCCAGGTATTTATGAGCGTTTCACCTTCCATACGGCACCTATGTTTCATCACGCTTGGCTCCGTGCTCTTTACCTGCAGAAAATCACAGAATCGTCAACGTTGGAAAAGACCTTCAAGATCACCAAGTCCAACTGTGTGCCCTACAACCCCCAACCACTTACGTGTCCCCTGAAACAACATGTCTACCCACTTCTTTAACCCTTCCAGGGCCGGTGCCTCCAGCACTCCCCTGGACAGCCAGTTCCAAGGCCTCCCCACTCTTTCTGGGAAGAACCTTTTCCTAAGATCCAACCTGAACCTCTCCTGGCACAACTTGACCCCATTCCTTCTTGTCGTATCACTAGTCACTAGGGAGAAGAGGCCAACCCCCACCTGACTACAACCTTTCAGGTCTTTCAGACAGTTGTAGATGCTAAACACTTGTCTTACACCCTGACAGACACATTCCAAACTATTTGTAAAACCTCTGTAACGCCCCTTCTCCTCTCCCCCAGGTGTGGTGTTCATGGCTGGCAATGTCTACGCTGTCGGGGGCTTTAATGGATCCCTAAGGGTACGGACGGTGGACGTGTACGATGGGGTGAAGGACCAGTGGACATCCATAGCCAGCATGCAGGAACGACGCAGCACTTTAGGGGCAGCCGTGCTCAATGACCTCCTGTATGCAGTGGGCGGCTTTGATGGCAGCACCGGTAGGTGACCGAGCAAAATCAGGTGGTGTCTGACCTCACACAAGGTTTTCAGAGACTCCTGCAAAGACCACAGAGCTTTAATAAGGTTCCTTCACCCTTCCTCTATGATTTTGTAGAGAAAGAGCCAGAGACTGGGTTTGCAGCCTGGTGTAACTAACCACATGCATGTTGTGACCCACCAGTACTCATGGAGAATGTCACCCTGGTGGTTTTTTCTTCAGCGATAAAGTTCTTTCAGTCTCTTTCTCTGTACGAATATGCTCTGTCTGCACTGAAAAGGAATGATTGGTTTCCTTGCTTTAGATAGATTTTTCATAGCAGCATGAGTAAAGCTGCAGCAAGGCATTTTATGGGGAGTGTGTGTCTGGCATCTCTCTTGGCACAACTGCCTCTGCTGTAGAGCTTTGCCACTTGGTTAAGCTCTAAATGAGCTACTTCAGCAAGTGATGAGCACAGTGCAACAGGGCCTGAGGGATGTTTTAAACCATCACATGGACATTTTGTAGTGCTTGAAAGGATGTGGGTCTTGCAGGCTTGGAATTTGGACTCTGCTCTACCTTGGTGTCACCAGCACATTGGAGGGGCAGCAGTCCCAGGGCAGGGGTGCTGGGGGGTACCACTTTTTCTGGCTGCTGAAGAAGTGGCATTGACAGTGCTGGTCCCAGTCTGAAAGGCAAGGGATTAGAAAGTTGGGTTGTAGGAGTGTGGGGGTAATTATGGGCTTGGGAGGAGGTGGAAGGCAGATGAAAGTGCAACACCAATCTTTTTTTCTTCTCTTTTTTTTTAATTAGAAATCCTGTGTATCCCCTTTTTAACTAGGTCTGGCATCAGTTGAGGCCTATAGCTATAAAACCAATGAGTGGTTTTTTGTGGCTCCCATGAACACAAGAAGAAGCAGTGTTGGAGTTGGAGTTGTGGAGGGTAAGAAAACCAGCAATTTCCATCGAGCACATGTTACGGTGTCCGACGAAAACCTGAATGGTTTAGAGCAGTAGGAGGGAATCAGAGATTTGCAGAATATTTTTGGGTAGGAGAGACTTGAAGACCGCAGAATCACAGAACATTAGGAATTGGAAGGGACCTCAAAAGATCATCTAGTCCAATCCCCCTGCCGCAACAGGATCACCTAGACCAAGTTGCACAGGAACATGTCCAGGCAGGTTTTAAACATCTCCAGAGGAGACTCCACAACCCCCTGGGCAGCCCCTTCCAGTGCTCCGTCACCCTCACAGGAAAGAAGTTCCTCCTCATATTGTTGTGGAACCTCCTATGTTCCAGCTTATACCATGGAGCCCAACCTTTGAACCAGCACTGCCAGGTCACCACTAAACCTTGACCCTAAGCACCAGGTCCACAACCTATTTCAATCCTTCCAGGAATGGCGGCTCCATCACTGCCTTGGATAGCCTGTTCCAACATTTGATAACCCTTTAAGTGAAGAAATTCTTCCTAACATCCAGCCTGTGCCTCCCCTGGCACAGCTTGCAACTCCAGGAGCTGTTATTTAGACTAGTTGGTGAAGATTTATTTTGAATGACATAACTGCTGCGGCTTTTTTCTATTCTTCTCTTTATCTTAGTGAAGAATCATGTGTAGCTTTCCAACAGCCTGAGGCCCAGCCCAAGCATCCTGCAAATTCCATTGGGTGTGTGTGTGGGTTTCTTTGAATCCTTAATTCTTCCTGGGCTGCTTGTGGTCCCTGAAAGCAAACGGTGTAGTGCAGCATGTGCTGTTGCTCTCACCAGACACTGCGTGGATGGAGAACCCACCACAGAGAATCTGCTCAGTGAGAGAAGCGTGGTCCGTCCCACAGCCCCAAGCTGGTGGTGTGGCAGGAATACTCAGATGTGCGTATTGACATCAGGCTTGTCGGCACGCACGGCACGCTTTGCTCTGATTTGTAAATGAGCAGGGACTGGCAGTAGGAAATGTTGGTGCTGCGGCAGCTTGAGCACAAGGTGGGTGGAAAAGGTGCTTGGAGGGACTGTGGCAGCTGCTGGCACCTCTGTGTTGGCACCAAACTTGAGTGAGCTGGAACTGAGCAGCTTGAGAAAGAGTCGTTTAAGTAGGAACCTTTTCTTCCTTTAGCAAAAGCAGTGCTGAAGCAAGAGGAAGGGTTTATTTGACCTTGTTTTTAGCCTGGCGCAGCGGTTTCAATTAGCAGGACAGAGAAGCCGCTGGCACAAGCCTTGTTGGAAAGCAGACTTTCAAGTGGTTTGCTTTGACCTCCTTGAATGGGAAACGCGTGAGGTGTTTTTATGCTCATGAAACGTGTTTATGTGAGAAGAGGGAGGGAGATAAAGTCAGAGTAAATAGCAGTGTTTGTGCTATGTTTGCATATTGGTTTAAGGAGTGTCTCCTAGTGGACTGGCCTGTGCTTGTGAGTGATTTGAAGACAGACATGGGAATGCAGAGCAGACAGTAAGTGTGACCTGAGAGATGCAACAGGCTGCCCAGCGGAGTTGTGGAGTCTGCTTCTCTGGAGATGTTTAAAAACCCGCCTGGCCATGTTCCTGGGTGACTAGATCTAGGGGATCTGCTGTGGCAGGGGGATTGGACTGGATGATCCTTTGAGGTCCCTCCCAATCTCTATTGCTCTGTGATTCTGTGATAGGTTATATAGTGGAGACCTAGGAAATCACAGAATTATTGAGGCTGGAAAAGACCTCTAAGACATTCAAGTCCTTTCTTTTTGCTCTGTCTGATGGGAAGAGCTGATGCTGTTGGTGAAGGAAGCAGGCTGCAACCTGCAGTTAAATCCACAGTGTTCATGTGACTGTTGTGAAGACTGAGCTGATGTCTGTGGCTACTGAAAATTGATACCTAATAATTGATGCCAGCCAAGGAGTTTTATTTTGTCTTGCTTGTTCTGGCACTCTTGCTTTGATTCATTGACCAACACCGAGTGGGTTGAACCAGCAACACCAGTAAGGGTTTTGAATGTTTATAGAGACAGGAAGATGCTGAAGGAATGCACTTGCAAAGCTGATTCTTGCAGACCTCTCCTAACACAGCCTGAAGAAACTGAGAGTGAAGCTGAAGGAGAAAAATAAGAGCTGGTCTGTCCTTGGTGCCTATTCATGGGTTCTGTACAAAAACCTGGGTTAGAATTTTCGCAGTGTGTTTGTTGAGCTAAGTATTAGTGGTTGGTTGTTGTGGTGTCTAGGGGGCCTGGTCTTAAACCAGAGTGTCTCTGTGCTGGGTGCTCTAGAAGAGAAACCCTCTCTGCGCAGAGAGTTTAATGCCTAAATGCAAAACAAGCTGAGAGGTGAGACAGGTAGACCAGGAGAGAGTATTAGTCAGCCCTGTGAACAGGGAGCATCAAACTCATTTCATGTGTAGTCTTGTGACATCTGTTTGTGCTTCTCTGGTCTCTCTTGGTGTATGTTACTCAACTTTTATTGAGCTGATATAGAGGTGGATAGACCTTGCTGTGAAGGTCTCTTGCGGTATTTTCTGTGTTGTGATCCCCTGGCACGAGTGACCAGGATGGCCTCAGCTGCTTGGCTTTGGTTTGGCACAGGTTCTTCAACATCCAGACTAGGTTTCCACACAGGTGTTCTATTAACAGAAGAGGCTATTGGATATGTACTGCTGCTGTGATACTGTAATTAATGTGCAGTGTCAACCTCTGAGAGCACACCTTGCCTTGTGGTGACTGAACAGGAGGAGATGTTCCATCAGGTGAACTCCCTTTGATGTTACCTGTTGTCTTGGGCCAGCAAGTCATTTGCAGAACTCTCTGGGCTTATGGCTTCTAATTAAGCTCTTGTGTTGGGTTGTTTCCTTGTCTTAGTTGACAGCTTTAGAAGCAGTCACAGCTGTTTGCAAATCTACTTCAAATCCCTTCACTAGGATTTTCCCCAGATCCCAGGGGCTCTTTCACAAGGATCTGACCTCACCTGAGGCTGCCAGAGGTGCTGGCAACATAAGTCATGTCAATGTCAACGTGTCTCTTCCAGGCAAGCTCTACGCCGTGGGAGGTTACGATGGAGCATCCCGTCAGTGCCTTAGTACCGTGGAGCAGTATAACCCAGCCACCAATGAATGGACCTACGTAGCCGACATGAGCACACGGCGCAGCGGTGCAGGTACTGGGACCCAGGTCTGCTCTGAGGAGCAACTGATCACTGGGTTGTCCTCTGCCCACAGAAGGGAAGGAAAAGTGTGTTTGGTACTGCTGAGCTGGCAAGTGCAGCCTGTTATATCCACACTCCTTCCCGTGAGGGGAGAAGCCTTAATTGCTTGGAAGCTCTCAGCAGCTCTGCTGACTTTGTTAAAGTCTGCCAAATTGAAATTAATTTCTGGATTAATGAAATAACGTTCCCCGTTTGGAAGTAGCTTCACTGGCAGATGCCTCTCACTTTGCTTACGCAGAGAGTCATCTCTCCAAATCACCAGCTGCAGGCACAGCTGGGGGCTAGAAGGCCAAGCTGCACCTCTTTCTTTCCCATCATTTGGGGGTTGTCAGATGGATTTTCCTTTTGCATCTTCTGTGTAGGCATCAGGTGGGTGCTTTGCAGCACAGAGCACAGGGTGATGTGCATAAGGTAACAAAAATAATCTCAAATTGCCCCTGCTAAGGTTCTTTTGTAATGTACCTTTTGCTGGCAAGAGTCAGTGATGTGGAGGATTAGAGGAAAGAACGCGTTAAAAAAGGGTTTAATTCTAGTCTCGATGGTTTATAACTACGTGACATTAGGCCAGGCAGGCACTTGTCCTTTCTGGGACTGTTCATCTCTGAGAGGGCTAAAAGCTCTTATCTACTGCCTTTTAAAATCTTCGTCGCATGAAAAGGAACGTGTCAGTGTTGTGGTCTATTAGGTCTGTGTGTGTAGTGGGTCCTCCTTCATGTTAAATTGTTGTAGAGCAGCCAAAGTTACCCCAAGGTAGCCAAGCCTGGAGGCTACTCTTTGCATGGGGCCTGAAGTGACTCTGCAGGTTAAGCTGTGGTGGGAATTTCCTCCTGAGCTGGGCAGTTGAGACACAGCTCTCCTACAACCCATCTTGATTTCCTCACTCTAATACCTCTTCTGTAACTCCACATGAAGCAAGCATGGCCACACAACAGTTTATTTGAAATCGGAGGGGTTAAACCTAGTCCAAAGAGGTTAAACAGAGATGAGGAGAACAGTGCGATGATGCAGTTGAGGATGTCCCTGCTCACTGAAGGGGGGGTTGGACTAGATGACCTTTGGAGGTCCCTTCCAAATTGGATGATTCTATGATTCTATCTCCTGTTCAAGCACAGCAAACCACTTTGTGCTGGAGCGAGATGGATTTTAGTGACTTTCCTCTGTTTGAAGCACTTTACTCTGAGTGCTGCTTTGCAAGTGCAGCTCTGCTCAGCTGTGTTTGTCACCCAGTTGTCCCTCCTGCAGTTACCGGGGAAGGGAGTGCTGCCAGTGTCTCTCATCACCAGTGGTACTGCAGCACGATCTATCGTACAGCTCCATAAATGAGACTGTGCCGAGCTGCCAGCATTGCTGTCCCGATGCTGACATCTAGTGGGAGTGAGGACGGGTGTCTTCAGTCCCCAGGGTGACCCTATTCCAGGCAGTGGGACTGAGTGGACATGCGGGTGCTGTCTGGGTTTCTTGACAGTATAACATTTTTTCAACAGCAAATATAGACAAATCTTAAAGTGCTGCAAACCCAGGCTGTTGGGCTCAGACACAAGAGGCTTTCCTCACCAGTTCCCATTACCCAGTCCACTGGGAGGCACTTAGCACAGGTGTGGGGCCAGGGCATAGCACTGGGACATGTTCTGCTCTTCCAAAGTGGTGCACATTAGAGAACCTCAACCTGACTGAGAATTTGATCCAGAGAGGTGGGTACTTGTGGCAGTTAGAATTCAATTACCGGTGTTTGCTTTAGATGAAGCATAGAATCATTATGGTTGAAAACGACTTCCAGGATCATCAAGTACAGCCTTCATCCCAACATCTCCCTAACCTCTAGACCATGGCTTCAAGTGCTCTAGCTACTAGTTTTTTAAAAACCTCCAGGGTAGTGGAACATCTTCCTGATGAGGAAAGGCTGAGGGAGCTGGGTCTCTTGAGCTTGGAAAGAAGGAGGAAATTCTTCACCGTGAGAGTGGTGGGAGCCTAGAATGGGCTGCCCAGGGAGGTGGTTGAGACCCCATTCCTGGAGGTGTTTAAGGCCAGGCTGGATGAGGCTCTGGCCAGCCTTATCTAGGGTGGAGTGTCCCTGCCCATAGCAGGGAGGTTGGAACTGGATGATCCTGTGGTCCCTTCCAACCCTGACTGATTCTATGATTCTGTAGTGACTTAGGGTGGAGAAGGTACTTTCATCTTAGAGCCTGTGTTTGCAGGTGCTTAGAACGTCTAGAAAACAATATGGATGTGTTCCTGTGTGACTTGGTCTAGGTGATCCTGCTGTGGCAGGGGGATTGGACTAGATGATCTTTCAAGGTCCCTTCCAAACACTAATGATTCTATGATTCTATGAACTACAAGCTTCCCCCTCACAATACCAGAGGCAAAAGCCAGGAGGCAGAACAGCCCAGACCAGGCTGCCGGACTAGTTCTTTTGAAGTACAGTCTGCTCCCAGGAAAACAGGGGCAACCAAGTGGCACATGCAAAGGACTGCAGGTTTGGGTTTGTGCACAGCAAGGTATGCTATCTGCAGAGCAGGGAAAATCCACAGGATACAGCCACTTTTAGAGGCCTCTGAAAATATGGCTATATTGTACATAGTCTAAAGCATTAAAAGGGTAATTGGGAAAAGCAAGTTACTACGAGTAGAACTTTTACTGAAGTCTTATGGTAATGACATTCTCTTTTTTCTGAAGCTATCAGGAACTGGAGCAGAAGAGGCAAACTGGAAAACTTAATAATAAAGAGCTTAATCAAAATACCTGAGGAAAAGAATGATAGTTGACAGCTACACTAAGGGAAAGAGACTGCTTCAAACTTGCAGAAAGAGATGCAAAACGAAGATTCAAAAATGTCAGCAACAGATACAAAAGGCAGCTCGAGGGCAACTGCTGGCAGAGCAATAGGTGCTCTGGAGAAGAATGCCACAGGAGATCTGCCAGGAAAAATGTCCTGAAGGGCAGATGAGGTAATCTGAATATGATACTGAAAGTAGTGGTGGAAAGGATGTCACTAGCAAGAGCTAAGCTGCGCACAGAAATACAATCAGGTTATTTATACTGTAGTGTCTTCAACAGAATTGTGAACTACTTACTGAGTTCATGGGTCTAATCAAGATACCGATAAGATTGTCAAATAAAAAAGACCACCCATTTACTCAAACACAAAGTTCAGCCATGACACATGCATCAAAGAAAGCATTTTAGACTGAAGGACAGAAGGACTGGCTACAGGCCAGAAAATCCAGCAAACAATCCTCCCAGCTCATAAGGTTTATAATCCAGATAGCTCAAACCAGACCAGATTCATATTACCGGAGCATTCCTGAAGTCTTTGTCGCTACAGACACAGAAAACAGCACTGCCTTCCCCGCCTCCCCCAGAGCTCACATGTAAAAGCACTAATGGTAACAGAATTAATCAGTAACATGAAAGGGAAGATGAGGGCTTATATAATTCTTTAACTTTAGAAGTCTGATGATGTTACAAAAGAAAGGAGAACCATTCAGTGGTAGCTACTTCTCTCATTCTTTCCCCAAAGGAATGCTTGCTTCCTTGCCAGAGTTTGGGGATCATTTTCTCAGGGACTCACTGAAAATATGAAAAGTTCAATTGACTCACCATCACAGGCATAACCTTGTCGAACCAATCCCACCATAAGAGAGGTGCAATGACTACACTGAGTAGGGCTTGCGAATGACTTGATATTGAGCTGGTGAGCTTTAGGCTGAAAGATTTAGGATAAAAAGTAACTTCACTTTCTGTACTTATGCAACGCAAGCATCTCCCTCCAGTGTACCAGTGGCCATTATGAAACCTAGGCTTCTTTTAATTAAGTGCAGCTTGTAAAGTTGCTGCATGACAACAGGAACAGTTTTATTTCCAACTACATAATAAATCAAAATCAAAACTTACAATCAACAAACCCTTGCATTTGGAAACATTTGATTAGAAACGCAGACCTAACAAACACACAGATGACAAACCCAAACAGGACAAGAACAGACACAGAGGGCTAAATTTATAAATTACATTTCTTCCTTTTTTCTTTATAATAAGGTTAGCACAGTCCCCCTACCTTTGGTACAGCTAGAGAAATGGACTGAATGGTGGGGGAAGAAGCAGCAGGCATCCTCTGAAGCCGAATTGGTTCCTGAATCACAAAAAACTGTAATTGAGCAAAACGAGGCTTCAAGAATTTGCTTCAAGATTGGGGTGGCAAAGCTTATTGTTTTCTGATATTGTTTTCATTTTGGAGAATTATATAAAATTTAAGTGTCACAAACACGGCCATTCTCATGGAATGAACCTTTAAAACAGGTTGTTTTTTAAAGCACTCACAGGAAAGCCTGCAGACTAACAAACAAGCACCAATACATGAAATATACAAAAATGAGGAAAAACAACACACACAGAGCCAGATAAAAGGTTTCATTTGCAACTGTCCTCAAAGCAGGTTCAATTAACACTGACACATTGCAAATAAGCAACATTCAATCCTGCTCTTCATAATGAATGCTGCAATATGTTTTCTCATGAACAGTACAGAGACTTTCTACTGAATTACTCTTCAGGGTAAAATAACGGCTCTCTTACTTCTTGTTGTTGCTCTGCAGTTACAACTGAAGTAGAGGGTGAAACTTCTGATTTGGGACCCTGCGTTTCCTGCTCACTAATAGAACTGGTCTGCAAAAGTGACAGCAAACATGTTAGATTAGATACCACACATCTGATGAAGTGTTCTCATGTCAACAAAATGGAAACAAAGAACAATGCTGATTTCTATATGCAGTACACATACATCTAATGACTTTCCACTCCGAAATTAAATCTTTCCTCAAAACAAACCCTGCCACCTGATGGAAAATCTTCAAAGCTGGAAGAATAGATATGCAAAATGTCATAGCAGGCAGCATAAATGCTGTAACAGTTGTCTTCTCCCAGCAAGGCTGTGTCTAATCTCTTGCATGCAGGTATGGAATGATGTTTGAGAACCTTGGCAATTGTCCATAAAATACCTTATTTCTCACGGTAGCTTACTACACTAGGATTTTTCTAGCACAAAGGAGCCAGTTTTTCTGTCACAAGAAAAAAAAAATCTTAAAGCAATACTACATTAACTTTTAAAAAGTTGTTTAAAAATGGCTGGCCTCTGTCATTAAAAGACTTAACCACATTGTCTTCTATTTCACAAAAATTTAAGAGTAGCATCCATTATAAGGCTCCCATTAATTTCACAATTAAGTTAGCAACTACTAATTGCCAGCACAAGGGGGAAGTATGCTACAATTCATAAAGCAGCTGGATGTGGAAGTAGGATACTGTATTACTGTATGCTGAAGACATAATGAAAATCATGATTAACAAACATCAGATTAGACTTCACATCAATGATGTAATTAGCACTAAAGGCAACAAGTAATGAAATCACTCACTTCCCAGCCACTTTAGACAGGAAAAAGCTCAAGTTCAGTTAGCTCACCAAATATGCTCAGATGTTTGTTGGGATTTTTGTTATGCATTAATTGGTAGGGCTGGGCTATTATGATCAAATGATACCATTATGTAATATGAAATATTTAAAAATCCTAAGTGATTCAGCTTCGACCACATCATCAAAACAAGAAACATTAAGCCTATAAAGAAGTATTAAAATAAAACTAAACTAGCTCTATTTAGTGGATTAAGTTATAGATAAGGAAGAAAGATATCTAGCTTTAGGAGGCCATTTTTACTATGACAGGTCACAACAAAGTACAGAGACAAAACTACCAGCAAAAACTTACTTCTTCCCAAAAGGCTAGCAGAGAAGATGTAGACGAAGAAGAAACAGAATCCTTTGTTGTAACAGATATGAGGGATAAAAACGATCACTTATCACCCACTTGAACACTTCAGATAGAATATTAGTACGCTAGCTAAATAAAATGTTTTATATGGCCAAATGATACCTGTTCAAACTAATTTAACCCAAAGCGGACTACAATGGCTGTCCTTATAAACACACAAGAAGAAACCTGTTAATGGACATAATTGACTACATCATCAGCAATTCAAATGTAATTAATCAGAAAATGCCATCTGCACCTTCCATAGTGACTATATATTTATTGCAGGATCTGCAGAATGGTATCTTGAGTAGTTATGGGCTTGATATTTTATTTTTATTGTTTTAAGTATATCTGGTATGTTTGAAACAATGTTTTAAAATATCAAGGATGACAGATAAAAACTATTGTTCCATTAGCAGCATATATAATATTTATTACTCTTCCCTCTACCTCATCCATATAGTACAATGTGCTGCTCTAGCAAGAAAGCCAGCGTGCCCGTTTTGTGACTCGCACAGCGCATACACAGTGTATGCAAATATCACAGCATGTCCACAGGCTTTCTTTTCAGCAGCAGTGACAACCTGCAAATTAAGACTAAAATGACCAGAGAGTGTACAACACTTCAGAAATAAAATCTAACTAGATTGACGAGATTTTAACCTGAGCCCTTTTAACTCTGCTCCATAAGCATAACAGATTATTCTTTCCAGCTCAAGCTCTTTGTTTTACCCTAACCTGTCTACGCATTTTGCAAAAATGTTATTCCAGAAAAATCTTCCAAGATCAAGAGATCATGAAGATAGGAAATGTGACTCTATGCTGCTTTTAACAGCTGCTTCCTTAGGGAACGCACACAGCTTTTGAAGTGAAACCTCCTCCTGGTTTCTTCTACTCTAACCACTCCATTTAGATCTGGAGCCAATAATTTCACATATCTGTTTAAACTCTCCTTAAACTGTGCAAACACTTTTCTTTGTATTAACCAGCATCTTCCAAGTGCAAAGCCTTTAATACCTCATTTGTAAGAGTGTGCCAGCCTTTAAAAAAAAAAATCCCACTAATACATATTATTTAGCCAAACATTTGAGATTAACCTAAACAAAGAAGCTAAAATAGGAAATAATTAATGTGAACTTCTGGGCGTATTTCCCAAAGGTGCCAGCTTCTCTACAAAATGCCAAGCAATCTGACAGCTACCGGGCATCCAATTCTGCATCACACTGATTTAGACAACATGCTACATTCAAACATGCCATGCAGTACCCAAGTGTTACTTTTACCTAATAAAAATTATCACTTTTTTTTAGTTACTTTATGTAGGAACTCACTCTGAAAGTCAGATCACGTGCAAGTGGAGAGGTGTTGAAATACTCAAAAATGGAATCTTGAAAGTCGGGAAGTTTGAGACCTAAAACCCCAAAGCAGAACAGGCTTAGCAGAAGAGCAACATCACAGATGGTATTACAACTCTGTTAGAACATAGTAACTTTAATTACCTGAATCTGATCTGTATTTTTCTTCCAGTTTTTTCTTCAAACCCTCCATCTCTTCCAACAGTTCCTGATTTTTTGCTTCTGATTCCTTTAATTTACTAAAGCAACACAATGTGATCAAAATGTAATCTGATCAAATCGCAAGCTTTCAAATACAGGAATGTCAGTGCACAGGGCTGTTAATTCCTAGATTTACATCTCAGCGTTTCAGGAAATGCTTTTTCTTTGTTTTGAGGAATGTTGTGTTTTTAAAAGTTGGGGTTTTTTTAGGCTGATTAATTTTATTTTTCTCCTGAATAAGCCTCTCATCACTTTACAAGATAGTGAAAACTGTACTTGAGACTCTTCCTATCATTGCAGCCATCTGCCAAGCAAAATTATTCTAATAGTAGTATGGCTTCTAATTCTCAAAAATATATTTGCTTTCCAGTTGGTCTAAGAAAAGGTAATGAATGTGCTTTTATGGTTTTAATTCAGGTGCCATTACAGAGCTATTCACAGCAGTGAAATTTTTACTTGAAATTCTTATAGCTCTCATTTGACTACATAAGAAATGTGCTGTCTGTAGAATGGGATCTTGCAAAGTCTAATACCCTAGGTACAAGGGGCCATTTTAAGAAAGTTATTACTATTATAATCAGCAGTAGAGCAGTAAATTAAGACCCAAACAGAACCAAAGCCCTTATTACCTTTCAAAAGATATGTTTGCATCTTTAACTTTTCGTAGCTCTTCTTGAACTAGTTGCTTGGCACGAATTTCTGCATCAAGGGCAGACTGTAATTCCAGCCTAGCTGACATATCCAACTTCTGACTGCGTCGCACTTTCCAAAGTGGATCCTGTTGCAGGATATTGTTACTGAATATTAATAACAAATGTCTAAAGATATTTCTGTTCTTGTTCAAAGTCACAAATTAGCTTTCACACAGGTTCAGGGAACGCTCTTCTAATTAATTATGGACAGTATACTTGCTAGAAATTAGTCTATAGTCAGACTCTGTTACATGAAAATGAAGTGATGAACAGCTTTTATTTTGATTAAACCACTAAAACAATGGGCTCGAAACCAAAATGCTGGATTACTGAGCATGGAAGTCAAACCAATAGAATTCATTGAAAATGAAGGTTTCCCTGTAGAAAAGAGTATAAAACTTGCAGCAACATACTGGACACAAGTGTCATACCAACATACCAAGAGTGGCAAAAACATGGAAAAAAGTTTGTGTTTCAAGACACCCACGACATCTAGAGCATCTGCCTAAGTAATTCTTACGTTTACTGCGTAGCATACACTGTACTTATGCATAAACTGTGCAGTTCCTCCCTACTAGCCCCAACAGATAATTTCTGGCTTTTTCCAGGCATTTTTCAGCATAGACTACATTTCTGGTGTTCTCTGACAGAAACCTCTCTAGTCACACTCGCAAGCAATAGTCACAAAAATGAGAGGTGTTTTATGTTGACATAAACACTTTAGATTAGGTTCTGCTGAATTTGCAAAAACAGTTGTACTATGAAGCCTGTGTTCTTTACTCTGACAGTAACTAAGAAAATAATGCAAACTGCATTTGATCCAATCTTTCTTCTTATTAAACATCTCAATATTATAATTGTCGCTTGATGATGTAGGCAAATGTAAGGTCATAGAAAGATCTAACTGTATCTTACTCTTTCCACTTCATAGGTTTGGAAGGACTGCATAACTTTGTATCTGTATAAGCCAGAGGCAGAAGGGACTCCTTGCATGGCAGACTGTGCTGACAGGCATTGCTAGGGCTTAGGCTCAGCTGAAAATGGCTCTCCTTTTTCATGCAGGTATTTAGCAGTGCTTGTGAAGGAAAAACTTTTTATCTTTGAAAGATTCTTTGTAAGAGCCCTTGTATTTTGTAGATTTTGGTGGTGGTGGGGGGAAATTGATGTTACTGATGTGTGAGGAAATTATGGCATAAGGTCTCATTGTTCTGCATGTAAATAAAGATGTACACTCCCAGTGTCACTAGCTTCTAATGATACCAACTGTATAATACTTTTTCACAGGAGAAAACTTATTTGTAATCTCACTGTAACCACAATTAAAATTATTCCCTTGCATCTAATATGGTTAGGTACATTTCTGTACCCCCTTTTAACAGTCTAAGTTACTGTTTCTTCTCTGTACTGCCCAGAGCAGACTGTGATAGCAGATATTAGAATGAAACAACTGCCCCTGTAATTCATGGAATCACAGAATCACAAAATCATTAGGGATTGGAAGGGACCTTGAAAGATCATCCAGTCCAATCCCCCTGCCACAGCAGGATCACCCAGACCAAGTCACACAGGAACACATCCAGGCCAGTCTTAAAGGTCTCCAGTGAAGGAGACTCCACAACCACCCTGGGCAGCCTGTTCCAGTGCTCTGTGACCCTCACTGTGAAGAAATTCCTTCTCATATTTGTGTGGAAGCTCCTATGTTCCAGCTTACACCCATTGCCGCTCGTCCTATCACTAGATGACATTAATGCTCTGTAATGAATCGTTTCACTGCACTCCCTGATCTCTCATGTGTAGCATTCTTTACTCTCTTGCAATACCCTCCTTGAGATGATTCATGGAGCTATGCTCAGAGTCCTCCTCTGACTTCTGACCACCTTGTCTGCAGTGATAATTTCTGACCATTCGTGCATGTTTGCTTTAGAGAACCTATAAACCTTCTCCGCACTTAAATCTTTGAGTGTCTTTGCCCAGTTTATCTAACTTTATTGCTTCCTATTTAATTAGACCTCTAAATCTTACTTGATAATCTCACCTGAATTTTTTTATATCTTTCCCTTACACATAAGTTTGAATTACATCTGAACTATCTCAGAGCAGTGATTGATCACAAGCTATTATGTACTGAAATCAGTTATTTTTTATATTATGTTTGGTTTTACTTTGAAGTCATCTCATGTCTATGGAAAAAAAATCCCAAAAACTAGGGAATTATTTGATGAAGAAATCGCAATCAAAATTAAGGAATACCAGTGAATATTTTCACAGTAACAATTTCTACTCCAAACCATGTCTTGAGCTTCTCTCTTGTGGTTAAGCAATTCTCCATAGTACTAATTATCAATTGTACTGAAGAGTGTTTCCATAACAAGGCCGTATTTGCAGTCAGAGCAGCAGTCTGTCTCTCTCTAAAAAATTTATTTACATATTGAGATTCAAATTAAATAATCCAAATATCCTAATCAGTGCTGAAATTTGACATGTTTGGGATTTTGGGGTTTTTTTTGCACTTATTGGTTTAGTGTATCTTCGTACACTTTTTCAGAATTGCAATTTAGTAAGAGCATCCCTCTACTGTGTGAAAACAGCAGCTGTGGGATAGATTGAGTAAAGTAAGATGGAATTGATCAGAAATTTTCTTTGATAAAGTGACAACTAAAGTTTAATTTCTAGGAATCATCGTTTCATTCATAAATCTATCTTAGGGGAATAAGAGCAACACACCTGCATTTTATTTCTTCATACAATCAGTTGAATTTCAATTCTTACAAACACCAAATGTGGTTTTCTATCTGGTTGTGGTTGGTAATGCACTTACACTGATTTTTTTATATCACCCCACAGTGTAGTTCAGTGCAGTGTAGTATCAACAAGTACAATCTTGTCACAGTGTATTTTCCGTCTATGTGTACGCAGCCTGTGGTAGAATCAATGAGAGATACTGAATATATTAAAGATAATTTCTTGTCTTATTTTGAAAAAAACCCAACAAACCAAACATTTGATTAATTGCTATAAACACTTAATGGAGGAATTACTGTCGTGCTGTTCCATTGTTCTACTCCATTTGAACACACCCTTGTCACACAAAAATAAGCAGCAGCCTACACCTACAAAAAAAGAGAAGAGATTAATCAGTCACAGCCCAAACGTGTGCAGTGCAGAGCTTGGCACTAACCTATATGCAAATCCAGCTAATTTTAAACAAGTGTTCATTGAAATTTAACAGATACACTTCTCCAAAAGAGTCATCATAATTGCCTAAGGCACACACGCTTTCAATAAACATTTGAAACACAATTATTCTGCAATAAGTATCCTACTAAAATATTTAATATTTAATAACGATTGTTGCTTAGTTCATACAGACTAAAACAAATGCTCATGATAAAAAAATTGCCAGAGATCAGTGGTTATAAAATAGATAGGTATACGCTCTCTTTACATATATATATATACATTCACTTTTATATAGCTACAGTTCCTTCACATCTGCGTATGTACAGGCTGCATATTTCCGCCACGCTTTCACGTCTATCATTACGTACACACTTCCCCTCCCGTACGTGCACATAATCAGATTGTGCAATGCTTCCATCTAATTTTTTAAAGTACATGCTCTTGAAATAACATTTCGCTATTAATTTGCCTTTAAAACCTTTTACAACACTGCATTTTTAATACCAATTTCATTTCTTTATAGGCTACAGAAGTTTATTGATGAACTACAGACAATTTTTTGACAGTTATACGAATGCAAATGCCTTTTTTGACCACGGGTTCTCTAAAATCTCTTTGCAGTACTTAGTAAAAAATACAATTATTTTAGAGTTTCAGTTGAGCCATCTTAGTATTCAACAGAGTGTTTCCACAAACTTTCTATTATGCTTCACTGCCTAGAAATGGAACCTGCAGTAATTAATGCAGATGCAGATGTGTGCATTACAAGCTCACGACTTAGATTCTTGTCTCCTACCGTCAGGAAGTTGCATATTTCACGTTTCTCTGTCTGTACCATCTATATACAAATACATCTCAAAACAGTGTATTTTGCATACAGTTATGATGCTCTGGTAGTCTAAAAGGTTTCATTCTGATTATGGATTTGCAGCAATTAGCATAACAATAAAGCACGTAATGCACATGTGATTTGGAAATTATGCAGAATATAATTTAAAACACAAACAACATCATTTTCAAGCTTGTTTTTTGTCAGAAGTGTTTTTCTCCTATGTACACATCTCGATGAAGGAAACAAAACCAATGTTTCCTCAAGGTAAATAATGTGGAAAATTACCAGCTGTACTTTTTCTTGAGTAGAACAACCCTCATTATTAATGGAAAGACATTATTAACTAATATTATACTATAGTTAATATTATACTATAGGTAATAATAATACCATATTATCAGAAACAGATTTATGGTATTTCAAAATGTTATCAGTCCTATAAAAATGAAATGATTTTGTTATATTTGTGCCTTAAATGCTGCTTAGTAATTACTGATGTGTTTCATTCTTATTTGACATAAAATTTTATTGTCAGAATAGCCTCATTACTTCTATTGAGACTGCATTTAGTGAGGTGACAGGATTTGTTGACTGGGAAACACTGGCAAATGGCTTCACATGGAATATTTATACAACCAAAGTATGCTGAAGTTTAGATGGACCATCCTTGCTGAGATACAATTATTTCCCTGAAGTGAACCCTGACCATAAATCTGGCAGACATACCAGTATCTTCTTTCTCATCTCAGATTTCCAGCAAGATCAACACTTTTATGTGGCTCTGCAGTTTCAGTCTGGCATGAAATATGCAGTGAAAGTCAGGAAGAAGGCAAAAGCTGAATGTGAATCAGATTTAGAAGCCACTTATTGCCTGTGCCCAACCTTTAAAAAAGTAGCAAAACAAGGACACTAATGACTGAAATGTGCTGTAGAACACAGTCTACATGGAAGATAAATTAAGCCCCAGGACTTGAGAGAGTTATTGGAGGAACAAACTACAAGTCCAAAACAGGAACCAGATCAAGGATGAAAAAAATCCACAAATAAACAAAACCCCCACTTGTTCTAATTTTATTCCCCACATTAAACACAAATCTAGTTTCCTCTCCATTTTAGTGCCTTAGCATGTCTACATATTTATAAAGGAAAAACATATATTAAATACAAGACTCTTTTGAGATGTAGCAGGTTTTTTGCTAAGACCAAATAAGTTTGTAAGAGCACAACACAGGCATCTTAAACACAAATCAACACCTCCAGCCGCATCAAGGAGCCTCACTGCAAAAAAATCTGACAGGTTTCAGTCTGAACTTTGGGTCAGAGATAGCTATTAGTCACTTTCCAGATTCTACAGAATATTTAATGAGGACTTTATACTGCAATTATCAAGCTATGGCTTTATAAAGTAATCCCACTGAAGATCAATACATTCAATACTAGTGGTGTGTTCTGTTGCTTCCCACTAGAATCACAGAATCACCAGGGATTGGAAGGGACCTCGAAAGATCATCCAGTCCAATCCCCCTGCCACAGCAGGACCACCCAGACCAAGTCACAC
>JAOXOE010000441.1:36378955-36406045 GCA_028565055.1 Phoeniculus purpureus
ACTCTCAGAGAGCAGGGGATGCTCTCAGGAGGCAGGAGATGCTCTCAGAGGGCAGGGGATGCTCTCAGGGGGCAGGAGACACTCTCAGAGGGCAGGGGTTGCTCTCAGGAGGCAGAAGCTACTTTAGAGCAACTGTCTAGTTTTACTGTCAACAGCTTCTAATGTTTCTCTAACAACCATCGCCTTCTCGGTCCCTTTCAGCATTGGTTTGGTTTAGCACCATTTAAAACGAATTAAACTGAATTTTTTACAATTAGACATCTTAATTTGCTCATTCCAATGTATTTGATTCCTTCAAAACACATTTTTGATAGAAATGTGAGTTGTCCTCCAGCCCTCCAACCACTATTACACCTATTTAAAACACAGAGTACTTTTAGTTTAGCAGTTTTCATGTGTGTATGTAGTTCTCTCTATATATACATATGTAGCTATATATGGATGTTGATATGTATCACAAAACTTTAGGGATTGGAAGGCACCTCGAAAGATCATCTAGTCCAATCCCCCTACCACAGCAGGATCACCTAGATCAAGTCACACAGAAGCGTGTCCAGGTGGGTTTTAAATGTCTCCAGAGAAGGAGACTCCACAACCTCCTGGGCAGCCCATTCCTGAGTGCTCTGTAACCCTCACTGTGAAGAAGTTCCTTGTCATATTGATGTGGAACTCCTCTGTTCCAGCTGACACCCGTTGCCCCTTGTCCTATCATTGGATGACACTGAGAAGAGTCTGGCTCCATCCTTCTGACACCCACCCTTCACCCACCGTTAATGTTTATAAGCATTAATAAGGTCACCCCTCAGTCTCCTTTTTTCCAAGCTAAAGAGACCCAGCTCCGTCAGTCTTTCCTCATCAGGGAGATGTTCCACTCCCTTCATCATCTTTGTGGCTCTGTGTCAGAATCTTTCAAACAGTTTTGTGTCCTTCTGGAAGTGAGGGGCCCAGAGCTGTACACAGTATTCCAGATTTGGTCTCACCAGGGCAGAGTAGAGTGGTAGGAGAACCTCTCTTGATCTGCTAACCACCTCCCTTCTGATCCACCCCAGAATGCTTGTAAAGCCTTCCCAGCCCTTATTGGACGTTGTACATGCACTTTCCAGAGCCTGATTTCATTCTCTGTAGAAACAGCAAAGTAACCATTAACAAAGTGATTTCATAACACTCTGCAAAATTAATGCAAATGCAGTTTCTGACCAGTTTAGACCTTATTTACACAAAGACGATGCCACCTTTAATCCAGGAGATGAATTCCTTGCTACGTGATTCTTGAAAGATTTTTATTTCAAGATGTGGTGGGTCTGATTTGTCCCTGTAGGAGAGTTCTCTATTGACTGCCAAGGAGTGTTGTGTCCTACCAGCTACATCTCATTTAGTAGACAAATGACCTCTGTTTGATTAGGCTGCAAGCCAATCTGAAGGACAAGTCTGACAGCCCTGGGTACAGCTTGCTTGTCAATATTATATGAATAACCTGACAATACAGAGGTCCTGAAATGATGATTGTTCCTTTGGGGGGAAGAAGGGGATAGATGGGGAAAGAGGCAAAGAAAAACACTTGCACTTGGGTTGGATGCAATTTCTAATTGGTGATAGAAGATACTGAATTTTCACTGAACTTCACACAGCTAAAGGAAAAAACCCCACAAAACTCTGAAGGATTTCATGGCAGTGGGTTTGAAACAACCCATTTCCCTTCTTATCCTTGAAATGTCTTCTATTTTTAAATGAGTCTCTGCATGGAGACTTGAAGTGCTTGATTTCATATCAAACAGGTAAAATGTGATTGCAGATGAACTGAAATAGTTTGTTTCTGAACTTGAAAATATTTTCAGTATTCAAGTCTACTTGACCTAAAAGGAATTAAATGTATCTTGGACCTGTCAGAAAACTAAACAACTGCATGTTGACCTGCCTCTAATCCCTCTAAAGCCCACAAATATTAGTGCTAAATATATCTTGAAATAGAAACATTAAAGCTCTGCCCGTGTGCTGGGCAGATGGATTGCCAGTCCAGATTCTCATTGTGCTCTCTGAAGCTCCAAAGCATCGGAGCTCACAGGCTGCCACCTCTCAGGGCTATGCAGTGGGATGTGGGAGCAACCCTGGCTTTGCCTTGGGGGCAACAGGGAACTGCAGCAGGAAGAATGACCAGGATTTCTTATCACTCTCCTCTTTTCAATTTGTGTTGTTCCAACTTCTGACTCTTGATTTGGCCTTTCCTCAGAGAAATTTGGTATCTGTGCAGCCATCCAGCTTCTTTCCTCTCTCCCTCTCCATCCCTGGTACATGCTCACGAAGAGTGCTGCATCTTGGAAACAGCTCAGAGTTGTCATCAAGGCTCCATATCCCACCCACCTGCTGCAATAAGCAGATGTTAGCAGTTTGCCTTTTGTAGGGCCTGATGGATTCAGAGCTCTTGTACAAATGACAAAAGCAACCTTTTCCCTGGATTTTGAATAAACCTCATCTGCTTTCACTGGAGCAGATGCTCAAGTTTGTTTTTAGGGTTGTGGGGTTTTTTACTGTATTTTTGAAGTTTAAGAAATTCCTGCCTCTTCCAAGTTAGTTTTGTCTGTCTTACAGCCTCTAATCGTGTGCAGCTGGTTTTGTTATTGCAGAAAGTCCAAGCGGATTTAGCAACAAGGGTATTTTCAAAATATAAGTAAAATTATAACAACTTCTTGCTCTGATTCAAATCCTGCCAGTGTAAGTAGCCAAAGCATCATACCTTGCCTTGCCATTGCCTTGACTGTCTGGATGATGCTTGCTTCTTGTGAAACTCCAATTAACTATTTGTTTTTTTGACTGAATACTGATGTCTGGTGTAATATTCTAAGATCATAGAATCACAGAACATTAGGGATTGGAAAGGACCTCGAAAGATCATCTAGCCCAAACCCCCTGCCATAGCAGGATTGTCTACACCAAGTGGCACAGATGTACAAGAAGTATGTTGAAATACAAGATTGAGTCCAGTTCTGGGCGCCTCAGTTCAAGGATACAGAACTGCTTGAGAGTCCAGCACAGAGCCACAAAGATGATGAAGCGAGTGGATCATCTACCTTATGAGGAAAGGCTGAGGGAGCTGGGTCTCTTGAGCTTGGAGAAAAGGAGACTGAGGGGTGAGCCCATTAATGTTGATAAATATGTGAAGGGTGGGTGTCAGGAGGATGAAGCCAGGCACTGCTCAGTGGCATCCAATGATAGGACAAGGAGCAATGGGTGTGAGCTGGAACATAGGAGGTTCCATATCAATATGAGAAGGAACTTCTTCACAGTGAAGATGACAGAGCACTGGAACAGGCGGCCCGGGGAGGTTGTGGAGTCTCCTTCTCTGGAGACATTTAAAACCCGCCTGGACATGCTTCTGTGTGACTTGATCTAGGTGATCCTGCTGTGGTGGGGGGTTGGACTACATGATCTCTTGAGGTCCCTTCCAATTCCTAATGTTCTGTGATCCTGTGATAATTCAGGTTGCACATAGTTGTCACCTTAGAATTTTAAAAACTCTCTTCCTATGCTTTTCTTGACAAGGTGAACCGAGCAGACCATTTACTTTGTCTAATTAAAAGATCATTAGGATTATATAGAATAAGAGGAGCTGTTTGCATTGTCATTTGTGTGATACCTTCTTTGCACTGATGAGATTTATGCTGTGTTTGTTATACTTGACATGGAAAACATTTAATCGTATCATTAAAACTCTTTGAGACTCTCCAGCTGATGAAAGAGCTCCCCTTTTAAGTGGATGGAATAATTCCACTTTGAATTGGTACCAAAAGGCAAGATCTGTGGTTTAGTAGTTGTGGCTAAAAAGCGTTGGAAAGGTGCATAATTGCTTCAGCCATTATTTTAGTAGTATTTTCAGTGACGTATAGTTATTTTATGTATCTGTTTTTGGTCTTTCTCCCTCTTCTGCCCCTGTTCTCACTAGGAATTTGACTTTATTTTTTTCCCTATATGTTTTTTCACGTGTGTTTCTCAAATCGTAATTAATTTCCCCTTTTTGCAGAATAGCTGGCTTATGGAAATACAACTGTCAACTCCTGTAACCTGTTGTGATTCAAGTCCTGTACCATGGTTTGGCATTTTATCCTGTTAAAAATGCAAGTGGAATTGTTGGACATGGCACCTACAAAGCCAGGGGGTCAGCTAGGCAGCTTATTTAATGTGCTAATTTACTGTCATTTAACCATGACTGGAATAGGAGTTGGATCTTCAAGGCTGCACAGGGAGGTTGTGGATTCTTCTTCTCTGGAGATGTTTAAAACCCGCCTGAATATGTTCCTGTGTGACTGGATCTAGGTGATCCTGCTGTGGCAGGGGACAGGACTAGATGATCTTTCAAATTCTATTCCAGTTCCTAATGTTCTGCGATTCTGTGATCCTGTATCATGGTCGCAGACTCAATTTGCCAATAAACACTTAGTTAATGCTTGTTTGGGGGCAATAAGTTGTGGATCAGATCCTGATCTGCATTTGGGACCTCAGGTGGCACCTCTGGCTCTTGTGCAGCCTCACGGAACCGTGGCTCTGTTCTGACTGCCTGTGTGGAGATGTTGCTGAAGCTGCAGTTTAATTAATGATGCAAATGTGATGGAGAGTGTCAGCTCCCTTTGCCCCTCTACAGGAATCATGTCAAGTGAATTCCACTTTGCACAGGCACTTGAATGCTTGTGAGGGATGGAGCTGTGGGCTCTCCAAAAGGGTGGGATGTGGTAAATGAAGCAACATGTTTTGCAAGTCACAGGTTCTGCAGTATGGGCCAGTTTACAGTGACTCGCCAAAATATTTGCAAGGTAAGCATTTCTCAGATGCAATCAATTAAGTCAGTGAAACTTAGAAGTTGGCTCATGAATTAATTTTCTACAGAGTAGTTTTTTTTAATCTGCTTCTGTACTTTAAAGCAAGGAGTTGGACACATCTTGCTAATTCATTATTTGGTGGTAAATTGTGAAACTTGTGTTTGCAGTAGTGGGGTTGAGAGCTGAATGTTTTCCAAAGGATAAGTTTTGCTCTCGGAGGAAAAAATTTATGTTCAATTCTCAAGGAGCTCCATTTCAACCAGGTCAACCAGACTGGTTTGGCCTGGCTGGTTTGCCACTCCTTTCATTTCCCTTTTTAGACGATGATGTTATAATATGAAAGTTGAAATTGTAGCACAATATGTTTCAGCATTTTGACAAAATGCCCCGCATTTTAGCCCAAGGTATTTGATTAACTCTCTTTCACTTAATCTTTTAACAGTGCAATTACCTCTCCTCTTTGTTACTCAGTTTTGTGACTGTGGTCCTGATGAGATCAATTTAGTTTTCAACTTTTCTTTTTAGTATTGTAATACCTTTTCTCTTTTGTTATGATGTGCCAGGAAATATCTCCTTGGCAACATCCAGCCCTGGTTATTCTTAGTGCCTCTCACTGGCCCTTTGCCACAGCATCCACCTGGCCATTGTCACTGTGCTAATGGGTTTATCCTTTGGAAAAGACAACACAAGTTTACAAGAACTGCTCTGTAAAGCCCCAGATAGACAGTATTTAAACACTGTTAAATACTTTGAGCTCTTCATGATCTCCAGTTCCATGCCCAGCCCATTGCAATGTTGTTCAGCTGCTGTGTTTCCTGCCCATCACAGAAACACAGAACATTAGGGATTGGAAGGACCTTAAAAGGTCATCCAGTCCAATCCCCCTGCCACAGCAGGATCACCTTATACCAAGTCGTACAGGAACATACCCAGGCAGGCTTTAAATATCTCCAGATAAGGAGACTCCACAAGCCCCCTGGGCAGCCCATTCCAATGCTCTGTCACCCTCATCAAGAAGTTCCTTCTCATATTGATGTGGAAGCTCCTATGTTCCAGCTTACACCCATTGCCCCTTGTGCTATCACTGGTTGACAGTGAGCAGAGCCTGGCTCCATCCTCCTGACACCCACCCTTTCCATATTTATCAACATTCATGGGGTCACCCCTCAGTCTCCTTTTTTCCAAGCTAAAGAGAGACCCAGCTCCTTCAGCCTTTCCCTTCATGCAGCTGGAGCCCAAGACCTGTATTTGAGAGCCCAGCCCAGCTTACTCTGACACCAATGGAAAACTTCTCTGAGGCAGATGAAAGGTGGAGCAGATTCAATGTTAAAATGTGATTTGACTAGAAATGGCACGAAGGTAAATTGAGAGGCAGAGAGCTCTAATGAGATCATATGGTTAGCAAGGCATGCAGCACAAACCCTTCCTCTTGAATTCCTGCTCCTCTGCAGATAAGGGCAGCATAAGGATTCATAGGTGAGGATGCCTGCTACATGCCTGGTCTTTAGATTGCTAGTGTGGTCTTGCTTTTGTTTTATATAAAGACAAAATAAGGGAGAGGTAGAGTTAGAACAGGCACTGCAGTAGTTCTCTTAGTTAAGGGTTTCCCAAGTAGCAGTGACTGGGTTACTTGAGCTCCAAGCCAAGCTTCGGTTATGGCAATGTCCTGACTTTGTGTCCTGTACCCAGTGTGCTGGTGGTGAATTGCTTCTCTTTTTTAGACCATTTCCAATTTGCTTTCAGCTCACAGGAGCTCTCTTCTGTTTTAATTCCCTTGCTGAATTCCCCCAGATTTCATAGGAATGATCTATAGCAGAAGTGTCCATGTGCAGACTGGAGTGTGGCAAAAGGATTTATAAATTATGAAAGACCAATGTAGCTGAGCAGGATGGTTAAGGGAGAGAAGAAAGATGAATAGAGGATGTTTGGAAAGCAAAAGAGAAGCAAAGAGGAAGGTGAGCAGGGCTGTGAACCCAGCAGAAAGAAGCTGGTTTATAAAAAACCCCTAAAAATCACAGAAATTATTGATGAGCAAATAAGCAAACCCTGTCACGACTGTGTGCAACTGAAAGGAAAACCAGAACCCCAAACTGAGCAATGTAAAAATGGGAGAAGAAATTGCCAGGGGATGAAAAAGCAAAACTTGATGACTGTTGTTGCCTCCAACCTCCACAGGTTGGCCTTCAATTTGGCATTGAAAACAAATTAGGATTTTGGCAGAACACTTGAATAGGCTAATTGGGAGCTAATTGGGGTATCAGTTGATCACAGAGGACAGACACAACAGAAACCTTACAGCTTAGGAGTGGCAGGGAGCACTGCAGACAGATGACTTGTGATTGGAAGGGAATTCCCAGAAAAGCAGCTCTTTGAGGAGCTGTGGAGGGTGTTTGACCCTTTGCCAGAGGTGCAGATGTACTTGAGCAGTGGGAAGCCAAGACCTGAAGTGAGTCCACCCTGCCTTCTGCTTCTCTGCCTCACAGCCTGGTCCTCTTGAGTAAGTGATGGGTCACCTGGGAGATGTGTGATCACAACTCCCAGGCTTGGAGTGGTCTTGCTGCTGAGCAGGGGTGGATGCCCCATCCTGCTGCAGTGTCACTAATGCTGTGTGTGCAGATAGTCTTGCCACCATGAGAAAGGGCTCCAGTTGTGTTTCACTAGTGTTGAATCCGCAGTTAAAAAGGAGGGGGGGAAACCATCAGAAACCAACCCAACCAAAAACAAACCAAGGAAAAAAGCTGGTGGTTTGCAGAAAGACACATAAAGAAAAGGGAAGTTGGGAGTCCCTTCAGGAGTGTGTCCCAGGAACGGAGATCAGTGGCAAAACAGCAGTCAGAGGTGTTGATCCTTGTGAGGCAGCAGAGAAGGCGCTCAACATTCGACTCAGGTGTTTGTCTGCTACTGCTGTGACAGACAAAGTGTCCACAAGAGAAAAACAGCCGTACTGAAATGGTGGCTGCCTGGTCTGAATTTGTATTGGAAAAGTGGTTTCAGCGAGATGCTGTGCTGACAAGCTGCAGATGATGGCTGTGAATGTGACATGTGGCTCTGTCTCTCAGCTGCCTGTCCTGCTCTCTGCTCTGGACTTGCCAGAAAGTTCCTTTCCCCCTACCAGAAAGAGGAGGTAAAAAAATTAGAAACTGCTTCATTGGGACAATATTGCTGCCATAAGTTTGAGGAGACCCTTTTAGAGCTGGAGTTACAGCTGAGCCTTTTTGAAAGGGATCATGAGAGAAAAAAACAAGATTGCAAGCCAGCAGCTAAGCTTGTGGTGACTGTCCTAAAGGGAGTGACAGAAAACACAGGGAGAGGCAGTTTTTGTGGCAGGCAGCATGTTCATGCTTCAGTAACTCACAGCATCTGCTTGCTCTTTGCCTGCCATGATGGGTGAGGAGGCAGAATCAGGAGATGTCATGTAATTAGATTTCTGTAAAGCACATGATATCAAAGATTCATGAGCAAGGCAAAAATTCCCTGAAATAAGGTGTCATCGAACATCCCAGACTGACACAGAGGGAAGACCTGCAAAGGCAAAACTAATGTTTATGTGGATGGGAATGTTCCCTGTGCTAGAGGTGGGGATCGCAGCCAGGCTGTGCAATGCTGTCGTGTTCCTGAATGTTGAGACCTCCTGTCCCAGGAAACATGAAAGCTCAGGTGGAGCCAATATAGAAAGCAAAACACCAGTTCAAAAAGTGGAATGATTAAGGTAAAAAGATCTTGCACGTTGCTCAGGAGAAGGGAGCAGAGGCAAGTGGTTTGCATGATGTATAACACTAGGGGCAGTTTGTACCTGCATGGTGTGAAGCCTTGTCCTCTCTAGGTTTCAATGTACTTGATACACATTAATGCATCTACTGGAGCTGTCACTTCTGGGGACACTGTCTGGTTCTTGAGTCAGCAAACAACTAGGACTTTGCTTCTGAGGAGCAATTAGGTTCCCTCGCCTAAATTAATTGCAAGTAAAGCTGGAGGATGCCCAAACCCCCTAGTTTGGCTGCCCAGTTCTCAGCTGCCTTCTGCGTCTCTCTGCACCACAGGGAAAGCCTGTGTCAGGCTGCCTGACTTCTTATTTTATGCTTAAGCCAGAAGCACAGGTTTCCATTCTATCAACAATGTGGGCAATTTTTATTCCTTTGCTGGAAGATGGTCTGTGGTATTGGACAAAATCATTGATATATCCATGAGTTTTTAGGTGATTTTAGAAAAAAGAGAGTTTTCAAGGTGTTTTGGGACAAACTGTTGCAGTGCTGTTACCCTTTTGACTTATTCTGGACAAGTAACATGAGAGAAAATCCAGCCTTGTCTCTCAGTGGTTAATTTTCACAAATGTGAATTTTTCCTAGCAGGAGCAAGGAGAAGGTTTCAACACAGACTATTGTTAGCCCCTGCAAATGCCAAGTGTCTGCTCTTGGGGGATGGAGAACAAAGTTGGCACCACTAATCAGTGGCTGAGGCACTGATTTGGCAAAAGTTTCTGAAAATGAATGTCTGATGGAGAGGTCTTGGGATGATTTAGTGAAACACAGTGCTGTTGGAAATGACTTTTGGGATGTTATTGTGCAGAGTGCAGGTTTGATCAGAAGGGAGGCAACAAGGAAGATGTGAAGGAGGAGTTTGGTGTCTGATTGAGTTCTTTGAGTTTTTCTCTTGAGCTTTGCTAGCATAGTCAGCAGTCCAATGATACATTTCTGATGTTAACCAAGGAAAGCTGAGATGCCAAAACGTGACAGATTTCTCATTTACTATAGATGCAGCTTTGTTTCACTTCCTCTGCAGAAGGATATGGGTATTCATTTGATTTGCATGAAACTGTCATTCAGGAGCAAATAGGATGTGGCTGTAGCACAGCATGGGCCAACAACCCCACAAGTCATCATCTAAGAGCCTGAGATTCAGAGCAGTGCCAGAGGAGATGTCCCTGCCATGTGTGGTCAGCCTGTGTGTGGAGGCATCTCTGGCTGTCCAAGAGGAGCCTCCCAGGACAGGACAATTGCGTGGAAGCTGGGACATGAATCAAAAGTCTTGCAGCTACTGTTGTCCATGTTTTAAGCTGTGCTGCTGTTGTCGGGATGTTTCCATCACCAGCTGGAGCCGATGTGGCTGGGAAACAAAATGGGTCAGTGCCTCAGAGGTACCGGTGCCCACTGGGCATGTTCTCTGGAGGGGGTAGTGCTCGTGGGGTGAAGGTCAATGTGGATGAGGGGAATTGTTATGCTCCAAGCAAAATTTTAAGTAGTTGGTTGGCACCCACTGGCAGCGAGATGACTCCCAGGGAACCTTCTGATAACTTTTCTCAGTAGTCAGCAGGACTGTAAGGGCTGTAGTGTGACAGTGATGAAGTGAGGAGCAGAGAGGGAGGACAAGCAGTTCCCACTGCAGGATGGTAAATGCAGGCTGGTAGGATCACATCTTGCCTCTGATTTACTCACAGCAGGAATAAAGATCTCGCGCTAGGAGTTAGTTTGACTTTGACACGTTGAGAAGAAGAAATGAAAGCACAAAAGCTCTAGATACCTTGGCAGCCAACCATCCACCAAATATCAGCTCCCCAGCCAGCAGAGCTGCCAGCCTGCAGCTGCAGAGCAGGTCTCGGGATCTGCCCCCCTGCCCAGCACTGCTTCTCTGCAATAGGAGCTCTGAGAGCTTTGGCCTTGCTGCTGATTACTGTGGGGTTTTGTGAGCAACAGAGAGGACATGACCTGCAGCCCCTGCCAGCCTAGTCTTATTTTTCTGGAGAACTTTTAAGATTTATGGTCAAATTTTACAGTAACTGTGATTTTCCTTATGGGTCATGAATGTATAATTGGCCCAAGATCCCATAGTGAATCCTTTGGGATTGCTGGTTTAGTTGGGTAATTACTTCTGGGCACTAGCAAGGATTAACCCTGGAGCTTTCCTGGTGGAGCAGACCATGAGATAGGGCTGGAGCTGATGGCTGGGCAGGTTTTGAGCCTTCAGAAAGAGCTTTCTTCATTGCTGCAGGGCCAGACCTGCTCCCTCTGCACAGTAAACCTGAGAGTGACAGCTGGGCTCTGCATGAAGAGTGAATTTTCATGCTGAATCATGGATTCTGACCAGAATAATTTTAAAAACTTGCAGCCCCAGGAGCAGAACCTGCTGGGAGCCTTGAGGCTGGCAATGAGAACGTGGTGGTTGCACTTATTAGTTGCAGTGAATGCTGCCCTCCAAGGAGAAGGACATTGTGTCTCCATAGAAATGTAGGACCACTGCATGGGGCCTTCTGTCTGTCTGATGAGCAAGAGGAGCTCTGCCAGTGCAGTGTGGTGGCCTGCAGCTGTGGGTCTCGTGACAAGAATGTCCTTGGAGACTGGTGGAGAAATAGTAAAGAGCTGCCAAGGCTACTGTGTCTTTTGAGGACTTTTCTTTGACTGGAGGTCTCTTCTAAGAGGCTCAATGACAAGCATGTCTTAGGCACTGCATGCATGAGGCACTGCCTGAAGCACAGGGTACTAATGGATGTTGCAGTGAGACCTTGGGAGACTGGGTTTGTGTCTCAAGTGGTAGCCATAGGCTGTAGGGGTCGGTACATTGTCACCATGGAGGGTGGTTCTTATCTACCTGCATGTTGATCAAGATCTGCTGAAGCAGCAGCCTGAGACAGTGGTCTTAAGACAAGAGCACTTAGTTCTTCTAATGAGTCCACCGATGTGGTGACTCATTCATCCCTTCCCAAGCAGTCAGTTTTGATGTGAAAACTTCAATAAATGAAGACAGAGAATCCATTTTTGTAGTGTTTCCAAGAGATGTTTCTTATTTCTGCTTTGAAAGTGATGGCTTTATCTTCTTCCCTTTGCCTCTGTGAACTAAGCACTTGGAGCCTTTAATCAACCCACAGCACTCTGCCTTTCTTCATCTCTCTGAGCAAGTCTTTTCCTGACATTCTCTGAAATCAAGACGCTTGTGGTGGAGCTTCCAGGGCTTTTGTAATGCAAGTGATGCAAGTGATGATAATAGTGTTAATGATTGTTATTCTAGAGGGTGAAATGTCAAGATTCCATATTTTCGTATTAACTCTTAGGAGGTAGGTGTTACATTAACTGTGTCAGGGGCAGAATGTGATTTTTCAATTCACAAGGGCTATTAAAAATCATTAGTACTGTCATGCCTGATGGTTTGTTCTTTGACATACAGTAATGCAAAGTGACATGGCAAACTGGGAATGAAGGATGAAAAGCTGTTAAAAAAATACATGAACATAGCTATAAATGAATTTCACTTTTAACACGTTTCTGAGTTGTAACGATAGAGGATCCACATCAGTACTGTTGGATCGCATGGGTTTACCTACGAAAGGAGGTGTTGAAGTGAGAGGAATTGATTTGTTACTATCTGCCTAGTCTGTATTGGCAACTGCACCCTGAAGTAGGGTTCTGTGGGCCGTCGGATCAGATATTGATCTATGGTGTCTATCCACAGTTGTTCTGAAATGGGGGATATCCTTAGTAGCACAAGACCTGTGAATAGCGTGTTTTTGTTACAAGCACTTCTAAGCAGCCAGTGTTTGACTGCCAACAGCTCCATCCTTCTCCTCATGATGTTGGATGATTTCTCTCCTTTTGGCGCTGTGTTTATTGCACAAAATGACTGGGTATAAAGTATCAGTCACACTTTGCAAAGTAAAAATCTTTTGGGTCGTATTTCTCACTTGGGTAATTTTTAATTGACATTCAGTGAAACTGATGCTGTTATATGACACACAGAACATAACAACTGGTGCTACTAGCAATTTGGACCAGCGTAACTGAGACCTGAGCCTCTCATGGTTGGTAACTTGTTTGTATGTTTGATTGCAGCGGCTAACCTCACTAGTTTGGATCACTTGGACAGCGCGTTGGGCTTTATTGAAGACCGGGTGCATAGATCAAGGCACCGCTTCCGAAGGCATGCGACGGAGGATGACTACAACATTGAGGTCCTTCTGGGAGTTGATGACTCAGTTGTTCAATTCCATGGGAAGGAGCATGTTCAGAAGTACCTGCTGACCCTGATGAACATTGTGAGTACAAACCTGCTAACTGTGCTGTGGGAAGGCTGGTGAATGTAGGTTGGTTTAGCCATATGAATGAGAAATAACAGGTTTTTCTCGTGGCAGGAAATAAAAAAGGAAAGGAAAGTAAAAGACAAGAAAAAAGGGCCAAGGAAGGAGCTGACTGTGGGACACTGAAAATGCTCAAAGTCCTACTTATGTGCTCTGGAGGATAGGGCTCAGGGTCAGGGCTTCAGGTTCTTCGAAGTCACTATGCTTTATCCGTCGATTCCTTTAACCTAAGCTTCCTGCTGAAAAACGTGGTTTGGGGAACCATCTTCAAATAAGGTTTTATTAGAAACTTCAGTTAGCCTATACATTTTTCAGAACTACTCGGTTAAATTCTTTGATTCCTCAACAACCCCTCAGGTCCCAGGCCACCTACCTACTCCTTGTTCAGACCGCAGTAAAATGTTACACAGTGCTTCACTCAACTTTCTCATATTGATCAAGTATTTATTCCATGACTGACATCCTTAGTTAAATATTTGATCTTCAGGCCCATAGCCTGTGCAACAGACTGTACAGTGCAGTAGTGATAAAAGGAGAGACCAGAGAATATTATAGTTGAAAGAACAATTTGCTTTCATTCTAAGTATCAGCGCAGCAGACACAGCTGCTCTCCAGTACCTTGTTCGGTAAGCATGGACCCTGTTTTCATAGAATCATAGAATCATCAGGGATTGGAAGGGACCTCAAAAAATCATCTAGTCCAATTCCCCTGCCACAGCAGGATCACCCAGACCAAGTCACACAGGAACACATCTATATTGTTTTCTAGAAGTTCTAAGCACCTGCAACACAGGCTTTAAGATGAAAGTACCTGCCCCACCATAAGTCACTATAGAATCATAGAACCAGTCAGGGCTGGAAGGGACCACAGGATCATCCAGTTCCAACCCCCCTGCCATGGACAGGGACACCCCACCCTAGTTCAGGCTGGCCAGAGCCTCATCCAGCCTGTCGTTAAAGACCTCCAGAGATGGCCCCCATTATGATCAGATTACCTAGATTCGCAAGCAATATACTAGAAACTAGAAAGCAGACGACTTCTTAGAAAAGAAGTCTGATTACAAACAGATAATTAAAATGAAAAAGCAGTCTCTTAGACATTCCCAGGACAGCTTAAAATGCTTGCTGTTTTCTTACCAGTGTTCGTGACCCCAGACTGGAACTTCTCAATGATTCTAGTTCTTCTGTCATCTTGGAAGCTAATGCTTGGAGATAGCCACGAGCATCCTTCTCATCACTTACCCTGTTGTACAATTACAAAAACCTGTTACTTAATAGTTTCTTGGCTGATAGCACCAACTACTGTACCAGCAAATAAATAAAAAGTGTCTGCTTTGGATCTGGGGACATTACAGAAACGGGCAGAGCAAGGAAAACTCTCTCAGCAACAGCAAAACTGAATACACCTTAGATTGTCTGCTTTAAGTTTCTCTTTTATCATTCCCTTGATTGTGTCAGTTGCTAGGGAAACTGAAGTTTCCCTTTTGCTATCAGCAGGAGTTCTGCAGAGATTCAGCATTATTGTTTGGAATACGATCTGCATATTGCTTGCTCTGTTCTTTTAATGGCTACCTTCAAGTCCTTCTTGTCTTGGATGCTGAAAATACTTACACACAGCTTGCTAAAACAGCAAGTAACAGAGGGAAGAACTGACCTGTGAATTAAATGACGTTTAACACAGCTAATGAGGTTTGTATGTTAACATGGATCTTTTCAATAACCACCTTCCTGAATGAATTTATCAAAATATTCCAAATTGTACAATTTAATGATACAAGTCGACACCAAAAGCCTCTCCTTTGCACTTAACAGCATCTTGTTTCAATTTCACTTGTCATTACTACTCAGAAATACACAAAGGCAGGAAAGAAACATCCAGAAGTACCTTGCTTTTGTTTAAACCCAGACACAGAGAAAGGGATTAGTTATACATGAAAAGAAATAAAAGCCAATAAATGTTCCATAAGATGGAAGTGGCCACCTGGGTCCCTAAACAGTACATACCATTGAATAATTTCTGCAATTTGAGCTTCCCAGTGGGCAACAGACTCCTTTTTTGCTGCTAGGTCTTGGAGCTCATCTTCTAGCTGTCTGTTCTGTGCTGTTAATTTGTCCACAAAGGAGCAGAGCTGAGAAAGAAAATTAATTTCACTTGTGATTTACATTATTTTCAGATTTTTACCATAGTGTATGCCTACTTACCTAGAAGATCAGTACATTTAAGCCCATCTTGGGCTATCTGGAAGTTCTAACGTAGAACAAAGAATTTCAAGGGATTAATTTTTTTGTGGAACTGGAGACTAGCTCCTTAGCATAGAACATATTGCCAGTTCACATAAGACAGTCCAAAACAAAGGAAAAGTAAGTGCAGCGGTCATTGAGGGGAATGAGATTTAATTATAAGGTATCTGGAAGACAGGCAGTCTCTGTAAACACATCCATCTTTGTGCAGCTTTCATGAACAAATCAGAAAGTGGTGCCCTCAAAGTTGTGGAAATCAATCCCACAAAAAGCAGGAATGAGACAGTCAAACTACTCCGTAGCGAGATCTGACATTTATATGGAAAAACAGATAAGTTTTATTCAGGTACTCCCTGAACATTCTCACATCCTGTTCTGATCCATAAGTAGACTACATAAGCATAAAAAAGAATTTTTGCTTAAAAATGTTTCCTAAAATAATTACCCTCTCATTTTCTGTTGTTAACTTTTTGTTATCTTCCAAGAGCATAGATTTTTCACGCTCGTATTTCTCTTTCATTGTTCCTACTGCTTCCTCCATTTCACTGTGCCTAAGGACAAGAAAAACAAACACTTGGATTGTAACACTGCTGAACCTGTAGACTGGGATTTTCAGAAAGGAATTAAATTGAAATAACAACCTGCAGAGTTACTTATGCAATGCAATACACATCCCAAAAGATCAAAATTAATGAAATCTGCCCCAAAACTACCTCTCTCGCTTTGTTTTCTCTAATTTATCCTTTAATATCATGATCTCTTTCTGCAGTGCAAGCTGATGACTCTCTGAATCATGTACTTCCTTTTTCACATTTTTTACTTCCAAAACATGCGATGCTTCTCGTCGGACCAACTCTTCTTCATAAAATAAAATCTTCTTTTCCAGCTCAGACTTGATTTTTGAAAGCTCCTGCTGATGCTCTAGTGTGGCACCTGCTGCCCGGCCTCCCTGCTTCAGCTGCAGAAGGGACAACATCAAGAAAAGAGATTATGATAATATTCCTTAAGACTAAGACTGAGTGATTTAACATTGTCAGGCTCCAACCACTAAGCCCTGTAAGTGACTGTTTTGCTTACATGATCGTAATAAAAGGTTTGAATGAGTTTCAGAGATAACAAATTTGCACCACATTTGTTTAGTATACGTTTAGAATAGAACTGGATATTTTCAAGACATTAATGTCCAGTAAGATACTGAAGTCTTTCAAGAAAAAAGGCAAATAATAAAGTTCAACAGGTTATGTCAGGTTTCTAATTACTAATGCTGTAATTTTTAAGTTTTCCACAAGCATTAACAATTGAGTAAGCAAAATCATTGCTACTCCTATGCTATAAGCAAACATTTATCAAAATAGACGTAACCTTTAGAGCTTCCAGTTCATTTTCCAGTTGTTTGGTGAAGACCTCACTGTGCTCACGAAGCTTGCGTTCCTTTAATGCTTCTGCTGTGACTTCTTCAAGTTGGGCTTCCAGCTGTAACAAGAGTAATTTTCAGTCATTTCAATGCAAGACAGTGCTATTCATATCCTTCGTATTCTTTCCTCCATGTAGACAAGCACTAACTTTTCCTTATTCTATTTTGCGTTACACCACTAAACCATTTCAGAATGCCATGATAATTGTTTTGCTTTCAGTGGTCCAGGCATCCATCTTTCTCACACTGTAGGGATACATTTTGTAGAGAATGAGCAATCCCAGCTCTGTGAGCTTAGCCAGAGTCTGAGCTAAGGGCTTTGAAGCCTGCTTGGAAAGTTTCTCAAGGACAGCGATGTGCAGATCCCGTAGGAAAGCTGGCATGTAGAAGGAAAATAACAGGTTATGGAATGAAAACTATCATATGAACAGTGTGTGGACAAAAGGCACTTAACCAACAGCAGTAGCTTTTAAGACGGATGGACAGATGTGTTGTACCAATCAGCACTGTACATGTGTCGCATGGACCGCCCGGCTGGGTATAAAAGGGTTAAGTTGACGCTTAATAAACAGCATTCGCTTGATCATATTGATCGTCTCGCGTCTGTACATTTGTATTCCTGGGATCATCACACAGCACAACTATTACTGTATTATTTTTTGTACTGATATGAACTACACCAAGTATGTGCTGGGATAATGGCACAGCTTCTATTAATGCTTTTATAAGGAAGTGATGCTGGGAATCATTGCAGTTGTGCAAGAAGATAGTTTCCCACATTTACAGTACCTTCTGAGGTACCTTAAAAATCCCAAACTTTGAGCCAAGTTATTACAGACTACTTCAAATACTAACACTTTGACCTTGCAACTATGGAACAAAATAAGCTTGATCATCCATTTATTGACTTCAGAAAGCTTGTCAGAAAGACAATTTGGATTTAGTGGCAACTAAGGCAACTGTTGTAATTCAAGCAGTACTGGCACAGTTTAAAAACCTGACAGAAAGAGAAAGACATGTTTTTCTGCATTCAAATTCAACTAGCAAAGTTGTTTTTAAAAGCATTATATTTAGAACTGTGGGCCAAGATAATGAACTTACAGTCCATGTTCTGAATGGAAGATTGACACAGCTGTTAGGAAAGTGAGAACGTAAGAATTTGTAAGAACAAAGAGGGAAGATTAGAAAGCCCAGCATGGAAATATTTAACTGAATAAGAAACACTTGAATGCCTGCTGTGCTTTGCTCAGGAGATAAGGTGTCACAGCCTTACGTGTCAGATATGACACCGCAGCCCTTTGCCTTTCCCAGTTAAATACCACTTGCAATTCACGAACAGAAGTCTGAGAAATTTCAGCCCTTACTACATTTTCATAGACGGCCCTTCAATCTGCTCTAAGTTTTCTAGCTATATTTGCAAACCTCTTGCATTTCTATTGTATACTTTACCCAGAGAATACACAAATGATGATTTTTTTTTTCAGTGATGAAAACACTTTCTAGCTGTTTCTTATGTTTCCACTTGATCTTATGTAAAACTATAAATTGCCTAGAATACTAATTGGAAATCAACTTGCCTACAGATATTTGAGCAGCTCTGGGGAAAAGGACCCAGAGGTGCTGGTCTTTTAAGGTACATTAGGAAGAGTTTGGCCAGCAGGTCGAGGGAGGTTCTCCTCCCCCTCTACTCTGCCCTGGTTAGGCCACATCTGGAATAGTATGTCCTGTTCTGGGCTCCCCAGTTCAAAAGGGACAGGAAGCTACTGGAGATAGCCAATTGTAGATCCACTAAGATGGTTAGGGGTCTGCAGTACCTTCTTTATGAGGAGAGGCTGAGAGGAGATCTCAAAGTATCTAAAGGGTGAGTATCAGGATGATGCGATCAAGGTCTTCTCAGTGGTACCCAACAACAGGACAATGGACATAAACTGGCCTGTAGGGGATTCAATTTGAATATAAACTTTTTTTACTGTGAGAGTAATAGAGCACTGGAACAGGCTGCCAAGAGAAGTTGTGGAGTCTCTGGCTCTGGAGACACTCATAACCTGCCTGCATGTGTTATGTGCGATCTGTTCCAGGAGAACCTGCTCTGGCAGAGGACTTGGACTAGATGATCCCTTTCAACCCCACCATTCTGTGATTCTATGACAACACAGACATTCTCTACAATGACAAACTACAAAGGAACTAAACCCACATATTTAGTCTGTTTCATTATCTCTGCCTCTGGTTGACAGTTCATCTGAAAAAAAGCTAATCAGAATACTCCAACCTTAAAGCACACAAAGACATTAAGCTTTCTAGGTTTTAAGCTATGACTCAGAGTCTACAAGAATCAAATGACTAAGAAGATGGGCATATAGCAAGAATAGTTTCCTCCCAGATTCAAAGCTGCCCAACTACAAACAAAAAAAAGACAACTGTTAAGTTTCCTGATACACGAATAAAGCATTAGGAACAAATTCAAGATCTAATTTGTGAACTGTAGCAAAGTAATACGAAAGTTACTGGGGCAATTTCTTAGAGATGGACAAAGCAAATTATTTTAAACAGTCATAATTTTTCAATACAATCAGATGCAACTGGAAAAGCAGCAGCTGAAACACATTATTGTTAGCAATATTATGAAATTACCTCTTTTCTGATTTTCTCTGATTTACGGATGTCTTGTCGCAGAGCATCAATTTTCTGCATGCTCACTTCCATCTCTTCTTCTCTGTCACGAAGCTGCCGAGATAGCTTCTGCTTTTGAGACCGCAAGTCTCCCATCCTCTCACTGAGCTCAGAGAACTCCTGCACAGCCAGCTTTCTTTGCTGGTGGGCATCACGCAATTCTTTGGACTGTGTCTTTAACCTCTCTGAGGCTTCTACAAGTTGCTGATTTAAATTAAAAATAAATAAATAATATGAATTCCATATTTTCTTCTCAAGAACTGGACCTATATAAATGCAGTCCCCTTCTGAAAGGAAACAGGTGATCTGATTAGCTGGGATACAGAGAAGGCTGAGGTGCTCAGTGACATTCTGTCTCAGTCTTCACCAGAAGCACTCAAACCATGCCACCCAAGTCACAGAAGTCAAAGGCTGGGATGGGGAGAAGGAAATACTACCCATGGTAGGGGCAGATTAGGGTCATGACCATATAAAGAACCTGAAGTTTTTAGATTACCACTGTGTACCTGCACAATATTAAACTTTTTTTCCCCACAGACAGCACACTCAGCAAACCCATCAAATATAATGCACCAGCACGTTGATGCTGCAGCAAATCTCACAAAATTCTTAAAAAAAATAAGACTCTAATACTTTAAATACAAAATCTGTTTCCTTTACAGCAAGTAGTAAACAAAAATTAACAAGCTGAAAATACAGATTGAACAAAAATAACTTGAGGGTGGGAGAGAAAAAAAAATAGAAAAAGCAGAATTAAATACTCTGATCAAGGAACTTCTGAAACATTTCAACCCATAGTAGGAGCACTCAAGAAGCATTCATTAACTTTGAAAAAGACGTGATCAAACCAGGTGGAACACATTTGCCTTTTTTGCTACTTATACTGTCTGATAAATAATGTTTATGAGTGGTTAACAGACAGAAGACAGAATGTGAATAAAAACCCAAGAGATATTTAGCCCATAGGTTACTTTTGTGTCCATCTAAATGCCGTAAGAACAATAAGGCTCTTAGACTTCCAAAACTAGCCATTGGAACACAGGTAACCTTTTCTGACTTTGTCAAAAGCAGTATGAAGTATATACAAACCTCTAGATACTTTACCACAAAATATTTTTGCTGACCTAAACTAAGATACTGTTGCATTTTAGGAAGCAAACAAGAGCGTCATTTACAAAAGACTAAATCAACTCAGTTACTACATAAAAGTAATCTTCTGCCTTAAACAATAATCAGCCTTACAGAATCACTTACATTAGAAATTATTTTTAAGATCATAGAGTCTAACTGTTAACCCAGCACTGTTATGTCCACCACTAAACTAGATCCCTAAGTGCCACACCTACATATCTTCTTTAATACCTCCTGAGATGTCCAATCTAAATACTCCCAATGCAACTTGAGGTCAATTCCTTTTGTTCTATTACTTGGAGATGAAACCAACACTCACCTCACTACAACCTCCTTTTCAAGGTAGGTGTACAGTGCTGTAAGGTCTTCCTCTGAGCCTCCTTTTCTCCAGGCTAAACTACCTCAATTTCCTCAGCTGCTGCTCCTAAGTCATTGTCTCTTCACCACATGTGTTGCCCTTTGGACATGCCCTAGCAGCTCAATGTCTTCCTTGTAGCCAACTGTGTTTAAGTCCATTTACCATGATTCTTCACGCTCCAGTCAGTATTTTACCCATTGAGGATTTCACCTATTCAAGCACTGACCAGCCATTATCTACAGGTTAGTCTTGAGGGAAACAGTGTCAAGGCTTTACTGAAGTCTTTAGATGTCCGTTCCATTTAGCAGAACACATTTGAAATAAATGGCTATCAAATTACCAAAAAAGAAAGTGTGCTGCTTTGGACTAGTCTGTACTGCTAATAAAATTATCAGGTTCACTGACATCCCAGTTAACATCTCAGTATAGTTTTTTAAAAGCAGCATTTAAATCACTAAAATCACAATCACAGCAGAACCGTTCTCTAACATGGTAATATTTAAATGTACCCGTGTGTGGATCAATACCTTATGAAGGTCCTCCTTTTCTTGGCGCAGTACTTTGCATTGCTTTTCTAAGCCTTTCAACTTGTGTAGAGAGTCTTCGTGTTCCTGTCGAAAAGCTACTGCATCTGCAAGCTGTCCTTCCAATTTACTTATATCTGCAGATAAATACATATTAATGGTAATTTGTCCCAAATTTACACCAGTAAAGCAACCAATGTAACTCGAGCAGACTGGCCTCACTTTGCCTGTAAAATCAACTTCTTTCCTGTTTCTACCATTTTAGATAGTTTCAGGTAATTTTGGGGCATTGAGACCTCTACATAAACTTAATTTTCTCTTCACATTAAATAAATCCTCTCAAAGACTAAGATCAATTTAAGAGAAAAAGCCTTAGCATGCAGATTTGTTTTGTTTTTGAGGAACGCAACTTCCAGCTCTTGAAAACACGAGTTGTTACAATTCCAGTCATAGTAACTTGTCTCCTACATGGTTTCTATTATATGATGAGCACGACTACAGTCAGGAAAGGGTTATTGATTTCCTAAAGTAGGTAAGAACTAACAATCTAGGAAGGAAATACCATCCTGCATGACGCAGGCTGGAGTCTGCAGTAAGTTCTCCTAGCAGTTCTCTCTTTACTCAAAGAATATGACACTAATTTCATTTGAAACTATCACATGTAAGCACAAACTAACCACATGGATATATTTCTGCTTGGTCTTAGACCTAGTAAGAAAACAACCTACCATTCTCCGTTTGGTTTTAGTTACTACTTCTTTTAAATAAGAAATTGTGTGTGGAGTAACTGTCCTACTCTAATTCCACTAATGTCAATGGCAGAACAGGAAACTGGACCTATATATTCAGTGATCCCAAGCACAACCATAACGATCAAGTTATTAATTTTCTCACTTGAGCACAAACCTCCTCCCATCCTACAAGAACCAATACTACTTTTTAAGCATTGAATGAAGAGCTAGATGAACCTAATGCACTTGCAAAAGTAGCCTCTTAATCGAACTATTTTGACTCCAAAACTTAATGTCAGAATAACGGGGTTTATTTTCTTTTTGGAGGAGTATCTACTGAAGAAAGCAGAGCTGATTTTTGCAACGTATGCACCTACAAAGAAGGTACACTGCCCAACTGCTAGAAAAGAAAAACCCCAAACAACTCAGCATCAGGAACTCTGCATCTGATTTCACTTATACAGGCCCCTACAAACCTCTCAGCCAAGTCATTAGGATTCAAAACTACCATTATGTTTATCTCTAGTTCCCACTTAAAGACTAGACACTAGCAGATTTGTATGGATAAACTAACAGCATTGTCAAGCAACAGATTTCCAGTGATATGAGTCAGTCATCTCTCAGGACAGATGCCAGTATTTGTTTTTCTGCAGCACTCTGTGCTTCCTAATTAATTCATCAACAGACAGAAACACAAAGGGACTAGGAGCTCAAAAATATTTAAATGTGAGCTATTTATTATACATCCCCCCAACTATACCCTTACGTTACTAAAGGGCACTAGTCCTCTCTCCTCACTGTTTCTTAGATCTGCTTGAGTAAAACTTATCCAAAACAACACTCTCCTCCAAAAAAAAACCCCAAGGAGTAGGAGAAAAGGATCTTCTGAGATTTTTAGAATAGCAAACCACACAATATTTAACTGAAACCACGCACACAATTTATCATACTGTAGATTCCCCCATGCTAGTGTATCAAGCCAAGCAAGTGAAAATAAAAAATGTTCCGTGCTCATCTGGAAAAACTGAAATGCCTCTAAATATTGAATGAGATGTTGATATTTTTTCTTTTTTAGCACTTCAAAAAACATTAATTCAACATGTTGCAAAAAACCAAGTACATAATGTCACTAGGAATAGCAAAATAAATTGCATTACTATAATTATCATGCCAGAGGCTTACCTGTTAATTTGTTCTTCAATCGTTCAATTTCTTCATTTAATTTTTTAATCTCCTTGTCACGGCTTGTATTTACTGTAGCACACACTGGCCCTTGGAGGTTCTGCATTGTCTGTGTAGATTCTTAAAAATCAGAAAAGGAAGGAAAGGGTTTCCAATAAAATCCACACCAATTCCTCCTAATGAGCACAACTAAGAATCCAAACAAATACAAACACTAACCTTGAAGTTTTCTGTTCAAGTCTTGCTTTTCTTGCTCTAACTTCCGTATTTTCTTTTCATAGCCTTCTATTTGTGAAGTGTTTTTTAAGTCATGCTCTACATCCACATCTTTGGTTACAGTGTCAGACTGCATCACACTATTTAAAGTGCCTCTATCCGATAAAGAGCTGAAAATACATACTTAAGTTACGACATTTTAATAAATACTCACAGTAGTGTATAACAGCGACATGCTGGAGTTCCACCAAATATGCACCTTAAATTTTCAGGAAGAATTCATTCAATAATTTTTACTCCTGTGACAAGTCAGGGCAGATAAAAGTTGTTAATCCCTCTGCATTCTACAGCAGCTGTGCATACTGCTGTAGAATGAAGAGACCTGCATTCAGGATTTCAAGGATGTGAACATATATTTGCTTTACAAATTGCCTGCATGACTGCAAATGTTAACTCCTCTGTGCCAAAGGTTACCACTACCTGACAGTGAAGACAGCGGGTAAGTATACCCACACTGAGCTGAGAAACAAACTCAGAGGTTTCAAGTGCGATGGATTTCAAAAGATGGATTTAAATGATGAGATGTATGGACTAGGTTCTTACTCCATACAACACGCATTTGAGAAACAAACTCATTCAGAATCATTTACGTTAACTTAGCCTAGTAGCAGGACTTTAGAGCAATGAGCTAATCCTGAGCTGTTCTTGGCAGACAGGCAATGTGGAAAAGACTTGCTCTCAGCTTCTCAGTGCAGGAAGAGAAAGTTTCTACTTAGCTGCAGGTGACACATCTAGTCCCTGAACGTTTACTCAAGTGGATAAAATGTTAATAAGAAGATATCTAATCTTGGCAATCATGACCACAATAACATTCAGACATTTGAAAAGAAATTAAATAAAAAGGGCTAAAGGTTTATGCACAGCCACATCTATGGACATCAACCTTCCTACATGTTTACAGATGTGAGAATTTCATAGAAATAGCTGCATTTGAGAAACAAGTAAAAGAATAACATATCTTCTGCTTACCTATCAGTTGTGTATGTAAACCCAACAAATGGTAAATGCAATCCAGAGAAGCCTGTATGAGAACTTGGTGGCACCACTTCCTGCATGAAAACCCCAAAAAATAACCTATACTTAGCTGAATACACTTGATTTAGCCTTACCACCTAAAGAGAGACAGCTAACAGAAAGACTTCTCTTAGTGCATAACAATTAACAACTCTTAGCTACTTTTCACTGCGCAGCCTTCTATTGGCCCTGGATAAACTTCACTTTACATTACATAGCTTAATGTAATGACCTGAATTTAGGAGCCTCTTAAACTGACACTTGAAATGACAGCATTTCACCAAGCTCAAAACACAATGAAACCAGCCAAAGAAATCCCCAAAAATTAAAGTTCCTAATTAACTGACCCAGGACCAAAATGTTCACTGTTAGTGTTGTGCGTAATCAAAAAACATGCCAAAACCTTGCAATTTCTGGGATATAAGATGATGAATACATTATCACAAAAGCCCTCTGCTCCTCTTGACCCAAGCACAACAAAAACGAAATGTAGAATACCAATATCCTCACTCAAAAAACCCTGTTTCTTAATTGAGTGGAGCAGTAGTAGTGTGAATTCTGTCACCTATGCAGCTCTGCTTGACAGCTGCACGGAGAACAGATCTGTTTTTCTGAAGACACATTTCTTTTTTCCACCTTTGAAAAGGTACACTAAAAGGACAACTAAGGGCATTCTTCCACGCCTAAATACGCTTTAGCATTAACTGATCACATAACAGTAGTCCATTTTGGCAAGCACTACCATTTGGAAAAGCAGTTCACAATTTCCAACAACCAAAAATGCCAAAGAGATGAAAAATTTGAATTTTCCGCATTTGAAATGACTACTTTTTGTGTCTAACAGTACTTATTTTGAAACAAGATTTTGCTGCTACCTTATAATGCGGCAAAGATGTGTACTTGCACTAGTAATATGTAAAAAACAAAGACTCACTGGATTTCTTAATACATCATCATCAACATCAAAGTTCGAGGTGTCAGAAGGACTGCTGACTTCTGGAATGTAAGGTGCTTCTAGGTTTCGGATGTTATCCCAATTAAGTCCTTCAAAAAATGCATGAGACTTAAAATCCTCTATTCCATTCTGTCCCAGTCTACGTTCTCTACTGCAGATAAGTCGCTGAATAAGATCTTTCGCTTCCTCGGACACATCTGTAACATGGGATGGAAACTGAAATCGCTCCTAGAAAACAAAAGAATGAAGATTAAGAGAAGGCATCTATTACATAACTTTCAAGAGTAGTTTTAGAAAGAATGTACTAAATTACAGCAATAAAGCTGGAAATGAGTAATCAAATATTGTTCTAGCAAGCAGTGGCACAGCACGATGCAACACATTCAGCAATAGACTTTTTGTCTTAAAACGGATTTTGAGGACAATAATTTCTCAGTTTCTATAGCACAGATCTGTTTGAAACTAGCTGCAGTGATGGTAACCCTATTAAGGAAAGCAAGCCTTTTCGAGATACACAGGAATTTTGACACGCTACATGATTTTGAAAGTCATACAATACAGACCCTCACTAGCATTCTGTCAAAGATTCACTGATCACCTGAAAATGCTGTCCTTTAAAATTTCTACTGAAGAGCACACAATCATAGTGATTGTGTGTCCAAATTAAATTAAATTATTAAGTCCGCAGAACAACAGCTTAAAATTTACTCCCAAGTAGTTTAAGAGCCAGGTAGCCAGAGTTTACACTGGTTATATTTGCAAACAATTACTTCAAGAGAGAGATCAGAGCCCTCTCTGGCAATGATTTAATGTCTGTCCATCACTGCTTCGCTGCGAGAGGACAGCAAACTGCACTCATCTTGAAAAGAAAATGCTTCAATACACCCTGTGCAACAGTTTCTTGCTATGTAGGATGAGCATGACCGTAAACACATTATCCTAACACAGCTCACGAAAGGACACCATGAACTGGTTTATTCTTATTCTCTAATGTTTAAAATGTACTCAAAAGTTCCAACACTTCTCTACCACTATGACCCCAGACCTCATGTTCCACATGTAACTGATGTCTGCACTGGTTGACCTGCTTGTTTGTTTTTCTGTAGTTATCAGTGTGACCAAAAAAACCTGTACACAGCTGTAATAATGCATTACTTCATCTCTGCTGCAAACTCCAGAGGAAACCATCAAAGGCCTGATACAAGAGTTGGTTTTCATTTCAACTTTGTGACCACAGTTCAGATTTTTCAACAATGTCAGCACTTAGAGAAAAATTTCATTTTGGCAAATAATTGAATTTCTACAGTTCAGAGAAGCAAACATTCCTAAAACTTGAATTGACCAACCTACACATTATTGTTCTAAAGTGTGGTGAAAAAGCAAAGACCTGATATCATAGAATCATAGAATCATTAGGGATTAGAAGGGACCTCAAAAGATTATCTAGTCCAATCCCCCTGCCACAGCAGGATCACCTAGACCGAGTCACACAGGAACACATCCATTTTGTTTTCTAGAAGTTCTAAGCACCTACAACACAGGTAGTTTAAGTACCTTCCCCACTGTAAGTCACTATAGAATCATAGAACCAGTCAGGGCTGGAAGGGACCACAGGATTATCCAGTTCCAACCCCCCTAGATCAGGCTGGCCAGAGCCTCATCCAGCCTGGCCTTAAACACCTCCAGGGATGGAGCCTCAACCACCTCCCTGGGCAACCCAT
>JAOXOE010000441.1:36406372-36425950 GCA_028565055.1 Phoeniculus purpureus
ACCACCTCCCTGGGCAACCCATTCCAGGCTCTCACCACTCTCACGCTGAAGAACTTCCTTCTCACATCCAGTCTAAAGCTACCCATCTCCTCTGTAAACATCATAAACTCAGCTAGGACAAAGATATTTAGTAAAGCTCTTACTTCATGATTCATGATCTTCCCATAGGTTTCCACTAATGACTCTGCATAGAAGGGTGTTTCACCATACAGCATCTCATACATGCAGACACCCAATGACCACCAATCACATTCAGGCCCATATTTTCCCATTCCATCTTCCATCGCTTGCAGTATCTCTGGGGAGATGTAGTCAGGCGTACCCACTGCTACCGATGACTGTACCTTAAAAACAAGGCAAACAACTTTTGTAAGTTTTCAGGTTCTCTCAGCAACCTTCTCACTTCTACACTACTATTTCTCACAGAGACAACATGACACGATTTTAGGAAGACATTTATAACAGCACAGCCACAAAAATATTAAGAAGCTAGCAAAGGCTATAAAGATTAAGTTCCAGTATTCGTCTACATACAATTAGTTGATAAAATGTTATTCTGAACACAGTAGAAACCCAAAGTAATCACAGCTACTGTGAAAGTTGAAAGACAAGAGGAACTTCTGTTTTGCCTTTGTATTGGTTTATACTTTAAAATCACAACTGCTGCCTCAAATTGAAATGAAAAAATTATTAAATAGGGAGTTCAAATCCTACACCCAAATTTTACAGTTGCATTTGATGATCACAAAACAAGGTCCTTGGGTAAGTAGTCCTCTCTTTTTATTATGTCAGAAATTGGTTTAATGCAAGTGGAAGAAATACAGGGGTAAGGTAGGGAATTGCCCTGTGCCCAAGGAGTAAGGGAAGTCCTGACCATCAGAGTAGTGGCACAGCAGCTCCAGGAACACGTTCTAAGGTTTTACACACAGTTATAAGCTTCACGTAGGCGCCTTCAAATTTATTTTGTATTGTAATACGGTAAATTCTTGGCAGGAACATGAGCAAAACTGGCATGCCATACTTTGGTAGGACTGGCACCCCCTGAAACACACTAAATGAGGCAAAAACAAAAATAGTAGCTTTCAGGGGAGTACCCAATCTGGTGCACAAGATGGCCAATTATCATAAAGTTGCTGTTCTATCAGTAAAAGCCATAAAAACAAACTGATTAATTACAGAATCATGAAATCATTCCGTTGGAAATGACCTTTAAGATCATTGAGTCCAACCACTAACCCAGTATTGCCAAGTCTGCCAATAAGCAAGGTCTGTAAATGTCACATCCTAAATACCTCTAGGAATTGCGACTCCACCCCTTTCCTGGGCAGCTTACTCCAATGCTTGAAAACCTTTTCACTGAAGAAATTTTTCCTAATACCCAACCTAAATCTCCTCTGGTGCAAACAGAAGCCAGCTTCTCTTATATCCCTTCTTACAGGGGACAAAACTGACTGATGTGCAATTACTACAATCTCCTTTCAGGTAGCTATATAGTTATAAGGTTTCGCCTGAGACCCCTTTGCTCCAGACTAAATAACCTCAGTTGCTACTCACAGGACTTCTATCCAAGACCCTTCAACAGGTTTGTTGCCCTTCTTTGGACACACTCCAGCATCTCAATGTCTTTCGTGTACTGAAGAGCCCAAAACTGAAATAAACCCAGCACTCAAGATGCACCCTTACCAGTGTGCTGAGTACAGAGGAACAATTACTTCCCCACTCATGCTGGCCACACTATTTCTGAGACAGACCAGGATGCTGTTCACCACCTTGTTTACCTGAGCACACTGCTCACTCACATTAGGCTGGTTATTGACCAGCACCCCCAGGTCCTTTTCTGCCAGGCAACTTTCCAACCACTCTTTCCTAAGTCTGTAGTGTTGCACGGGTGCAAGATCTGGCACATGGCCTTGTTGAACCTCACACCAAGAACCATAACACAGTGATCCAGCCTGTCCCAATCCCTCTTCAGATCCTCCCTATCTTCCTGTTCTGTTAGATACTGACAATGTTTAATTGTCTTTAAGAACAGCAACTCACTTTAAAGCTCCCACATTATCAATGACTCAACTAAATTTTGCTCCATACATACTGTGCCATCTTCACTCATTTTCAGACAGGATCCGAAGTCTGCCAGTCGTATGTGGCCATTCATGTCCAGAAGAACATTATCAGGCTTTATGTCCCTGTTATAATAGAAATAATTAAAAAAAATATAGACATATATTATTAGTTCTGCTTGTAAAGATTAATTTTACATCAGAAAAACAAGGAATCTTATGTTGGATAGCCATTGTTGCAAACTATTTTTACTGCACCATTTATGACCCTCTCTTCTGGCCTAATTGAAAATTCTGTTTGCAATACTGAAGCCTTGTATTACATCAGATTTTCAAGTTCATCAAAGTTGAACTCTGAACATCAGAAAACCAAGCAGAACAACTACAGTGAGCTATACTGACTGTAACAGGCAGTTTATTTCCTCAACATAATTTCAAGATTACATGCATCACAGTATCATTTAGAGACAAGATAGATAAAAGAGAAAAGGTTATTCTTTTATCCAACAATTTGGTGGTTTTCTTAGTTCTCACACTTATTCAGATACTACTATGTACTAGTGATAAATGAAAACACATGCACTTTACCCTAAACCCACCAGACTTGTTGAATCCTGCATTCCTTTGCTAACGGGAAGTTCCAAATGATACTTACCTGGGCTCAAAAACTTAAAAACTGTACAACAGCTTTGGATAAATTTTTTGAAGAAGAGGCTACAATTACTAGGAACAAGGTAAAAAAAATTCCCATACTCTAGTACACCTTGTTACATATACTTGGAAGTTGACAAAGCCTGGTTTTTAAGGTACTGAACACCACTTTCACACTTGATGAAACTTGGGAGCAAAACCTTGATCGGTTTTGCAAAGGGTCCTCATGTGTGCAAAAATCCTGCCAAGTTTTCCCAAGACAAACATGAACTTTCAAACCATGGGCTATTGCTTTGACATTAATTACTGAAATGTCACTAATGTTACTCATGAGAAGCAGTACAACAAAATAGTAAACGCTTATCTCTGCTTGTGAACATAACTAAAATACATACCTACTTGTTATACTAAAATACACACTAACCCAGAAAATTAGACCACCTCATGATGCTTTCCTCATGAATGACTCATTAGTTATTTTCTATTGTTAAACTTATTCATTACGTGTCAGTCCCAAATATTGTCAGTGTTCCCTTACAGTCCCATAACCACAAGGAAAGCTCAGTAGATGCAGTGGATATTAAAACTTACATACAACTGAATACTATTTTTTTGGTTTTTTTAAAGAACACAGCTCACAGTGCCATTCAAAGCATGAGCCAATCTCGTCCAATGTATCTCTGCTTTTCTGCTTTGCATGCTGATCTCGCTTGCCTAAGGGAATGTCATTTCTGTTCAGAAAAGCTTAATGCTTCATCCCTGAGCTCCACTGTTTCCTATCTACGGCTAACAGGTCACATAAGCCTTTAAGGGGTCCTTGAAATCCTCTTCAGAGCAATCCTGATTCCTCCTAATCCATTCCAGTTGCCAAGCAGTAATTTTTTGAGCATTCACACATCTCCTATTCAAAGCATGTTTTGGCCTTGGAGTCATTCATCCCTATTGCCACAACAGTCTTTCATTCATCCCTGTGCAAAGAGTGAGCTAGTCAGTTAGGCCATCCTTCATTGGAAACGGGTACAATGATGCCCCTGGTGAACTTCAAGTCCGTAACAGTTTTAAATGCCCACCTCCCCATGACCAAAAAAACCAAAATTACATCAGCAGCACCAAACTCTCAACCACATATTAATTTGATGTGTTTTCCACCCTCTTTCTGTGTATCCCTGAAGATTTGAGGAATTGTGAAAGGATGGTAATCACTAATTTAGAATATACATTCAGTGTGCAGACACCATTAGACCAACCTACTAATTACAAAAATTATTTGAGACTGATCTCAGGTAAATAAATGTTCGTGTTATCATGTGCTTAAGGTGCATAAATTTGACAGTGTCTAAGCATCTGCAGAGAATTTAAACTGCCTCAAACTTCTAGGTTGGCTTGGGCAAAGGCAGATAAATATTCATGAAGTAAATTGAGAGTTAGACAGGAAGCCTGATTAAAAAGAAAAGTTATAGTAAAAAGGTTAGTCAGATAAATACCACTGTTTCCAATATCAATCCACTAAAACTTGCTGTTTAAAATGTAATAGCTTATGCAGCTGTTATACAGTAAGCAAGTATCTACAACAGTTTGCCTGTCGATAACTGTGCCAGTCTGCACTGGAGCAATATCACAATATGTTCAGGATTTTTTTGCCAAGTGAGAATATTTTACCTGTGCACATAATGCAGTTCATGTATGGAATGTATCGCGAGCACCATTTCACCGATGTAGAACCTAGCCATATCTTCTGGAAGCTTGTCTTCAAACTTACTGAGAAGAGTCAGTAAGTCACCACCAACATAGTAGTCCATCACTAGGTACTGAAAAAGGAGAAACAAAGCAACAGTACTGGCAGTCAGTTAGTAATAAAAAAAAGTTAAAGTTCATCAGTTAATTCCTTAAAAAGAACCTTTCAATAAATTTTATCCTATGCCTCGGGAAAGTAGTCAAAATTCATAATATTTTGTGTTATTTTTGTTTATCTAGCCTAAAAAGATATAATATTACTTTTATAATTATAGTAAGGGTGACATATGAGCATTCAGTTAATAGTAAAAAAAAAAAATCAACAGAAATCCACAACCAAAGACACTGCAGCATAAAAAAAAAGTTGATCAGTTTATAGTGTATGATACTGTGATTAAGACAAAGAAAATAGTCTAACATAGGTTATCAAGCCTTACACTCAAAATTTCCAGAGGCTACAGGAAATAAACAACTACAGCTAAAACCAATACTTTATGCAGCTTAGTCTAAAATTATCACGTTTCATTACTACTTCTGGTATTGGTATATTTCAATACTGCTAGTGGTTCCAAACTTTTGACTTATTGACAACTTCAAATGCTCATCATGGCACATGCCACAGTATGGATGCATAACATAGCTGGCAGGAATTTGGTGACACTATACCCTAGGGATACCCATAATAATCCAGAAGTACTTTCAAGCCAGAGGCACTACAGTGGGAAACATAAAAATTAAAAAAAATTCAAACATTAACGTTAGTTTGAATACATTTCAATGAAAAATCCTTCTAGGCCAATGAGCCATTATCGTATCCATGAAAAAGACCAAACAGATAGGGTAATGCGAAAGAAAAGGACCCAGGCTTGATATTTGTTTCTCGTAACCAAAACGCAGTCCTCATATTGTGGTAATTCCTACCAATATCCACCTGAATCATTGTGTCAAGTACAGTGACTTGGTTGGACTTTATGATCTTAAAGGTTACTTACAACAAAGAACTTCTGTGATTCTGCACCTTTACCTGTTACTACAAGTCTTGAGCCATTCTGTTTCATGCTTCTCCAGATGACTTGACAGCTAGTTTCAGGCATACCTCTGCTTATTCCGGAATCTACTTTCCTAAACAATCATCTTCTTTTTCTCCTCAAAGTAAAGCAATCTACAACCCACTGTCCCTGCCAGGTTAATCTTCCACATGAGAAGCATATTAAAGAAGACAGGAATCACAGAACATTAGGGATTGGAAGGGACCTCGAAAGATCATCTAGTCCAATACCCCTGCCACAGCAGGATCACACAGACCAAGTTACACAGGAACACATCCAGGAGGGTTTTAAACATCTCCAGTGAAGGAGACTCCACAGCTCCCCTGGGCAGCCTGTTCCAGTGCTCTGTCACCCTCACCGTGAAGAAGGTCTTTCTCACATTTATATGGAACCTCCTACATTCCAGTTTACACGCATTGCCCCTTGTCCTATCACTAGATGACTCTGAGAAAGCCTGGCTCCATCCTCATGACACCCACCCTTCACATATTTATAGACATTCAGGAGGTCACCCCTCAGTCTCTCCCAAGCTAAAGAGACCCAGCTCTATCAGCCTCTCCTCATAAGGGAGGTGCTCCACTTCCTTCATCATCCTCGTTGCTCTACAATGAACTGAGGGGCCTAGAACGCTCCAGATATGGTGTCATCAGGACAAAGTAGAGGGGGAGAAGAACCTCTTGCGATCTGCTAACCACCCCAGTTCTGATCCACCCCAGGATGCTGCTGGCCCTCTTGGCTACAAGAGCACATTGCTGGCTCATGGTCATCCTGCTGTCCACCAGGATCCCCACGTCCCTTTCTCCTACACCGCTCTCCAACAGGTCAGTCCCCAAACTACACTGGTACCTGGGGTTGTTCTTGGCCCAGATGCAAGACTCTACAATTACCTTTGTTATACTTCATTAACTTTCTCTCTGCCCAGCTCTCCAGCCTGTTCAGGTCTCACTGAACAGCAGCACAGCCTGCTGGGGTGTCGGTGACACCACCCAGCTTCATGTCATCAGCAAACTTGCTGACAATGCACTCCAATCCCTCATCCAAGTCATTCATGAATAGATCGAATAGGACTGGTCCCAGTACTGACCACTAGATACAGGCCTCCAACTAGACTCTGTTCCATTGACCACTACTCTCTGGCTTCTATGTGCAGCCAGTTCACGATCCATCTCACTACCCTATCATCTAGTCCACACTGCCTCAGTTTGGCTGATGCTGTGGGAGACTCTGTCAGATGCCTTACTGAAGTCAAGACAGACCATATCCATGGCTCTGCCATCATCCATCCACCTGGTTATGCCCTCATAAAAGCTCTCAGCTTGGTCAAGCATGACTTCCCTTTGCTGAAGCCATGCTGACTGTCCCTAATGACCCTCTTGTCCTTGATGTGCCTAGAGACAGCATCCAGGACAAATTATTCCATCACCTTTCCTGGGTTGGAGGTGAGGCTAACCAGTCTATAGTTACCTGGGTCCTCCTTCTTACCCTTTTTGAAGATTGGAGTGACATTTGCTATCCTCCAGTCCCTAGGCACCTCTCCTGATCCCCAGGACTTAGCAAAGATGATGGAGAGTGGCCTAGCAATGATTTCTGCTGTCTCCCTTAGCACTCGCAGATGCATTCCATCAGGGCCTGTGGATTTATGTACATACCGTTTGCTCAACTTACCCCTAACCCAGTGATTTTGGCTTATCAACCAAGTCAAAATCTTCTCTTGTCTCAATTTCCTCCGGGGCCTCAAGCAGTCTGGGGCTTGATATCAGGACAGCACCCAGAAGTATAGACAGAGGCAAAGGAGGTGTTCAGTACCTCTGCTTTCTCTGTATCCTCTGTCTTCAGGGAGCCTACATTGCCTCTAGTTTTAGTTTTACCTTCAATCTATTTTGAAGAAGCCCTTTTTGTTGCCCTTGACCTCTCTTTGCAAGGTTTAATTCCAAGGAGGCCTTGGGTTTCTTAGTTGCGTCCCTACCAGACGCAACTAGGAAATTCTCTCACCAGAGCCTTATAATCACCTCAAGTGGCTGTCCCCTCCTTCCATGACCTATAGACTTTCTTCTTCCTCTTGAGTTTGCCCAGCAGTTCCCTGGAACACAGAGTGCCACACTAACCATTTCCTCACCATTGTTTTGCTTAAAGAAGCAATTCCAAAAAACAGGCATAGGTTGTGATGGTTTGTCCTCATGTTACTCAAATCTTACTTAACCTGATAGGCAAATTGCATCAGTTTATGTTGTAATCAGTATGTACAGCACAACCCATCAAGGAAGTTTACATATGTTGGAACACTGAAGACATACACAATTATGTTTGAAAACAAAAGGCCACAGACAGAAACCAGCAGTCTTTTAGAAGGATACCTTCTCTCAAATTCAAGGCTAAGAGAGCTTATAGAGCATTCTGTGGAAGCTGAAATATCCTGCCTGTCAAAGAGAATAATGCACTTCCCTCAGTTCCCACCATGCTCACAAGTCAGCAAGGGCTCAGCTGACCCATGAAATAAGGCATTCAGATCAGAGAAAGATGGTGAGACCTTTTCTATAAGAAAGCAAACTTTTATTCATCTTTCAATTCACAACGAGCTTCTTGCCAGGAAACACTTCTCCCTTCACATGGAGTAAAAAATAAAGGCTATTCTGATGCTGAAATAGAGGTATCACGTTTCTTCTAAAGAAGTGATCACATCAAGCAGAGGGAGAGTGGCTGGAAATCAAAGGTAAAGATGACATCAAAATCTTTTCATGAGTGCTTGGAAATTTTTAAGAGGGTGATAGCAGACAAACACATGGCCTTTTTCACGAATGAGACTGTGAAAGAAAATTGTTCTAATAGGTCACAAGAAAGCTAATAGATTTGAATCTGGAAGAGATTAAATACTTCAGGTTCCATACACATTTCTAATGCTCATGGACTAGATTTCACCTACTCAGTATCCATTTCAGCAAAATCATCAAAAGCTTACTTAATCTGTCTTGACTCAGGCTGCCTCTGGGAGAGCTTTCTAAGAGTAAAAAGCCATGCTAGCATTTCCACGTAATGTCACTTCAGAGTTGGCTGTTTAGAAAACATGGGGTGTATTTGCCTCTAAATTATTTAAAAACTACAGGAGCAGAACCAAAAAATGAACTCCAGAGCATACATATTTTGTAGAATTGTGTGTTTCATCTAAGCTCTGCATGATTGCATACTCTACTAATATTAGAGATGATAATAAAACCCAATTATATCTAGAATCACCAAGGGTAGCTACTACTTGTCTATTTTAACATCTTGCCTCCTCTCTGCATCATTTTGAACCCTTTGTCCTGAAGCCAGAAAAGGATGGCAAAGCTCTGGATGTAGGATGTCACTGAGGTTCTCACTCTACTTCAATAGCTGGGTTAGCTTATGTAGTTTTGCAGTTAAGATGCATCAGCTATAATGCACAAATATCACTCAGAGCAGAAAGCAAAGCCCAGAGCTTTCTTTTTCAGACAACCTACATCCACTACAGGTTGGAGAGCCAAGCTTAGTTGTCTGTTCTTGTTTTGTTCTCAGCTTTGCTTTTTTTTTCTACAAGGATCAAGGATGAACAGCGTGAACAGCATAACTGAAAAAAACCAGAACCAAATCTGCTGAGGTTCTGTGACATGGCAGTACTCTCCCAAGGTATGGACAAATGTGGCGATTAAGGTCCTCAAGCTGAGCAGAAAACTGAAGAGAGTTCTTTTAGCCTCTGGACAAGTGAGTCACTAGACAGTATAAAAGAGAACCTTATGTCCAGGTTTTTGGAATAAATTTACTTCCTGATTTGTTTCAACCAGCAGAGCTACTTGGATGCAGATGCATTCCTCATCTAAGAGCACCAGACTTTTTACACGAGATGGATGCTGAGTAACAATCAAATTGGAAGGCAGCATCTCAGCACATGCGAAACCAAATCTCAGGCAAGCTGGGAATCTGCTGACTTTGGCTGTCAGGAAGAGTTGTTTTCTTAGATACTGAATCTTAATTAGATGCTAAATGTCTAAATTCTGCTGTCAAGTGAAACTTAAATATTTAAATGTCCTTGGAAACACTGTGGGAAAAAAAATTATACTGCTATAGCCTGACCAGAAAAGATTGGTACAAAGTAGTATTAGCATCACTAGATCCCTCTCTGTACTGTCATCTCTAGTGCTTGCACAGCTAACAGGTTTTTCTTAGGTAGATCCATTTGCTTACAATGTGCTTGTATTCTGAAAATAGTTTTAATATGGCAGACAATATAATTCGTTGTGTTTTGCCATGTGAAAATGTTTGCGTATTTTCTAACTCTTTCATACACTTAGCTCATGAACTCACTGGCTTACATTTTGTCAATACATTGCTGCTCATTTATAATCATGACTTGCTACTGTGGTATTACCTAAAAAACTGTTAAAAAGGTGAAAACTTCCACATTATAACTGTCAGCTATTACAGAAATAGCAGGTTTGCAGAACCAACCTCAAGCAGCAACACAGAAGCTGTGTGGTTCAGTACACTGCAATATATGTTGGAGGGCTTTTGGTGACTTTGCTCCTGACCAGTACTCTCCTGACTTCTCTGACTATGGTAAACATAGCTTATGTGTTATGGTTCTAGTAATGTGTCATTCAAAAGATGTAATAGGAGCATTGACTTTCTTTATAAACTTGCTAATGCCTTTCAAGTCACTGAGGTGGCCAAACTGCTGATTTAAAACTTACTCTAATTGACAACACCTAAGAAATAGGCTATTTTTTCTTCCTGAGACTTTTAAAATACCACTTTAAACAGGCTTTTAAAATAAAAGCATATTTGTGATTTTAACATTAAATCTTCTTAAAAACACTCTTGAAGTTCAAATAAAATAAAACATTTCTTAATTTCAGACAGTGCCCCTCAAATTATGGTTGAAATAATATAAAAAACCATTTAATTTAAGCATGGTATAGTTTATGCAAGAGTAGATTAGTTTGTTTAAGGTGCTTAACTAAATCTCTACATACTATACAGAACTAGGCTACTTTCTCACTCTCCTGGAGTTATAGCCAGTCCTTTGGAAGTTTTTCTTCAAGGAGAAAACAAGAACATTGAAACACTGCTGTGAGGTGTGAAGGGACTGATTTATTGCACTAGTACCCTTAAATGTACAAAAAATAAAGTTCTTGCATAACCTAAAACTTCAATTTGTGGATGAATCAAGCATACCAAATAGTTCTCATCCTGAAAGGCATAGTGCAATGTAGTAATCCACTGACAATCTCCATTCACCAAGACGTTTCTCTCCTCTCGGAAGCAAGCTGTCTAAAGGAATAGAGAGGGAAAAGCCATTGTCAATATCAAGAAGTTGTTTTACATGATGAATACGTATACACATTTTATAGGATTATTTAACATTACTGAACAGAGGTGTCTATTCACTGGAATTCAGCCTGTACAAGTGACAAGCCATGCAGTCTCAGGCAGGCTTGTAATCAGATATTCAATCACTATAATCCTGATTGCAATATTAAAAATAACAAACACAGCAAGCACCCCTTCCCTCTTCTAAAAACCCACATCCCAACACACCCCCCAAACCACAAAAAAACCCCACAAACCAATGCAAATCAACACTGAATCATTGTTCCATAATGTATTGTTAAATGCCAGAAAAACAGTAACCTGCCACTACAATCTGTATTACAAATATAACGGCTCTAGGAATGTGTATCTGGTTCTTCTGAAAAAGGCTTCTGTGAAAATAAGACTTTCATGCATACAGTTATAAACACTGTCACCACACTAAGAAATAAGCAGATTTTTTTGCTGTCTTATCTTTGTCCAGTATAATACATTTTCATTTTCAATAATCTTTCCTCTACTTCAAACAGCACACTGCAAACTCTGTGTAACTGGTTTTCTCAGTATCTTTACATAAAACCAACTTCCATAAACCTCAAGTGAATCACCCTTAATAAAAAAAATTAACATTTTTATTGGATCAGAACTGTCAAGATGAAGGCCTTTGGACTCTTCCACTACTTTCAATTCAGAAAGCCATTATTAGGATATTTGGTAGCTGCAGCTGTGAGTGTTTGGATTCTAAACAGTAACTTTCTTTCCCCCTCATTGCTACTTGTCTTAGAAAATGCACTACAGAAGGAATATGTCTAGGAAGACTAGGCCTTACTGATTGTTTCTTATAAAGGTATTTCAACCATTTTCCCCCCTAAAGATGCAAAAGTCAGTTTATATTCATACTGAAAATCAACATACTGGACCACGTTGTAAAGTTAGTAATTACTGGTGCAAAGAGATGTCAATTGTAATTAAACACTAACTGAGAGAGGTTTAACAGTTCGGAAACGCTAAGGCTAAAGTATCACTCTACAAAAAAGCTTGGCAGCAACACCAGCTCCAAAAATCCTATCCCCTGCCCACAGCAGCAGAGCACAGCACTTAGATCTTTTGGCATCACGATGTGAGGAAGCTGCCAATACAGAAAACTAGTTTATTTTCTAAGACATCAGCTCCTGGATCCAGTTCACTGTGCAACCTCAAACAGCAAGGGGATGTTATATACACTTCAAAACCAGCATTGCTGCTGAACACTTTGCATCATGAATTCAGAGTATAAAACTCTCCTTCTCTGCTTATACTAGCTTGAAAGGCCTTGAGACATGCCTTGAAAAGGCATGACAAGCTACCTAATTGGCCAGTCAGGCTTTATTTGGAGCTGTCAACAGTAATACACTAATGTCTATGTATTTTGCTGTCAGAACAACAAATACAAATTGTCCAGCTCATTGGCATAAAGGGCATGCCTATTTTCACTTGCAACTCCTTTACAGATGTCAGTTGATATTCACTAATCTTTCCAGTTTTTCAGTGGCTTCCAACCATAAAGGGTTTTCTTCTTGCAAGCTAGTACACAAATAAGCAGCATTTAGAGAACTCTGTTAAGCATAGTAAGTCACAAAGCAAATATGAAACACTATAACATGTTTCTCAGACCACTCATACAGCAGATAATAAAACACGAGAAGTATGCTTTCCAGTGACCTGCCCACTGAAGAGGCTACTGTACTCTTGCAGACTTCATTTGAAAAACTAACTAGTTTTACCTCATTTGGGAAATTTTAACACCCTGATGTTTTATAAACTTGATATGCAGGTTATAAAATCTTGCTTATTCAGAAAAGCCAAATCAAGCAAGCAATCAAACAGGAAAAGACAGAGTACAGCAGAGAAGACAGTTCTTTATTGTCATTTGTACATGGGGAAGATCAACAGAAAGAGACCTTAGCTAGACTGCTACTTGTCCTGCGTACTGAGAAGACTACAGCTCATTGTACACCTTTTTTGACAGATAACCCTCTTCCACCTCTTGCTTGCCTGAGAGGATAAGTGGAGTTAATCTCATACTTTTTGCAAGTGTTTGCAAACACTTGTCTTCTCAGGGCATCTCTACATGTCAAGTTCCAGCTGTTTAGGCAGGGTAAGTAAGCCAGTATAGCTGTATTTTCATTACAGTTTGGCAGCCACCTAATGCATTTGAGTTTAAAACAATTCTGTATTGACCAATGGATTAACCTAGCTGAAATCTGTGCAGAAAAGTACCAAATTTCACCCCATACAGAGGAAGGCTTAATGCAGAACCAGTGACATGGCACAGCCAAGTGTGAACTCTCCTGACAGCTCAAAGAACAGCTGAGTGGCAGTGGCTGCTGCCTCCTGTAAAGAGCATGGACCCATGGACAGAGTGTGACTAAATCAGGCACAGGCAGTGCTAAAGTGGGGCTTAACGAGAGGGAGGAGATCTATTCACTAGAAAAGGGTTAGCACAGACTCACTGAAAGGAAGGGAGAGACTAGGAAATTTAGGCTGGTGGGAGATGTCAGGAAGAGGACAGAAGAACGGGACAGGGTACGGCCAGCAGGCTCAGTCCTCAGCAAGCAGCATGCCTTTGGCCCTTAATAAAACTGCTGCAAGTATTGAGGCACTGCATGGATTGTCTCCTCAAGTCTATTGCTCATTTACCTAAAAACTTATGGCTAACGTAGGGTTGCATAAGGTTTTTCACTGCTGTGGTAAGAATAGAGATCCTAAGACTATGCCATTTCCCATGGTATATTCTTAGCAGGTTTATTCCTAATCTGTGATATACCCATTCACACAGTTTTTTGTAATGATGTACGTACATCTCTCATAAAAAATACCTTTAAACAGATTTATGATCTTACACATTTTGTTTTACCATCTAAACCTGAGATTCCAAAACATTTATAGTTTTACTGGTTTATAAAACTTTTTACAGGCTGTAGGATGGAAAGCTCCTTAATGTATGCTTTCTGAATGAAAGAGGGGAAAAAAACCCTTTTCATGGTTTTGTAGACAGCTGTGAATATCAGTAGCACCAATCTCAGCTTTCATGTAGTCTTTAACTCGTCTTTATTGTAAACAAAAATCTGGCCAATAAATTCAGGGTAAGAACTAGGGCAGACATCTGGTAAATGAACACACAGTAATGCTGAGAACAACAGATGCCTGGAAGGGACTGTCAGACTTGATTGCATTAAAACAGCTTAAGAAAAAAAACAAAAAAGAATGAAGGTTCTATGCTCATGAAATAATTGTTCCTAATCTGCAGGAGCTTCAGTGTAATTTTCCTAATACCATTTAAAAATTCTCTTTGTTAAAGAACCATATTACTTACCTCTGCCCTTTTAAGCATTTCCCATTTATTTAGAATTTTCATTGCATAAATGCGCTCTGTACACTTCATTTTGACAACTGCCACCTGAAATAAGAAGATATTTTTATTTAACAGAAGTATGGCCAGAGAAATACAATATTTAAACAGCTTAATATTAACACAGAAGCATGGTCAAAGAAATACAATGTTACATAAGCTGTTACAATGTAACAGCTTAATGTTAACTAATAACATCATTTACTAAGGAGTTATCAGTGATCAGCTCATACAATAATAAACTACAGCTTGAGTCTTTGCTCCTTCTATACTCCTCCTATGTTACTATGCTTGATGCACAGCACACCGTGTGTGGTCAAGCACTCATGATCAAGTACGCTGGGGATGATACAGGAGGAGCACAAAGCTTTTCATATGAAGATGCGTAATAAAGCTGCATTGTTTGCCAGGAACAAGGGGTGCTTGTAGGCCATGCCTTCAGCCAGTGAAGCAACCTTTAAAAGGGCAGCCTGAGAAAATGAGAATGGCTGCTGTCAATAGAAATACATGACATTTGACTAATTTGTTTTCACATTTCAAGTTTCAGAAACTTGAAAGAAATTCACAGATTAACATGCTTTTGTGTACTGTATGCAGATATTTGAAAAGAAGCAAAAACCATTTTCATCTACTTATTTATCATTTTGCTTGAAGCATTTTATTGTGCACCCTATGTATTAGACTTGCTTAGACTGGTCTGTTAGTAGTCATCCACATAGCTGTACAGTGAAAGAAAAAAATGATGCAAAAACTTCAAGGCTTAGGAATTCAAAGACTTTATTTTGACCAAGACTTGTATTCCCCAGAACAAAACTAATTCTTCTTGTAGCAAAGCCATCTTTTCCACAAAATTCTTCCAGCTGGCAAAAGAAAAGCAGACATCATGACCAGGACAGCAATATTTTCTCAGGACTACACACAGACTGCTTGAGTATTTCTGCTGCTTCTCAGCAAATCTCTATTTCAGAATGGGATATGCACATTTAGATAGACAGCTCATTTGTAAATGCATGCTTAAGCCCTCTGCTCTTCAGACCAAAGGCTCCACTCACGATGTCACCGATGAGCACACATAGGACGTGTCTGCTTGCAGTGTCATGTGATGGAAACATATCTTAAGAAATGGACTAGCAGGAACCACAGGAAAGACATGGGAAACTTCCCCTAAACACAGCTGGGAAAGACACAGCACTAAACAGCTTCTGAAAGTCATGGGAAATATCCACAGCTACATTACATCCCAATGTCTCCTGGTCTACAAACATCTCTGGCAGACACTGCATCATATACTGTGGGGGAAGAGTAAGACAAAAAAGTCTCAACCAAACACAAGGTTCCTTGGCACATATGAGACTGTTCATCAGCAACCTTCAGTAATGGTCTGAAACATTTATCCTTGCTCCTAACCTCACCATGGCCTTGTAGTTAAAAGCCACTGTTAACAACCTCTCTTCATACACTTAAATGAATCATTACCCTGACACAGCTGAAGGCATATTGTTAAGTCAAATTGCGCATTAAAAGCTTTGAGAATCTGCAAGATGCTGACATTACACGACACACATTCTAAACTTGGTTCCATGTAGAACATGACTCAGGAAAGATGCTCCATCTCCAGTGAAGGGATCAAGCACAATTACCTGCTGGAGACAGACAAAAGCTCTGGGGCAGAAGCAATCTGCAAGCATAGCTCTTTGAGCCCCAAAGTAGCAACACTCAAGGTTCATTATACCACAACACTAGAACAGCTCAACCATTTCAGTATAAGTAAATTGCAGAAATCAGAACCCAGATATGAATCTACTGCACTTTATCAAAGGCCTTCACTGCTTGAAAGCGCTGTAGGATGGCAGAAGTTTGACGCAAGCTCCACTGCTGAGGAACAATGTGAGCCCAGCAATGCAACAGACAAGCACTGCTAAGGAACAGTGCAGAACAAGGTAGGAAATGAGCACTGGCCTGGAAATAGAAAAGAAAGGAAAAAGGAAACCAAGTCTACAGGATCTATTTAGCTCTTCCCCAGTTGCTGTCTAAACTAGCACTATTTATTTTCAACTCAAAGGACTGCTTAAAAAAGCCCCCTTTAAACTTTCTGGTGGATGATAATTTTCTTCATGGAATAAAAAATATAATTGCTAACAGGAAAGTTGACTCATTTTCACACTTTATCAAGTTATGGAACCAATGAGCACATTGCTGCTTTACCTGCAAGGGTAACAGTGCGATGGCTTCTTGTGCCAATAGAAAAATTTATAGAATTATACAGCAAAATAGGTAATTCCCCAAGAACATTATCCCTAAAATGAAACTTGGAAAGGTGCAGAAGATACCTCAAAGCAATTATAAAATTTTAGCCTGACTAGACCTAATTCCTCCTCAAATCATTCAAATAATTAGGTTTCTCTCTTTTTTTAAAAAAGAAAACAAACAGAAATGCAAACTGCAAGCATCACTGATGTCTGAAATGAAACAGAGGAGCACAGACTAAATTATGGTTTGATAAATCTCAGTACTATTAAAAGCAAGATTAATATGGCAATATTGCAAAAAACCCTATGCACTTTGTTTCATCAAATACATCAGGGTTTCCTTGAGTGAGCTTTCTCTGTCTTCATCAGGTGGCAGCATTTCTAAGCTTACATTTGTTACACAGTGCTGTGGCAGCTTCTGAGACACTGAGCTACCGTTGTTTTTCCTTACTGTTTATTAAATCCTCTGTCTCTAGTGCCTCTCAAATTCAATTACAATAACCATGCAGACCATTTTGCAAATGGAAATGTCTTATATTGCAATTAGGCTGACCATGCGAGATGTCAGGTTTTAAATATGATTGTTCCTATGCACACTACATACCAATCCACCACACCTGCTAACGGAACTAAAAGTATTCCATTGGTTTTCAGAGGTATTCCAAAGGACACAGATTTGTACACTGCTGCAAATGCCTACTTTAAGAACAAAAGCTTTGCTTCCATCTTAAAACTCTGAAATTATACTGTTTGAACAAGTGCTCATGCTATGCACAGACAGCAGAAGATCAGGAGTTAATACTGATGCTCACTCTTCATTTCCAAAGCTATTACAACATACACTGTAAAATACATTTTAAAAAAGTTATGGATACTGAAAGCAAAATGGCACAAGCAGGGGTATAAAATAGCTTCTGAAGAAGATTTAATAACCTAAAATCTTCCAGGCCTGGAAGAGATAGCAGCTATGTCAGGCTTATAAAGCCACAAATGTCACAGACAAGATGAAAGGAGAACAACTATTTGCTGTTTCTCATAACACAGAATTTTAAAAGCATCAAAATAAAAAGGTAGCGAGACTAAGGAAAGTATAACTGTCACACAACAGATCTGTAACTCAGTCGCGGGCTGTTGTGGACACCTACAAAGTAGAAATCACAGGATTATGGCACACCAAGGTACAGGTATGGTGAGGGAATCAATGAATTCTCAGGTGCTGGAAGCTGAGAGGGATCATCTCTGCTCTGTCCTTGGATTCTTTTCCTAGCTGGCCAAAGGGGTGGGGGTGGGATGTAGGTTCACTAATCCATATACTTTTGACCCAAAACAGCTGTCTTTGATAGCTGTGTCAAAGAAAATTTAACTTGCATCTCATTATGCTACACTGGAATGGAGAATGGGGGGTTAGCAGAGATATTTAGGCGATTCTTTTTACGAAGACTTAAAACACTGAGAAAGAAAAAAATCCAGATGCAGGGGTTCCTCTCCCATTGCAACTCCCTTTCCAGGCAAACCCATATGGGTCCACACTGCCAGCAATTGATTTGAGTATGTGACTCACCATGCCCAAGACTCACAGCAACAGGTGCCCCTCATGTGTCTATTTAGGTCCAGTGTTGTTTAACATCTTTACCAATGACATGGACAGCAGCACTGAGTGCATCCTTGGCATGGCTGACAATAACACCAAGCTGTGTGGTGTGGTTGACATGCTGGAGGGAAGCAAGGCCATCAAGAGGAACCTTGACAGGCTTGAGAACTGGGCCTGCACAACCTGCATAGTCCAAGTGCAAGATCCTACACTTGGACCATGGTAATTCCAAGCACAAATACATGCTGGGTGGTAGATGGATTGAGAACAGCCCTGAGGGGAAGGACTTGGGGGTGTTGATGGGTTAGCAGCTCCACATGAGTTGGCAAGGTGAGGGTAGCACAGAAGGCCAACAACATCCTGGGCTAAATCAAAAGTAGTGTCATCAGCAGGTCAAGGGAGGTGATTCTCAACCTTTACTCTGCTCTTGTGAGACCTCTCCTGGAGCTCTATATCCACTTCTGGAGTCTCTGGTATAAAAAGGACATGGAGCTGTCAAAAGGAGTCTAGAGGAGGCCACAAGGATGATCAGAGGGTTGTAGCACCTCTCCTATGAAGACAGACTGAGGGAATTGGGGCTGTTCAGCCTTCCAGTAACTAAAGGGGCCCTATGTGAAATCTGGAGAGACTTTTTATTAGGGCATCTAGTAATAGGACAAGGAGGAATGACTGCAAACTAAATGAAGGTAGGTTTAGATTAGATCTTGGTAAGAATTTCTTCACTGTGAGGATGGTGAGGCTCTGGAACAGGTGGCCTAGTGGGGTTATGGATGCTGTCTCCCTGGAAGTGTTCAAAGACCAAGCCAGACAGGACCCTGGGCAATCTGGTCTAGGGAGAGGAATCCCTGTCCATGGCCTGAGGGTTGGAACTAGATGATCTCTAAGGTCCCGTCCAACCTAAGTCATTGTATGATTTGACGAACACAGACACTGCAATATAGATAGAGTATGTTTCCTCAAGGAACTCAGAAAGCCTAATGACTCGTAGTGCTTACACTTCGAATGACTTTAGAATTACTTATACCACAAAAATGTATGAGAACTGGATCTAAAGCATAAGTGAGAGCCAGCTCATCACAAGTGATCAAGTGGCTCAGCACAAGACCTATTAGATTTGTATTACTTCTACCATCTATTTTTCTTCCAGTTCTGGGCCCCTCAGTTCAAGGAAGACATGGGGCTGCTGGAGGGAGTCAGGCATAGAGCAACAAGAATGATGAAGGAAGCGGAACACCTCCCTGATGAGGAGAAGCTGAGGGAGCTGGGTCTCTTGAGCTTGGAGAAGATGAGACTTGAGGGGTAACCTTATTAGTGTCTATAAATACGTGAAGGGTTAGTGTCAGGAGGATGGAGCCAAGCTCTGCTCAATGTCATCTAGTGATAGGACTAGGGGCAATGGGTGTAAGCTGGAACACAGGAGGTACCATATAAATATGAGAAGGAACTTCTTTGCAGTGAGGGTGACAGAGCACTGGAACAGGCTGCCCAGGGGAGTTGTGGAGTCTCCTTCCCTGGAGAGGTTTAAAACCCA
>JAOXOE010000441.1:36426050-36455160 GCA_028565055.1 Phoeniculus purpureus
ACAGAGCACTGGAACAGGCTGCCCAGGGGAGTTGTGGAGTCTCCTTCACTGGAGACATTTAAGACCCACCTGGATGGGTTCCTGTGTGACTTGGTCTAGGTGATTGTGCTGTGGCAGGGGGATTGGACTAGATGATCTTTTGAGGTCCCTTCCAATCCCTAATGATTCTACGATTCTTGCACTTTTTGCCTTAAAGCTTTGTTTTGCTCGTACTGTGATAAAGAGAACCTATATAGCTAAAATAACACTTTTAGAATTTGAAAACAGCTAATACCTTCTTCCTGAATTGTTTTACAGGTATTTTGCTGCATTTTGATTTTTCAAAACCCATTCAATATTGACATTTAGGACTGCACTGTGCAAAGCCATCCTAGGCCAAGTTTCACCTTTCCCCATACCCCAGTAAAACCTACAGGGTGGGAATCTGAGTCAAATCAGCCTCTACAAACATGACAGAACTTCCCACCACTGTACTCTGCCCTTTGAGCAATGTGGTCAGCATTAGTAAGCAGCATCAAGTTACATGTTTTCTTTTATGTAAATGATAAGCATAGCATAAGAAAGTGCAGCAGTAATTGAAATGCAAGACTGGATTTCCAGAAAACAATTAAGATGGATAACAAAAAGACTTCTTGTAAATCACGTTGGCACTAATTTCGCTAACTAGAACCCTAGTCATGTTCATGCAATGTTAAACTTCCAGGTAAAACTTATCTGCAAGTACTGAACTTTCAGGAATACGGTGAAACTCAATGCAACTAGTTGTCAGCTGTAAAGAGGAGGAAGACAGTCCTGTAGCTGATAATACTTGTGCAATCAGCTCACGAGAGCAGATGGATAAGAAAAAACAAATACAACTGAAATTCATGGGCATATACACACCACTAGAGATGGGTAAATGTTGCTGTCGTGTAGAAATACAAACTCATCAGAACTCCACACACAGCCACACCTCAGAGAAATAAAGTTTATGAGCAGGTGTGAAGGAGGACTGTTCAGACGATCAAGGAAATAAAAAGCTTATATTATCATGGGAGTAGAAAAAGCTTTACTTGTTTTAAAAAAAAAAAAGGACCCGTATTTGCTACCTATAAATAAAGGAAGGACGGACATCAGTAGTAAGGACGACAAAATATCTCTTTAGGGTAACGGACAGTAAAACTGCATGGATAAAACAGTGTAGAATTACCATGAATTAACCTTTGGCAGGAAACTGGAATGGCTTTAGACATCTGAGCAGGGATTTTAGATGAACCTTTCAACGGGGAGAAGAGACAAAAATGTAATTTTGGATGTAAACAATTTATCCATAATGTCCTATTACCAGGTTCATAACTGAATATTACAGCAATTTCCCTTAGTTAAAGCTTGTATATGCCACTTCTACTCTACAATTTCTGTCTCACGCTATCGATATCTTTGACACCAGTTACTGGAAAAATACTGCAGGAACTTCTTTATCCTCTTCATACTCTTTGATATGAAAAAAATTTTCATATATAGTTCATTCATTAGCAGTTTTAATACATCTTTGAGGAAAAACTGGTCTGGACTGCTCTATCAGGTTTTTTATACCTATTTTACATTTAAAATGAGCAACCAGAGTGTCTTTTGGTAGGGTTCATATGCCACAGTGCACATCTCCAAAGCAACTTCATTTTTTTGAACACAGTGTGGATCTTCATGTTGTGCAAATAAGAAATCACAAGTGTAAGCCAAAAAGGTTCTGCAAAGCAAGAATAAAGGCCCTGAACTAGGGCCACCTAAGCTCTTCCTCAGCAATCAGGGGGGTTGCAGAGACAAGTGGCTGATCTAACAGCAGCACCACAATGTACTGTCTCTCTCCAGCTCCTTCCAACCTACCTGTCACCATAGTAACTTGGTGCTGCCATACAAACTGACACAGAGCAGGGGAGGAGGAAGATAACAACCACCTCTTTTGAAGCATTTTCAAAACAAAGCAACTTCTTTCTTTGTCCATTTCCTCAGCAGAGAATAGCTGCCTTGATATTTTTTCTGTGAAGAACATACTGCAGAAAAGCTAGGCTAATTAAATATTTCTTCTGCATCACATTCTGAATGCTCTCACTCTTCTAATAGCTGCATGGGAAGTGTAATATATTGTGTGCAATACTCACAAATTCTGTTAATCTACATCACAGGAAGGTACAGTCCCTGCTGGGTACTTAATACCAATCACTAAAGCGTCTGAATAGGTGAGACAGCCTTAATTGCCATCAGCAGGCTCACCATCCCCAACTTAATTTCTTGAAGTGCATTTACTCAGTACCCTACAGCTTGATCACAAGGTGGAAAAGCCACATAGCTCTGTGTCTCACTGCCAAACAACTGTCCCCAAGAAGCTTAGGTTTTGCACATTCACTTTTGAGTCTTGGTGCACCCTTAGCCAGTGTTTCTCATTAGGAGTTACATAATTTATTAACCCATGGTACACAGGGGATCAGTCTTGTTCCCTCAGCTATTTATTTTCTTCTTGAAATGCATTTTTACATTTGTTGATTTCAGGTAGGACTCTGATTAAGCATCCTAAGTCAAGGTGACATGTACTATTACTAAAAACTACACAGATCAAGTCTGTGCACAGCAGCACTTACATAAAAAGGTATTTCTAATCCATCCACAGCAGTAATACTTAGGTGGGGCACATTAAGAGTTCTAGTTATTTTTTTGCTAAGCAAGACCAAGCTGTTCCACCCTTCCGCTGGAGCCACAGTAAGTGTTGCTCATTCAAGAAATCCTTGCTAACAAACAAGGGAAGGAAAATAATTGTTTCAGCCCCATACTGCTAAATTTCCAGGAGGTGTCAGCCATGTTATACAATACAAATTCTCAAAGAAAGTACATCCTGACTCTGCTCTTCCATCAGCAGCTGTTCTTCATTGAAATGTGCTAATCTATAGCAGTGGGGCTAAATGGCCCTTCATACAAAATGAGGGAAAGGGACAGAAAGACTTAAAAGTTCATTACTAAGAGGTCAGATGAAGTTTGCAAAGGAGCAAGTGCAAGTTTTCAGAGACATTCCCCACCCACAGGATCCTCCCCTTTTCCTTCTCACCATACTACAGCACCACTAGTCCCAGTTCCCTTGGCATGCAGAGGCAAATACTGAGCACACAGAAGGCCTAAGTTTCTCAGGCAAGCACAATCCCACTAAACACAGGTTCTCAATATGTTTTCCATCGCAAATAATAGTCCACGGTGTTTCTGGAAGCAAGGAGCAGTCAGGCATATGCAAACTTCAAGCCCCAGATGAGTTTTGGTTTTTTGTTTTGGTGTGGTTTTTAAAGTTTTTTTCTGTGATCATATTATTTAAATCTTCTCCTAAATCATCTGTATTTTCTCTAGTTAACAAAAAAATTTGCCCTACACAACATACTTACTCTTGTCTACAAAGTCTGACTGCTACACTAATTTTATTAATAGACACTATGATTAAGACTTTAGAAAACCATTTCAGTTCTTATGTTATCTCAGAGAGGGTTTAATTATTACTAATATTATTCCTCATGAAGGTTGCCCCTCTGCACATGAGCTACATGCACATACAACCTGCAAAAAAGGAAAGGTGAAAGAAACATTGGGGCAGTAGTGAAAATATTCCACCCAACTGGGTATATACCCAGGGGAATACACCCTAGGGGACAGGGAAGAGCCACATGCAGCTTATCCTTCTCACAGCTGGCATTTCAAATATTATGCTATTCTAGCTGCCATGCTCACAAAGAATATTCCAAACTTTTCTTCATAACTATGAAGCTTCTTAAAAAAATTAGATTATTTCTCAAGCCAGTGATTCCTGGAGTCAAAGCCTTAAATGTTGCTGTAAAGGATATTCAGACATTCAGTTTACCCTGCATGCAAAGTTAATGAGAAAAGGAGAACTGCTTGTTTTGGCAGCTGCCTAGAGAAGAGATCTCTAGGTTCTGAGCTAGCTTATTTTTGTCCTAGCCTAACCTGGCCTAACAATGAGAACTTTTTTCCTTTTGCGTTCTCCTATCTCCTGTGTTAGAACAACATTCAGCTGTTTTTTTAGACTACTAGTTGGGTTTGCAGGAAAAAAAGTGTAATTCACCAGGCTGAGTTCTGCTGGTTTGAAAAGGAAAAAAAAAGAAGGTACTGTTATGCCAGTACAGGTACATAGTGGTGATTTTATCAATCCGCCTTAAATTAGATGCTGACTTTGCATTTGTGTTCACAGGGACAAGCTCACAGCTGGTCTCAGTTCTCTCTCTGGTCAAAGAGCAAGTCTGGCATACACTGACCACTGATCCTGACTAACAACTACCAACATGTCTATATTTTGTTTAAGCTATGTCTTCAAAGCTACTGATTTATGCAAAAGTCCTTTGGTAAGAGCGGAACCCCTGGCATTACCTAGAAAGCCTGAAATTGCTAAACTGAGAAGAATGCAATGCAGTTTTCATCCTTTTTGAATTCTGACTTGTTTAGTTGTTCAGCATTTAATTCAAACAACTCAATTCCAGTAGGAGTGTGTTTAGTTTAATTCTGATAATTTCTTTATGTATCCTTGCAAATATTTTATACATATTGTTAAAACTTATTTCTAGCAGTTGTGTTTGGATTGGTTTTTAAAATAGGACTTAATGAATAACCTTATAACTACTAGAATCCCATCAACATATAATTCCTATGCATGTATTAATTGGCTATGGAAAAATTACTTACAGCTCTCCTGTTCATTTTTCTGAAGTGCTGCTTTATGCAAGTCAGATGCCAAATGTCTCTCTCAATAAACTATTTTTTTGTTACAGAATGTCAACCTTTATTCAATTACTACCTTATAATGCCTACAATGTTGGCACTTGCAGCAGTGTAGTATACACAATGGTCAAAGGATTCATTCATGAGCAACAGGCACAAAATATTCTATGGCAAATGGGATCAAAGTAGAATGAACTTAAAATCAATGATGATTAATTTACACCAGTCAGAAAGTTTCAAGCTGCTCCAACTAAAGCTTTTTAAAGTAAAAGATAAACAAGATAATGTGATACAGACAGACAACTGACATCATTGACTTCCAGAGCACTCACATGTCTAACAGAGGATGAAATTGAGATCACATTCTAAGAAATTTCCTTTTCACAGGGTAGGTGGGAAGTAAAAAGTGCCTTTAGTTAAGTTCCATGCTTTTCCAGATGAAAGAATACAAAATAAATATTTGATTCAGGTACTCCAGAAACTATTACTACAAGTTTCCACCTCGAATTTGTATCTTTTGTATACCTTAGAGTGTCTTGATCTGAAGCTAAGAAAGGTCATCCTAAACTCCCTAACATGTATAAACTGAAATTTTTTGAAGACTCTGTAAGCACTTCATCTGCTGTTGCACTGAGATTCCCGGTTGGTCAATTCCTTAAAAGGAGAAGAGTACCTTCTTTAAAAGAACAGAGCAAGTACTGTGGAAAACAGCCCTTTCTTAAAGTTTTACTGCGCAAAAGTATTCAAAACACTAGCTCCACTTACAGGACTTTCCTGACCTGAAACCATTTTTGATAGTCATACATTTAGAAGTCTAGCTCTTAAAAGCTCCAGAAACAAATTCTAATCCCACAAAAAACCAAACTGTCAAAACACTTTTCAGGTACCAGTGGTGAAAGCTACTATAGCAAGTAATTTGGCACAGCAATACCAGAACAACAGATGAAAGCTGCTTGTGCTGAGCCTTCTCATTTATACTGTATGCCGTTCAGGGATTTTGCTTCACAGAGTATCTAGCCCACTCTTTGAAGCTATTAGGAGAATCAAACCCAGTGACTGACTCTTACATGCTCCTTGGAGCTAGAAGCACATTCAGATGCACAGGTGGAACAGAGGTTCTGGTTTAGCTTCCATCCAAAGAAACTCAGCTTACGCATCACAATATCACTCTGCGCAAAATCATTCTAGTTTGTGGGGGAACTTTTGCCAGCACTGCATCTACTCTGTCTCAAAACCCCAAGGGAGAGGTCTTCATTCTCTAGGCCTTTTATCTATCGTAACTTCTATGCTCAGACCTCTCTTCTGAACTTAATTTGTAGATTTCAGACCACCCTTAAACATTTCAAATTTTCTTCCATTTCTGCTTTTTCCTACCAAACCCCTTGCACTAACTTTTCTCTCTAAAAGCCATGCTTTTAACACCAATTAAATAATAAACACCAGCTAAAGACAAAGAGTCAAGTGAAGCAACCAACAGATTTTCATGCTTTCCCAAAGACAACACTTCCTTTTTCCTAACAAATGTTGCAACTCATCTAGCTCAATATCCACAGAATTGCAACTTTTGTCTAACAAGTCGTTACTATCTATCTGGACATTTTACTCTAACTGCTTAAGTTACCTCATCACAAAAGTGGATGAGTTACATACAAAGATGTCCTCGAGACCCTAATTTCTCTCTTAGGTATGCACTTTCCTCAAAAAGCAACCTATAAAGTAGCTTAAAATTCAGTGTAAATGAGGCTATTACTTCACCCACTACCAAACACATAAGCACACTGAAACTTTACTTCTGAACCTTGATTAAGTGGGTCCTATACCTTAGCTTCTGGCCTGCCTGTGATACCTCTGTCCCATAAGCAAACTCTGTGGAAGAGTTTGTATTGTCCAGGTCACATCATGCTTGGAAGGAAAGCCGTCCACCATCCTGCTTGCTCTGGAGGTAAGGAAGCCTAGCCTTAGTACCTGGCAGCAGAGTTGTAACCAAGGCTTATGGGCTGAAATGAGCTGCTAATGGCTCTCCATACATTTGACTTTAGTGAGGCAGTACTTTAACAGAAGCCTTCTGAAAGAAATCTAAGTGTTTTTTATTTACAGAAACTCTCTAGTTAATATCCTCTTTTGCTGACACCTATGGCTTTAGTTACACAGACATAAATGTTGAAAGGGTTGTCTTTGAGGTTCTCCACAAGTCTGAGGTATCCTAGGCTACTGGAGAGGACATACTCATGAATGCTTTTGTCAGTGGCAAGCCCTATCAGACTTCTGCAACTGATGAAGCTTTCATCATGCATATTAAGTAGTAAAGCTTTAGTCCAGGGTCCTGGGACTGACAAGTCCTCAAAACATGAGGCGTTCCTATCATCCCAGCATGATTCAACTTGCAGTCCAAAAAACAGATCCAGCAGCCTTTGATCTTCAAAGATGACAGGCAACAGCCTTTGAGGCAGCCAAATGCGTCTTTCTGCATTACCACATTGCTACAGAGACAGGCGGATGGGTGGAGTGGCTTCCACGTTCCTACCATCGAAGCAACCTAGCACTGAGCTAAATTACCGCAGCACAGAGGAGGACATATGGCAAACGGGAAAACAGATCCCAAATTCAGCTGTGCAGCTGTTAGGTGGGACCACCCTGTTCATAGACAAACTGAAGAGACACTTGTTTTGATATACTGAAGTCAGAATGAGTCAGTGACAAAAAGGGCAGAACTGGACACTAAATGCCTGGTTTAAAGGGACCTTCACTAGTACCTAGGTGATTCCACATTTGAAATTTTTACAAATCTGTGTCAGGCTTTTGTCTTTAGGGCAAGTACAGGTCAAATGCAGGAAGAAATCAGATGCACAAGCAATGGAAATTAAATTACTACAATTGAAAGTAAAAAAAAAAAAAAACTCTTACCTCCCCAAATGCACCTCTTCCAATCACTTTTATAATTTCAAAGTCTTCTCGATGCAGCTGCATTTCCTTTACCAATTTTGTAAATGGTTTTGCTGTTTAAGGAAAAAAAAAAAAACCAGTTATGAAGAGAAATGGTACGCCAAAATAATCCATAAAACAGAGGCCAAAAGTACTGACTGCATACCCAGTGCCATAGCGATGTTACAAATACTATTAGAACTACAGAAGGAAAAGCTATTAATTACACTATTAACACTTCGAATTTTTTTGAGAAGTTGAGTCCTAAGATTGTTTCTGCCTTGCTGCCAGCAAGTCAAGAGTAATCTTTTAGCATGATTTCCCTCTACCCACCCTTTTCTTCAGGATTCCGTGAATCAAGTGAAGTATCATGCAAAAGGGAGAGAGTTAATTCATTATTGGAAAACCTCTAAGAAAACGTCTTGTCCTTCAGCCACTAGCACAATTCTGTTCTCAAGCAGAGCTCAGCTTTATTTTCCATTAGCTAGAACCAACTAAAGCTTTAATAACTCACTTTGAAAAGACACCTCTACTCAATAGCAATGAAATCCTTTTCTATAAGATCTGTGGCTACTCTTAAGATTTTTCCTTTGAACTATGTAGTCTGTTAAAACAACATTCACCAGATCTCAATTAGTCCAAGTATGAAGAGCTGCAGCCCAGAAGATGACCAGCAATTAACCACCCTACATGTATTTTGCTCTGGTAGCCCCACCAAATTCAATAAACTCTCAAATTACCTGTTAGACAAATTCCACTGTACCTGCAACCCCATCAGTTTTCTCCTCTTCAGTTTCCATCCATTATATTTTATTACTTCTATCATAGCACAGGATGTGGATTACTGCTTAGACACATTTGTTAAAATTCACTAATCTGATTACAAAAAAGACCAAATCAATTCAGGAGAAATGGTGTTGCAAGCTGAACCACACAAGAGTAAGTGTGGTGTCTACAACACAGCAGCCCATACCTCTAAGCACAAAAAGACTCCTCTTATTCACTTCATTACAAACATCATTAGACTAAAGAAACTGAAGTTTTTAAACACATGCATTTTTTCCTGTGTACAAGCGGATACGCCACCACAGAACTACTACTCGTAATTCAGTCCAGATTCCTGTTTTACCTCACCTTACATTATGATTAAGCTCATAACTTATAAGGCAAACATGAACAGACCCAGTCTTCATGTATTTCTGTACAGTGATTAAGTCCCCTCGTTAATGTTCTCCTCTCCAACCTGAAAAGTCCCATATTTCTCAGTCTCTTCAATTAGGCAAGTTCTCCAGTTCCCTAATCATCATCGTGGCCCTCTGTTGAACTCTCTCAATCAAGTCTCTATCCCTCTTGAACAAGGGAGCCCAGAAGACCCAGAAGGGTCACTGTATTGATGATGTATTTTAGATGCTAAAACCACCAAACCCAGAGAAGATAAAAGTCTGAACTGCACATTAAAAACTCCAGTATGATGTCAAACCAAGAAAACCTGAGAATCTCTCAGCAGAAATTCATATAGCAGCTAATAAAATGAAGAAATAGCTGTACTGAAAATAGCCATGCTCCTTCTTTGTACTCTGGAGAGGTGTTACAGAGAACGTTTTCTCCACACATAATAACCCTTTCACTGAATTTCTTGCCTTCTCAAAGCAGAAAATGTAGGGAGATTCTACTACATGTTCTGTTTCAGCTAGGCAGCAATGCCTACTGCAGTCTCCCCCACCACAAGGCCATTGAGACTCTAAAACTCCCAAATTATTTCTAACTTACTCAGCAACACCAACTCAAAATAGAGATTTATACCAGTCTAATCAGAATCTATAATAGAAAAAAATTATGCTGATGGCTGTGATTCATATATAAATTATTTTGCAAGGTTCTTGCCTCCTTCTCTTCCCATCAAATCGGGACAGAAAGAGGAAACACCTACCGGCAAGACATAAATGTAGAACTCCCGTTATCAAGTTAGGAATCACTGCTAGAGACTGCAGGTCATTGGACTAATTTTGCAGAACACCAGCTTCTGTTGTTAAAATTCAAGGGGAGAGGAAATGAAATCTGGTCATTTTACTTCTGGGGAATAAAACCCAAATATTTTTTCAAAATGCTTTTATTATTTTTTTTAAAGCAATAACCAATTTTAGCAATAATCCCAGTCAATAAACAGAATACCAAAATTATTGGTTTAGTATTTACAAAAAAAACCCCACTTCTGCTGTAAACTGATCACACTCAACTTTCAAAGCAGGAAGACACAAACCTACATAAGCTCAAGCTGTTCTGTACACTTGGAAGAATCCCCTTATTTGTTGTATTTTTCTATTTTGGTGGCAAAATATTTTGGCATTTTGCCTAAAGTTTTGCTTGCTTAAAAGAGTTTCAAACTTCACCTTCATAAGTTGGGATTGTTTAGAAATGCATTAAGTTGCAGTAAAGAAAGTTATTTTTGTTTTTTAGAAGATAATAAATATTATGGAACAAGCAGATTGTGTACTTAAATTTGAGAAATAGTGTCTGCTGAGAAGGGCATGAATGCTATCTTTCTCAGAACTGTATCCTTCAAGGAGGAAGGATTAGCAGACCTCCGTCTCTTCACCACCAGTCTTCAAGAGTCTTAGGCCACTTCTTCCATCTCAGCTGGTCAACTGAAGTACTGCACCTTAAGATCAACCAGTTTAATACATATAGACGAAAAAGTATTCCCTCGTAATAGGAAACTACTATTTTTACAAGCTATTTGTGCACTTAACTAGCATTGACTTTTAGTATTTAGAAGGTGCTGGTGTTCAGAAACACTGCAGCTTCAGGGGTCTCTCTCTCGGAAAGCTAAGCATCAAATGTAGATATCTGAATGTACAGAAAAAAATTAAATTGGATAGGGCTTCCTGTGAAACGGTAAAATTTAAGTCTTTGTCAAGGAATCTAAGATTACTTCTAAGATTCCTTAGAAGTAATAAAATAAATAAAGTTTCAAAAGAAACTCTAATACCCACAGAATCTCATAATCACAGAGACTACCACAGAGCTTACACTGTAGATCTTCATGCAGAGGAGGCAATACACCAGTAAATCATATAAACCTGATATTTAATTTATTAGCACTTTGCAGTAGAACCCTGTTTACACCAGAACGTGATCTGCTGCTTTTAAATACTGGATTGCACATTTTTTACATCTTTGAATGTTAAATCAAATAAAGTATTTCCAATTTGCTATTCCCCAGCTCTCTAATACCCAGATTAGTAGCATGAACAGAATTGGCAAAATTCAGTGAGCAGAAACTTGCATCAAAAAGCATTAGAGAGCTGCGTTCACTGTACTTGCCAAATGATGCCAAGTTGTACCCCACCACAGGTCTCCCACTTACACTCACCACTGTATAAAACCACCAGTAAAAAACTTCAGTTTCTCCTGTTACTGTTATTGTTTTATACAGAACTCAAAGCAAACTTCTATCCCTATATTGGAATGAATGATTACACTTTACTGATTAGTTTTGATCCAAGTATTAAAAGCAGGAGTTAGGATTCTGAGTCGATTTAATACTTAATATAAGTATTTCATCCTGGTAAACATAAGCATTAGCTGTACCAAGGGCTTTGTTGGCAGTGATTACTGAATTTCATTATACATACTGTTGTCAAGGTAACATTAGCTGAGAGTAATTGCAAGAGTTTCTTTATTCATGAGCATGAGGAAGTAATCACAATTTGGGTTAGGCATTCTATATGCAGTCTATTTGTATGCACCACTGCTTTTTTTCCCTAAGCTGATTTTACATTACTGCACAACACTTGTTTGGAAGAAGTGTCTTCCCCTTAAGGACACACATGTTAAAAAAAAAAGCCAAGTAATTTTAAGGAGCTAATAAATGTATGTTCACAAGAATATAATACAAAACAGTAACAAATGATGTTTTGATCAATATTTATAACAGGAAATGAAATGCCAGCATTTATATCTTCATCAAAAACTAGGATATGAGGGACATAATTCTCCACCCACAAACAAATTCTGTTCTGATCATATTCTCCTCTTCTACTGACAGACTAGAGGAGGAAATTTTGTTTGCTCGGGAAGAAAACATCAATTTGAATAATTTGAAAACATAATTTGAAGTGCAGTCATAGGTAAATAGGTTTGTGAGCTGATGCATCCACCCTGCAGTCAATTTCTATTATGCCACCTGATAAAAAGATCCTTGAAGACTATTTCAGAAAGACAAAAAGCTGCAAGAAATGTTAGTAACAATAACCTCACACAGCAGATTGGGCACTCTGCACTGCCACCCCAGGAATGGGCACACGTGGCCTTTATCAAGGTCAGAAGCATATGTCAAATTTCCTGTCATTTCTGAAAGCATATGTGGTAAGGATGGTTGCATTGTCAACACCACTCTCAAAAACCTAATAGGACAACTTTTCCCAAAACATAACACAGTTATAAATGAGAAGGGTTTAAGGTATGGTTTAAGGTATGTTTTGGATTTTTACTTTCAGTTCAGATTCTAAACCATCTATGTCAATAACTTACTATCTGGAATCTACAAAACCCAGCACCTCTACCTTAGAGTGGGCAAAAGAATACCTGCTGGGTTTACAATAACAACTGCTTCATTGCTGGAGTTAGCCAATGGCTCTAACCTCACAGAATCACAGAATTATTGAGGCTGGAAAAGACCTCTAAGATCAAGTCCTATGACCTAACATCAGCTAGACCATGGCATTAAGTACCACATCAAATTTTTTCCTTAAACACCTCCACAGGAATGGTAACTCCAAATTTGAGGACTCGTGTAGTTTGTTACACAGCACAAACTTCCAGAACTTCAGTCACAAAAAGTCAAAGCTGCCAAAAGTGCAAGAATATCTGAGGGTTTGTATCACTGGCAGCTTCAAGTTTAAAGTAAAGTCTCGTATCAGTTCAGGTTCATAGTGACCTTGGGAGGTCTCTAGCCCAATCTCCTGCTCAAATCATAGTCAATACTGATTTCAGACCAGGTTACTCAGGGTTTTGTCTGGTCAGCTCTCAAAAACTTCCAGGGATGTAGAATCCATGCCTTTTTCAGATAAAACTCTTCAAATACTGGACTGCCCAAAATCAGATAATTTCACAGTTCAGAACTGATCTTGTAAGTGATTTGGGGCTTAATTCATTACAAAACATGATTATAACATTCAGGTAGATCTACCCAGAAGGTATGTCCAAACTGTCTGGTCATACAGAAATTCATCTGCTACCACACTTCTTTTATCTGCTCATCCCCTTTACAAAGCATTGTGGTAGGAAACTATGTGAATTGCAAAATATGAATGTCAGGGAAACAAGTAAATGACGCAGATAATTGTCTGTGGAGCCATATTCCCACTAGGCAGATCCAATATTTTATTTAAGATGTTTTCTTTGGAGGAAGAACATGAAAGAACAGCAAGTCTTACTATTTCCCTCAACCATCCCTCTCAGCTTACATTCTAGAAATCAAGTAACTCGTTTGCCCTTCACACACCCTTTTCAAAGAAACAGCATTCCTGTGATATTGCTACTAAAACAGTAGGCTGACAGGTTTAACAAGTTAGTGCTTGCGTACATATCTTGGGAGATACCTGCACCCAGGTAGCCCCAACCTGCTTACTAGGGTGATAAATACCTGTTACAACCCACACTTGAGTTTTAAAGAAGTACAATCCTCTTGCTACCTAACTGTACAATTTTCACTGTATTTTGGAAATGTTAATTCTTGTTAATTCTTCCATCTTTTGCTGACTCTAATCTTAATTCTTCTAATTATAGATTGTTGCCTCACTTTTCCTGTGCTGGTCTGTTTCCTCTTACTTTCCACCCTGTAAGTGCTTTCTTCAGTCTGCTTTCCAAAAGGACTAAGGTGTGATCACACTGGCAGTCCAAGCCTTTCTCCCACTCCATACCTTTTCATACTAGTGCAGGTGCTCAATATCCCCTTTATGAAGTATTTATTAAAGTTTTATTTAAAAAGATGACAGGGAGTAGAAAGACTCCCACCACCACTAAGGAAAAAGGCAACAGCAGGAATATGGCAGTTGTCTGCTTAGCTGGGCAGTGAGCGCATACTGAGGTGTGAAGCAGACAATCCTTGGTGTCCCTAGTCATAGCAGGACAGTAGAGCAACACTAGAAGAGGGAGAAAAGGAAGGGTAAAGCAGAATGCAGAAGGCTGAATGTGGGAAAAGCAGGATATCGTACTGAGCCTAGTAAAGGAGGGAGATCCCAATTCTACCAGAAGCCAAACTCCAAAATTCCGCTATTTACAAGCAAAAGGTGACAACCTCTGTGTTATCTGATCCATTTTCTGCTGGACCTTAGACTTCTGCCATGTTTTTAGAGCATATACGCTCACACTTCACTTATTCTGTCCGTCTTCTGCTCAGTGATCTGATTCTTCGTTATTCGTCAACATCCATTACGCAAATACATCAGTCCATGAGACAAATAAGTGGTGCAAGACATTGGCTATTGTTACAATGACACAAGCCCAACTGGGTTAAAACCTGAGGAGTAGAGCCTAGTTACCTTTTGCAAAGTACTTACAGCTTTGGCAGAACAGCTTGTCAGGGGACCCTGCTTCACACAGCGTCAAAGTCCCTTTCACCTGCCAAGCAAGGCCACCCAGTTTTACAGCAGCTGGCTAGTCAGCACTTCCTCACTTTAAGATGTTCTAACAGTATTTATCTGAAATGAAGCACCAACAGAAACAGACATACACACTAACAGAACACCAATAAAGTCTGAAACGTCTTGAGACTGACTGCCAGAGTAATTGACAAAGCTGTTAATGCTGTACTATAATACTTTCTCTTCTATATGGATGTTTTTTAAAAAACTCAAACTTGAATGAAAAAGTAGCACACAAAGATAATTTTCTGCAGTCATGATTGTGGATTTTGCTTCACTTTGTGAAAGCAAAACATAGTCAAAATAAATAGCCTGACCACTTTAAATCAGATACCTTGCTGGTAATTCACAGAACTATGAGTTTGCACACATTTGGATTAGATTATTACACACAAAACCCTCAGAGTTTTAAAAGGATAAAACCGAAGCTGAGTCCTCATAGCTTCTGCATTTTACTACACAAGTGGCTTTATGAGTTACGGAAGAACCAATATTGACATTTACAGTCTGTATAGTAGTTTGCAATACTGCATGAAAAGTTTATGACCATGCTGAAGGACCATGGCATTGGGAAATGTTTTTAAGAAAAATACAGACTAGTAGTTCTGGTTGACTAGTAGTTTTTGTTGGCTTTTTCTAATACTGAAGTTGACCTTGAAAGACTGAACTGTTAGTACCAAGACTGAAGAAACACGTAATTGTGATCAGCATTTAGTTTGGGAAACCAGAATGACTTAACATCCACACAAGCTTAATGCAGCTTCACAATACACAACATTTTAGCATACAGCTAACACAGACATTTTTAAAGTAGGATGACATTCTGAACAGGAAAACCTGCACCCTTACAAGTACTAACCAAGGCATTTCACAAAAACATTCATCAGCTAAGACTAAATTCTAACCCAACAATCACAGAAGAATTAAGAAAGCTTCTAGAGAAATGAAACTGCATTTCTGACTGCAGTCTCTACACCAGTTTTTCCATACCTTATTCCAACACGTTGGATTTATTTACTAGAGGAAAAGCTAGTAACTCGTAACCTCTGTAACATCTCCCTGAAGATCCCAGCCCTACATTTACAATATCGAGCCAACAAGAAAAGCTCCTCTAAGTATATGAGTGAAAAAATGAAAAGTGGGGAAAACACAGGCCCTGTCTGGAAGGAAACAGGATGTGATGAAGGCCAGGGATGCCCAATGGTTTTTTTGCCTCACTGTTCCCTAGAAAACTCTCAAACTACACCACCCAAGCAACAGAAGTCAAAGGCTCGGACTGGGAGAAAGCATTACCTGTGGTAGAGGCGGCAGATCAAGTTCATGACTATAATAAAGAAACTGAAGGTTCTCAAGTCCATAGAGCCTGATAGGATTCACCCAGAGGTTCAGAGGAAACTGGTAGATGAAGTTGCTGGACCATTATCCATCACATTTGAGAAATCATGGCAGTCTGGTGAAGTTCCCACCAACTGAAAAAGGGAAATATAACCCCCATTTTTAAAAGGAGAATACAAGATGAGCCAGGGACTACAGGTCAGTCAGACACCTCTGTGCTTGGCAAGATCATGGAGCAGATCCTTCTGGAAACTCTGCTAAGGTACATGAACTCTAAAAAGGTGACTGGTGACAGCCAGCACAGCTTCACTAAGGGGAGATCATGCCCAACAGATATCGCAGCTGTGCGCAACAGGGTTACAGCATTGATGAATAAACATAGAGCAACTGAAATCCTCTACATGTACTTGTACAAGGCATTTGACACACTCCCAGGTGACATCCTAGTTTCTAAGACACACAGTTCTGACAGATTGACCACTTGGTGGATAAGAAATTGGCTGGACGGTTACACTCAATTGTGATGAACGGCTCCATGCTCAAGTGGAGATCAGTTATGAGTGGTGCTCCTCAAGTGTCTGTTTTGGGTCTAGTGCTGTTTAACATCTTTATCAGTGACACAGACAGCAACACTGAGTGCGCCCTCAGCAAGTCTGTTGATGACACCAAGCTGTGTGGGGTGGTTGGCACACTAGAGAGAAGGGAGGCCATCCGGAGGAACCTTGACAGGCTTGAAAATTGGGCCTGTGCAAATGGCATGAGGTTCAACTAGGCAAATTTCAAGCATAGATACATGCTTAACGTGATTAACGGAGAAGAACTTGGGAGGTGCTGATGGATTAGAAGCTCAACATCAGCCAGCAATGTGTGAGAAGCCCACAAGGCAAACATACTGGGCCATATAAAAAGCAGCATCAACAGCAGGTCAAAAGAGGTGATTCTCCCATGCTACTCTGCTCTTGCAAGACCTCACTTGGAGTACTATGTCCAGCAGTGGAGACCCCAATATGAAGTGGCCACAAGGATGATCAAAGGGCTGGAGCACCTCTCCTATGAAGACAGGCTGAGGGAATTTGGGCTGTTCTACCTGGAGAAGAAAAAGCTCTAGGGAGACTTTGCAGCAGCCTTCCAGTACCCAGAGGGGGCTACAGGTTTCAAGCTAAAAGACAACAGATTTAGATTAGCTCTTAGATAAAATTCTTCATTATGAAGGTGGTGAGGCACTGGAACAAGTTGCTCAGAGAAGCTGTGCATGTCTCCTCCCTGGAAATGTTCAAGACAAGGTAGGACAGGGCCCTGAGTAACCTAGTCTAGAGAGAGGAGTCCCTGTCACAGAATCACAGAACATTAGGGATTGAAAGGGACCTCAAAAGATCATCTAGTCCAACCCCCCTGCCAAAGCAGAATCACCTAGACCAAATCGCACAGGAACATATCCAGGCAGGTTTTAAATGTCTCCAGAGAAGGAGACTCCACAACCCCTCTGAGAAGCCTGGAGGTTGGAACTAGATGATCTCTAAAAGGACCCTATCAACCTAAATCATTCTGTGATTCTATAATGCAGACTATGCACCAGTTGTGAATTCCCTGGTGCTCTATTAGACTCTTCAGCCTTAAAGACTGACTAATCCATTGCAAAGAAGCAAAATAATGGCTGCAAGTTGACACTTTTCTGAAGAGTGTGAAATACCAGATCTTGCTTCTAGTTGAATTTCACATAGTTTTCAAAGGGGTACTTCGCTGCTTCTTAAAGGCTTGCTAGAAAGGGCAAAGGAAAGACTACTGTTTCACAGTTAGCAACACCTAACCTGTCTGTCCCATCCCCTCCCACTGAACTATTCACCAGTGTGATTCACACATAGCTGTGACCTTGAAACCTCAGCCCAGGGTCAGCAAAGCAGCAGGACACAGCTGGAGAAAGGCATTTGACTTTCCTTACAGTTCATGTGGATCTGATCTATTGTGGAGGGCACCAAGCATAGAAATGCTATGCAAGTCAGTTTCTACCCAGCCTACAGCAGACTAGGGAGAAAACACAGAGAAGACAATCTCTGTTTAATAAAGCTTTATTTGTACCTGAATGTATTCCTAGTTCAGGGCCAGATTTTGTAAGCTTTGGAAAGGCCTTTAAGCCACAGCAAATAGCGATCACTTATCAAAGTACATCAGTAATACAAAATTTGTTGGAGGCTTCTACAAGAATCACCAGTTCCAAACAGTAACACTTCTATGTATTTATTTTTTTATTCCATAACAAAGTTGTAAATATTACTAAAATGCATTGATTTTATTGCATGATGAATAATCTAAAAAGCACAGGGGATATTTTTTGTAGTAGAATAGTTTGTGAATTATGATTGCTCAGAAAAAGGTTCTTTGATATTGTCACTTACTTTTCAGATGGTTTCAAACTAGAGATTAGGAAAATCTCATAGATAACAGCATATTACTTAATCCACATTTCATCAGACCCAGGAACTCTCACACACTTTTAAGAAATAAAACAATTCCAATCTGATGAGCACACTGTGCTGATACAAGCCTACATACACTTACATCAATTAAGCTACCACTTACATCAATGTATGAGCTAGTTTTCTGGCTGCATGCTTGTTTCTTCAAACTTACCAAGACAAGCAGCATAGCCATTTTATCAATTGAGTGCACATCTTTTGTTTTCTCCACGTACATCAAAGATATTATCTGAAGTCACTAAAAACACATGCATTACATAACGGAACAGTGAATACTTTAAATTAGTGCTACATTTACCACATGCCACCTCCTTTATGTTAGAGGTTTTTATTAATAAGCTCTTCTTGAAAAAGCACCCTACACAACAGCACTTACAGTGACAGGAGACAAATCCACCTTCAGAGTATCCCATATCTCAGCTTATAAATTTAGAGTGAAGTAAAGATGTTGCTGCTCAATGACAAAACTGAAGTGGATCACTGGAATGGGAGAGGCAGTTTCAAAGATCTGCTCTCTTCCTTGCATCAGGTGTAACGAATTCACATGGTCTCGCCTCACTGACTTGATTCCCCTCAGTAAACCAGCAGACATCCAACTATCAAGATACATTATGTAAGTATCATCACATAGTTTAGCAAATTGAATCATCATCACTGAAGGACACAGAGACTGCTACACTAGCAAAAGCAAGAAGGGTAAAGGTGTGCAGCTCTTTTTTGGAGCCCATTATCTTAAGAAGCCCAGACCAAGGTGACATAATTGTCCACGCAAGAGCCCTTACAGCAGCAGTGGCCTGCTTTGGTGCTGATACCCAGGTAGCTGCATGGAAAGTCACATTAGGAAGCAGTTAAGCGATAACCACCTTTTCCTGACACTTGAGTTCTCAGTCAGATCAGCACCATAAACTAGGAAATCTATGACTAAGTGGATGGGGCATTAGATCAGCTTACAGTGCTACAGAACTGATTTTTTAATTTTATTTTACGGCTCAAGAATCCAACCCTACGCGCATAAACACCTTGAGCTGTTTTTCAGTTTCAAGAGTTCAGACAGCAGCAACTACTTTAAGCAGGTGTGGCACATTTTTCTCTTCACTTCCTTTTAAATGGCAGGAGGACATTTTCTTAGACATTACTCACCCTGTTTCAGAACTTCCCTGGAGCTCCAGACTAAATTAAAAGGTCAAAAGTCAGATTTCTGCCATATGAAAAGGCCACAAAGAAACGTGACAAGCAATTACTGTAACCAGGCTGAAGAATATTTGGAGTAGCTCAGAAGTTACTCAGAATCAGAGGAGAGGAGGATCATCTTTAAATCTGCACAGAATACTAACAAGCCGCATACTAAGATCCGCTACACAGTATAGTGGAGGGCTTAGAATTGCTTTTTTATTATTATAAATACTTTCACTTCATGCCCCCACTCTCTCTCTCTCTAGACCAGGAACTCCAGAGCCAAAGCCATTCTGCCTTGCTCTGCTCCTTCCAATGTCCCAGCCCTGAGTAACAAGTCATAAGAGTCATAGAATTACTCAGGTTGGAAAAGACCTTCAAGATCACGGAGTCCAACTATTAACCCAAGCTCACCCACTAAATTATGTAAATAGAATAGAATAGAAAGGGAGCAGAAGTACATCTCTCAGCTTTCCAAGGCATTATGAAAGCTTCATTCAGATAAAGCTACATGGTTCTACACAGCCTTAGATACAGATTTCTAGAAATGGAGCCAAACTGAGGTACATGGATCAATAGCAGCAAAAACTTTTTTTGAAGTGTTTATGACTCAAAAAACCCCCGTACTTGTCATTATAAAAAGAAAACAAGCAGCATGCAGAATTCTGCTTCAAAATATTGCCCATTTAAATTACTGGTTTGCTACACAGCATCAACTAACTATTCTATCAAATGAAGGTAAAAAATCCATCTAAAGCTTGCTTGGAAGCAGGGTTTCTTTTTTTAAGTGCACATTGAATAGCTCTGAAAGAAAACATCTTTGATTAATGAAAATTTGGAATATCAGACACATGACAATTATTCATGTTCTGATTTTTAAACTGCCCTTTAAACAGTCATCCTTAGGGAAGTTAAATCCTGGAACAGTTAAGTGTGATTTTTTATAATCCAACTGATTTAGGCCTTTAACATCACATGCATATGCAAAGCACACAGAACAAAAATCTAAAAACAGAACACCATGACTTTTCCTAGATATGTTTCCAAGCCTCAAAGCATTATAAATTCAGCTCTAATACAGTCAGGATGGAGTTCTTTCCTCTTCTCTTTCCCTCACTGCCATCTCGCTACCCTTTCTTATCCAAGTTTTTGATAGTACACCAGACAAGTTCTTTCCCTGTATCCGAATACTTTGTGTCAAAGAACATACTTTTGCTTTTGTTTAGTGTTTTCAGCCCATCTTTTCCTAAAAAAATCCATCAGTTGTTTCAGAAATTCTTAAATCCAGTCTCTGGATCGTGAGTTTAGACAGCAAGCTCTTAGACTGCTAGCCCACATGACATACTACTGGATATGCTTCTAGGCATCCCCAAACCTCTTTTAGGCTCCTGGAAGTTATATCCTACACACCACTATTCCAAACCTGAACACACCTCCTGTTACTCCACACTCCATTGACCAGCAGCAGCCCAAGCTCCTTGGGTTTTACCTTCTCTCCCTATGTTGCATATGCTTAAAGCCAGCAGGAAGCAAAAACCTGTTTATTGTCCTTAGATTATACATACTGCCATCGAAGTATGAAAAGTATCTCAACCATTACACTCTCAGTTGTAAATACTATGTATGTCACACCTTTATGTCTCACTCCTCTGCTTTTTGAGACAGGCATATCTAGTGAAGATCACACCAGCAATTTTTTATGTCAGATGCAGTACCTGACAGAACATTCTGCTAAACTCACTGCCTTAAACACAACTTTTCATTTTTGTACATTCCTTTTTACTTGAGTAGTACAATTATCCACACACCAACTTTGTCTAGTAAGCACTACAGAATCCTTTTGCCCTAAGACTCTTTCCACACATTCATAATCATAGAATCATAGAATCATTACGGATTGGAAGGGACCTCGAAAGATCATCTAGTCCAATCCGCCTGCAACAGCAGGATCACCTAAACCAAGCCACACAGGAACCATTTGAGGTTTTTTTTATTTTCCTCCTTTACAGCTCATCCAGACAGGTGTGTTGACTTGAAAAACAGAAAATCAAGTACCAGGGATTCAGAACAAGCTTGTAGTAGGCTGGCAATCTCACATCTTCATCTATACCTCAGGCTCCGATCTGTTGGCCTCCAACTTTTTCCTTTACTCATGCTTGAAAATAACAACCAAATGTTTGATTGCTGCAGTGCAACACCAGGATGAGCACCTGCATGCCAGTACAGAGGCTGCTGAAAAATCCTACCACTGCAGATGTGCTTTTACAATGTTCCATTTCCAGACTAGGAGCCAATGAACATGCATTAACTTCCTTCCAGAAAACTACTGACACTACAAGGCCTCTGAGGAGGCCACAAGCAGAAGATGAGACCACAATCAGAACAACAAATTTCTGCCAATCTCCAAAACACTTTGAGCTGTTGCAATGCAAACTAGTACAGACACTGAGTCAACTATTTTCACAGAGAAAAGCCAAATAGTTGCCCAATTCCTTAAGCACAATTTTATTTATATCTTTTTCCATACAGAATTTAATATTGTTCTTTATTAATTTATCTCCAGTTTCCTCTAAGTAAATCTTGGCTACTTTGCACATTTGGCGATAGTTTTAGCTCTTAAGTAATATTTCCACTTGCACTGATTCACTTAAAAAAAAAAAGGAAACAACAATTCGGTCCCAAACCACATTTTTTTAAAGACTGTCCAACTTCTCATTCTTTATATTGTAGTTTAGACATACTAATTTCATTTTTGTTCTATAAATTTGTTGGGAAATTTCTAATTGAAAAACCTAGAAGAAATGCAATCTTCTTGCTCCTTAAGAAACCTCTTATGGTTCTTAACATTTATGCCACTTATATCTTTTTGTAAACCTACTTGAAAAGGATCCTCAGGTCTTCTTGTTTAGTAACGCATCATTCCATCTCTGGGCGGCCACTGTGAATTCAGTAGCAACATGAACAAGTATCCAAGCATTGCCAAAAGTGTTCTAATTCTTGATCTGTTTCTTATATGCAAGTACATGCACAATATAAGTCTGTGACAATTGTCTCCAAGATGCAGATACCATGCAGCTTCGAAGAGCAAGAAGAAATCACCTTTGTATGTGTTTATAAAGCATTTCTGTTGTTAAAATCTTCTGTAAAGAAGATTAGGTTGAAGACTATTCTTCTGGCAACTATCCTAACGTTTATACCCTAGCAGCCACATAATTTCACTTCTCTAACAATTTCTTCAAACCTAAATCTTTTTCCCTACATAATGTTATATAATGAGAATTTTAAAGCACGTTCACAGTATCATCATTAAAAAAAAATATATATTTAGGTGCACAGAATTTTTTAAAAAGAATTATCAAAACCAGCTATGTACTAAATTATACCACTGCAGTATTTGCATAAGCAGCAGCACTTCATCATCACTGCTATTATAGTGCTGAAAATGCATCAGCAATTACTTTTATGTAAGAACAAAACTGTAGCTAATTATTTTAAGAATTTTTACAACAGCAGAGTATTCTGTGCAGTTGCTGGCAAAAGTTCATCCCTGACTGTTCAGCTGTAATTTGAAGGAAGGAATGAAGCCAGGAGTATCCACAACTGCAGTGTACAAAATAAAAATTTTGATCTTCAACTTTTTCTGAAGAACCACTCTATGAAATACCTTTTCAAAGAACCAAGAAGTGAATTTGGAGTCTCACCTTTCTTACACAAATGTATTTTAACATGTACAGCTTCCCAGAAGTCTTGTAAGAATCTTTCATTTCTCACATATGAAAAATTTTTGTTTCAGTTATCAGTAGTTACGTTTCTACATAAGCTCAGCTTTAAGTCTTCCTTAAACTACAGGTGATAAATTTCTGGAAGTACTAGGTAAAGACATCTGGCCTGACCAGTGTTTGTGGTACAGTGATGAATATTTAGGACTTTATTTCTTGGTTTCACCCATAAAATAACATGTTTAGGATGTTTTCTCCAGTTCTTTCTTGCAAGTACCTGCTTATTTTTTATTCCAATACTGCAAATTTTAAATAAGACACTATGACCTCTCAACAATCTATTTCTGGACAAGTGTTAAAAGATTACAAGTAGACAGTATTGGTTTCCGCTTCCATGAATTGTTATGTACAGCTAAATTTATTTCCTTGCCAATTTTTTTTAAACAAACATGGTAACTACCAGTCTCCACCTAAGTCCATCAGAAAATGTGGAGGACAGCTTCTTCAGTGTTATATGGGACATAACGGGGGCGGGACAGATAAGGGCTAGGAGATTGATATAAGAAGTAGGTCTTGCCCATGCTTCTCTCTTGCAGAAAGATAATCCATTATCTTTCACCAGCTGTCACCCATTTCAAAGATCTTCACAGAGCTCAGAAGGTAAATTACTGAAGCACATTTTCCAGTTAAGTCTCTGTCTTGTTTATTCTGAAGCTATGAAGCATATACTTGAAGTAAGAGCTACTCTTTCCAGTGTGCACAGTGACATATTACAGCCACTGACACAAAAGATTATTGCAGTAATGTGTGCACAAGCATGGGCTACTGTTTCAAAGACATCACTGCCAAGTGCCTTCTTTAAATACAAATAGGAAATAAGAAGTAAAAAGTCTGAATAATGAAACAGAAGAGGAAATTAAGGAACATGAGAGGGAGAGGTGATAGTTCCCAGCAGTTTTACACAGCAAGACCTAATAAAAAAAAAGTTACTGCCATTATTTCACTCACTATCTTCTCTTTCTCCTGAGTAGGTACCTCCTAAGAGGGATGCAATACACTGCAACTAGAACATAATATGAACAACTTCCATATATCCATCACAAACACAGCTAAGGGCCCCCAACCACAGCATATGAAACGACTACACAACACCCTGAAAGTTTCTTCTGAAAAAATTAACACACATTATAAATTGATCACACATACAGTCCTTGCCCCAGAAGGGTAATGGACCATTACATTATGTAGTACTGTCAATGAATGCCTTCATGACACAGCTGACAGTACATGTACTCAGGCAGGGATGTCTACCAGACTTCCAGGCATTTAGGAATCATGAAAATTTTGAAAAATTATTTGAAAATTATTTTCTCAGGAGTGTGCTGCAAGCAACATACTCAAAAACACAGATCAATTAATTGCATGAGAAGTCAAGTGTCACACAGCATACTCTATTAATGACTACAACATACCACTAAAGGATTCAGTTCTTAGGTTTTGTCCCATTTGTACATTAACTTCATGCTGATAGCACTATTTTCCACATTAGTATTGTTTTAAACACTGAATTTATTGTGCATTCTGGTTTGTTAATTGTGCTGTCACCAAGAAAGTATATCAGCATTAAAAATCATGTTGAAGTCCAACTTCACGGAAGTCATACAAACTTTTATTTTACAGAGGAAACAAAAAAACAGTATCTCTCATTTGATCTTTACAACTACAAGGAAGATTTGTTTTACCTTGTTGTTAGCAACTGCTTAGTCAGAGTCCTCATAATGTCAGATACAAGGATATTAGGAATTCCACCAGATAGTGATTGCTTTGTGATAATGAGAACAGATCTAGCAGAACAGCTGAACCTGTGTTGTTTGTAAAGGGTGATTCAGGCTCAGTCATACAGTGACTGCAGACACTTCTCACAGTTCCTGGAAACAAAGCTTTAAAGTACTTCAACTACTTTCTATCAAGGCTAACAGCTAGGCATACGGAAACCATAATTGGGAAAAAACAATACACATAAAATTCAGGTTCAAAGTTCTTGAAACCTGTTTTGGCAATTATATTCCAGGAACAAGGAAAATGCTGTTTTTATTAACTACACAGCAGAAAAACGTGAACAGAACTTAGTTTCCTGAGCCTAAAATTTAGTTAAAAGCTTGTCAATACTTAAGTTTAGACTACATGGTAAAACGCCAGCCAATCAAGGTAAATGTGCAAGATCACTAAAAATTTAATAGTAAATTTACACAAGTTACATCAACTTCTTTATTTGCAACAAGGTGATTTCTATTTCACATGGGGTTTTCTTCCACCCTGAGAGGTAAGAACAATAAATGTTTTCTATTAAAGCAACAGTGATGTTAAACAAACATAGATGTTAAACAAACATAGGAAAAAAAATATTATACTGAACCACACAGAATAATTTTAGGTTGAAAGAGGCCTCTGGAGATCAGAGTCCAAACTCCTACTCAAAGCTGAGATAATTTCAAAGTTAAATCAGGTCAGTCAAAGCCTTCTGCAGTTGAGACTTCTCTCCTAGGATGGAGAGATTATCACCTCTCCTGGTGTCTCTTACAGTGACTGAGGACCCTCAGGAGGCATTTCCCACCTCCCACCCCACCTTACACAGAATCAGAATTCTAACTAGACTACCTGTAGATTCTGTAAAAATCTGTCAGGGCACTTACGCTCCTTGTTTGAGCAGCCCAAATGCAGGCATATCCTTAATGCTGAGGATAATTACTGCAAAGACCTTTCCTAAGAGAAGTGAAGGCTTCTCCATCACTTTTTTTTTTTTTTTAAATTAAAACACCTCACACACCCCCTCAGAGCATCAGGTCTTTTGTCTTTTCAATTCAAATCAGACACAGTCAACTTCAAGACACACATGGACTTATTATTGCCAGCCAAGGTTGTAGACCTGACTGGCTCAAGCCTGACCAGTACAGCCCTGTAGGTACAGCACTACACTTCGTCCAATAAATCCTGCTGGCCTGCAATAACATACACAGAGAGATAACCACAGTTCAGTTGCCTTAATAACCAGTAAATATTTCTAAGGGTAAGATAAACACAGTCTGCGGGCCTGGTACAGCCTCCAGGTAGGTATTCCCACCACATGTTGTCCTGTATTATGTGATCTGGAATACCAGGCCAGCAAAACCACAGTTTACAAACAGCTGCTTCATGCTGTCATTATTCCAAACTTAAATATTAACTGTCCAGGAAGCTGAAGGCTGAACTGACTGATAATGGAAGCTTTCAGTTACCTAACAAAGCTAACACAATCAAACTTAATTCCTCTGTGCAGCAATACCCCGCCACATGACTAAGGCATTTTACACAAGCAGTTAAAGCTGGCCGCCTTCTCTGTGACACAACAGGCTAACTCACCTGCAACTTTTCAGAAGCTCTGACCTGAAAGATGAAGTGCTGTGAGCATAGGAAAAATATCACATTACCCATAAAAGGCAGAAGATCAAATACGAAAAACTCCAGGCTTCACACTGCATTTATAACCCAGTATCTACTGCTTACTAGCTATCAGTTACTCCGTTAGTGATATGGATCACTTTTAGCCACTTGCACACATCAAAAAAAAAAAAATCTATGAGACTTACACACAGGAGGCTGACAGAATAGTGATGTTTTGAATCACAAAAATTTTTTCCTTTTTTAATGTTACTTGAGAGGCTTGCAGGGCAGCAACGCCATCCTGAAAGGAACCACTGATAGTAAGTGCCTCAAAGAACATACAAAATAGAGAGAAAGAAAATGTGGACAGATGTTACATTTCCATTTCACTCAGACACACTTTAAGTGATCATAGACTACACAACAAAAATCCAGTTCCACAATTTAAATTTTTCAATGAAAACTTCTTACCCAAATACATGCAGCCATAGGGAAAAAAAAATATTTATTACTCTTCTTCTGATCCACAGTCCAAGAGTAGTCAAAAGCCTGCAGAGCATGCACACCAGGTGTGCATCTCCCAGCACTAGCAAGAGCCACATGACCATCATACATAGATGCGAGGGTGGAGGGAATGACAACACACAATAACTAATCCTATCAGAACTAAATTTAAAAACTAAGCATGCACTGTAAAAAGCAAACCTTTGGGAACATATTTCAAAATGATAATAAGCTCTTCATGCCTAAAGTCACCCTCCTAGTATTTCCGCTCTGCCTTACAGTAAAATAAAAGACAGTCAGAACACTCCTGCTCTCAGTATTGATAATCCAAGTCACACAGGCAGCAATAAAGCTGGCAGCACACAAAACAACTCTGAATAAGCCAACTTTTGAGGAAGGATGTTCAAAATTACCACCACAGAAGTCATACTGTAACAGCAGGAGAAATCCAAAGGCATGCAAGGCAACAGAGATGACCCATATCCACCCTCAAAGTATTTGCAGATCTCTGGAAGAGGTGGGGAAACCAGGGACACAGAATTCCTCAAATGGGAAAAGATTTCAGATTCCCTAGAAGTACAAATGCATTTTAAGCAGGACTTCACAAAACAATTTTCCCAGTTTAGTTTTATGCTGGAAGACCACTATAAACAGTGAAAAAAATTTTTATTGTATCTGGAATTGGTGCTGCTTCTGACCTTTTCTCTTCTCAGCCTCTTTGGGAATGACAGCTGTACATATTCAGCCCTCAATGGCACTGCACTTAAGCAAATTAAGACCTCCACTTCAGCCTTCAGTAATGCACACATTTTTTCAATGATCCATGACTCTCTGAAGACATACCTACCATTTTCCAAAACTCAAACTATTTTATATAGGCCTCAGTTTGGCCATCCAGAGTACTAGTCACATTTAAAGCTTCTGGGCATGGTCAGGTAATAGCAGGTTTCAGTGTTAAGACCCTGATGACATGAATTTCAACAGAAATTAAGATCTTGGGCATTTCAGGATGCCCAAGGTCTTAGCTGCCAATGTGCGCTACAAATCTGAATGCACTCTATCTTCAGACATGACTACTGAGGTCTATGAAAAATCAGGACTTAAGAAAACAGTGTGTAGTTTCCTAGTGGAAAAAGCTACATTCATTACGGTGAACAAAGATCTTTATAAATGAAAGCGTGCATTCTGGCGATCTGCATACGCTGATGAGGAAAATAGAGCAGAATATTTTAGTTAATACTAAAATATTAACTAATGTCTCCTAATGCAGACAGGTAAAATGAACAGAACACGTTGAACCATAGACTAAATGTACCGAGAAATTCTTAGACCTGGAAGAGCTCTTTAAAATTAAATCCCCTTCTTAAAAAAAAAAAAAAATAGTGGAGCTTCAGTGAGATGTATTAGCAAGCACAATACAAGCTCTTTGGTAACTACATTAAGAATATATTTGAATTCTCAAGTGTAGCTTATTAAAGACTTAGAAAATTAATCTAGACTGTTTAAAGCATTAGCAAAGGCAAAAAACAGTTACAAGCTTTAACAATCCCTTCTATTTTTCTAAACAGATTTGCTGGTGTTCCATCATCCTATTCATCTTTTCAGACATGGGTAATGATAAAGATGAACTCATACAATTTTTCCTAATCCTAGGCACTACGTTAACAGCTTAAATAACACTTATCTAAGCAATCATAAATTTCTAATTTCTCCTTTTTATAATACCCACCCAAACCCAGCTTGCACAACTTACCTCAAATTACAAGCAACGGATAAGTTTCAAAATTCAAGTATCTGTAGTACTTTAACATTCCTAAGCTATTTTACCTACATGAACATTTCCAAAATGCAAAACATTAAGAGAATCATAAAGTAAAAGCAACTTGATAAAAAAAAAAAACTAGTGAAACAAGTGTCTTCAATTCTGACTCATGCAGTTAAAGTCACTGGTTACTAGGAGGTGTAGAAGAAACTCCCACTAATTAATAATTTGCAAAAAAAAAGGTTTGACAATTCGATAAAAAAGTTCAGTGCACTGAACCATGAAATTTCCCATAAAATTTAAGTAAGTTCCCATGAAAGTTTAGTGAGCAAGCTGTGGGATGGAAGAGCAGACAGTGAGGTGGGTTAGGAACTGGTTGCAAGATAGAGTTCAGAGGGTGGTGATCAATGG
>JAOXOE010000441.1:36464811-36494630 GCA_028565055.1 Phoeniculus purpureus
ACAATCAGAATCACTCTGGGTTGGAAGGGACCACCTGATCATCCAGTTCCAACCCCCCCCACCATGGGCAGGGACACTCCACCCTAGACCAGGCTTGCCAGAGCCCCATCCAGGCTGGCCTGAAACAGCTCCAGGGATGGGGCCCCAGCCACCTCCCTGGGCAACTCATTCCAGGCTCTCACCACCCTCACACTGAACTTCCTCCTCACATCCAATCTAAATCTACCCATCTCCAGCTTTGCTCCATTGCCCCTAGTCCTGTCGTTACCCGCCATCACCAATTAACACCACCAATTGTTTTTCTGGTGCTGTTGCTTTATTTAAAAGGAAAGTTTAACATTTTCTGCATATTACCACTCTGACGACTAATTTTCAAGTAGTTGATTGGAGTAAAGGCTTTAGGGAGAAGAGAATGTTAAACATCCCATTACAATATCTGTCTTTCCTCTTCTTATCTGTTCCTGCAGATGGTGATTATCAGCATCTCCTTCAGCAAGGAAGAGATTATAAAGGAAACTACAGCTGGATGAAGAAATACTCATTTTTCTGCCTACCAATCACTCCAGTGCTCCCAGCCTCTTCAGTCTGTTTTACATTAGTAGAATTCGGGGATTTCAAGAGTTATTTCTGACTTACACCAGTCATAGGGAAGAATCAGGTCTAGTGCTGGGGAAACGACAGATGGGTGACAGATGATATTGAAGCCTTCTTTAACAGCTATGGAAGCTTTAGTACCAGGCCAGCACGTGCAGGATCATTTACGAGCGATACTGTAGGTATTCCAGAATGACTTGAAATATTTCAAAAACTCTTGCTAAGAATGAAAAGCCATTCATAAGTCTCTCATAAATAATGCTTCACAACAAGGCTTTCAGTTACAAAACACCTACCTGACTGAAAATCAACACTCAATGTGCATACTAAAAATGTACATAAGCTTGAAAACGTAGCTGAAGCTATTCCTCTTCTGTTACTCATCTATACCAGTTCCATATACTAAAAATAAATGTGATCCAGCTAAAATGAATTAAATGATCCATTTTACCAGTTCCTTTTTCCTGTGGCATATTTCAGTGGAAAAATACAGCCTCTTTTTCTGGGACTGATCTGATTTTAAAAATCCTCCAGGTTTTTTTGTGAGCAAAAAATGGAAGTGAATGGTTTCTCACTTACATATTTTCTGGAATAACTGTAGACCCGCAGAACTGAAGGTACAAAGTCCATATGGCTACTGGAAAGTTTTTTCAGATCCAATCAACTTAAGTCTTTAGGTCTTTTTTTTTTTTTCCCCCTGGCTGTACTCCAAGTAACTTAGTAACTAGTAGAAGGAGAAATTTTGTTACAGAATTTTGATGGCAACAGGAAATAGCTGTGTCACTGCTTTATGACTTCAGGAAAATCCACCCACAGATCATTTTGGAATTGAGAAGAATGAAGAAATATGGAGAATGCAAATAGCAATTGCAAACATAACTCAATAATTAAGACCCCCATGCTAAAACCCCCCCAAAAAGTGTGACAAAGGTGTTGCAAAGATCTAATTTGGAAACAGAAAAAAAGGTTAAGAAAAGCGTGAAGTTGCAGTCTTCTATTTGCTTTCTGCTTTAATAATGTTTGCATTAATAATCAAAAGGAAGACTCCACACAGGCTACAATGCTTAGCTAGAAGACCTAAATATATTCTATTTATTAAGAAAATTAGATTAAATTTCTAACCGAGAGAGAAGTTGATTAATGTGCAACAGGGGAGGAGTTTTCTAAGGATTCAGAATGCAAAATATAATTCAATTGACTCTGAGAAAGCTCATGGTAAGGAGTTCCAGAGGTACATTGTAAGAAAGAGTTAAACACACCTAAAAGCAACACAACTGTTTTACATCTTGTTGTTATCATAGACTTTCCTTCCTGGAATTATTTTTTAGGAAACTGTTACCTTTCCAGCTCAGTTTGTATTTGGCAATAGTATAAGAAATGCTTTCTTGCCAAAAGCAGCGTAAATCTACAGCTGTCAACCAGACCATTCTGGGAGCCAGAGGGAGTCTGTCGGTGGGGGCTATGTTTGATGTCTTTGAGTGGTATAAATCCCAGTATTAAAACTAGGAACAGCTAAGTCATCGCGGGTGTGACATTAGCCGTGGTGGGAAGTATGTAGAAAAATTCTGCCGGAAAAAAGTCTCTGCTCTTTTGGTGATGAATGCTAGAACTCTGCTTCAGCTTCCAGAGAGCTAAGTCTGCTTCAGCTCACTGGTAATGCACTAGCTGAACAAGGGAGTTTCACTAATGCTCCTGTCTTTGCACATAATGATGAGTGAAGTGGGAGGGAAAAAAGGAGGCAATTGCTCATGGAGAAGTTCTGGGAAGGGCTGAGAGCTGGTCATTTCCAATTTTCACTAAAATGCTTTCTCATAACAATAATAGAATAAAAGAGCAGCAAAGCCATTTGGCAGCCTTCTTTCTGCTAAGCGGATTCTGCCAGTAAGTGCTTTTGTTGTGAGTGCATTGGTTTTGCTCTTGTAAGTACCTAAATTTTAGTGATGGTATAACCAAACATTTTGAACTGAAGGTGAGGCAAACTGGGAAATTAAAATATTTTTCATACTTGACAAAAAAACCCCCACCAAAATGAAAGAAACAAAAAGTCGTTATGTGCGTTAGTAGAGATTTTGAGGGACAATACCAGTTCTGGCTGGTTTTCTTTGCAGGACTTAGGGGTGCCATCAGGCAAAGAAACCATGCTCACTTCTTCCAGCCTAGGTGCGGGAGGTTCCCAAACACATTGATTTTGCACTCAGCCTTTTATCTTACTTGCATAGTTTTCTTACTCGTACATTTTATGTCTGTTCACCTGAAAGAAGGCAACTTGCCTCTCTGTTGTTGTTTCAAGAAGTCACACTGATCAGTGTGTTTCCTGATTACAGGCAGTTTTATAAAAGGAGCCTGAAATGGACCACATCAAATTAAGGGGCTTCCCATTCCATTCATACTTGAAGAGGAGCATTAACTGAAGTGGGCAGCTGGTTCCATCAAAGTCATTATGAGGCCACTTGTTTGTCATTTTTTTGGATTTTTTTCTCTGTAATTTGTCTGAAAATGACTGAAGTGTAAGGAAGTAGGGGTTTGGATAAGGTCATTGTTGTGGACATCTGGAACAGAATGTCATTATCACATTTAGGCAACACCACAGCTCATTTTAATTTCAGTTCTGATTTCAAGTCCATGATAACATAATGAAAGCTTCGGCTGAATGATTCAGTCTGTTTAGGCACGTGGCACTGTTGAAAGAGCAACAAATCACAACACAAAACTCCCTTCAGACGTGTGCTTCTTCAAGGAACTTCAAGAGGAGTGGGAGCAGTGGTACAGAGATGCTAAAAAGGACAAGTATTTGTTGAAAATTTTTACATCTTGCAAGTGGCAGTACCATGTCTTGCTCTCTGTACAGCTGCATTTTGTCCCTTAACAGTGTTGTGTTCCTGCAACTTCACATCTGCCAGACTTGGTCGGATCAATCTTTGTACAAAGTGTGAAAAGCATCCCATTGCTAGAGGCAAATTTTTGCGCCTGAGTTGCTGCTAGACTGAGATTATCTGGCTTTTTTTTTTTTTTGCTAGATGCTCTGGCACTGTGGTTCAGCCAAACTCATAGTACTGGTTGCTGCAGGGAATAAGATGCATTTGAGGTGATACATCCAAAAAAATAAATAAGAAATAGAAATGTCTTCCTTTTTCTTAGCTAATGTGTAGGATTATTTCTCTTGGGTTGCTGAGAGTGGCACTGTTACTCATAGTGCATTTGAAATTAATACTGCAGTTTTGTTTGGGTTTCTTATGTCTTGAGAGGAATTTCTGGAGATGAAAAATAAAACTCCAGTCTTCTCTCTTGAACCTTTAAAAATCTGTCACTGACTTTAATAGGAGTGTTCCCATGGAGATGAGCACAACTAAGTCTACCTACGAGGAAATTAACTAATCTGCTTTCGATGAAATATTTCTGCATTTTGTGTTAGTGTTACTTCAACACACGCTTCAATCTTCTGTGACAAAGCACTCCTTGATTTTCAGCAACTCTATAATCAAAACAAAATGCAAACTCTATTGCATTCTCTTCCTTGGTTCTTTCTTCACAAAGGACAATCCATCAGTAACCTTTTTGTGAGAAGTTGAAACCAGAATTATATTCCACTCTATTTCTGGTATACAGGCAGAGCTTAAATAGCATTCAGGGGGAAAATGCAGTCGTACACAGCCCTAAAAGCAGCAGGAGGTACTGTGTACCTTTACTCCTTCAGTAATGACAGTCTGGCAAACCATTTTCAGCTGATGGCTCTTTATTATAAATTTCCAAGCAGATATGGGACCAAAAGGGCGGCTTCATTTCACCCACAGGAGCCTGGGACAGTTTAAAAATGGCTGTCCCAACTTCAGCATCAAATATCCTGAAAAGGTGCTCCTGATAATTCTCGCTTTTCTGTTTGATAAAACCTCTTCCAGTAACAAAGCGATTTTCCTGACCACGTGCAAAGAAGACAATTTGCTCCTATTCATTTGCTCTGAATAAAGGTTTCACCCAAGCTTCAGGCTGATCATGGCTGCACCGTCACACATCCAGAGGCACTCAGTCTGGACTCACGTAACTGCCACTGTCTTTAGCTTCCTCTTACCGCATCTCAGCAAAGACCTGTGCAAAAACCCTCTCTCTTGCTTGCTAGCAACTTCCAGTATTTGCTACAACATCTAAAGTAAATTAGAAGGGACCTGAACTTGACAGCAGTGCATGAAAGTGTGAATGCCACCGCTAACTCCCCTTCGCCTAGCCTCCACCAGTACCCCACCCCACAAGAAGTATTTGATCCTCACTTCCCATCTCCTTGCTGGGGACTGACTCTCTGTCATTTTCCACATTGATTTCCTTCCGGTCAGAAGTAGCAATGAGCTGCTTACCCTTTGGCAGCAAGTGCAGCAGGAGTGGGTGGTGGCATGTACCTGGGCTTCTCAGAGGCTTGTGGAGATCATGAAGTCTGCAGGAATCAAGTGGAAGAGTGGACAAAAAGCCGAGGAGGACTTTGAGGAACTGAACATGCACCTGCTACTGTGGAGTTGGGACCTGCGTAGTAGTTGGTGGTACTCCTGAGTGGGTGGTCTCTGAAGAAGCAGCAACAAGCCCTGCTCTTCAGTTTCAGTGAAGAAGAACAGGACTGCTGTGCCCTGCACAGGTCTCCATCTGAATCCATCTGGCAATAAAAGCTACCCGCAGTCTTGTTTTCTTCTTGGCTCTATATAGTTGTCTCCATACAATGTTGAAATGATCTGTGCATTGTAGAGTAACTTGAAGTTCTGAAAATCAAACTTGTGATGAGCTGACTTTGTTGGGATTTCACCTTCACAGACAAGACCATATGCAGTTGCAATTCCTACTAACATGGGGTTAGGGACTGTGTTTGTTAGGGGGTGTCACAGTGTCAAATGTACCTTGTTTTTAGTGACAAAGAAACTGGCATTGATTACTACATGATGCCAAGACCCTGCAGTCCCAGGTGAGGAGGTCCTCCAACCAGCAAGCACCACGGGAGGCACAGCAAGGAGAGAGTTCACCAACTGTGAGCTGTTTCCCTTCTGTGAGATATAAGGGAGGTATACAATGTAAGAGGTGGCAGGTCTTGTTCTGTCACTGTTAGCTGGGATGGGGAAAAGCAAAAATTAAGACTCTGCAGTGGCCATTGCCACAGACCGAGTCCTCAGACTGGACAGTCCAAAAGAGCATGAAGTGCTGATTACTCTCTGATTGTTCTGATTCTGACTTTGGGTTTATCTGGTTTAGAGAAAAAGAGGCTGAGGGGTAACCTCATTTTTCTCTACAGCTTTCTGAGGAGTTGGAAAGAGAGGTGCTGAGGTCTTCCTGGTGTCCAGTGATGGGATGCATGGGAATGGCTCAAAGCTGCAGCAGGGGAGATTTAGACTGGACATTAGGAAACATTTCTGTACCAAGAGGGTGATCAAACACTGGAACAGGCTTTCTAGAGAGGCGGTTGGTACCCCAAGTCTGTCAGTGTTTAGGAGGCGTTTGGACATTGTCCTTACAAACAGAGTTTAACTTAGCCCTGAAGTGATCAAGCAGTTGGGCAAGGTGATTGCTGTAGGTCCTTTTGAACCGAAATAGTTCTATCCTGCCCTGTCCTATCCTGTCTTGTCCTGTCCTGTCCTGTCCTGTCCTATCCTATCCTATTCTGTCCTATCCTGTCCTAGTTCTATATGGATACTGCTTCTGTTTCTGACAATAAGCAGAAGGGTGAAGCCTCAGCTACAGCAAATTGCCATGACTTCATTGGAGTAGATAGCAAACTGCAGAAACTTGGTGTGTCGATACCTAAAGCCCCCAGGGTTGATCCTCAACTGGTAGAATCAGTCATAACTTCATTGCAACCCACTGGTGTCCAGCTGACCCTGAGATTTTGCTATTGATTTTGCTGGGAGTAGGACAAGACCAAAACTTAATTTTGTGATGGTCTGGGAACATTATGTCAAAACATCCATTGTTATTGCAATTAACTGCTGCCTGTCCTGGCCCAGGCTGTCTCTTTCAATCATTAAAATGCTGCATGCTGATCTATGATTTACCCTGTGGGTGTGAAAATCTGCACTGACATAATATATGTAAAATAGAAGGGGTTTGACTGTTTCAGGTTTCATTTAGGTGTGTAGCCTATGGTTGCCTCAGGTAACACTGAGGTACTACTTAATCATGATAACATGATTAAAATGCAAATCCACATGCCTTCTTTGAATACATTTACTCTCTGAACCATCCAGCTGGGTGTAGTTTCTAAGAGGAAATGCAAAGTAGTGACAGCAAGCTTCAGCTTGAATAGAATCTCAGCAACAGCTTCCAAATGTGATCACTCTGTTGTAGTAGAAAGTTGATGTTATCTTTTTAAATGTGTGAGGAGTCCAGGTGTTGTGTGTGATCCTCACTCCTTGTATTACAGAATCACAGATCACAGAATGGCAGGGTGGGACAGAACCTTTGAAACTCATCTGGTCCAAACACCCTGCTCAAGCAGGGCTGCCTAGAGCCAGTTGTCCAGGCATGCAGGCAGTATCTCCAGAGATGAGCATTTCGAGGAATGGAGACTCCACAATCTCCCTGGGCAATGTGTGCCAGTGCTGAGTTACTCACACAGCAAAAGAAGTGTTTCTTGATGCTCAGATGGAAACCCTTAGTTCTCAGTTTGTGCCCACTGCCTCTTGTTCTGTAACTGGGCACCACTGAAAAAAACCAGGCTCCATTCTCTTTACACTCTTCCTCAGGTACTTGCTAACGTTGATAACATCCTCTCTCAATTTTGACTTGGACTTCATGTAGGCAGACTCACGTATCTAAAGGGCCTGTAGCATCTTGCTGAGATGAAGCCTGGTCAGACTGGCCATCTCCCCTCTAGCTTGATTAAATTTGCTGTGAGTAGCTGAGGGGCACTCACTGGCAGTGAACTTGGCAGTGTTAGGTTTATCATTGGAAATGATTGTACAGGTCTTTTCTCACCTAAATTATTGTATGATTTCAATGCAGTTGGCATGCTGTCTCCTGGCTGCAGCTCGGGTTAAACCCTGATGTCTTGCAAGCCGACAGCTTGTTCACTCTGCATCTCCTCCTGCCTACTTCATTTCCCCATGAGAGTAACTCTCGAGGCTCCAGCAAGGGTTTGGTTCATTTTCACTACCTTGAGGCAGGGCTGTGGGCCCCATTCACCACAAAGTTATAAGCCCTAATGGTGTTTTAATGGCTCTTTCTCATTAGTGTATGACCATGCAGAAGGGCATTTGTATTCCCATTGGGACACAGCTAAACCTCCAGCAGTTCTGCTTGCAGACTATTTCCCCCACCACACTGAAGGAGAGTGGCCAGGTTGAGAAGCCCAGTCCTTTAGACTGCAGGGTGGGCATATATCCAACATCTATCCTATAAAACTTCTCATTTTTAAGAAAATCAAATACACCTTGGGAAAGCACCAGGTGTAATCTACATGTGAATGACTTATGATGAAAAAGAACCAGAAACTTGGAATGTGGAATGTTTTGATGTTATGCAGTTCAGATCCTGTCCAAAATAGGGCACTGAAAACAGAGGAGTATCACTGCCACACAAAAGCTGAGGGAAGCAGAAGAGTGTCTTTTAAAAATGAGCAAACCTGCTGTTTTGTAGCAGAAGCAATCCAGCTAGATCCGCAGTGTGAGCATGATGAGGCTGGGTTATTAGCAGTCACTGGTTTGGAAGCCCTCAGTGAATAAATATACTGTTTCAGGATAACAAAGAGAGCGTGGTATCTGCTTCATCAGTAGTCACTGCAAAAGTGAGTGATAAATAACAGGAGCAGTCCATGAAGAACTTTACTAATGCATGCAGTTTTCTCAAGTTTGCTGTAAGGAGTGGGCAAGAAGACTGCAGTCCTAAAATAGAGGAAGAAACCAATCACATGATAAAGCAGTCTCTGGGCTATGATTAGTCAGAAGGGACTGATATTGGCTAACTGTGCTACGATTTAAGACACGGCTGAGCAGAACTCTGGAGATCAGATCACTGTTAATCATGTCAAATAGTCAGTACTGATCCCAGATGGAGATGGTTCATGAGCAGCAGAACTAAGGAACTTTTTTCCAGTGGATCTGTGCCTTACAAATTAACACTCATCCCTCTTCTCAACCTCTGTATTATTTCCACAGCAGCATCCTCAGATCTGTTCTGCATCTAGCACCCCTATACCTTTCTCAGCCATGCTTCCCATGCCTCTGCCCTCCAGCCCTGCAGCGTGCCAAGGTATCTATCACTTCCTTCTGGCTAATCATAGCATTTCCAGTTCCACTTTTGCTCCTCACCTATCTCCTGTGGGCTCTGAATCAAGTGTTGTGAGCATCCTGGCTGTGTTTCTGCCAGACCCAGCTAGTGCAGGCTCAAGGCAATCTTGCCTTTCTCCCTGGGAGGCTTCAAATGCAGCATCTCTTCTCGGCTAAATCACCCATTTGCACAGAACCTGCAGGAAGAGAGTGTCTTAGCTATCTCTGTGCTTTTGCCGAATCTGGGAGAAATTTCGTTCAGTAGTTAGTAGTGCAGATGGAATACAAGGCACATAAGCAGAAAACAGGTTGCTAAGGAAATCGGAAATGACCAGAACACCAGGTGCCTGAGGAGCTCTGACCATGACTTAGAATGACAATAGCAGAAATTCCTGCATGATGAAGAAGCAGATGAAGAACACCCACAGAAATACCTTTGAGGCTTTGAAGAACTCAAATCTCGATAGAGACATCACAGGAATGCTAAGAAGGGTTTGAGATGTTGATGAGTGTTGTATGAGTTAAGAAATGTGTTGGTATCTACAAGATATATACAACAGAGGGAAGATGACACAGAAGCAGCTGAGGATTAGCATGCAGTGTGATGGATATTTGGCATTTGAAATCCAACTCAGTGTCTTGCAGAGGGATATGATATTGCTGAAAGTGGGTACAAAAAGCTGATAGGAAGAAGCAAAAGATACTTCTTTTGTGGCTTGCCAGACACAAAGGGGCCAAGTAGACGTTCTAACAGCATCTTACAAAATGGCTGTGACGGGAAGGTAACAAGTGGGACTAAGAGTCCAATAAAGAACAAAATGTGAGATTTTAGCTATAAAGAACACAGTTGCAGAAAGGCAGAGGGATGTTTTAATGAGCTCTTTAACAGAGAAATGGTCAAAGGTGAACAGTAAGTGGCCATTTTCCAGATAGCTGAGACGTTTGCAGCAGAAATTTTGAAAAAAAAGACACAAAAGATGGTTGGGACACTCAAGACCAAGAAGACATCAGGGCATAGATAGTTTCTGCTGAGTTACTAAAAATGGGTGGTAGAGATGAGATGAAAGCCTTTACAAGCTATTTTTATTGGCTTGGAGGTTTGAAACAATAATGGAAGGGTTGACTGTGACCTAAATTGCGTGCTCAGCTGGGACAAAGCTGGAAGACTGGAGTGTGAAAACATCAGATCCCTTGCACCAAGGAGCTAGTCAGGCTTTCCTGAACACAGCTCATGGGACAGTATGAGCTGGTTTTGCTGCCAACAGCCCTGGAGTTCTTTCAGCCAGTGCCCTGATCTGAACATGCAGCGCTCTGGGCTCAGGCTAAGCAAAGGGATACACAAGCCCTGCACTGTCACCCCTACTGCTGAGGCTGTTGTTTTAATATATCTTCTTGTGTCCGTTTCTGGAGAGCATGCAAGTCTCTTCTGTCTTCTAACCCTTGTCACTCAGCCTCAAACACTGCCCAGACAAAACCACATTATCCAGAGCAGCCAACTTCCTGAGCAGCCTCTCCTATATGAACATACATTTTCTGTGTCTTAAAGATCCCTTAAATGGAAGAACAGCATAGAAACCTACCCATGAGATTTAACCCAGTCCTAAACCAGCATTTATTCCACCACTGCTTTTGTTCTGTGCTGTAATCTCAGTATCTCTTTGGGTCCCCTCCAACCCCTAACATGCTATGATCCTATGATAAAATATATCTTCCACAGGCCATATGATAGACTCTGCATTAAATACCAACAACAGTGGTGTTATTTCTCCCAGTTTCATTGCAGCTACATACAGTGCTGATGAGCTCAAAACCTTTCTGAATAGGATTCCCAAATTCTTGGCAGCATATTGCATGACAGTGCCATTTGCAGCTTGGCACTTCTTCCTAATTATTGTTTCACATTAGTCATCAACATTAAAGCCCATCTCTCCTTTATTGGCTTTAGGTCAGAGACTGATGCCCTGATTCACTTTGAGAAGCACCCAACTCTACAAATATTCCTTCTGACATTCAAGGATCTCTAGTTCAGTTTGCAGAGCAGGTGGCTATGAAACTGTCATTTGCTTGTACATACAATAACTACGTCAAAAAAATTCTGGTATGCAATTTCATGGTCACCTTTCAGAACGGAGCTCTGTTGCACACAGATCAGTTCCCTTCCTACTTATTCAATCCAACTATTATCTTAACCCACAAATTTTGGTAGCTAATATTTCATATCCCAACCTAGCAATTTAAAAATACAAGGCATTGCAGATAATTAAAGTCTTAAAATCAAATGCTTGCTGGTTTGCTCATGTCCTATCCTCCCCTCATAAGCTGTTTTTAAGCCGCTTGTCTATCTAACTAAAAGCTTTATTGCATTATTGTAACACGGCCAATAGTTAATTAATCTTTAACTTTTCTCTTTATGAAGTGCTTTTTAAAAATCTTGGCACAAAATACCTTTTCTATTTGTCTCTCACTATCATCCCAATAGCAGCTTTGAAACTGCAGCAAATTAGTTATGCAAGACTTACGTTTCACATCATTTGTCTCATCATTGTAAATAAGGCACTGAAGCGCTGATTTACGAGGACCTGTCTCAAACAGATTACTGCATCCTTCAGAAATAACAGTATTTTCTTCCCAAGACACATTGACGTTGAATTCCCAACCCCCAGCCCCCACCCATACTTGCCTGTATTTTTCTTTTGGGAACATTGTCCCACTCTCGTAGGATTGGTTCGAGTATTTTTGAACTCTGTGAATTCTACACTGACTGGCTTCTAACCGCCTCTGATGTCTTTCGCCTTTTTGTTGGGCTGGTTGGCAAGTTCAACCAGCTCTGCATTCCCAAGGCAGACAAAAACCAACAGACCTCTGCAGCTTCTGTAATCCTTCCCCTCAGAAGTGCTGCTGAAAGGCTGAGGAACACCAGCCTTCATCCTGGCAGCATGTGCTTGCTTAAGCACCCTTTATAGGTACTTCAGCGGCTGGGACATATGGTGCAAAACGTGTGCTGGCAAATAATTTCCGACTGTCACGGTCTTTAGGCCCTGAGATATGTCATTTGGTGGCTTCGGCAGGCACAATGCAATGTCCCGTGGCAACTTCCTTTCCTCTAACTTACATCAACTTGAGCAGAAGAAAAACAGCAGCAGCAGATATATTGCAGTATAGTTACCACTCTTCAATGCAGAAGGTTTTCTTTTAAAATTACATTTGCCCTTTATCTTGTATCTTACTTGTACCTGTCATGTCAACAGTCACCAGCTAGGGGAGGGAAAGAAATGCAACTCCAGACAACCCAGCAAGCAAAGCTGTGATGGGATAATTTTTACTGAGGAAGTTTCTCTACTTTGCAGTGATTCAGCAGCAGCTGCCATAAAATCTTTAAATATTTTAATTTTGTTTTGTTGGTGGAATAAATAAGGAGTTAACACTCAGAACAAAACCACACCACCCAGATTATTCAGATTGCTAATAAAGCTAGCAGTTTACTGCTCCAACAAAAGTAATGTATGTAGGAAAGCAGTGAGTACAATGAATTCATACTTGGCCTGATGTGAGCATCCAAGAATACTGAGTGACCTGAGCTGTAAAGCAAAAGCAACTTAATGTTTGCTTTTAGAACACTACAAAGCATATTAAGTGCCCTGAAATGCTTTTTGCGCACAGGGCAGAGGGAGGGCTCCCAACAGCTGCTTGTGGCCTTTGGCAGTGTACAGAGCTCATCCTTCACTTTGCTGGGAGTGCTCCCTCTTCATCCACTCCAAGCTGGCTGAGCTCCGTAACAGTCAGTAAAACGCCAGTCCCCTTCCAACCAGGATGCTGGCACAGTGTGCCATGTGACACAGGGATGACAGCTTGCATGTGTGGTGTGCATGGCTAGCACACTGTGCTGGTGTGCAAAGGTGGGCTGCCGACCCCTGCCCTCCTGTGCCTGCACTAGCCCAGCTGCTGGAGCCTCTCCTGCCTCCTCATGGGCTGTGGTGCCTGAAGGAGCTTTCTGGTCCTGCTTTGGAGAAGCAGGAACAAGCAGGAGGTGCCAGCTAAGGTGCTGCTTCTTATTGCGGGCTGTAGCTCACAACATTGCCATAGCAGGTCTGGTACTGGGAACAGCTTGAGCCCTGGAGATCTTGGAGCCACATCTTCACTCATGTGACCTAGAATAGCCTCCTTCCCTACACCTACTATTTCAGCTTGAGGAGAGCAGCAAAGGAAACTAAAGCTCTTAACGGGAAAGATGCTGGGCTGAGGCTCCTGTAACACAATGGCTGCTGCAGACCAGCAAGGGCAATTGCTCAAGTTCTGCTTGTTCTTAGGTCATATGCCACCAAGAACTGGCACGGTCACATGCACTTGTGGCTCCAGAGCAGTGGAGATCCTTGAGAGTCAGGGTATACCTCAGCAGGCAGCAGATCAGTTTTTCCAGTCTGAAGATGGACATCTGTGCAGAAGGGAGATAGAATAGACTGAGTCACCACCCCATTGCCAGCTCACCTCCTGAGGACTCATGCCTGTGCATAGGAAGGAACAGTGTGGCTGTAGAAATGGAGGTGTGCACAGCAGCTGTACCTAGTGGACTCTGGGTGTAAACCCAAGCTGCAGCTGATCTGTTGAGACTCTCTGCTTGCTGGAGAGAGAGAGGCTCCTCCGAGGATTGATTGGGACAAAAACTCAATTTCTGTTTCTCCTCCTCTGTGGACCTGGAGGAATCCCACTTCCTTGGAGTGTGTGTCTGTGTGCAGTACACAGGCAGGCCAGCCTCCACAGATGCTCAGAAACTCTTCAAACATTAATCTAAGCAGTCAAAATCTGCAGGTAGACACAGAAGGACATAGAATAAAAATATGGAAATACGTAATAGATAGCAAAGAAAGCTACAAAATATTTAATAAGCTGTTTGAAAGTGTGATGGTTACCTCAACCAAAAAGGGGCAGCAGTGTGGTCTTTCGCTGCAGCAATCACAGTGTCAGAGCACTTGAAAGGTGGTAGCAGTGAGCATGTGCAATGCAGTCGAGTCATGGTGGGGAGAAGCAAAGAGAAAAAGAGGGTGTGTAACGTTCAGGTTTTGGCTGAACAGCACCACACCTTCACCAGCAAGACCTTCTCCTGCTGCTCATCGCTGTGTTGGGCTGGGTCATAGTGCTCTGTCCCCATGCTTGCTAGCATGCTTGTTTGTAGGTCCTCCACCCATTTCATGGCGAGACCAGGCAGGGACAGGAGCAAGGGAGGCAGAAACTGCTGTTGTGTCTCAGGGCCAGACAGGAAGCAAACAGGGGCAGGGAGGGACTGCAGAAGCTCTGCTGCCAGAGGCAACATATCCTGCATCCCTAGGCTTGACAGGGCAGTTTGACAGAGAGGTGAGGCACAAGGCAGGTGAAAATATCTGGGTTTTCTTCCGCTTGGTGACAGAGATGTTTTGTGATTAAACCAAAAGAATTGTTTCATAGCAATTGGAGTGACAATTAGTGACGATGGCAGGCAGCTGCTGTACTGTGACCATGGCTTATTAAGCTAATCATAATTGTCTCCCTGTTACCTTGTGCTCCTCCCTGTCTGTATGGGGCATCCATCTGTTGTCACTTGTTCTGTAATTAAACCAGAAGCTCTTTGGGGCAGGGACCATCTATTCATTATGTCTTGCACAAGGGGGTCCCAATCAAAGCCTCTAGCTGCTACTCCAGTGCAAATAAAGTGGCAATAAATAAAGGGAAATACACTGCTTCTCTTCCAGTTGAATACCAGCTACAGTTTGGAAAGCATTACTGCTAATGAGACATGGCTTGTGTGAGGGAAATGTGCTTCATCGGAGCACAGAGAGAGGCATTTTACTGCTGGCAAAGGCTTGAGGGTCGCAGTGAGACCCTCCTGTGACTGCAGCATGCCAGCCCTGACACCTCATTCGGAGGGTGAAGGTTCATGGAGTAGAGCTGAGGGAATGTGCCACAGGTTGCTCACCCGCTGGGCCAGGGGAAACACAGGAGCTGTAACCCTAGGTGCCTCCTTCTCACAACCTTGCTCCTCAGAGCCATACCCTGTGCCACCTGCTCTTGAGGCATGTGCCAGTAGTATCCTGTGTGCTGATGTGTTTGTGTGTGTGTGTGTGTGTGTGTGTGTGTCTCCTGCCAGCAGGACATGGGAAAGGACCTGCTGTGAGGCATCCAGCAGCTGGGGAAGCACAGAGCACCACACAGCCACAGAGACTGGTTCACTGAAGCCAGTGGTGCTGCTCTGTCCTGGGACAGCATGTTAGCAATGCCAGGACTCCGTTCTGATGGGGCAAGACATCAGAAGCCTTAGCATCAGGTCAAAGTGGTATAAAAACCTCCAAATGAGGACTGCAGGGGAACACCTCTGTGTAGGCAGTTCATCATTCACATCTTGTCCTTACAAAGGATCTTTTCTAGGTCCCTATAACAGTATATTGCTTCACTGCTGCATGCTGATCTGTAAATAAAAGCCCTCACTGGCACTTCATACTTCACTAGGCATCAAGCTTCAGATGTGCCAATACTCTTACTTTATTTGAATTATTCGAATTTGCTGCAATTAGCTCTTTATTGCAAGCACCATGAGGCCAGGACCTATCTCTTTCTCCGCTTTGCTCTGAGGTGCAGCATGAAGGGGTTCTACACAGGGTGGGCACAGCAGCAGCCTGTGCAGCACCCCCTGTACAGGCATCACCCCTGGCACTGAAAACAGAGGCTGCCTTTGCCATTACTCTCGCTCCCTGCAAACGAGCTGAAAAAAATAATTCTCCACTCCCATAAAAGAACATTGCCAGCCCACTCCGAGAGCCCGGTGCATGTTATGAATATTAATACAGAGGTTTGGTGGAGAAAATAGCCCGAGTGCCCTCTAGTGACATGGGATATGTGTCATGGAGCGGCAGTGGGGATCAGTGCACTAGGGTGCAGAGATCTGGCTGAAGGGTGGTGGTCGGAGCCCAGGGAGGCCTCAAGGGGTGATTTGGGTGAAACAGCTTTGCAAGAGTAAGGATTTATAAAAATAACCTATTATCTTGCCACTATATCCTGCTGGAAACACTGGCTGTTCATGCCAGCTATGCAACTGGTACAAGCTGACCACCAAGAAAGCTTGCCCATGAGCTACTGGTGCTGTGCCTGACCTGCCTTTTTCCAGCTGCCCTGGCTCAGCAGGAGCAGTCCTGTTTACCCAGCTTCTCCAATTCTTCAGCTTTTTTCCTGCCTTGAATTCACACTCCCCCATGACACTATATTTTCCATGGAAACCAATGATAAAGTCACAGACAAATGCTCCTTGAAGTTCAGTCACCAGCTGCCCTTTCAAACCAATGAAGCAAGAGAGGAAGCTGGTGGTACCTTACCCAAGTCCCCTTGTCCCTGCACCCTCAGGACTCCAAGACAAACCCCACTGCCCCAAGCACAGGCATCTCCCCCCTCCCTCCATTCAACCCTGAGCACAGCTAGGGTGAAGAAATTTCTAATCATTGCCCCTTGTGTGGGGTGTATCTGTCCCAGACAATTTCATGTTTTGGGGGAGATTTTGGCATGTCTCTGCATTTGTGTTTCTCTTTGGCTTCCGTGTGGAAACCCATTTACTGGAATACATCAAGTGAGGAGATGAACAGCTGAGAAAATTGATGGTGTCCTCAGCTGGCAGTTCTCTCTGCTTGCAGGCTGGACCAGCACTGTCAATGCTAAGAAGAGGGAGTCAATTGAAGTGGACAGCCTGAGTGCCAACACACCTTCCTAATCCAGTATGGGTGCTTGGAACAGAGAGGCTGTAATGCAATAGTGCAAATTATCATCATAAATCCAGTAAAAATAATAAATATTATCTTATACATTACAGCTGGGGTGATAATGCCAATTGTAATTATTGCTCTTATGGCAAAGCAAAACAGGAACAAAACACCAGTGAGTGGATCCTGTAAACAGTCCTTGGCCCAAGTGTCCTGGAGTGCCAGCACACAGTCCTGTGCCGCAACAGAAGGATGGGGATGTTCAAAGCAGCCACCCATGGTTCCTCGGGAAAGTCTGCAGACTGTAACCTGTTCAGTCAGACATAAGGGATTGTCTGATGCACTCTGAGCGTTCTGATGGTTTTCCATGTTTTGTTTTAAAAATGAGCTCAAAATTAGCAAGAGCTGAGTGGATCATTATTCGGCTTTAGTTTGATGAAGGATGAGGCTTTTAATATGTAGGGCTGGTTTGGAGACCTTTGTCTTTTCTGTGGCTTTTTTGCAGAGCATTTTAAAAGCACTGATTTTCAACCATGCAGCAAACGCCCCCCAACATCAAATCCAAACAAAAAAATATCTTTTTACCCTGTGAATTCTGATTGGGAAGACATAGCCAGTACATGCACTTGATTTATAGAAAAGCATCCTCGCAGCTCTGACCCCTTGAATACTGCAGCTGCATTGTGAATATAATTTTCCAAGCCCTGCCTGCCCATGAGCGACCAGGCTGTGACTGTTGTGACCACTGGTCTGGCTGCACCCCAGACTGGGTTTCTGCAGGGTCAGGAGCAGTCAGCCTGTCACTTCCCAGCCATGGGGACTGCACAGCAGCACTTTATGCCCTTGAGCTGCTGCCTACTGCAGCCTGAGTTGCACTGCAGAGAGGAACGGGCAATCACTGCTGCATGTCTGTGCCATAAACAAGAACATAAATCACCCCAGCAGCAGCTCAGGAGCTTGTCACTGTATTTATCCATCCTTTCCAGCAGAAACCCTACTTCCAAAGGGCCATTTTCCCCACCCTTATCCAGCCACCTTTGCAGTGTTTTGCTCAGCACAAGCTGAGGTGGTAGAGGATTTTCCCTGTCTGCTGCAGACCCTGCTTTGCTGCAGCAAGAAACCACAACTGTGACCTCTGGGTGCAACAGGAATCCTCACAGCAGCCCTATGTTGTAACCACATTGGGGCAGGAATAGCACTGGCAATGCTTCTGGCCACTTTCTGCCTGCCAGATGTTATGTATTTCCAGGATGGTTCTCCCTCTGTAATAGTTAATGAAAACAGTGAATTAATTGAGCAATACGATGCCACCAGGCTGTCTGTTACTGGAGCACTCCAGCCTGACTAACTGCAAATACCCTCCCAGGTCAGTGGTCCATGATTCCCTGGAGAGTTAGTCAATCTTTTCAGCACTCAGGATGGCTGCAGATGAAGCCAAGGTGCCATTCCTGGTTTCATGCAAGCTGACGTGTGAACACATGCTTGGGTGTGGGGACACGCAGAGGGCATCCAGCTCGCAGCCACCAGCTCTTCTCAGGAGCCCTGAATGCATAGATTTTAAGTCCAGTTTGCAGCTTGCTACTAAAGATGCAGGTGAAGTAGTTTACTTTCCCCACCTCCCCATTGCAAATACTTGCTAAAAAGTAATTATAAAAAAAGAAGGAAAGGGAACTTTTGTCCTTTATCATAAGATTACCACAACCCAAAGCCATGCTATTTTGCAGCTTGGCTCAGAAACCTTCATTCTACCAGACCCCAGGCTCCACCTTGCTGTGTCACCCTTGGCCATTTTGCCTCCTCCATGCAGGCAATATTGATTCCTGATCAGTGGCCGTCTGCTACCTGAGGTTGTGCTTTGGCCTCCCCTCTCAGCAGCTGCAAGAATGCCCTCCCAAATCCCTGCTGAATGCAATGGTCTTTCTTAAATAATCTTCAGAATTTTCCAGCTGAGGTTTTGTGGTGAACTAGGACAAGTGGAGAGGAGTTGAATCACAGGTGGCAAAGGGCTGGTTTTGCTGCTGCCCTCTGCTTTGAGGTCATATTGATGCAAGTCCAATGCTTTAGCATGAGGAGCTTGGGGGAGGAAGGGATCAGCCTTGGGGGTGTGTTTGTACAGTGTCTCATATCACATGGCCCACCAAGAAGCCCACCAAGGCACAGCAAGGGTGGGTGTCATGCACACCTGGAAGGTTCAGAGGGACCACCAAGGGAGGTTCAATGCAGAGGTCTTGGCACAACCATCAACAAAGTCCTACAGCTGCAGGGCAATGAAAGTGCCTACTTGTGTCTCCTCTAAGTACCTGCTGGTTGCCTCTCTTGGTCCAAGGCCAGAGAGGATTTTGTTTGGCCATTTGTGTATAAATTAAGTTTAAAAATAAATAGGAAATAAAAATTACCTGCATTTGAAATGGGTTCAGTGCTATGGTGGTGAACAAAAATAGACAGTCATGCTGCTTGGAGCTCTTCACACTTGGTGAGGAATGAGTAAACTCTTTCTGACCAAATGAGAAGTGAATAAACTCCATTTTCCCGCCTTCACCTCTGATTCTGATGCACAGAATCAAATCTGTAGATTTCCAGCACTGATGGAAACAGCACAAAGATGTAAAAACTTCTTCAGGACTGTAACTGTCCTGAAATCTTTCCCCCTTCTGTTCTCTGCCCCTTTACCTACTAATCAAACATCTGAATTCAAAGAGTTTGATCCTGGGGTAAATGCTGCATCTTAACTGATCTCTATTATACATCAAGTGAGTATCTGCTCCTCTGAAATAAAAATGGATCCAACCATGAAGAAATCAAAAGGCAGAGTACAGCTCTGGCTGCCGTCTTTCTCCAGCCGTAAGACAAACACCCAGCCACTCACTGCTGCTCCTGGGGAATAAATTATTCCTGCTGAAGACAAAGAAGATGGGGCATGGCAGATGGTGAGCACGTGCAGCTTCTTTTAGCAGTATATTCCCAACTTGAAATGCACCAAGCAGCCAGGCCATGGGCCAGCATTTGCCCCTCTGATAAAAGGATGTGTTGAGAAACGGACTGCAGGCTGCCAGGATAGGAAGTCAGTTACAGGAGTGGCTACTTTCCCTGGCAAACCAACATCACATGTCTTGCCCTGAGCCTGAGCCTTGGTCAGCAGCAGGACTAAGTGCAAGTAAAAGCATTTGCCCACTGCTGGCTTTGCAAGGAGCTGTGCCTTGGTGTCTTTACTCTGGCAAGGGTCAAATATAGTGTCTGCAGACCGTACTGGGAATCTAGTGGCTGGACTCAGTTGGAACTGAGCTGATGCTAGCAGCCTGGGTCCACCCAATTCTGCCAGCTTTGAGCTAGAGCCCATGCCATCAGCACTGGAGACAAGCCCCATGCTGATAGCAATGATAGCAGGCTTGGGCTCAGGCTCCTCTTTTCCAGCTCATGAGAGCATCATTCTATCTCAGTTTAAAGAGGCAGTGGCTGGTCAGTGGGCAATGGTGGGTGCTGTGCTGTTTGAGATCAGCTCTCCACTGGTGGTAGCTTTGGAAGAATCTATTGGAAAAAAGGGCTAGTATGAAGTGAGGAAAACCAAAAAGGCCAAGTCTTTCTGTTTACCTCTCTCATCTCCTTCATTTCTTCAGGCCTTGATTGTTCAGTGAAGTGGTTGGAAAGGCATATTGATCCTCTCTTCTGCCTGGCAGCTTGCACCTTGCATCTGGCAGAGCAGGATGCCAAGGCTGGGTGTGAGGCCTCTTGCTAAAAGGTGACAGCTTTCTGTCAAGAGGGAGAATGGGAGTCAAGAGGAAAGGAAGGCAGAATATTGTCTCAGAAGAAGACAGAAGCCTAGAAACAGGAGAGAGAGAGAGAGAGATAGAGACAGAGGACTGCCAAAAAGAAGAGAAGGTGGAAGAGGAAAAGGTGGAGTTGTGGGAGTTTGTTTATGTGGGACAAAACAAAAACTGAAGGAAGAGACCTGCAGCAGATGGATATTTATATTGTTTTGGCTTCCAAAGATTTTAAGCCATTTTCTTGCGACTCATGGTGCTGGACATGCTTTAAGTAACTGCCTGACCTTCCTTCTTTGCCTTCTAACGTGTCTTCTGCTGCAGGAGGCTGGTCTTGTTGTCCACAATGCATAAAACCCTCAGGGCTACAAGTGGCTCTTGCCAACAAGGAGCGGTGGCTGAATGTCTGGGCACTACAGAAATGCAACACATGCAACACAAAGAAGCCTAACTGGTGAGAAGGGCAAGACAGAAGTATCACCAAATGGTGTAATTCTCCATAAATTTTCAGTACTCTGTGATTCACGTTTCTGAATAAAGCACATCAAGCATATTGGATGGCTTGGTGATTATTCTACACCAAAATGCTTTCTAGCTCCTTTTTCATGTACTGTCACTAAGTCTTATGGAGTATCTCACAAGTGGAAATTGAGATGAAATTTGTCCTGGAGGCAGCTTCTGGCTCAGGGGTGTTCAGTGTGTAGAAGTCTAGAAAGCATCATTTGACTTGCAAGATGACTGTTTGCCAAAGGTTTATTTTACAAGCTCTGTATGCTGCTGTTATTTGTGTTGTTATCAGGCCTCAGAGTCACACATTAAACAAGACCTCTTGGAATGTGATGCCTTACCGTGAAAGAATAAGCACTGGGCAGCTGAAGTTTGAAACACAGAGGACAAATGAAGAGAGGCAAAAAAGGGACAGAAAGGTCCGATTACCTTCCTGAGTTCATGGAGCAAAGCAGCAGACCCTAATTCACAGCCCCACAGCTGCAGGACATCCTCAGCCTCATGCCAGCTCTGTATCCCTGGTGCAGATTTTGGTGGCAGAGCTTGTCACTGTTCTCTTGTGTCTCTTAGTTACGGCTGGAATAAGGGATACACTGGAACGGGTAATGTAAGGGGGAAAGAATGAAAGGACAGAGTGAAAGAGGATAAGCATATTTCCAGGTGATCTGAGTTCACAAGGATGAAATGAAGGGGAGGGAAGGAAGGAAGACATCTGTATAGAGGGTGTAGAGAGAAAAAGAAGAGTGAAAGAGCTGCCAAACAGGTGCAGAGCACAGATTAGTAAAAAAGGAGGTGAGAGTTGGGGTGAAGTGGCTCATGAAAGGGCAGGGGATAAGGATGAAGGTGACAGCTCTCTGCTGGAGCTGCAGCCTTTAGCTTGAGGGAGTGCAGGAAAGAGCAGAGGAGTGACAGCTATCGATAGCTTTTTTTTGTGCTTGGGAGAAGCACATATGTTGCTAAACCCGGTGGTTAAGCATAAAAACAAGAGCATTAAATGAGCATCTCCACATAGCTGGTGGTGTGAGCCTGGCTGTGAAGCTGAACTCACCCTTGAAAACTCCAATGACTGCATTTTACCTTGCAACTAGAACGATGCATCTGGCCGGGTACCTCGGCCCAAAGTCCAGCTCCGTTTCTTAGCCACCCCGGGCTGAAAGACTTCCGGGGTGCTGAGGGGCTACCCAAGGCTGGGGGGGTCTCGACGGGAGCTGCCGGAGCTGTGCTTTTGGGGAGGCCCACGAGAGGGAGCCCGAGTTAAAGGAAAGGCGGCTGCTCGCTCCGCCGCGGAGTCCCTGCGTCCGCGGGAGGGACTTTGGGGGGACTCCGGGGGATGCCGCACCCGTCGGTCCATGCCCACTCTGCGCAGCTTGGGTTTGGCCCCCAAGGGGTCAATGACCTAGTCACACATCACTTGGTGCTTCAGTCACGGGGTAGAAGCTCGGTGTCAGCCTCGAGGCTGCGCTTGCTGTAGGTGGCAAAAGGACACGGCCCTTGCCCTTCTTCCCTGTGATCAGGACAGCAGAGAAACCGTGTCTTTGCTATCGCAGTCTCAGCCCCAGCGGGGCTTAAACCAGCCTTTAAACCAGCATTTGTCCCTGCGTGGCCTGAGGAGGGGAAGGGTGAGCGGAGAAAACTCGGCATTGCTGTACAGGTGAAAGCTGCTTCCTCAGCTCCTGCTGAAGCTGCGTATTTTGCTTCATTAGGAACTAATGGAGTTCAGACTCATCCAGCAAAGATCCTTTTGGGCTCTAAAGTAGCAAAGAGCATGAGCAGATTAGCATGTGTTTGTTTGAAGCCTCTGTTTACACACTTCTCTGAATCTGGGCTACAGAGCTCAGTACCTTGCAGGAGATCTGAACCCAGCGTTGCTACATCCACTTATTTGGGGATCAGTCCTTATATTAGAATCATGGAATCATTTAGGTTCAAAATTACTTTCAAGAGTATCAACCATTAAACTAACTTTACAGCACTCACTGCTAAACCATGTCCTTGAACAGCAGATCTGCGTAACGTTTAAACATATCCAGGGATGGTGATTCAGCCATTTACCTGGGCAGAATGGTCCAGTGCCTGATGACCCGTTCAGCAAAGAATGTTTTTCCTAAGGTCTAACCTAAATTTGCCCTGGTGCAACTTGAGACCGTTTCCTCTAGTTCTATCACTTGTTACTTGGAAGAAGAAACCACCCCCCACCTCTCTGCAACCTCCTTTCAAGTAGTTGTAGACAACAGTAAGTCTCACCTATCTCCTTTTCCTCAGACTAAGCAGCCCCAGCTCCTTCAGTCACTCCTCACAAGGTTTGTTTTCTACACCCTTTACCAACCTTGTTGCCCTTCCTTGGACCCATTCTAGCACCTCAGCATTTTTCTTGTATTGAAGTGCACCCAGTACCTGAGGCATGACCTCACCAGTGCTGATACAGGGGATGATCACTTCCCCAAAGTCTGCAGGAGGTGTTGGCCCAGAGAGCAGGGAGGCCACTGGTATCTGTGCACCTCCCAGCAAGGGCCACTGTAGAGAGGCGGTAGCTTGGCTGACCAGAGGGAAATAAATGCTTGGGGCTGCATTGGTAACTTGACACAGAGAAATTGCCGGTTTGAAACGTGGCTACAGAATAAAAATATAGCCTTAACTGAAAGGCAAATTAGTAGCAGGCTCTCTCTAGTGACTGTTCAGGGAAAGTATACAGGGCCCATGTTGTTATTACTCTCTTGAAGCTTCCTACCACACTGGGAGAGGCACAGCCAGGGCTGGATAAATAATACATCATAATTTTCAAGTCCCAGAGAAGTGACTTGGATCTAGTTCAAAAGTTCAATGAAAAAATTGAAAAAAGTTCAATCAGTTCCCCACAGGTTCTTTATTTCTCTTGCAAAGGATGCTATCAATCTTGGTAACTCACTAGCTACCAAAAATAATAATAAGTAAAAGATCATTAGGTTGAAATATGTGTTGTAAAGCAGCATAACAATTTGGAAGATTAATTTAGTCCAGAAGGGGCAATAGCTGCTGGCTAGAGATGGGCTGGACACCAATTACTGCTCTTACTCATTACTTCTATGGACAGCGATTGGGAAAACACCTGCAGTGCATGAATAATTCTCCTTGAGTTAATATGCTTTCATTCAGTGCTGATTAACTCTATTTATGCCTCATCTATGGTGATGAGAGCAATGTGATTCATTCCTTTATTTGTAGTAGCCTCTGACAAACTACATTTATTTGCCACCTCTGACCTCCTCATGTGCACACTGCCTGTTAATCCTTCACAGTCTGGGCTGCTGCCGCCTTTCCAGGCTATTCAGTAGCCGTCAAACAGCTGCTCCTCATTTTCTTTCCTTCCTTTAAAAGCACCTGCTACAAAAATATGGTTAAGGGAGAGAATAGACTGGAAACTTCACTACAGTGTTGGAGGAGAAGGAGTGTGTATATATATATATATATATATATATCATATGTAGTACCTGACTTTATAGGGTGCTTGTCTATAGTGAAGCCTCAAGGAAGTACTGAAAAAGTAATGACCAATGTAATCTGTTTGGAGTGTTCGGTTCTGGGTGACTCAGAGCTGTAAGTTAAAGCAGCTTCATATATGAGGCATGACCAGCTTGAAATGTCATGTTGCCATTGGTATCAATAAGGACTAGTCTGTGATATGGGATTTCTTTCCCCCCACATTCTCCAGTTTGTTCTAATTCTTATTTCTCTAGCTCCTGCTCTGAGTCAGGGCTTCAAGGTTTACAATCTGAGGCTTTCTCTTCCAGGTGGCTGATTGAAACACGTTATGGCCAAACACTGTCTCCTGAGCTGGGCAGGATGAAATCTGCAAAGACACCTTCAGTGTATGAAATGTCCTTGCTTCTCCCTCACCAGCACAGCACTACCCAAACCTAGAGCTCATCTTAACAGGAGGTGTCAAGTAAAATACCTGACTGATTGTAGGAAGTAGAGATGCTCTTTTGCTCTGCTGCAAGTGGAAATGCGTTGCCCAGTGAAAATGTTGGCTGGTAAAATCCCTCACACCCACAGCAGGAGCACGGATATTTAATCTACTCAATACATGAGCAAACCAGGAAAGACTGACTTTCGTTGTCAGACTCATTCCAGGAATGGCTCAGGTTTTGTTGAGCCACCAGATAGCTTGCATTACCTTGCAAGACCCCTTCCAGCAATCTAAGCCCACATGCTGCAATGCTTGAGTTTCCAGTACAGCAGGCAAGCAACTTAAAACTTCACAATGTTACAAGGAGACTGTTTCAGATCATAAATGTATAGAATATGGAGCAATTTTGTTGGAAAGAACTTTCAGAGATAATTTGATGCAACTCTCCATTTAAAGTAAGACTAATATTAGGATTAAACCAGATTACCCAGTGCGTTTCCAGCTGAGCTTTGAAAATCTCTGTGGAGATCGTACAATGTCTTTAGGTGAACTGTTCCAGCATTTGAGCAGACTTTCCATGAAGTTTTCCCTTTACATATAGTAACTTATTTTTCATGGATCATTCCATACAATCCCAAGTCCAACACTTAGGCCCTGCAGCACTTCCCATAATATAGGCAGGACTTTGCTGCTCAACCCTGCCCATGACCTCCCTGCAGCACAAGCATGTGTTTCCCTGGTGTGGGACAGGCTGGATTCCCCGGAGATGCTGAAGTGTCTTCTCTAGCACCTGGTCTGCACTGCTGAGCTATGAAGCCTTTTCCTCTGACTGTCTGAGGACATTTTCCTCTTTTGCATTTTCCTTTGATCCTTGGTTCAAAATCTTGAGAGAATTCAGCTGCCTGCTCTGTTTATCTTTCTACCCTTTCTTCTCATTCAAGGTCTCCAAACACCTTCTCTAGGAATGAGATAAAAGCTTGTACAGAGACCTTGGCCCTTTTGTTTAATTCCCCAGTCTGCCTGAACCTCTTTACTGGCCTTGTCAGACTTAAATGTCATCACACTTTTTGTGTAGATGCTTCAAGATAGCTCATTGTCCTCCCTTTCTGTGCGTTTCAAACCACACTTTTATTTTCAACGTGCCTAAGATCTTTTTCTTGGTGGAGAGCTGTGCTCAGCAGCTGGCTCTGCTCTGGTGGCACTTCAGACCCAGGTCACCATATCCAAGCCTTTGGTGAAAAATTTGTTGTAAATGGCTTCCTGCCACAGAAGGCTGCGATTCAGGCAATGTCCCTATTAGTTGTTTTTGTTATCTTTTGATATCCACCAAAATATAACTGGAGAGTGGTGGAAGTTCATCGTACCCCATGTGTATGGGAGTTCAGGAACAAGTGGGTCAGAGCTGGCAAGGGGGGTTAAATCTACCCTTCATCACTGCCGTGGCAGTGGTGGGTGTTTAGCTGTAGGGTTTGCTTTCTCCCTCCCTGTAGGCTAGAAGGGACAATTTCTCCTTACTGCTGTTCCCCTCCAAATCTAAGAAGACCTCTGAGATGCCAGCTGGCTTTTTGGGAGCAACGGTTTCAGGCTTCAGTCCCATGATATTAGGAGTGTTTTGCCATGAGATACTGCTTTTATCTGCTTTGGAGGCTGAATATTGGAGTTAATCTGCCATCGGCTTCTCTCTGCTTATTTCAGTGTGACCTCTTAAACTTTGTCTCTTTTTCCTGAGAGTTTTCTCACACACAAGACCTCACAAGACTTCCCAGAACCAGTTCTATCATGGCAATGGGAAAGGTTAAGTCTGACGACAGCATTTCTTGCTCCCCACTATGGGCTCACAAAGCTCCTCTCCCCATGTGCTCCTAATGCTTGTCCAGGCTGCCTGCTCTTGGTGTGGTCCAGGAGAGGTTGACAGTGGGTGCAGATCAAACACCATTTGATTGCATCAGTTTGTGGTGGCAAAAAAATGGGGCTTGCAACTTCCTCCCGCCCCAATAAGCTCAGTGCCTCCTATAGTGATATAATACCAAGTTCATCAAGTGCATATTGCATCTGGAGATGTTTTCTGTCTCCAGAACACCAGCAGGATGTCAATGACTTAAATAAGAAAGAGGAAGACCCTGAGTTTTTATGGCCCTGGTGTTGTACTTTGGCAAGGTGAGGAATGTTTCAGGTGTAGATGTGGTCAGATAACTGCTGGCAGTGCGCTGGGTGGTCAAGGGAACACCAACAGGCTGGCCAGACAGTGAGATTTGCACTTGAGAGAAGTACCATAATGTGGAAAAACCCCCCCACATGATGCCCAGGCACACTGCCAAAGGAAATTCATCGGTACTGGGAGATGGTTGATCTGAGAGGCAGCACATCTGTCTGCAGATGGATGGCCATGGCAGTCAGGTTGTATGGGGATTCATTGCTGTGAACCCAGACAATAACTGTAAAGGGATAACACAGTTGCTGCTGCTAAAAGCAAAACCTCTGGGCCTGTCACCTCACTTCACACACGGTGTCCCTGTTCCTTCCATCCCTCCACACTCCCCATGCCTGCTGCCATAAGGCACATCATGGAGCCACGGCTAATGGAAAAGCGATTTGTCTCATAACTGCAGCTCTGCAGAGTGTTCTACTGTGGGCGTTACAAATTGCTGAGCAGATTTAAAGTGTTCTTTGAGTTGCAAACTGCAGTATTTCTCCACATAGTGATTATTGTTCATCTTTTCCAAGATGCCGTGGGCCTGATCCTGCAATCTGCACTCCTATGAATGTACTGTGGGAGTACTGCCGAAGTACAGACGGCAGGAGTAAGACTCAATTAATTTAGCCACAGGGAAGAGCAGGGCAGAAAACAAGCTCATGCCTCTCTTTTGTTTTCATGTGCATGTGTGTGAATTTTCTTGTTCCGTGGATACTTTCAGAGGTGTCTGCCCAGGTACTGGCCAATGGAGGACAGGCAGTACAAATGTGTTTTCAGGCTTACAGGCTCTCTGGGAACACATCCTCCATTGCTCTGCCTCTTTATTTTCTGCTTTCATTTTGGTCACGTGAACGATAAGTTTTTCTCAATGGAAATGTCATCAAAATTGGTTCCCAATCTTGCTTTGTTCCAGCTGATGTTGTCCAACAGCATCCTGTTTGGTTTAAAACAGGGGCTCCTGTTGTGCTGTAGAGCTAGTGATTCTGGTTCTTCCTTCTGCACTGTGAGAGCGATGTGGATGGGCACAGGCACAAGCTTAGAATGCTGTTTGGAAAAGCACTCTAAAGGACCAGAAGTGTGGTGTTAGGGTTAGGGTTATGAGCCCTGACCTGGACCAGCAGCCCTACAGGGACTGGTCCCCATCGAAAAATATTCCCCATGGGGTGCTGCAGAGGTCTGTTCCCCACCCAGGCTCTGTGAGACATCTGGAAAAAGCCTCTGACCATTATTCACCTCTGGGCTGTCCCACTGATTCTTGTGTCATGGGAAGGTGGCTGCTGATGCAAAAAGCAGGTGGGGCTGTGCCACCAGTACCCAAGAGTAGATACTTGGTTGATGAGCAATGAGGCAACAGCGAGCCTCCTGGTGTGAGGTGTGCATGGAAACATGTGTTGCCAAGCAAAGATGATATTGTGCTTTGTACCAACTGGAGTGTTTTTGGCTTGTGAGACTGCATGCCCTGAGGGGACTTTTAACAGCTCAGTCTAGGAGTCCCAAACACATGGACTTAAGGCCGATGATGAGCTGGAGTTGTCCTACCAGGAGGAGAGTGTTTGTGTTTCTGTGACAGTGGGGCACTTGATGTCCTCAGCAACGGTTCCTCATGTTGAGAAACCTCTGCCTTATTGTCTCAGGCCCCAGCAGCACAGGGTGTCCCCTGTGCAGCAAGATTTCCCCCTTCCTTGCTCGTGAAACCTCTCTGGGATAATTCCTGCCCTCACAGAACGCTGTGACAAATCTCCTGTCCCCTCCCAGGGAGGCAGTGCTGGTCCAGAACATCTTAGGGAGTGAAAAAGCCTTTGTCAAAAAATAAAGGAAAGGAAGTGGGGAAAGGTCATGATTGGTTACCATTCTGCCGTGTGCATGTGTAATAACAGACCTTGGGAGGAGGCCAGGTTTGTCCTAATTACAGCTCTTTAAATATTTACATAGCATGATCTGTTCTCCTTGCTCTTCGGCAAGGTCCAACCTATCTGTAGGGCTGACCTTTCCAGCCCCATTTGTATACTTTAGAGGTCTCTGGGTAGCTATTACATTGCTTGATCTGAAAGGGGGAGAATGTATCACACCAGAAGAGTAAATCCCAGGTAACAGGAGTACAATGTTAAATAAAACCAAAGGATTAAACAGTCTACTCTCCCAAAGCTATTTATGCAGGTTCTTAACTCATGCAAAGCCAGTGGGTTTCAGGAAAGTTAGCCACCAGATCTGTCCTGAAGAATCAGCTGTGACAACTGCATTTATTTTCCTGAGTGACCTCCATCAAATTGGAAATGCTATCTCCAGCAGTTACAGACTAGTACATTAACCCCCTCCTTCACCTCTCAATGCTTCATTACAGCAGATATAATGGGAATAGCTGGAAGATAGATGAGATGCTCATGGTTATGATGTGGAATTAGCTGAGCAACTAATGCCTTCTTTAGCCCTCTTCTTCAGGTCTTCTTCAAGTACCTTCCTTTCAACACACCTAAAAACCCCAGGCTGATTTCCTAAAACCTACTCATAAGCTAGAGGAGTGAAAATATCCCAAATTTAGATAATCCTCACTCCCTATTCTGCACACTGACTATCCAAGGGGTAAGTCCCTGTAGAATCTGTCCCACCATGAGTCTGTGAGGAGTGTGGCAAACTATGGGCAGTCTATACTGCTGCCACCAAAACGACAATCAATACATACAGAAGAGCTGGACAGCTACGAGGATTTTGGTCATCCTGGCAATTTGAAGAACGTCTAGAATCACAGAACATTAGGGACTGAAAGGGACCTTGAAAGATCATCTAGTCCACTCCCCCTGCCACAGCAGGATCACCCAGACCAAATCACACAGGAACACATCCAGGCGGGTTTTAAACCTCTCCAGAGAAGGAGACTCCACAAACCCCCTGGGCAGCCTGTTCCAGGGCTCTGTCACCCTCACTGGGAAGAAGTTC
>JAOXOE010000441.1:36494730-36569507 GCA_028565055.1 Phoeniculus purpureus
AAGGCTGGTGTTGGTCTCTTCTCTCAAATCAGTGATGATAGGACGAGGGGAAATGGCCTCAAGTTGCGTCAGGGGAGATTTAGATTGGATGTTAGAAAGAAGTTCTTTACTGAGAGGGTGGTTAGGTACTGGAATGGATTGCCCAGAGAGGTGGCGGTGTCACCGTCCCTGGATGCGTTTAAGGAACGAGTGGACGCGACGCTTAGGCATCTGGTCTATGTTACACCAGAGGCAAGTTAGTTTGCATAAAAATGGCTTGATGTCCTCCTGCTGCTTACTTCCATACCAGATTTGCTGACTAGTCTAAAATAATAAAATCAGGTCAGGGACGATTCTCTCACCCTGAAGCCAACTACCGCAGATTAGCCACTTCCAATACATAACACATCTGATGCGGTGTCTCATCTGGTCCCCATGTGCTCATCCTGTAGCCCTAATATGAAATTGCTCCTATTATCTTTTGTTTTGTTTGCAGTTCAGTGCATCTGAAAGCAGTGTTGCAGTTGAGCAAGGTGACATTTTACTGCTATGAAAAAGGTAGTGTGGAAACATGTAGCACTGAGGTAGGACTGTGTGTGTAGGACAGTGCTGAATCTAGTACAGCCTGCACCCACTGCTCATTTGGGAATGGTACTAGGTGTTTGCTGCCCTCCATGCCACACTGGCGTAATCAGCTGGCAGAGCACTGGCTGGTAGCAGCCTGTGCCAGGCCAGGGAGAAGGACTAGGGTTGAACAGCTGAGATGATGGTTCACACCTGGGGCCTTTCATTTGCTCATGCTGATAGACCCATAAGAAAGCTCTGTGAATAGGTTCTGGTTGACTTCCCAGTGAGGCCATTTGGTCTTTTGGATTAATGAAGGTTCATTTCAAACTGTGGTTGACTGGAAGCTTCCAGCAAAGTTTCAGTCCAAAGGTTTGGATTTCTCATGTAGAATGCATTAGGTTCAGTTGACCAAACCTGAGGCCAGGTTCTGAGGTGTCTTCCTCTGGATCCCCCGGCGGGGGGTACTGCAAACTGTGGGGTCAGAAAGATGTGTTTGAAAACTCCTGGGCTAGGAAGCCTTGAGGTTATAGATTTGCCCCAGTATGCTGAAAATCCATGGTGGAGTAGAGGGGGACAAAACAAAAATGTTATTTTTGGTGAACCAGAACTCCTGGTGTTCAGCCAGCTCTGGCTGAACCATTGCCCCCTCTGATAGGCTTCCAAACGTTAACCAAGTAACACTGCTGCTCCTTACTGGGACTGACCTCCTTGGAACCCCTCAGTACCCACCAGATCTTCAAATGACATCTTGTCTAGATGCCAGGTCTCCAGTGACACAGTCTGAGCAACATCTCGACTTAGATACCAGCTGCCTGGTGCTGTCATTTCCCAGTGCTTGAGACGAGTGTGTTCAATTAGGAGCAAGGAAGAGCAAGACAAAAGTAACCCCTAGCATCTTTTATTTTTTTACCTCAGAAGTGCTCTACTGTAGACATTAGCAAAGGCAGCCAGTGAAGGGCAAATACGTAGCAGATTTGAGCAATGCACTCAAATGCCTTGAGAAGAGCTGCAGTGAACACTGTGCAGAGACAGCCTCCAGTAGTAGGGATGTATAAATACATGTAAATTGTATAAGATATATTTAACTATTTAAACAATATTAAAAATGACCTCAAACTGTGCCAGGAAAGATTTACGTTAGATAAAACCTGTATTGAAAGGGTCATCAGGCCTCGGAACTGGCTGCCTGGGGAGGTGGTTGAATCGTTATCCCTGGACATGTTTAAATATGTTCAGATATGGTGCACAAGGACATGGTTTAGTGGTGAGCTTCGTACAGTTGGGTAAATGGTTGAACTTAATGATCTTAAAGGTCTTTTCCAACGTTAATAGCTATATGATTCTGTGATAAAACTTCTTTTCTTAGCATTCAACCCTCTTTCCCTTTGTACTTGCATCACACAACTCAAAAGGAAATAATCTGAGACTTAGAGTTTTGTTGCCTACCATGTCCTCTCTGTAGCTGTCAGCCAGACTCTGCCCTCACATCCCACTCCTGTGGTACTGGCAGTTTGATCAGCCCTGCACACCCACAGCAGCTTACACAATGCAGGGCTCAGGAATATATTGGCTAAATAATTAATCACACTGTGAAAACAGTGTGTGTGCAATAGCAATATGTGTAATGCACCACAGGCAGAAAAACTCTCTGGAAAAAGTTCACTAGCTCATTAGTTCACTCAGCTGCTTAAGAAGGTGAGCTGTCAGCAGCAAGCTCCTGCAAACAAGCTCCTGAGGCTGACCAAGGTGCACACAGATTTCAAGGTGCTGTGAAGTGCTTAGGGAGACCAGCTTGTGCTGTCTGTAGGGTCTGCGTAAGGAAAATCAAAGCCCAGCTGGCATAGCACATGCCTGCAAGGCAAAGATGCTCTCCTGGGAAAGAGCTGGCTTTCCTCTTCCACTTCTGAAGATGTGAGGAGAGCCAGCCTGGCAGACACTGGCTCCTGGCATGGTTCTGGCATGACTATTGCCTCTTCAGGTGAGACCTGTTTGGTGTCTGGGGAGTTTGTACCAAGGCAATGTCATTTATCTGCCCAGTGCCACCCCATTTCTTCTAACGTCTGCCCTAGGAGTGTGGGCAGCACTGAGCCTTTGCCATAGGGGTCTGTCCCTGGGGAAGCCACTGGGCAAGCATCCTCTCCTCCTGAAGGGAACCAAGGAAAGGGAATAAAGGGGGTGAATGGCATTCCTGAAACATATGAAAAGAAATATTTTATCACGGTTGCCATAGAAACTGGAAATGGACAATAAGCACTTAGAGGTTTTATCATTTCCCTTGTAGCACACAACCTATGTGAAGAGGAGCACTATCAGGCACAGAGGGGCTGACAAATACCTGAATGGAAAAAAATATGTGTGAGAATCTTGCCAATGCTAATAGAACATATCCCAGTAGAGGGATTGCAGAGGCAGCAGGGAGATGGCACTTCCTGACGTGCTCCCAAAGTATGGGAATGAGGTGCCTTGGAAGGAGAGATCATGTGGGCAGTGCAGAGGCAAACATCTGGGGAGATTTTATTTAGCAGAGTGAACTCCATGCAACCCAGGAAACATACCGTACTGTGGCTCCCATTACTACCAACTCTGTTGTAGTACCTTTCTGTGGTTCTGTACATCCTTAGTCCAACCAGGCACCTCTTTCACAGCTACTGTATTTGTGTGTTTCCTCACAGCTGTCTTTGGGGTTTTATTCAACACATAATATACTAGTTTTCTCACTCAAATTCATTCTGATGCATTTGACTGGAAAAGGTCATGTCGATCCAGCTCAGTCCCTAAATGACCAATCATGCCCATACACCATCAATACTTCAAACAGAAAGATATTTCCATGGTTACAATATATTCATAGGCCTAAAATCACTCCCTGTCCTCAGCACACCAAACATCTGTTATGTTGTGGACATGACTATTTTGGTCATTCTGCAGGGATGCTTTCCCCATCTGCCCAAAATACATTTCTGCCTCCTGCTTCCACTCACATTCCTGCTCCAATATTTCCTTCAGGATGTCTCTTTTCTTATGGATGTGCAAAAAAGGCACTTACTACATGAGGCAAATCCTGATGAGAAACACCCTCCCTTCTGATGAAATTCTACCTCCCTTCTATCCATCTTCCTGAAGTATATGCCAGCGATCATCTGCAATCACTTGCACAAAGCTAAATAATTCTTTCTTCATGCTGAAACCACCAACAAAGAGATTCCTTGGCAAGAGAAACAGAGCATACACTGGATCCAGACACCCAAAACAAGAAGAGGAACTATAATATTCATATCCACTCTAGAAGCAAATAATCCCTCTCCATGCCAGCTCCCAGACCTGATTTTTGCAATAGCACAGCACTGCAGACCTCCCCACTTCACATTACTGTCGGTGAATATGTTATATGGTAAGTCAGCCCCACAGAAAAAGCATTTGCCTGCTGACAAGGACTAGACGTGAGTGTCTATCATTTACAACCCTTCAAAGCCAGCACCATCTCTTCCACATTTCCAGGCTTACCACATGGTGGAGCAGAAAGCTTCCCATTTCAAATCCTGCCACAATATTTGCTGTGGCTGATCTCCCCAAATCCAGCTGGTGAGCTTCTGATCAGCAATAAGATGCCAGAGGTGAGGGCAACATGGTCACCCACTTGGATGGGCACATTCATGGCTTTGCTCTTCTCTTGCAGCTCTGGGCTCTGCTCACATCTTTAATTGATCTTTCTCATCCAAAATCTCTGCCGCTGGCAGTGGCCATCCAGTTCTGCACCACTACCTGCATTTCACTAGTCATTGATGCTTATGTGAAACAAAAATTTCACTGAGTAAAATATTAGCATTCTGGAAAAGCTGATCTCATCTTCCTACAGCCGTATCACCTCAGTATCCAATGTCTTAGGAAACCCCAGATTCAAGTTTCTGCTCGCTCAACTACAAATGAATGTGCACACTCCCATCCATATTAATGAATCTCATAATCATAGTACTTAGCAACATGTCCTCCATCTGCTGCCCAATGGTAATCTGAAAATGGTGCCAGGAACATTAATGGATGGCGGGGAAGGATATGATTCACGGGAGTTTGGCAGTTTAATATACTTACCTCTCCAGAACCGCATTCCTGCAGTTTCAAAAAGGCATCCCACAATGTGCTGCCAGTAAATTTGCAGAGCGCAAAATAGAGCAAGGGACTGCTGGACCTCACAACATCTCCTAAGTACTGAAAAACAGCGTAGGCAGAAAGACTGTCAAGAGAAGCATCTCAGGCCATCACAAGAAGGCGGGTGGACCAGGGAGTTTGATATAGTGTGTAAAATGTACTTATATATGTGCTTATGCATAAATACAAATACAGACAGACATGGCCAACGCTCTCCAAAAGCCAATGTCTTTTCTAGTTGGCCCAAAGACATCCTTCCAAATACATGTGAATATTAGAGAGGGACAAAACTGTAACCTGTCTTCCCAATTAACAGCCAGGATTAAATCCAGAATAGTTGTCTTTCCTCGTTGAACTATCTGATTATATTGTGACAGGCATATCATTTGAATCTACTCTTTCATGATGGGAAGAAACAGTTCTGTTGCCTTTCTAAGAAAGTAAGGTCCTGTTCAGGCTGTATTAATATGCGCACTGGTCTACAGTAAACATGTTTTGAAGCAAAGGTCTGCAGACAATTTATGTTTTGGATAAAAGCTTGGGTTTTGCCTGATGCAGCACCAGAATGAATAGGCTCTTGTTAGGTTGAATTCTTTTCTTGTAACCAAGCAGGTCTCCCAGTAGCACTTGCGAAGAGAAGGGGATCAGATCTCCAAATTCAAGGTGAAAGCTGATCACTAAGTCATGATGGAAATTATTCTTTCCAAGGTATCAGGTAGTGATCATTACTGCAAACTATTGTGTTCGTTTGAAGACACACAAAATACTCTATTTTTCTCGAATTTAATACCAAGATTGTTGCCATCCCATTAACATGCTCGTCTTTTCTTTTCTTGCTTTTCCAAATTTGATATGTAATACTACACTTTGCTTTGCTCAACACTCTTCTGTGTAACCTATATCCCAAGAAGAACAGAAATGAGTGTGGGTCATATTTATTTGGAAACAGGTCTGGCAACAGATCGATCGTCTTCCAACTTGTCCATGCAGGAGATCTGGTTGGTACAGAGTGGTTTCTACCTTGTAAATCTGAGGTCTCCTCATTTATATCACATTGCTTCGCAACAGAGATAAGTGTGTCCTTCAAACACATTTCTGTTCGCCTGGATCTTTTTATGGGTTCGCTTTGACTGTGTTCCTTCCTTTCTGGTGTTTGCTTTCCACAGTTATCCTAGGGAACACATTTTCTGGTAGGAATACTCACCAAGTGTGAATTTAGTGTGAAAACACATTTCAAACTCATAACAACCACTTTACATCACAAAATAATTTCAGAAAGTTACAGTCACCCACTCGGGAACAGAAACATATCACATCACCAGAATATCAACATCTCCAAAGGAACTGGCCATGAATAAGACACAGAGAACAGTTTATTCCAACAAATTACTTAGCAAATGAGTTTGAGCAATAGGTCTTTATGTAAATACTGTGATCTCTTCTCAAATGACCTATAAAGGGAAATTATTTATCTATCTGTCAGTTATTCAGCAGAATACTTGGAAAATAAGTGAGATACAGAAGTTTGCTCTTAAGAAAAGTCACTTTTTAATCAGCTAATGTTGTTAGCAGGTTGGCTTCTGACACAGGAAAAACAAAGAGAATGAAGCAGAATAATTTCTTCCTGAAAAGCATTGATTGTATGGCAGCAACATCCTTGTTTTAAATCTGGAGAGGTAGCCTCTGAATGCTACTGTCTTCCTTAAATCTTTCTGCAAATTTGTAAAGTTATGCCTAGGATCCACTCACAACTTCTGCAGAGATGCTCAAGTTCATAGTCACCATGTTTCTAAGAAAGATTAAAGAAATTAGCAAAAAGGTTCCTCATGCAGCTCCATTTGTTTCATCTGTTGGATCACAAACAGGATTTCCCTCCTCTTGCACCTCTCCTGAGTTACATCACAGCACCTCACTAAGAAAAATCTTCATTCATCTAGCAACTCTCTCTTTCAAAACCACACTGAAATGTTTCTCCAAGAAAAGCAGCTTGCATCCCCCTAGATCAACAGAGTCTGCCATCTGGTAGGTTTGTTCTTCATCACCATTTAGAGGATATGAAATCTTTTGTATGCAGAGAATTAGGTGGAGGGAATCAGCATTCTATTTCAGAAAAAAAAAACGTTCAGAAAGTCATTGTGTCCAGAGAAGGATATTAGAGAAGCATTAAGTAGAAAGACAAAAGCCAAGCTAGCATCAGCTTCTTTGAAAGCTGTAAATCATTCTGACTCCTCGGGTGGTTGGTTAAGTTCATTGTTAGTCAGGTAATTATTGTCCTTCATTAGAATCTAAGCTTCTAAACATCTTTTGAAACAAAATCATCCAAAATGAGCTGCCAGGAAGACCTCATGTTGTCAGGGGGTAGTTGTGGAAAATATATGTCTCCAAAGAGAGCCTTTAAAGAAATCCATAACTTTCCATTTGCAGTGCCTGATTGCTTATCTTCAGAAAATTAGGGCTTTTTCAAGCTGTGCTTTTTGGTCACTGAGGAAATGTTGAAGGTAACTGGTGCCTAAGGGAGAAGAAGCCTCCAGACAAGGCTTCTTTTTTACTTTGGGGACTTGCAATGAATCTCTAACCCAGAGACTAGCAGAGTAGGGTAATGCTTCCAAATCTGTTGTTTCAGCATATGTAGGAAAAATTTGCCTTCTCTGTATGCAGACTGTTCTGGCTGGAAAGCTCAGGTAGATCTAAACAGAGAATGATGCACTAGCACATCTATGGCATGCTAGAAAATCAGGAGATTTGCACAGCAAGGTCAGATAATCTAAAGCAAACCACAGAATCACAGGATGGTCAGAGCTGGAAGGGACCTCCTGAGATTATCAAGTCCAACTGCCCTGCCAAAGCAGGACTGCCTTGAGCACATTGCACAGGGCTGCATCCAGGCAGGGCTTGAATAGCTCCGGAGAAGGTTAGTCTGCAGCCTCTCTGGGCAGCCTATTCCAGGGCTTTGTGACTCACACTATAGGGGGGTTTTTCCTCATATCTAAATGAAACTTCCTGTGTTCCAGCTTGTGCCCACTGCCCCTTGACCTGACACTTGGTGCTACTGAAAAGAGTCTGCCTCCACCCTTCCTACAGCCAGCCTTCAGGTATGGATAAAATATTTATAGACAAGGTCTTTTCTCAGTCTTCTCTTCTCTAGGCTAAATAGGCCCAACTCTCTGAAGCTTCCTCATAAAGGAGATACTCCAAGTCTTCAATCATCATCAAGACATATGGTGATTGATAGCATGATATTGATTGATTGCAAAGACATGGGCCAGCAGCTTCCAAAAGAGGTCTCCAAAATGATGGTAAAAGTCTTAAGTAGTGCCATAAACCTAAGTTATATTCAGGTTAATTTTATTTCAATATTGATAACTGTTTTTATTTTGAGCATTCTGTCTGTTGGGTGAGGAGGATTCAAGAAAAAGTTGAGAACACTGAGCTTCACAGTGTCACCATGAGATGCAGAAGAGAAAATTTCAATTTCAGATTGAATTCCATTGAAGCATCTGCACCGGTTAAGTATTTGGTGCTGCACAGAGCGGCCCTGAGCTAAGCTCTCTAGAAAGGTGGGGAAAAGTAGTAGCAATCACAAGTGGCATTTTGTGCTGTCCTGTAGTCTCGCGCTACAAGTTCATCCAAACTCGCAGAACACATCTGTCCTGGCTGCCTACCTGGAACTATATAGTCACCTCAGGGCTTGGATAAGTAATAAACTCCCCAAAACAGGAATTCAGCTGCTCCAGAATCATGGCAAAGATATGAGAAGCCCTTGGAAAAATACTACACATCCATTTGAAGTGCTGACCCAGCACAGGGCAGCACCACAAAGTTGATCCACATAAGCCAGCTGGAAAACCCAGATGCAAATAGAAGAAGCCTTCTGGCTCACATTGCTACCTGTAGGAACAAAATAACCCTGTCACTAGCTGTGGCCACAGAGATCTCCAAAGCCCTCCAATATTCCTCTGGATTCACACACAGTCAAATTCCTACCAGACTCATGTGTCAGCAGGTCATAAAGAGTTTCAAGTAGCCTTTTCTTTTCCTGGCGTTCTGGAAGGAGTTGTACTAACAATGAGGCTCTGCTTGACAGCTTTGAATCCCAAGCTGTTGGGATACAGTGTGACTTCCAACATATTGCTTCCAGCCCGCACCACCCACGGGGAATGGCCTAGCAGGGGAAGCAGCACAGCCTGGTAGGAGGAGCCTCTAACAGAGATCCCTTATTCCTTGCACTCAGCTAAAGGGCAGCACCCACTTCAGTCAGCACAAGGAAGTCCCTTCAGCTTCTTGCAGGTCAAGAGATCAGAAAAGCGGTAATAAATCTATACATTTTTTGTTCTGCATGGCACAAATTAAAGGATGTGGAATGAAAGAAACCACAACCAGAAGCGATGGAGGTTTTTCCTTACTCTGAACTGCAGTGTCAAACCCATGCAGGAAAGCTAACCCTAGGGGGCTGAGGAAGCAAGAAAAAAAATAAACACCACCAACTGTTGTCATTAGAATTGGCTTTGTTCCAAGGTCTGTTGGAGCTGAGATTGATTAGGCTATATGGTATCTTGGAAACAGTCAGTACCTTCAGCTGGTTATAAAGCCATTTGAATTGTCTGGCTACCACCATGGCAACCATACTCCCCACTATAGCCTCCAGGAGGAATGTCCTGTGCCTATAGACCACATCTGATGCAGTGATTCAGATGGATAAAACCTTGCTCCAGAGCCAGAAGGAACCAAATTTGGAGAAGGAAAAGAAAGCAGTACTGTAATGCAGAGCGGCTCATTACCATAGTCATTGCTAAGTGAAATAATGTAAGTGAACATTTGGTATCATACAGGGAGGCTCCCATTCTGGCAATCCCTGCAGACCTTATCCCAGGAACAGCGCCTGCAGTGTTGCACATCCTCATGTGGGGTATGCAGGACCATATTCCATGCATAGTGGCAAGGGATGGAGATGTCTGCCCCTGAAAGTATAACAGGGAGTGAAGCCTAGAGGGGTGAAGAAGGCAGGAGCTCTGCAGCCAAGGAAAGACAGGTGTTTTAGCTAAAATATTATTTCCTTCTTCCAATAAGTGTTTGATATTTAATATCAGAAATCTCAGTGTGATTCTTGATGATTTTCACAGCCCAAATCTCTGGCACATGAAGGCTCTGTGATTCTTATACACCTTAGCTCCCCTGGTTTGAGCAGTGCCATGTCATGACTGGATTTTCTGATCCAAAAGCCCTTGATCCCCTTTGCTGCTGCCTGCTTTGTGTGAAAGCTGAGCCTGCAATCAGCCAGTTCATTCCTACCTGCTTGGACCGAGCTGCTGTGCTGCCTGGGTTTTCCTTCAGGACATATAGCCGTGGGACTTTACATATTACTAGAAGAATATGTAAGAATATGTTCGTAAGAACAGCTTTTAAAATAATAACAACTTTGCAAATAAATTGGTAACTTTTCTCTCCCTTTCTCTGCAAGGAGATTACTCAGGCAAATGGCAACCGGAATTGGTGGACTGACAACTTTCAGTCAGGACTGGGGTGATTAATTATCTGGGAGCATTCACAAGGTGACCTACAGAGCAAACAAGGCATGACATCTTGCAATTCACAACAAGAGGTGTGTCCAGGATGGACAGCAGTGATCTGCAGACATATGTGAGAAGAAAGGTCAAAATTCCGACATCAAATTCACAAGGTTAATGACAACTTAGCACCTTAGCTTCAGCTGAGCACACTTTAGCATGGCTGTTCCTTCTTCTGATGTTACCCTGCAACCCAGGCAAAAAAACCCTGGTTTCTTTTAATCTATGGCTCAAAGATTTATGGTGAGACACACCAGTAGGACAGGCAGGTGCCACCATGCAGCTAGTGCACTGACTCGTTAAGGCACAGGAAAAAAAGATGCATCCACACCATGAAGATGTTTCTTTTGCATGCAGCTCTATGGGCAGATAGACAAAATGGACACAGAGGTGTGCAAGCACTGCTGTAGACATTCATGTTGAGGCATCCACTGTTTATCCAGTGTGGATGCCTTTGGCCATAATAACAAGTCAGATTTTAGCAGAAGCTCAGGGCAGGGTGTTCTCTGCTGTGGCAGTGCTGACACTGGGGGCTTGCATGGAGTGCTCTCCTGAGAAACCAGAGATGGCATAAGCAGTGGTATATACCTGGGCCTCAACACTGGCACATCTCACTGAGCCTACTGACCATGGGTTTTCATCTGAATTTGGTGTATAGGATGAGTGCCCTTCCTCTTACTCCAGATCTGAAAATGCAACCCCCTTCTCTTGCAGCCAAGAGTTGTTTCCATGATATTTATTTAATAAAGGCATCAACCAATACTTGGGGTCCCCTGGCATAATTAAACAAGAAATTAATTCATGCAGTGTTCAAATCAATTCCATAAAAATATCACTGGCTGATTGGCATTTACCCTCTTCATCATCTAGGGATGCCATTTGCCATTCAGCCTAACTTAGAAAATGCAGTGGACTTCAGAAACCACCAGTATGGGGTTTGCAGGAGCCCACATAGAGGGCACCTCATCTATATCCTCTGCTTTCCCAGCTGTTTTCTGAATAACTTGCCCTTGAAGCAAAGTTAATTCTCCACACATGGTCTCAAAGGCTACAAATACAAATACAAAGCCCTCCTGGAGAGCATCAGGCAGATGCTAGTTGCTTCATCTGAACATTTTCAGTAGCTGCCATGGAAACATCTTGAGCCGAGACATATGGGCCATGTCACAAGTGTTTGTGTGAGAAAAGAAGGGTCACGTTTCCTCACCAGGTGAAGACCCAGTGGAAGTAATGATGCATCAAACAGCATCTGAATAGTTCTCATGATTCAAAGGGACCTCAACCACCACTCCACTCATAACCATCCTTACTCTCCTTGCTGCTCTGTCTGTATGGTGTCCCAGCCAGCTGTACTTAAATCAGCCTCAGCTAACTGTTACCTATTGCCCAGTGACATCAGAAGGGAAAAGAGCCCTGAGCTGGTGTGCAGTCTTCAAAGGCTCTGACATGCTGATGGGGAAGGAGAGGGGCTCTGAGCTTTACCTCTGACCTGAAAACCCCTCAGTAAGAGGCAGAGCTGCCCACTTTCCGTCTCCCCCCCACTTCTAATCTCTGTGAGGAGCATGAGCAAAGCCTCACCACACTCTGGAAGGCACCAGGGGGGCAGAAGTCAGACAGCAAACTGCACAAAACCCACCAGGCTGGGAGTAGCCCATTTGCCACTGAGGCACGTTAGCCACCCAGGACGACATAGAAACTGTGGTGGAGACAGAAGGTTGTTCTTTCCCTCCTTCTGGCCACAAGACCAAAATAAAGAGATGTTTCCACAAAACTCAAAATAGCTTTAAAGCACCATTGTTTCTGACAGCAGTCACCCCTGACCCTGCTCTCCATCTTGCCCTTTGCAGCTCCTGCTGAAGCAACTCAGGAAAAAGCGCAGGCAGGAACATGCTGGTGGGTAGTGGAGAGCTGAGATGGAAGCAGAGGCAAATGTCCCTTGGTGGCACTGCACTGTGCTCACCAACCTCCCTGCAAGACTGCAGGGCTGGAGCTGCTTGCCCAGCCCTATGGCAGGATCCCACTACATGCCTGATAGGATACCCAGGCTTCCTCATATTGCCCCCAGGAATTCTAGTCACAGGGACAACTTCTTCCTGAAGATTTCCTGCAATTCCCAGTGCTGTTGGGAAATCAGTTTTAGCATCTACCCTATAAATCTCTGCTTACAGGTGTTCCACCCTCAGAAAAAACAACTCTCAGTTACAAGTCTGGGAATAAAACTGTCAGTAACAAAAGGGTGGCCCATTGCCACTGTAGGATTCACCCTCAGCACACTGTGACTTTACACACCCAAGCTGTGTGTTGCCCATACAGGTTTAAACTGCCTGCTATGTTTTGTACACTCATGAAAGGAGTGTGCAAAAAGCTTTTGGTGTGTAAAAGCTCATAGCTCAGAAGCAGCTCCCAAAGAAGACCCACAAAACCAGTTCTTGGGTGGCTCTTGACTTGGGGTCCGTGTCCATAAGCCCGGCATTGGAAAACGGCCTGGAAATACACACTCCAGGCTGTAGAGAATGTACATATGTCTACATCTATCCTTTGGGAAGGATCTACCTTCACTCCTAAATGGGTTTACAGGGCATGAGCACAGATCTCTTCCACCCACTGCCCTTGGTGCACGAAGAGCTGAGCACAGCTGTGCCAGCACTGTCTCACTGCCCTAATTCAATCCCCTCTCAGCACTGCCCACAGGAACATGTGAGTGTCTTCCCTCAGAGTAGCAGAACTGACATTTTTCTCCCCACCAGACAAACACGAATCACCCTTCAAGGGGGACTGAGGTACCTACTTCCTTTCAGTGCTAGCTGGAGCAGGGGAGATGGAAGAGGCTGTCAGGGCAGCATCTCCAGGACCAGCAGCCATGCTTCCACAGGACACTCCGCTCACCCTGTGTCATCCATGCATGCCAGCACTGGTTCTGCATCACCTCGCACAAACCCAAGCCCTGGGAGTGCCTCCCCTATTTGACACCTATCTCCTTGCCCATGTTCATGCTGCTTCACTGTGCTCTCTTGTACTGGTGCTGGAAGCACTGCTCTGGGGAAAGGCATCAAAGGAAAGTCCTTTTTGGGCAACTGTAGTTCATGTCCTTCCTTGGAGCTCCACTGTCCTTGGGGCCATGTGGAGAGTGGTCTGCATCTCTGCTGACAACCTGCAGCTCCATCTCTGGATGTGCAAAGGGAAGAAGGCAGCTCTGGGCCCTCCTCACATCCTTCAGCGCCTCTGCTTGAACTGCTTCCTAGGGGGATGCTCAGCAGCAGCGAGGACGTGGCTACTTATTACAGCCCTCTTGGGCCTCATGCCTGCACCACTGCTCCTCAGGCTCTTGCCATGGGACTGTCTCACCCCACTGCCAGGGCTTTCTGCCTCTTTGCCCAGCATCACCAATATGGGCAGAGCTAGAGGTGCTCCCTTGAGGGCCTTTTCCTTGAGTTTGAGATAGGATTCTGACAGGCCCTGGTAGGGTGGAGCCCCTCATTACAGCCCTGGCACAGTGGTCCCTGTGGATGAGACAGCAACGGGATGCTGCACACAAGAGAGTGTGTACCTGCAATGGGAATCTCACCCTGCGGTGGACCATCCCTCTCCCTCAAAAGAAACCCCCAAAAGAGACCAGACAAAAGCTCGAGCCTCCCAAATTCAGCGTTTTCTCAGCAGGGACCACTGTGCTGAGGGGGTCTGGAGCCCTGTATGCAGGGTGGGGAAGAGGGACTACTTTTGTTAGTACTGTCCCACGCTGCGTGGGCCGGCACCGTGTGAGGGGGTGACCGTGCAGTCTCACGCGTGTCCGCGGACAGTGCCGCGGGGAGGCTGGGGCTGCCCGGGGCGGTGCCGGGGGGGCCGTGCCGGGCGGTGCCGGGGGAGTGGTTTTCCCTTTCAGCGGGCGGGAGGTGCCGTGACGGCGGTGCCATCGGCCAGCCCGGGAGAATGCGGACGCGCTGACGGAGCTGCCGGCTCCCCTCTGCCGCCGTGCATGGGCGGAGGGCGGCTGCCGCCTCGCCTCGTCTCACCTGCCCCGCCGGTGAGCAGGGACCCGGGGAGGGAAGGGGGCATCTCCGCCGAGCCTGAGGGAGGTGCGGGAGGGGGGCGGCAGCCCGGGGCAGAGCATCTACCTGGGCATCCCTCGCTCGCAGCCCCGCGACGACGGCTCTGGATCCCGGGCAGCTGCGGAGCCGGGAGACTGCACGGTACGGGGACAGGGAACCGGGAACCGTCCGAGAAAAAGTGCCCGAGTGCAACACTTGAGGGAGTTGGTTGTTTTATGGGCTGTGATCACCTCGGCTGTTCATTTATTCCTCGCTAACCCGGTGGTATTTTTTCCCCACGGCAACTTTAGAAGCGGGTAGCACAGCACAACTTACAGACGTTGATGGTTTTGCTCGCAGCCTAGAATCGTGGAACCGTTAAGCTTGGAAAACACCTCTAAGATCACGAATTCCAACAGTCAGCCAAGCTGAACTGGGTAGAACAACACTGAAATCCTGCTTTCCCCTGTCAGATAGAAACAGCTACATCTATGATTGCTTATAGAAAAAGAAAGAACCTGCTTTGCTCCGTAAATGAGGACTAAGTTTCACTCCGAGCAAGGGGTGTGAATATTTTCCTGCTGCCAAATGAACGAACCACAGAAATTTTCTTTTCATCTAGGACAGAGCCGTATTTGTAGTTCTCTAAATGTGGCTACAGTCACGGAGGGGAGGCGGGTTAGCCTGGGTGTAGCAGTAACCCCTTGAGCCACAATTAGCAATATACACAGAGAAATTTGTTTCCATTAGTATTTTTCTGACTGAGATCTCTAGTGTAGTTGTATAGCCAGTGCAGAGAAAGAAGCCCTCCTGAAATCCTTCAGCAAGGTTCAAGTCTTGCCGAAGGACTCATAAGTCTGTGCTCACACCTGTCCCACAGCCCGGCTCTGTGTGAAGCCTCCTTAGAAGGAGCCTGAAAACAAAGGTGAAGTGGGGAAGTCTGCCTACACATAAGCAGGACCAAGCCAGTGTTTTCCATCTTTTAGATATAACTAGCAAGAAATTTTTTGCACAGAAAAGAATCCAGCTCACGCCTCAGGATTTTGGTAATTAATAATCCATTTAAAAAACCATGTTTTCAGAGTCAACATTGTTATTATAGAGAGAAAACAAGCAAACTGGAAATGACTTGACCTGGTTTCCTTGCTTTCACAAACCAGCCTGACAATTTTGTCAATCAAGTGGAATTTCCTCTAACGTGTCTGGTACATTACTTTAGCAGAAGAAATGAATGTGCAAATAGAGTCACTACTTTCCTTCTCTTCTCACAATGATTTCTTTGTATTAAGCAACAGGCTTTTGTGCAGATCATGTATCAAGCCCACAGTGTCACAGGCTGAAATTGCTCCTTCTCTCCCATTTCTGAAATTATGCACCTGTGTTTGAGCCTTTTTAACCACACCTGTCTGTTTTGGAGGGGCTGGTCAGAGAAGACTTGTTCTGAGGCAGATCCTATATCATATAAGGCAGGAGAAGCCCTGTCGGGAGTTCAAGGAGAGTGGCATCTGCCTGAGCAACAGATCTTCCCTTTGCTCCTCAGAGTTTCTACGGAAAAAAACCTGTAAATTAATCTTTCCTGCATTTTCCGTCTTCAAAGAAAGGCTTTGTTACAGACTCCAGGGAAACTGCCAACCAATAACAACCAGGTAGAATGAAGAGGACTGATTTAAGGACCAACAGGTCCTTAAAACTCTATCTCAGTCCTTTGTTTTAGCCTTTGTCCTACTTTGATCTCAAGTCCTTAGGGACTTAGATCAATTCTTCTTCACAGCTTGGGGAGAATGTGACAAATAGTGGTCTCTGTAGTGTAGATACCAGTGCTGGAAGAAGCTGTGGTCCTGCAGAACAATGCCCCATTCTCATTGGGGTACACTGATTAATCCCACAAAGTTTTGTCCCATGTTTCTGTGACAAGAAGAAAATGGTCCATACCCAGCTACTCTGTAGAGACCACTGCAACTTCTTTAAGATGTAACCTGAATTTGCAGCTGAGTTCTATCTCTAACATGCATGTGCATAAACTGCCTCTATACAAATATTTAGGAGACCTCTAGATGTGGAAGGTCTTCCTGTGTTGGCAGGAAGACTCAGAGCCCTAGTAATGCATATCTGCTATCAGTGTTCATGAATCATTAAAAAAGAAAACCACACCCCACATTTTAATTTCTGAAATATTGTATTAATTTTTAGCCGTGTGTTTTCCTCACCCTCCTTTGTGCCCATTCCTGCAGTGATAGCATGACATATTCTCATATCCTCTGCCTCAGCCTGGGCAAGTTCCCATATTTCAAAATTCAGTTAAAGTGGCAGAGTTTTAGTTCCTATAGAAAATCAGCTGCATCCCTGGTGTTAGGTTGTGATGTCATGACCCCTGCAGTTGTGCTGTTGATTACCAAGAGGGAACATTTAAAGTCTCTTCAATGTCTTTGTTCTCTTAGGAGTGTCTGGTGAGTTTTTGTTTGCCTGGTTTTTAACACTTTACAGCAGTGACAGCACCATAAAGAATCAGTCAAAGAAAATTCTGTTCTACCTGACCATCCCTAAACTCTTATCCTATTCCATTACCTAGAAATGAGCCCGCTGGTAGACTGCCCACTGTATCCTTTCACAGTGCCAAAAAGATACCAGACATTTCACAATCCATTTCACACGACACTCCTATCTAAGAATCACTTGCTCTGTGTTGATGGTCTAAGTTTTTTTTTACTTACCTTCTACTTGTGGGACTGTGGCCATTCAGAAATACCTATAGAATAGTAGAAAGAAGCACAGGAAGCCAGTTTTCATCCATCACCCATTTCCACTAGCACTGTAAGGTGGGAGACAATGCTGATGTGAAATATGAGGGATGACAAGATTGTAATCTTCCAGGAAAGATCCCAGAAACAAAACCATTGTTTCTGTGACCCTTTAGTACCAGTTGCTCTCAGTTAGAAGGAATTATGTGTTTCTTTGAAAGGGGCTAGCTTTGTAAGGTTGTTTTGAGGAAACTGAAGCAAACGCAAGGTTTCCTGCGTGAGCAGAGCACAGAAACGCTCAGCTCAGCACAAGTATTTCTAATCCCAAAAGCAGCTCTTTGTTAAAGAGGGTATTTGCACAGTTACTACTGAAAAAGATACATCTAAAAACATTTAACATCTTGTTGAGGCTTATCTCTAATTTTGATGGAGCTCTTTTGTTAATGAAGTCCTCTCACATAAATGAATTGCTGGATCTGATGTTAAAAACATAAATTTCAAACTTTGCATGCAGTTCCATGAGGACTCTGTGGAGATTTCCAAGATACCAAGTTCTACCAGCATTTGGAAGAGCTGGCTTACTCATTTTTCCCATCTGCTCTGCTTCTTCCTCCCTCCGCTGCTGTGCGCATGCTTCCTGGCTGGCTGCTCTGCTTCCCTATCTCCGAGCATCCTGGCTGGCTGCCCCACTCTCCTCCCTTGCTGTACCTATCCCTTGTGGCATCTTCCATGAGGAAGCTCAGGTAGCCTAGTGCTGAGATCAAAGAGCCGAGATAAATGAGCTCCTCTAAAGCAGCCAGGAAAAAGAAAAAAGTTAAAGCTCGCCAAGGAAGCACCTACTGCAAGCAACACCGCAAAAACTTTGTGTTCATTCACCGCAGATAATGAGATTGCTTTAGTCCTTTTTCCTTCTTCTTTGACCATTTGTGCGTCAAGTTTCTAGATTCTTTTTGCAGTCAGGCTAGCAGGAACCTGAACAAATGCAACAAACTGGGAATTGAGGTTTGTGCGTAGTCACGGTGTTCCAGGAGGTGTAAGAATGGCTCCTCGGTGCCTCGTGGCAACACCAGGAGTCAAGGGGGCTGAGTGAGAGTCATCTACCTGTACCGTGCCCTTTGCAAGCCTCAGTTTTCTAGTGTTGGCAGTCCACAGATGAGTGTTTGAGAAATTTCTCAGGGTGATATTTACCCCAGTAGCTTCTCTGGGGCAGGAACACTAAAAACTGCAGCTCTCTGCAAAGTTAGCGGTAAGAGGCAGCTCACCCTGGAAATAGTAGCCTCCTACCCCTTTTCACTCTCCCAAACTATGTGCTGTATCTCATGCTGAAATGCCTGCTCTGCCACATCGAGAGTCATTTCAACTTGCTGTTTCCTGAGAGAGATCGACATCTTCTGCGGAGCACACACTGCCGAGGAGAGGAAGGCAGCTTTGGCCTGCAGAGAGCAGAACTCAAGTACTGCGTGGGTGGCCGAAGACAAGAGCTTCTGAAATGAGGGAACAGAACACATCTCTAATCTCCAGACTCTGACACATATCACACTTTTCTCAGTAGCTTAGGAAAGAGATTTGCATCCAAAAAGAAGTGGGAGGTTTAAATAGGAGTTCATACACACACGCATGTGTGGTTCCATGCGGTAATTTACATAGTCCCATGGAATCCCTAACACTTCAAGAAGTGCATCTGTTGCAAATGTGCAACCAGGGGAAACAAAGACGCTGTCCCTGTCCACCCTGTCCAAAAGCTGAGCTCAGTAGGCAGCCATGGAAAATGGAGGCTGCAGTGTGTACTGCAGTAAGCACTTATTTTGGATTGTGCCAAGATGCTGAAGCTAGTGTCCCACCCTCAGCAGAGGTAGTGGGTGGATGGCCCAGGCCACCTGTGGCTTAAGGATCTGTGGAGCCTAAGCATAGCTCCATCCTCTTAGAACACTATCAGAAGACTGAGACATAGAGGAGTTGGATGCACAGAAGCAGCAGGCCCTGGGAAATATCAGCTGACTTTTCCTCATGGGGGGCATAGATCTTCTGGAACCATGTAAGCAGCCCTTCATGGCTTCATCCCCCACAACAACCATAGCTCATCCATCCTGGTTGAACTGACAGCCTGATCTGCTGCAGCAAACTGGCCCAAATAAGGCATAATTTCTTCTTCTGGACCTGTTGGTTTTTGAGAGTTCCCGAGCAGGGTTTGCTGTGGCTGGTTGGAATTTTCCACTTTGCAAAAATCAAGCAGTAGACCGTTGCTTCTCCTGCCTAACAGCATTCTTATGCATGCCCTGTCCCAATTTTCCTTGTAATCGATAGCAGGGTTTATTTTTGTGGTACAAAGACTATACTCTGTGAATGCAGAAAGGTTTGCATTTATCCAGATGCTTCATGGGGTGAAGCTGGAGAAGGGACTGGACGCTCATGGCTGAGCTCCTGGTTTGTTTAAGGCTCTTTTTGGAACCAGTGGGAACCATGTGAACTGCAATTGTATGGGCAAGCTCCCAGAGCTCCATTGGTACAGTCCTCAGCAGGCTGAGCCTTCCTAGCACAATTTAAATACAGGGCTGATAAAACCCCCAAGATTATCCCAAGAAGGGGAGGGCTCCCATTTCTGCGGCATCAGAAAAATTATGAATTTGCATATGGAGCAGGGGTTCAAGGACAGTTTCTACCATCTCTCTCTATGTATTTACGCATCCTCCATGTGCTGTTGTTCAGCTGTTATCACAACATTTCCATGAGGCTCAGGGAGCCTGGGAGGGGTGAAGGCTGTCCCTCAGCCTCTGCTCATCTAGCAGCAAACCTGGCACCCTGAGGTCAGGTCTCTCTCTGCTACCCAGTTATCTCTAACATGGACAGCTAGGAGAGGACGAGTGATATTTTCAGACTAAGAAGCATCTCTGAATAAACTTGACCTGGTGTTGGAAGTCCCAAGTTTAGGAGTCAGTGCCTCTGAAACATGGGGCTCCTTTATCAAGTGGCTAATTTCCACACTGCTAGGACTGCTAAGCTGGTTTGTGTTTCTGTTTGGCCCAAAGAAGCCTTACAAACATCCACTTTGAAATCCGTGCTGGATTTATCCCAAGGAAAGGCAACCGCTGTTTTGCCTGGTAGAGTCCTCTCCAGGCACAGCCCAGGCTAAGCTTCCCACACATCCCAGCTGGCCAAAATTGCTGCACAGCCTCCTGCTTCTGCTCCCTGTTGCTGATTGTCCTCCAGTGGGTGATGAGACTATGTCCTTGTGGTACAGAAACTCCAAACACACAACACATCCCGGATGCTTTCTAAGGAGACCTCCTTTTGGAGCTTAGGCTTTTGGACTGTACCAAGAAGCACAGAGATAAATCCATCCCATTTTGTGAAGGGGGATGAAGCACAGCTTGATCTCACAGGTGGAACAAGCTCTCTCATATTTTCTTTGGTATTTCCTGACATTTCACATGGTGCTACAGCAGGACATGTTCAGCTCATTGGGGTAATCAACTGTTCTTTACTGGGAGGTGTGTTGGGGCTCCAGAAGCCCAGAGGAGGAGTGGCCAGGCAGTGTCACCTGTGTCTGAGACTTGAGAACTCTAGATCACTGTCAAAAGCAGCAAAGCTGGTTTGGCACTCCTGGAGCCAGAGAAGAAGCTGGTTATCAAACTGGAAAGGAGGGCAAGATCCTTTGGGGTTGGAAGAAGGGCGGATTGTGAGAGATGCATTGAGCAAATCGGCTCCAGGCTGGACTAAAGCCTTTACCAGCAGGGTGGGTAAAAATAAGAAGGGACAAGCAGAGGTTAGCAGACAGAGGCTTTACTTGAGTAATTTCCAGATTGTTTCCACAGCAGTAAAGGCTCACCACATGGTCTCAGTAGCTGTGCCTTGTTTTTAAAATATTAAGCAGTGTCATAGAAGGGAGATCATTAGTTCATGTCTCCTCTACTGTCAACCATAGAAGATAATTACATCTATCACGCAGATAAAGGGAGTATTTCCTCTTTGGAGAATAAATGCATTCTAGTAGTTGTAAACGCTGAAAAAACTGCTCTTTTCTATGATCTGGACAGGGAAGAAGTTTTTCTGGTTTTAAATGTGGCAATGGGGCTGGGAGAAGGGACTTCCTCCACACTGCAGTGCTTGAGATTTTATTATTATTAGCACTTTCAGTAGCTGAGCCCCAGGGGCTGAATTTTGTGCACCAGAGGACAGAGTTGCCCAAAACGTGAGAGAGGAGTTTGGTCTTGAGTCAATTCAATCTAGAAATCCTCCAATGAGACTGGAAAAGTAATTGATGCGAGTAAAATTCATTCAGGACTGTGTGGATCCTTATATACCACTAACCACACATCTGAAGATACCTCTAAATAGCAACTGGCCTGGCTTGGATTCCAACCAGTGGCCAGATGGTACCCAGTTCTTTATCTCTTACACTATTTTGTTGACAAATGATTCAGTGTAGTAACTGTTCTTAGCATACCCAGTCTTTTCTAAAGAAGCAGCTGAAAGTAAGCAAGTTTGTGCTGAATTTTCATGGTTTAATAGCAGTGGCTTCGTAATGGGTAGTGGGATAAAAATCTTCTTCCTAGAGTATCGGATAACACCGTACTGAATGCTTTCTGGTTTCTGTACGAGAGACAAGCGCTGAGTATAGTCATGAATTTTTTAGGGATAAAACATTAGCCTCTTTGAAGTTGGTTTAATCATTGGTTAGGAAGGAAAATTGCCAGACAAGAATTAAACTTTCTGAATCGAATCCTGGGAACAGAGATATGATTTCCTGCTTCCCTAATTTGCAATAAGCATGGCCTGTGGCATGAGAAAAAGCTGCAGAATGCAAAGGACACTTTCTTCTATGTCACTGTTTTTGAATAAAATTGGTGTACAGTTAATCCAGTGTATAAATCTTGGTAGGAGAGCTTCCAGAGCAGGTAGATTTGTTTAATCACTTGGGCTGGGATCCAAAGTACTGGAGGATATAAAATTCATACACTAGTGCCATTCACTTCACTGAAAACACCTTTTTCCTATCCAAGGAAATAGCTGTGGCTGGCATGAATATATATTTGGCAAGCTGTAGGGCAAAACAAATTTCTCAAAAAATCAGCTTTGGCCAAGACAATGACTATATTTCAGCACTGTAACTCTTCATGCTCTTCAGCTAAGGCTTTCTGACAGAGAAGTCATTAGAAATCAGTGATTCACACTTTGAAATGGTAGAATTCTAATTTCTGCTCACCAGGCTCCTATACCAGTCAATGTATTGCCTTCAGTTTGAAACAGACCTTTGCAAAGATCACCTTTCCTGTGACATCTGAAAGAAACATGCAGTAACATAATCCTCATGTAGCCTTCTTTCAGTATATATTGTCGTCTTTGCATGTTGACCAGTGGCTTCTTGAGCAGGAATCTCCTTTGATATTTTGAACCGTGTCTCACTAAGCACTCCGACCCTACCGAAGAAGTGTATGTGTTTTATTTTCTGATTTTGCAACTATCATAGAAATTCCTGTGTGGGAGAATTTCAGTGTCCTGGTTTCAGCAGTTTTCTGTAGCTTCTGCTAGAGAATAGGGTTTAACAACACAAAACAAGTCAGACTATGAGGTTTTTTAGCTAAGAGCTTTGTGTGGGTTTTGGAACACAGGTTGCCTCTCTAATTCACAAGGTATGCTGTGAGCTGCATCCTTTGTCAGCTCAAATCATGTCTAGTTTAGAAAATTCTTCAGACCTTTGGAGTTTCTGCAACAAGTTGTCAGCAGTGCTCTCTCAAACTGGCCACTGCCAGCACTGCCCTTTGCTTGCATGCTCTGAGTCTTGTGTGTTATCTCTTTCAGGCACTTTCAGGATTTGACAGAGTTCGCACTTAATCACTCTTCATCAACTGTGTGAACGCCTTTGGCAAGGACACTTTCTGGAAGCGACATCCGTTGATGTGATTGAAGGTAATACACTGACTTCTGTCACTGCTCTGTACTTGCCATTTATCTCCCATAATACCTCATGCTCTGGCTGGGCACCCCCTTCTGCTGCCTGGCCTGTCTGGTGAGGTGAGAACAGCATCAGGTCTCAGTTTGGTGCATGTCAGAACATCCTCCAGGCTAATACTTGCTCCAGGTAAAGAGCACTTTGTAACCGTGGCTCAGACTGTCCCATCAAATGTTTCAGCCCCTCTTGTTAAGGAGATTTTCGATTGCAGCATGCAACCTGCCTGCTTTCCATAACCACTTAATTGCTTCATGTTTTTGAATCCTGAAACTTGTCTTGTTTCAAGCACTGTCTTTCCACAAGGAGTTTCAAAAGTCAAGACCTAAAGTAAAAGCATGTGCATTGTTTCTGAGGCACTTTCTCATGATAGGCAGTTTAGCACTTGCCAACCTATATGTTCCTCTGTGTTACTGACCCTGTTAGCACCGTTGGGAACAGCAGAGAGTGAGTTGTGCATGTGCTTTGTGCCCCTGGAAAGAGATCAGAATAGACTGGTCCTGCCATGATAGCAGTTGCTTTAAAGAAAATATTATCTTAATGTAGTTTTCTCAGAGAAAAGCAAGACCTGGTTTTTTTTTTTCCTTCCCTATTGGTTTATTTGTGCTTAATTAAACCTAGGGGAAGCAAATGCATCTCTTAATTCACTGCCACAAGAATTTAAAGGTTTAGAGTAGGTGACTCATCCAACAGAACAACATTTTTTTCCTTTGTTTGTAAATGCTATTTATTGCCTTGTTTTGCATCACTATGGCTACTGTATGTCATTGGTGACAACAGCACCTACCGTACATAAAATAAATGCAAGAGTGAATTAAAAAGAGTCAAAGTTAACAATTTGCTTGTATCGGCCACTTGTCTGTTGTACGTTAGTATGTCTCAAATAAAAGCAGCACCAAAAGTGGCTCAATTTTTTTTTTTTAATCAAAACTGGTTAAAAAGGAAAGAAATTCTGCACATAGAATCATACCATAGTTTACAAAGCACTAAGCAGTAACCAAAACCCTTTTTCAGATTCTTTATAAACAGTTCAGTGCTGTCCTACCAGTGAGTTCAAAGTTTCAGATGAGCTGATTTGCAGTGGCATTGTCAATAATTTTACTTCTAGATATTTTTAGTTTTAAATACCTAGTTAAGCCTGTTGGAAGCATCACTGCTTTCACAGCCTGTATAGAATTTTCAGCTTTACTGTTTCTAAGTGGAGACTGAGAACAATTAATCAATTCCAGTTAAAGACTAATTCTTTTGCCAATTTCATGGTCCCATGTTCTTTTCTGAAACACATCAAGTACAATCACTTCTGCCATTCTATTCAATCAAAGCCTGAAGTTGCACAGATTTTGTGAAATGGCCTGGGCTTCAACAGCTTGGGAGCTGATTCACGGAGGCATCTGCTGCAACACTGGCAGGACTGTCACATTTTCTTAGCCAGAATCATTTGTCTTTGTCATTTAGAAATAATGTGCATGTTGTAATGTGGTCTTAGGGAAGCACAGAGCCCATTATTGCCTCATAACATGATTTCATGAGGTCTTAACAACATCTCTGAGCTCATATGATACATTTGATGGTACATGTGCAGATGTACACCTCCAATGTCCCATGGAACAAGGACAATGTTTTAAATAATTTGTATGTATCAAAAGACTTTTAAAATAAACAGGCCAGCTCTGCGCTGCTGAGGGAGTTGGCCACTGCCTGGTGGGGACCAACTCTCAGGACATACAGCAGTGGGACATGTATTCTCCATGGTAGCCATTCTCCCAGGCTCCACAATGCCGCCAAGATTTTTTCTATCCAGATACTTTCTCATTTCCCTTTCTTTGCAATCCAGGACAGCTGAAGACAAAGCACTGAACCCCAAGAAAGATTCAAAATGAAAGACATTGGTCTTGGATGGGCTATCAAGCAATGTAAAAGCCCCCAAACCAATTCTTCACAAAGAGTTGGGGTGGGAGAGTGAGGTCCTGTTATGGTCCAGTGTGGTCATCTGCAGAGGCAGCCCTGGAGGGCAGCAAGATGGAGGAAGAGGGTCTCTCTGAGACCAAGGGACAGACCAAGACTGGATTGGGAAAAAAGGGCAAGAGCTGCATGAGCACCAGTGTGATCAGAGAGAGGCGACAGGGAGTGCTGCTTTCCTTTTGGGCAAGCAAGGGTCCAAGGGTACAGCTCTGTCCCTTTAAGCCCAGTCTCATGTTGCAGAAACAGCTGGCATGGCTGGTTCTGGAAAGATAACTGCTCCTGGGACATTTGTCCCATTTCCAGATCACGAGTCCTTCAGTGCTGTTATCCACAGGTGCCCAGTGATGTGTCCCACTGGATGCATAATGAAAGCATCCATCCAGAAAATAAATCTGTTTTACGGATCAGGTGGTTTGTGGTGTCCTGGCGTGGTGGCCCTGAGGAAGGGGACATGTGCAAGCAAGGGCAGGGAGCTGAAAACTCTTTTCTAGCAGACAGTGTCTATCTCTCTTCTACTGTACAATGGCTTTGAGGAGATTCAGGCTGTGTAAGCTGGGAGATGCACAAATCAGGGGTTTGGTTCAGCCTCTTGCTGGTTCTGCTCTCTAGTTTTGTGTGTTTGTGTACCAGGGGCTTTTTGGTTCAGCAATGGCTGGGTCCAAGGTTGGATGCCCGCTGGGTCAGGTCCTGGCTGACAGCTGAGCTCAGTAGTCTCCTGGGTCTGCTGTGCTCAATTTAAAGGATGGTGCAGCGGGAGTGAAAGTCTTAGCAGTATCATGCTGCTCTGTGCTACAGCCAGTTAAAGTCATTGTGAAGGGTTTTGCTGTAACTGCAGATACTGTAAAATTAATCTTGTGGGGTAATTGATAATGTAAGCCTGAAACAAGTTATCCTTAAGATGTTTTAGCTTGCATTTCTCAGAAAGAGCAGCCTTTACAAAGAAAGCTTTTGTGTGTGAAGCAGGACCAGGATTAATGGCAGCATTTAGTTGTGCCTAACGGGGTGCTGGCTGTGACGGATGGTGGGGTGGTGCTATTGATGATGCCCACGTTCTGTGAGCTGCAGGAGGCTCCAGTATCTAGTACCCGCTAAATCTGAAAGAATGAGGTACCCAGGGCCAAACCCATGAATGGCTGATATATTCCCATCCAAAATCCTTGAGAGTGTGGGTCAGAGTGGTTCAGGCTCTATTTGCTCCTATGCAATCGATAGGCATCAGTAATTTTTCAGAAATCCTCGTATTTTTCAGTAGGATGCCATATCGATAGATCTCAAATGTGAGGAGAATCCTAACGCCACAGAGACATGCAGCTACAGAGCCATGGGCTAGGCTGAACTCCCTGCAGGGATGATGGCAATTGGTTCCCATCCCTCTGCTCTGGGGTGCTTTATACCTGTGCCCCAGGTGCCAAACAGCACAGGGGGATGCTTAGTGGGTACATAAGTAGCTTACATTCCTAATCCCCTGACTGACATGAGATTTATGTGACAATTCTTCTCTGATGCATCTGAAAATCCCAGTCTATACCTCTCTGAACACTCAGACAAGTAGACTACTGAGAATCTGGCCCTTAGACACCAGTACAGCTGGTGTGTCTGAAATTACAGTTTAAAAAGAAGTGCTGGCTCATGACTAAATGGAAGGGACATCTGGGAAGAGCAAATATTGAAGATGTTATGAAGAATCAGAGAAAGAACTTAATTGATGGTTGATATTTCCACAAGTAACTTTTTTTGGTCAACAGATGCAATTTCTGATCTCATTTATGAGTAATAAGCTGATAATACAGGCTGATAAAATTTGAGTATTCCCATTTTTCCTGCTGATGTCTCTGAGACTCTAAGAAGGTCCTTTCTGCTGTCCCGGGGGTGGGGCAGCTGAGGTTGATGCCCTGCTCTGCATCATGGCATGCAGCAGTAGCAACTGGCTTGGAGGGCCAAGGAAACACTCTTTGGTCAGCTGTTTAGAAAAGACAGTCTGTAACAAAATTATTTTAACACATACAAAAAGCCAATGTCTTTGGTCAAATTAACTACGAGAACCACATCAGAGCTGAGTTTTCCCTTTCTGATTTAATGTTTGCAGCATGACAGAGGTGATGAACACACGGGAACCGGTGATGGAGGAATTTGCGCTCAGCGAGACTCCTGAGGAAGAAGGAGGTCCTTCAAGCCAGGTAACTTTACAAAAACTGGAAAGTGTCCTGAGTTCCTTTTCCAAAGCAATTTAACACAACCAGTAGCTGTCATACCTGTTGATGTTGAACTGCAGGGCACAGCTGCCAAAAGAGCAAGCCATGAAACAGAAGTTTCATTCTGCTTAGGTTTTATTTTTAAAAGGTAAGAGTTCTGTCAGGAGGACTTTGTCAGGTGCCAGGTCTCTGGGACACAGCGATAGTGATGCCTGGCCCTGAAGGGATGCAAGAGAAAAGAGTAATTGACATTATCTGAGCAAGTCTTGTGTGAGGAAGACATCCACAAGGTCCCTTCCAATCCCTAACGTTCTGTGATCCAGCCGATACAGTATCACAGCTTTTATGCGGGAACCCTTCTGAGGAGCTAATTGTCCTCTGGCTCAGAGGGCTCCCAGCAACCTTTTTAGTAAAGAGACCATTGGAAACAAGTGTATAATTCATGTAAATGGCTGTGGCATTGTACCAGCAGAATTGGTCAGGATCATTTGCTGGCACATACAAGCATTTTCTGTCTCCAGTTGATCTCACCCACCCACTTGGGTACTCACCTGCAGTGCCCATTCCAGCAGGAGGGATCACGATGTCCTGAGCCACCCTTGTGACAAGCTCAGTTTGGGTTCTGTGGTTGTTCTCATGTTTCTTAGTGTCACAGGAACCTAATGAGTTCTGGTGGACCTGAATTGCTTCCCAGCACAGTTGTACCCTGCAAGCAGACTCAGAAATGTACTGCAGAAGCAGCCCATTGCAGGTTAAAATCAAGCCCTTGGAAGCCAGGGAGGTGAGAAGTGAATTGTCGCAAATTCCTTTCGGATCATTTGTGCATGAAATGGCAGGCTGTGTGCAGTCAATGGCTGTACGATGGGCTCTCCTGTGCCTCGCTGGCGGCACAGGGTAGGTGCTGCTCACCCATAGATCGCTTTTTCAACACCCTCTTCACTCTTTTTCACTGAGTTCCAGGATTTCATTATTGTGCTAGTGCACGCAGCCCAAACCCTGTGCCAGCTCTGAGTCTTCCTATGCATTTAGGGCTGTGCCATGTTGCTCCTAATCATATTCTCCAGCGGCTTTCCCCCAGCTCCTTTGCTCTTGTCCTCTGGGAGAAGGTGGTACCATCCACGTTTTAGTGGTGGCCACCTGAGGCCAAGAAGCAAAAAGAAATGAGAGGTAACATCAAGATAGTGACACGGTGTGAAAACTAGGTTTCTTCCAGCAACTTCCAAGCACTCTGGCCAGTCCTTCTCTTCCTGCAGTCTCCTGCCCACTCGTCACATACTCCTGCTTCCGCAGAAAAACACAGAGAGGCCCGGCAGGCAGCCTTGCTTCCTGCCAGCCCTGACTCACTCCTGGGGGGACATGGTAAATACTGGGCTCTGGTGGAAAAACACATTATGCAATTGGTGTGAGAAAGGACCACATGAGAATGACATAAACAAAAATAGCCATGCCGAGGTCACGCAGGTGCCTTTCCGAAATTCTGTTGCAGCTGCAGGAATCGACTCCTGGCCTATTTTTAGTCCAGTTTGTGTCATTTTCTAGGGCTTGAGAGAACAAATGAAACAGCAGAAATATTGTTGTGCTGGATTCCCCATAGAGGGGTTGCCGGCAGGCTTAGGGATGGGTTGGCTGTCATGCAGCTCGCTGCCACCCAAGCAGGCTGAGCAGCAGCTGGGGAAAGAGGTCATTGTCATCTGCATGTGCAGCCCTGTGAAGACATGAGGCATTTCGTCTTTAATTTTGTGGTTATTTTCTGCCAGCTGAGCTGTGGGGCTCAGGGGGCTGAGATCCACCGTGAGCCTGAAGAGAATTATGCTACTGCTCAGGGCTGCCTCTGGACCTGTCCTGGCCAAGGATATTATACTTTCTTTCATATTTGGAAATAGCAGGATCTCATTAGCAGTTTCTTAAAAATTCATCCCAGTCAAGACAGCTGCCGTTGAAATGTAACAGCTCGGAAGGAGGCTGTGTAATGGGAAGCTGGGGGCAACATCTCTAAAAGGCAGCACAAGAAGCTTTCCTTGATCAGGACGTTATGCCTACATGGATGCAGCTCAGGGATGCACGAGGAAGGTTCACCTTGAGTGATTTGCCTGGGCTAGTGGCACCGAAGGGGCTTTCACACAGAAGAAATCCCTTCTTAATTTAGCCTCACTTTGCAACACTAACAATAATATGCACAATTTTCACCTTTATGTTGATTTGCAGAGAGTTATGATTCCCTGCAATGCCACCATGGGGGATGTGGGTGTGAGGATGAGAATCATTGTCCTTCTGTATCTCCAGAAGGATCACAGTAATGACAAAAATGGTTTTGCTGCTTCCCTTCCCATGTCAGCAACGATACCAGGTGAGACAGCTAAACCCTAAGCTCTTATAGCACTTACTGGGATGAAGAAAGGTTGCAAAAGCCACAGAGCAAACATCCCCAATGGGTTATGACCATCCTAGAGATGTGCTCACTTGCATGAGGGTTAGGGAATATCTGCATGTTTCTGCCTGTGCTCGTAGTAAGAGCTGTACTGAGACTGACTCACATAACCAGTGAGCAGTGCTCACTCTGACCAGACGCCAATTCTCAGTGATGAACATGTTTCAGGTGGGATGTGGAGGTTCCCACCAGCGCAGAGGAAACCTGTGCAGCGCTGGAATGGTTCTTGCTCTCAACTGCTACCGCAGTCCCCTAGTGTGCATATTAATTTTATTTTTACAAATTAAAAAAAACATTAAAATAAATAACCCCTCAGCTAGCATGGAGAAATTTATAACCTGTTAGTGCAGGTACATGCATCACAGTAATGACAAAATTACGGAGTCTTGAAAAGCCAAGAGATGAGGTTTCAGTGAAGCAACAGTAGACATTAACTTATGTCAACATCCTGGAGGACCTGGGATAATTTTTCTTCCAGAAAATACTCAACTCAAAACAAAGCACCTTGAATGATTTAACTAAAACAGCAATGCTGAAAATAAGAAAACACTTTTATGAGTTCCAGCATCCTTCACTAAGAAAGACCTAGTTCAGGTTAAAGCTGTAATCACTGCACAGTGTTTGACCTGCAGCTTCAGTGTGAAAAACTAAAATAGTAGCTGGCACCATGGTCTGTGTAAAGATCACCTCTGGGGCTACCTGCATGAATGCATCACAAAATGCAGTGCTTCCCACTACAGAAATCAGTTCCGCAGAACCAAGGCTTCTTAATAAACTGTCACACCAGGAAACATGACTATCACATCACATCACAGTAGAAGGACAGCAGTGGAAGGGCTGCAGCAGCCATGTAGCTCAGTGTTACAGTGTCCTAAAAACCTCAAGTGTTTGTCAGCATAAGGAATTTTGTTGCCTATTTCTTCATTTTTACTCTATGTGTTGGGTCACACAAGTCAATGCAGTCATCTGCCTTGCACACTGGCGAGCAAATCACTTCTTTGCCCAGAAAGCAACAGCACGTGCGGAGGAGAGTGTGGTGAGACGTGTAGCCACTCTGCATCCGCTCTTTGCTGGCAAGGAGCTGTGTTCTGCATTTGAATCCTTCCCTGTGCAGGACAGATGCCTGGGTTTTTAATGGACATGGCTGTCCGTGTCAAATGTGGAAAGGATGCTGAGAAGGAGCATATGCTCTGATTGCTCTGCATCCTTGGGCAAGACTTTGACAGAAATGTCCCCACATGTCTCACCAGGCCTTCCCAGACTCACGTGAGAAGTACCCAAAGCTGTCCAAAAGACTGCCATCGATTGTTGTGGAGCCAACTGAGTCCGGGGAGGTGGAGAGTGGGGAGTTGCGCTGGCCTCCTGATGACCTGAAATCAGCGGAGGACAAGGGTCTTCATGGCGACCAAAGAGTCTGTGTCCAGCAACAGCAGGAACAGCAACAGCAGCAGATGGATCTGGAAGGTCTGAACGACTCATTTCCATCCTTGCTCTCCATAGGAAAAGAGCTGTTTCAGGCCACACCATGCACTGGTTAGTGCATGTCCAGTGTACCAAAGGGCAGTAGGTTGCTTGGAGGTGCTCTCAGAGTGTTTCTGGGCACTGGGGTGGGAGTCCAGTGGACCAGAAAATTCTTGTAGTGTTTGAGCACATGTTTTCACCCGCATTTAGGCTCAGTGTTGGTCACTCATGTGGCAGTTTGCTGCACGTGAGCAGTTTGCTCTAAGAAACAGTAATTCTGTTCCATAGCATATCTCTACCTCCCTGTCTCCTAGACAACAGGAGATGCACGTTTTCAAAGCGTCATGGTGTCCCAGGAGTGTATTTGTGTAGCAAGAACTCACAGATGTATAGGTATGACTAGTAGTGTAGCTGTGCTTCCTTTGTCTTCAAAGGGGTGATGATAAATCTGGAAGTGTCTAGTCACTGCTACGGAACAGTTAGTTTCTGGGTGATGGCAATCACAGGGTTTGAACATTCAGGAAGAATAAAAGGAAAATCTATGACATGACCTCCAGGTTGCACATTATGGCCTCTGTGTTGCTTTTGCAAACTGAAGTTAGGACTTGTCATGTCTTCAGCACTGATTGAACAGATTTCACAAAGGCAGCGGGTTGCCCTTTCACTGTGGTGGCTGACAATACGCATTATCACCTCATATCACTAAATATCTGTCTTGAAGTTTCAAATCCCTTGTAAAGTCACACTGATGTACCTAGGGTCCCCTACTCCTGGTTTGACTACTGGTTTGGAAGCAGAACAAATTGTTCCTGTCAGATCTGATCAACTGCCTGGTGGAGCAGGGAATCAAACAGAGGCTGCTGTACCTATGTGGGTAAACATACACTGACAAGCCATTTCTTTGCAGATACTTCAGTGCATCCAGCTCAAGAAGGGGAAGACAGTACAGATACTCTGGAAAGCAGAACTGAAGAGGATGAGTAGGGACTCCACAACCTCAGAAGTGAAACGTTATTGGGAATATTGCTGGAAAGCTAGCACACTCCGAAGACATGTCACAGTAATCTGTATTTAAATCTACAAGGGTTTTATTTAGTTAGTTCTTGGTAGGAAGTGTCTGGGCTTTAGAACTGTTCAACATTTTGATTTTCAGGCTGGGATTCACATTATTTGTTTAATTTTTCCTTGGGAAACAATGGGACATGTTAGGAAATAGAAGGTTATCCAGGAAAAAGTGCTCCTGACTTCCACTAGCACATTTGATCGGTTTTCAAGCAAGGCTGCTTTCAGGCAGGACAAAGGGGTTAGCTACATTTCTACAGGAGGGACGTCTTAAATCTGAAACCTTTGTTGTTTTTAGCCATTTAAAACTAGCACTGTGATATTACAGACAACAGATGTAATATAATGTCACCGGTTGGTTTTGTAACTTTTGTATAGAGACGCACGTGTCAGATTTGCCTGCAGGCTGCTGCCGCAGGTGGCCCAGTGCAGTTGTCTCCCTTTGGCTATCGTGTGCAAATTTGTATGGACCAGCCTCTCCTTAGCTGCCTTTTCAACAAGGCTTCTGCCTTTCAGGAACTCTTTCTCGCTGTACATTGACGAAGCGGATTAGCTAGTCGCTGGTGTTTGTGGAGTGAGGCGCTCTGTCGTAGGCTTGGTTAGGTGGTTTGTGCTGTCCGTGCACTCTTCAGGCCCGTGTCCAGCTGTGGTGTGGCACACATTCCTCCCCCTTGAAGCCAACAGGATGGCTCTTGCTTCTGCCAGGGCTGGATTTGTCCTGCTTTTTAATAGAAATTGTGGTAATTGTTCTTTTGGTATGTTTTGTGTGTAACATAGGTGCAGAGGCCTAGCTGTTCCACCCTCAGCCTGAGCCCAGTGGTAGTTGTGGGTGGGTGATGTGAGCTCCTTTGCAGGGCCCAGACCTGCTCCCCACAGCCATCCACGGGAGGAGGGGCTGGACGAGGGCCAAGGTGGTGGGACAGACACCTGCCTCCTCCTGCCAAAGTGGAGCTGCTGGTGGGAGCACGTGCACCGGGGGTTTGCTTTCACAGCCACTTCCCGAAGACCAGAGCTCACAGCGGGACAAGCTGTCTGAGGACACCTGGGGCCTCTGGCGGATTTTCCATGGGGGCTTGGGGGTCATTTTGACGAGGGTGAACCATTTCCTGCACAGGGACTTTCTGGAGACTCCCCCCCAGGAGAGGCACCAATCTTGGCCCAAAACACTGCCCTTGGGCCAGTGCTGGTGGAGATAGGGAATGCGTGTGCTTGCTAGGGTTTGACTGTCGGTGACGAGCGTCCCATGAGCTACGAAGTTGGCTTGCTCCACCTCTGCAGGGCTGAATGGAGCCTGTATTTCCAATTAATGTTGCAGCTGGAAGAAGCTGTTCACTGGAGGTGGAACAAGATAACAGGATTTCTTCCAGCATTAACTACTAAGCTGAATTCCAAGTGCTTTCTTTTCTCCAGTAATAATTTTCTCTAATGGCAACTTTTAATGGTGTGTGGTGGATAAAATTTATTAGCCAGATTTGGTAATAAGTTTTTACCTTCTTAGCAACCAAATTTAATATATTTACTTACAAAGTATTCTGTGCAATGAATGTTTAATACGAAGGAAAGAGACTATTTTACTTCAAAGCAGCAGTAATTTATGTACAAAGCTATAGCTGATTATTTGGGGTATTTGGGATCTAGGACCCTTTTTATAAGCAGTGCAGTACAGTAGAATGTGATACTTAAACTTTACTCTCTCAACCTATATAACCATCAGTTTCACCTTCCTGAGGTGGATGTTGTTACCAACACAGCCACAGAATTCTTTTGCTGGGTGAGTGGGATCCCAATCAGAGCACCAAATTTCACCAGAGCAACCAAAGGTTTCAAGAACATCTCCTAAATCTGGGTGCTGTCCCTGTCACCCCCTTCATTGGTGACAGTTTTCTGGTAAAGCCAAACAAGTGAGAACAAGCTCATGCTACATGTTTGAGCAGCACAGGAGCAGGGAGAGGAGGCCCCCAGCTCAACCTGTCTGTGCCTAGAGGTGATGGGAGGAGAGTCCAGCTGGTGAAGCAGCAGATGAATGTGAGGTTGTCCTTAAATTCTGTTTTTGCACAGCTCATCAAGAAGTTTTGCAAATCTCTGGAGGGAAAAAACTGATGGTGATGACGTATTTTTAGCTGTGTGTTTCCTTTCAGCCTGCATCTGCCCAGCTCCATGAGGAACGACATTAGACATGTAATGTAATTTGCTTTTCACTTTTTAAAAGGAAAAACAGTTGTTTGAAACACTTCCCAAAATTTTATGTGCTCTCTCTCTGCCTTCAGATACTCCCTCCCTTCCTGCTCTGAATGGCCCTTATCCTGTTTCCACCTGAGGTCAATGGCACTTCCCTAAATAAGTTTCCCAAAGAAACAACAAGACTCTGCGTACACCCTGGAAAAACACCAACACAGCGCTACTTTTACATAGTAGCACTCGTACATAAAGCTACACCCCATATAGAAATGCCAGTTTTCCTCCTTCCAGACCAATTGCTCTTTCTTTTTCCCTTCCTTGTGCTGCTCCCTTGAACAATTTTATCAGAAGCAAGAGAACGCTTCAAACTAAAGCTTTCTCCTAACGCCATGTGGCCTCAGTTTAACAACAATGCGAAGCCAAACTCCTCCCCTCATTTTTATTTTTATTTTTCTGAGCATGGGCCAGAGGCCCTAAATACAAGAGCAAGATAGAGAGAAAAATGTTGTATACAGACAAGTCCTATTTATTCAACTTGCAGGTCTATGAACGTCCACTTTGTCTGCGTGCAGGTGTTGTCTCTCTAATAAACTCAGTAGTTGTTTTGTATTTTTTTTTCTGGATTGAAAACTTTGTAGAAACTAAAAAGCAAAAAAAAAAAAGACTTTCAGTCATATTTTTCTAGTCTAGCGTGTAGAATATTTAATGTAGTGCAGAAAGGAGGTTTTATGTAGTAAGGCATTGTTGGATTTTGCTCTCTTTCAGTTCTTTCTAATTTTGTAAAATGCCACCTGTACATAATACTCAACTAATGTATGTCTTGTAGATGTATTACACCATTTAGCCTATTAAATGCCTATACTGGAGCGATTAGAAGAAGAGGTGTGCCTGCAGTGTCTTGGTCTGAAAATACAAAAGGTTATTTGTAGTGATGTGCAACTCCTGTCCTGACAGCAATAGGTAACACAGGTGAAGGAAGACAGCTCTGTGCCTGCCTTTGCTCCGTGATACGCAGGTGCTCACACAGGCCCTCTGTCCCATGTGCTTCTATGCAGATAAACTTAGAATTGCACCAGTGGCACCACCCACTCAATCTCTTTCCTTTGAGGCCCTCCTAGATGAGGCAGCTCAGTGTGCAGTGCTTCTGTCCTGGGATTTTCTTGCTGTGCTGGGTGCTGCCGTGCCCTACGCTGTGCTAGAAGTGAGCAGCCAGCTGCCTCCTCTTCGTTCACCTTTTAATGTAATGCATATTTTTAACATTTTCTGGAAAGGCTGTTTGGGGACCAGCAGGAACTCACATTACTAGAAACCTATACCCTGTGCATGGAGAGCAGGGTCGTGTGGCAGAGAAGATGAGAAGCAGAGATAATCTGCCACTGAACAACAAATTTTCTCCCAAAACATGTTTACCAAGAAGTGAAGCGTTATGAGACCTCCCTTACTTTCCTAGTTCAAAAGCAGCTGCTGCTCACCAAGATGGGTATACCAGCATGACAAAAAGTGTCACTTAGGGGAAAAGCCAGTTTCTACCTGGTCTGGCTGGAGTCCTGCTGCTGCAGGACTGTGCCTGCTGGGCCGTGGTGGCATGGCTAGGGAAATGATCTCTATCCTAGGCTGGGGGCAACGAGCTCAGCTCATTGCACAGCAGTGCCTGCAAACCTGATGCTTAATGTCACTTAGTACTGCAGTTTCCATGCACTGTGCATGGAAAAATCTCGTGTCCCAGCATATATTACCTGGGGGGTGGAGTGGTAGAAGCACTGGCACTGTCTCCTTTTCACTTCCCAAGGAGCATCCTGTCCTGGGGTTTTCATGCATGATGTATGGTGTTGAGCTTATACAAGGATGGAGTGGATGCTACCTGAAGGCTCCAGAGGCTGCAATTTCAACTGCTGATGATTTTTTGTGCTGCTGTGAGATAAATGCTGAGTACTGGTTGTTCTCTTTCCTTGAGTCTGAAGACAGGGAGAGTTTATCTGTGATTTATTACATAGGATGAGCATGGAATCACTGTTGTCTTGCTCCTAATATTTATGGATTTTAAATTAAATCCATTGGATCCTTGGGTTCATTTATTGCTATCCCACTGACATATTATGAGATATTTGTATCTTTAATCAGACATCTGACAGTTTTTTCTTTTAGATGTGTTCTGCTTCACTGTCTTGTCTAAAGAAACAAATACCATTTTCAGTGGAATTAGCCTTTGTTTAAACCACCAGTAAAAGATGGGAACTGGTTTTTATGCTGTTAAATTGAAAAATGTCACGTCTATATCAAATCACTCCTAATTTGTATTTTTAACTTTTTTTTTTTCATTTTTTAAAAATTACAAATCAAATATTTATATGCATTCTTTTGGGGAGAAAGGTGTTCCTGGGCAGCTACAGGGAGCCGTGACTCCCATAAGAAACAGCACATGCCTCACATTCATGTTATTAAAGCTGTACTGCTTCCATCAAAAATTAAAGCAGGGCACCCTTCTTCCCTTTGTCTTTGAAAACATGTTGTACCTTTCATTTCAGATACAGTAAATCCACAAAGTTTAAATTTACTCAGTTCAAGAAAACTAGGAATTATAAGAGAAAATTCTGGTTTTCCCTCTTTAAAAAATTAATCACCATCGTCCCACACCCCTGGAAACCTTGAAAAGTTGCAGTTTTCCTCTAAGAATGCTGGTAAAATATATTCCCCCATTTTCTCTAACATTTCTGCAATGAAGAGTCCAGAAAATTCATACCTATCCTTAGCAGACTTTCCTTTTGGAGGCTATTCCTAGGAGGGTGGGCAGGAACAGTGGAGTAGAGACCTCCAGTGAGATTGGGACACAGAACAGGGGCTATTCTCCTCGTGCACAGCTTTCAGACCCCAGGCCTTCCCTTACAAAGGACATGGATCTTTTCATCCTGCCTGACAATTCGTGCCCACACAACCAAAGGAAATGATTTGAAACGGCTGTGCTTGCAGTGAGTGCAGCCATTAAGGGGATGTTTGCAATCAAGCCAGCATTCAGCTTGGGCATGGCTCCTGGAGAGCGACAAGTTCTCTTATGAATTAGTCATTTAATTTATGAAACATAGGTTGGATATTGTCACATTCCCACATGTCCTCCATACCCCTGACAACTGCACCCCCACACACTATTATTCAGTAGGCAATGAAGCCATGAAAACCTCTGCAACTGGGACACTGTTGGGATATACAACCAGACCCAGAGCTGGGGAAAACTCTGCATACCACAGTGCTGGAAACGTAAGAACAATTTATTGTTGCTGTTACGAATTCAATGATGATTTGAGCAAGAAGAAATAGCACAGGCATCTATCTCATCAACCCAGCCTTCCCTTGGCAGCCCCATACATCCTCCTGGATTAGCTCTTCAGGCTGTTGATGTCTTGCAAATGCAGAACTGCAATTGAAATCACAGGAACAGAGAAAAGTAAATAGAGCATGGTATGAAAATCAGTGGTTTGGGTGCTATTTCACTGGTACTGGTCTTTAACTCCTAGCCGTTTACAATGGAGGCAGAATAAAATGAATTGGACTCATAAATGGTGTCCTTGTAGCTGCACAGAGTGCTGGCTCTGGGCGCAGTATGGTTGGTTTTTTCTCAATGGCCACATCCAGTCTTTAGCCCTCCTCCACCCTAGCAGAAGACACATGCAGCTGGGATGAGTCATCCTCCCCTTCTTCAAGAGCCCAACGGCTGGGACCTGCTTCAGAAGAGGTTTCTCTAAATCTCGGGTGTTTCTGGCTATGCTGGTTTTGGTTAACTTGCTGAGTGGTCCAGCCCAGGGGTGCTAGGACAATGTCCCTTGGTGAAACAGGAGCTAACCTCACAAGGGGTCTCTGCAAAGAGGGAAAAGCAGCTCCCAGTGGCTTTTCTACCATGAAGCTCTTGAGATACCGCAGGGATGAATGTTTACTCCCAACTGTGCTGAAACCAGTTTTGCCTCAGAAGGGACAATAAGAAAATTAAGATGGAGTTTGGAATACTACATAGCAGAAGGACTTGGGGCTTAAAGCACAACCAGCAAACACAAGCAAGGGCAAAACAACCATCTGACTCCTGCTGGGCCCAGCATCTTCCTTCTAGCTCAAGGTCTCTCTTTGGTGCAAACCCAGTGCCCTCAGTTACTGTTACTGACCCTTTAGCACAGGAACACACTTCAGATGGAGTGTATTCATAACCGAGGAGACACATCTGAGTTCCCACGTTCACATAGAACCCAAGGTGCTGCTTCCTATTTATAGCCAGGCTGGGTTAAATAAAGGGCTTTATTCATCCCCGAGGTTTTACACAAATTCCAGAGAGGACAAAGGGCCTTGTGTCTTTTTCCACACCCTTTTTTTTCCTAGCTCATACATGCAGCGCTAAGATTTGTTCCAAGAGTGATTCAAAATAAGACTAGAAAATTATTTGCTGGCTCAGCATGAACCACTGTCCTGATAGAAATCATCTGTATGATTTTCATGTGCATTCTGAGAAAAAGAAGGTATTGCAGTGATACAGAGTTTGGATGTGTGGGTACAAAACCTGCTCACTGATGCACTGATAGAAATCCCCCACATTTGCATTGTATTGGATCCCCTGCAGCTAAGGGATGAGTTTGGGAAGAGAGAGGAAAGAAATATAAGTAAAATCAGGGTATTTTAAACCCCTGCTTTATTGAAATGCTCAATACTTTGAGATAAGCAGAGCAAGAGGAGATGCTTATCGTGCTGAGCTGCTGTCCCAAGCAAGGCTGGCACTGAGTCAGTACAGATTTTATTGCATTATTCTGGTTTCTAGCAGTGATATGTGCCCTTTCCACCTCCAGATCCCCACTGTTGGGGCAGCAGTGCTGCTGGAGCTGCATCACTATTTGAGTAGTGCAGCAAACTCCATCGCTGACATGCTTGCAATTCAGTTCAGCAAATAAAAAAGAGCTGATTCAACTCACAAATAACCCTGACGTGTAATTATCTTGGGTTTACAGTAGGTGCCACAACCAAGCATCTAGCTCCAGTCATGATATCCACTAATGTAACCCAGCCAAAGCTTTCGTCCAAGTGGCTCAATTTTAAACTTTGTATGGTGGCAACTGCCTTTTTGTTGCTTTGTATTGGAAATACCTGCACAGTGCCTGTGGCAGAAAGCAGGAGGGCCTTTGGCAGCAGGAGGAGGCCAGCAGGAGATGCCTGTTGTACATGTACTCATACAGCGGGTTTTGCTGTGCTCCCCACTGCAGTTGCCCAGGGACAAAACTGAGAGTGAGACGACGTCAAAAGAGGTGGGTGAAGTGGTTCAAAATCTTTTGCCTAAATCCGGTGCAAAATCAACAGCTCTGAGTTATTTTTCCTGGTTACCTTTGCATTACCTGGAAAACCATCGACAAATCAACTCACTTTTTTCTTTTCTTTTCATCCTCCCCCTGAAAAGCTCACATGCATTTATATGAAGACTCGGAGTATCTCTTCCATGAAGAACTCTGCCAAGAGTTGTGCTGGTTATTCCAGATTTGCAATAAAAATTGTTGTGCAAATGACCCAGATACATGGAGTACAACACTCAAGTGGGGATTGAGCTCAATCCATCACACACATCTCATCGGAAAACACAGAGAGGCTTAGGAGCACAGCACAACGCCTTATAGAGCTCTTACAGTGTACAGGAGAAACGACAGACAATACAGCATTAGCGCTGGGAGCTAATTTTGTACCAGTTTGTAACATCTGTTGGCCATAGGAGAGAACTCAGAACATCTTGAGACATGAATCAACCTGATCCACCAATTCAGTGCCTGAAGTCACTTGACCTCTGATGTCTCAGTCTTAGAAAACTGGATAAATGACTGGTTTCCAAAATGAGAACCAGATGCTGCTACATTTTAACAAACTCTTCCTGCTCCTGGGACTACCCTTCCTTAGAAGGAAAATTACACAGACAACAGTTTTTGTGCCTTGAACACAAGAGGATACAAGCTTTTAGTAGGAGCATGGCTGCAGATGGCAGGATCAGGCCCATGTTTTACACCAGGGCCGAATACAGCTGTTACTAGAATGCAGTCTTGCCTGGAGTGTTCATAAACAAGAGAGCATATGCTATAGGCAATGTATCGCAGTAGGTAGATTTGTAAGTACCGTACCACTGCAGAGTCGCTTATGCACACAAGTTAAATACATGCAGGCTGAATGAGGCATACTGACACAGAGCGTAATATGCCAAACATCAAATACCAAACATTCCTGGAGTGACCATCAGCTCTGCTCCAGAGAAACATTTCAGAAGAAACTAGGAGAGTTTCCAGTTCCCAATTTGCTGTGATTAGCTCTGCACTCAAAACACTCGTGTTGGTATTTCAGGATGTACAAGGCATCAGTGTTTACTCTGTTTTACAATGCCACCTTCCTTTTCAGTGCATTTTAATAAACTTTAAGATCATGACTAGAATTTGCAAGCTGAATTTTATCAGGACTAAATGTGCCAGCACTAACTCAGAAAAATTGCATGTATCAGTCTTTCCACAGGCTACCAGGAGCACATAACAGTCTGCATGGTGAATTATTCCACCATGCATTCCATATTCCACAGTTAAGCTAGATTGTCTCTTTTTTGATTTATTTTTTTTTTACCAAATCAAAGCAAACTGTTTTGGACACAATGTACATGGAATAGCAGGGATTTTCAATGTGTAACATGAAAACAGCTAACACAGATACTCATGTGTCTGTGTTGCTAGGCTAGGTCTGGTGAAGTTATGCTCATGAACTTTCAACACAATGTTCCTCTGAGATGAGGTATAGAATCATACAGTGATTCAGGTTGGAAAAGACCCTTGAGTTCACCAAGTCCAACAAATAACACTACTCTACCAAGTTTGCTACTAAGCTGTCTCTCTAAGCACCACATCTAAACGATCTTTAAGCACATCCAAGGATGGTGACTCAACCACCTTCCTGGGCAGCCTGTTCCAATGTATGTATTCACAGAGCTTTGGCTTTGTCGACCTGTTTCTGGATGAGTAATACACTTAATTTGTACATTTGAACTACTCTTGGAGCTTGCTTTTGAAGTGGTTGTGGCCCTGCTCATCTGATGTGCATTTCTGGACAGCTTTGCTGGCCCTCCACAGAGAGCTATCCTTGTGTATCTTCTTGAGGAGATCAGGTAGCTCAAATAAAGGAAGGACTAAAAGCCACAGGATGGAATCCTTCATGGTATTGAAAAGTTTCCCTCTCCTTTTTGGAAAAGGTTTGGAAAACGACGTGTTAGCCCTAGCTGGTTTCTTCTGCACCAGAGGCTGGTGGACTTCTCCCACACTACAGAGTAGAAGTTAGTTAATGTGCCCCATCTTTGCTAAGCAGCTTATTTTCTGCCTTTGAATCTCTATATGATAAGCACACAAAGTGCCTATCAAAGATCAGTGCAAAAGGCCCTGAACATTGGAGCTTCCCAAAAAGCATCGTGCAGCATGTCTTCATTAGCGCACAAGAGCAGATGGACACACTGCCGGGGACTGACAGAACAAGCAATGCTTCGCCATAATTTCTTCTCCAGCTCAATGCCTCTGAACGTTGTAAGCAGCCTCAAAACATCCATAAATTATTCAGAGATGCATTAACTAGGAGAGAGAAATGTCACTTGCTTGTTTGCTGGAGCCCCTAGACTTCTTTTCTGGTTCTTGTTTCACCAAAAACCAAGGCTGAGCTGAAGTCACATCAGCAGATTTGTATGTTCAGTCCCCAAATTTTCCATTCTTCCATCTTTACTCTCCTCAGTAGAGCACTTGGCATTGTTACATCTGACATTCACTGCCATGTACACCTGTGGAATTCACAAACATTCTGGTCCAGGAGACAGCATCCCCACAGAAAAGACATTGGCTGCCTCTGCTCAGACAGTTTGCTGAGCAGTTGTCATGTTTCCCACTAAGACTGTGGAATCCAGATGATGCACCAGTTAAATGTAGTGACACACCTCTCATTTTTTTGCCCACTTCACCCCAGCCTTAAAAGCAGCAATTTTAGAAACATTTAAAATTGAAGAAGTCTAAAAAATAATTCTTCCAATGCCCACACAATGTGACACCGAACACTGCTGCTTAGCAAATTGGACAAGAATCATCGTATGTGAGAAGAGGATGAGTAAAACAACAGTGTTTGCACTTGGAGCTCCTGGAGATGATGATGGTTTGGTAAAATATACTGGTGAGGTTGGCATGATTTAGGGATTATGTCTTCAAACTAATGGGTGGAAATGCGCATCTAGTCACCAGAAGTTGCTACTCTTCAGTCCTTGACTCTTCTCCTTTTTTAACGTTTGCTTTCGTGTTGTATTTCTGGTGCTGACGCTGAGCTTTGTATGCAAAAAGCAAAATAGCTCAAATATTCTGCATTCCTATCAGCAGTCACCTGATGTTGCTACACACCCAGCTCTTCTCTCCAGGATGCAGCTGCCTCTGTTGGATGTGAACAGCCATGAGAGAACTAAGAGGCCAAACCTGTGGCGGTAGCAATGGTCTGCCAAGCACCGCAGCTGGCAGTGGCCCTGCTGCCTGTCTCAAGCAGGTGCTGCTGCTCAGCCGTCCCTAAGTGCCACCAGACCAACACCTACGAAACGGATATTGTCCTTTCACTGCACACATGTACCTGACACCTTTCTGCACTTCCTTCTCTCCAACCCCATCTGCGGAAGAGGCTGACACCACCACAGCCAGCCACCACTGGAGTCACCAGCAGATGCTTGTGACACCCTTGGAACCCCACTGGGGCTGGCTTGAGCCGTTGCTCCAATTTCAGAGCAGGCGGACCGACAGCAAACATGTAGTCAGAGCTATTGATGAGACCACCTTGTCAGCTTCATGTCCTGTGCTTTTACACTGAGATCTGCTTTGTCTGGTGTTTACCCCCAACACCACCCAGCATCCTGCATGATGGAATGAGCTCTCCAGCCCCCTGCTCTGTGATTACTTGCCAGAGCTGCAAACTTGGGCAATTCCTGGCTATTTCATAAACTTGCATCTCTTGCAGTCTTGTGGCAACTCTGTACTTTGCTAAGTGATCACCTAGCCAAGCTATTTGACCCATAGCCTGTGGCATCATGCAGATGAATTTTTATTATGAAATATCTAAAAGGGAACTTCTTTTGCTTCAAAGTATCTAATAACCGCTACTTTCTTCAATACAATATTTCCAAGTAGAGGAAAAAACAACCTAGCCCAGCTTCCAGAAACACACTACTCTCCATGGAAACTATAAACGAAACCCAAGCAGTGATTGCAGCTCAGTGGAGCTTTTTAGTTAATAGGTTATTTGAGTAAGAGGGATATTTGCAAAACACCGCTCCTAACCCTACCGTTTGCTGTATGTGGAACGGCTCCAGCCAATTTCAGTGAAACTCCACCCATGCAGAGTAGGCAGCTGAATGAGGGTCACAATAAGCTTTTTGCCTTTTTTAGCAAAATAACCTGTCAGCAGCCATGTTTCAATGGAAATATATCAGGAACAAACATGGGATCGCTTATCCGGGCAGTTTAACTGATTTTTTTGCTCTCTGTCCCAGCAAAGCAGTTCAGAATCTGCTTTCCCATCACTAGTTGACTATCACTGGTTGTGGGCTAGCCAAGGCAGGGTATGAGTCATGGGGTTAACCAATCTGTTGTGCTACTCCAAATCGACTTATCTTGCTCTTTTGTTCTGGTCAGTACTGGGAAAACCTCTCTGTTTTTCCTAGTGCAGGTGGAAAATCATAGGAGTTCTCCGAGCCGTGTTTGTTAGCTTCTGTCCTCCGTGCAAGCTGACTCCACTCCTATTCACACCAGCTCTCCTAAGTGGAAGCACCACCACACTCATGCTACAAGGTCTTGTGCACAGATGAGTGAAATGCTAACACTGGGTCCAAGATCAGCTTAGTGCCACAACAAAGAGGATGTCCTCTAGACCAACCTTCTCCCTCTGAAGTCAGCCGTTCCATTTAGCCATTCATTTATACCTACCTGTACTCTGTTTCCTATAAGAAGCAAACCTCTAAGTAAATTTATAGTCTACATCAAGTTTTTTATCTTGTAAAAAGCAAAGCCATAAATTTTCCAAAGAAATGCTTCAAAAATCATCCCCTTTTTGATTCATTGGGCTTGAAAACCTTTCTGAGCCAGAATATGCAGACCTGTTCAGGATATTCATTTTGAAAGTTTAACAAAAGACTGAGGCATCACTTAGGGTGTCTGTGCAACACTTCAGAAGATGAGCAACTCAAATATGCAACAGCATTTATTACTTTCCTTCTGACCCAGTGACAGCAGCCTCTCTATCACACAAGAAAAAGCGCAAGAGTACTACAGAAGAGGCCTGTGCTCAGGAATGTGAACGTTCAAGGCATCAAGTGCCTGTTTCAAGACATCAAAAGAGCTTTTGCAAAATGCATTACAAGTTGAAGACACGTGTAACTGGGCAGGTAATTATAAAGTCTAGGTGGTCTAGACACAAGGATCTCTGGGCTGTAGAATTGTCAGCCCGAGGTGTTCAAAAGTTCTACAACTGGTTTAAAATTACGAGATTTAAAATGAGTGGATTTGGGCTCCCAAATGGCTTTCTGCAGAAGGGAGAGGGGACAGGCACTACATTTCAGTCATTTCTCTGCAGCACAAAGGGCTAAAGACACCCTTTAGAAAACCCGCAAATTAGAATTCTTCGACAGTCTCATGACTTCAGGTGCTGGATTCCCTGAGAGAGAATGAGAGAGGGTGATCTAGTGAGCAATGAGTGTTAAGTTAGTGACAGTGCCTCAGAAGTCACAGAGTCACAGACTCACATAACATTAGGGATTGGAAAGGAACTCAAAAGATCATCTAGTCCAATCCCCCCACCACAGGAGGATCACCTAGACGAAGTCGCACAGGAACACATCCAGGTAGTTTTTAAACATCTCCAGACAGAGAGACTCCACAACATCCCTGGGCAGCCTGTTCCAATGCTCTGTCACCCTCACTGGGAAGAAGTTCCTTCTCGTATTTACGTGGGACCTCCTACGTTCCAGCTTGCACCCATTGCTTCTTGTCCTATCATTAGATGACATTGAGAAGAGCCTGGCTCCATCCTCCTGACATCCACCCTTCACATATTTATAGACTTTAATGAGGTTACCCCTCAGTGTCCTCTTCTCCAAGCTAAAGAGATCCAGCTCCCTCAGCCTAACCTTCATAGTGTCTGCCTAATCTCATGTAGTAACATAGTTCTTACAAAGAACAGAGAAAGAGAGAAAAACATAGTGAGAAGCATCAGTTATTCAGTGGAAGTGTTTGACAGACTTTTAAATGTCTAAGCAGTCAGTCGGGACCTAAATGTAGTAGCTGAAAATAGGAATAAACAGAGGAGATGTACAATCAAGAGAAAAACTAGTATTTCTGAAAGTCTCGAATTAGAAACAAGGATAATCCTTCACTAGGTAATTTTATTAGGAGAGGGCAAGGCTATCCTTAGGGTTTCAGAAGTGACAGCTGGAGATTGGAAGGCAGCTGTGATAGAGAAGTATGGATACCCTATTGCCATGTGTCAGAGAAATTGAGAACATGGAGTACATACTTTTTACCCTGCTACCACTCAGGGTCAGCTTTGCTGTGTATGAGCATTCTTGATCATGGTGACTACTTACAGGAAAGTTTGCAGTTTCTGTCCTCTAATAAATCATAAGTATAAAATAACTCACAGTTACTCTCTGTTCCCTTAATTTAAAGTTCACAAATGAGGTGGCCAGATGCTGTTGTAAGTTAATTCAGTACAAATGTGTTTTTTATAGTGGAAAAGAACAACTGATAATGCTTTTCATTAGAGTACTTGGACTTGGTACTCAGTGAATGGAATTCTGAAACAGAATTTCCATTTCAATTTATTTTAGAGAAAAGGAGTAGTGTTCCTAACCAATAAACTAAGAATTCTGTAAATAACTTTTTTACATCTGTGTTTGTAAAAGGATTTGACACGCCTAAAGATTTTTTAGATTTCTAAGAGAAAAATTTGAGACATTAGTGAAGAAGTTTTAGGGGATCTCTTCTTAAGAAAGACACATTTTGAAGTACGTTTCATGCTCACATATGACAACATTTAATATTAAAAATATGAGAGGGTTTTTTACAGCTTTAGTGCCTTTCATTTTTAGTACTTCAGTAATGTAATCATGTAGTAGAACAGAAAGGAGAATATTCCAAAGTCACTTAATATCCGAATATGATAAGTCAGGAGGTTGGGTTTTTTTTATAAGACATGGTATTTCAGATTGCATTGTGTTCTAAAAAAATGGTCTGCCTCTGTATGAGTGTGGACAGTATTGTAGTAGAGAGTGTAACTATGCTTAAGCTGTGTCAAGGTTAAGTACCACCTTTAGATTTCACCAGGACAGGTTCTTGGCTGTGCTGGACAAAGAAAAAAGTATGATTTGGTTTTCAGATTGTTCTCTAGTTTTGCAGCTTCAAATAATACTACTCATAAATTACACTTTTGGACAACTTCATTTAAAGTTGTATTATCTTTGTAAGCGCTAATAAAAGGTACTCTTATTTCAAATAGTTAAGTATTGTCATTGATTTATACAGTCACTGCTATTACATTATATTTCAACATCTGTCATGTCAGCATTTTTCTGAGAAGGGCTGTAGACTGGTGCGTGCATTAGCTCTGACAGGACTGACAAGTGCAAACAGGATGTTTGCTCTTGTGAGATTTTGGGATACTTCTTGGCCTTCGGAAAGCAAGCTATAAGGCAGTTACCAGTGGACGGACAGTACTTTTTCATTTATTCTTTCTTGCACAAGTTGGGCTGAGGAATTAAGTTAGCAAACAGTCATGGTAACATGGCGTTCACTCAGCTTAAGAAACTAAGTATTTTTGGTTTTGAGTTCGAGGAGAAGAAAAGAAAAAAGCTGCCCTTGAGAAAGTGACAGATGGTCCTTAAAGATCTTTTGCACAGAAGGAAATTATAGCTGCTGATTCTTTATTCATTTAATGATTGTATGATTCATTTTCCTGAACCAGTTCAGAGATTAAGACAAAGTGCATTCAAGTAATGTGCATATCCAAGATTTCTGCACACAATTTCTTCTGTAATCATCCACTACTTCACTGAGGCAGGTAGTACACAATCTTTACAAGACGAGCAGGGAAATGTTGGCACTGTGTGGTGCATTAGTCTAAACTGTTTGGGTGGGTATCTCACACCCAGTATACACACATGGTAAGTCTTTGGTGTGGTGACCAGAAAGGCAGCTATTATAGGAAAATCTAGAAGTAGGTCTGAAATAGGGTTGTCCAGAAGCTAAAAGAACTTGCTCATAATGCATGGGAGATTTTAGTGCCCTGAAGACAGTAGATTATTTTCCATGCAATTAAGTTGAAAGGGAACGGGCAGTAGATGAGACAAATATAACATGACAGGAATGAATTTAGCAAGCAATACAAGTTTTTACATTTGCTTACACTTTCTAGCTTAATTTTTTGGTGTGGATTTTGGTTTTATTTTTTCCCAGTTTTTCAGATAATATATTCTGTTAATTTTAGCTTGTGGTGGCATTTCAAAAAATCAGCAAGAAAGCAACAACAATAGATCATTGTGATCTTAGTATTAAAATTCCCAACTCATAAAAGTTTATAGAAAATTAGATTTATTAAATCATGTTATAGGAAAAGACAACCAAAAATAGTTTGGTTTTTGGTTTTGTAAAGTGCCATTAGGAATGACATTCTCCTTTATTTTTGTTGTCGATGGTGATGATGGTGGTTTGCTTTTGTTGTGGAGGAGCTTCAATTGCCCATAACCATGTCCCAGTAACAAGGAAGTCTTCCTCTCAAGCGGTGGTGATGATCCATGGTTAGAGTTAAAATCTGATGTCAAAAGAACATATGTGTTAATAGAAGAGAGTGCTCTGCTACCTGTGTTGTTCAGTAAACATTCAATAGAGAGAAAGATAGAGACTCCCTGTTTATTAACTAACACCAAGTCTTCCCAGTGTTTTTGAGGCTCATTAATTTAAAAGGTGTCAAGTTTTTAACAAGATACACTTACTTGGTCTTTATCTGCAAAGAACACAAAATGTCAAGGATTTCTTCTTTATAAAAAGTAGCTCCATATAGGAGCTCCATTTTATATTCCTTCAGAGACTTGAGCTGTAATATAATGGAACACCTTTGAAGTGCTTGGGTTGTGCTGATGGAAGCTGGGAACTTTCAGGTTATTGCAGCATTGAGTAATTTGTGGCATTTGTTTGAATAATCCACTTAGCTTGACATTTTCAACATTGCAAATATCAGTCCAAACAATAGGCTTTTGAAGTAGCCGAATAGTTTTATTCATGTTTACAAACTGAAAACCTGCAGCAGCAATGTTGTGATAGGTCCAAGCTTAGGAACTCTGTTAGTGGCATTAACTGATTATTACCAACATAGCTTGCCCTGACTTTGCATCTCCTCTCCTCCCACTTTTCCCCATGCCTTCCCTGGTTGTCCCAGTCATGCCCTTTGAGTTATGTGGAGGTAGTATAAGAGAAACTTGTTCCCTTTACTAGTGAAAGCTGACTGCTTCTTGTACTCTCTTATGGTATTGCAGAAAGAGTAGGACTAGTCCTTTGAATTTGGTTCTGGAGGAGGATTGTTTTTCTTAGTAGGGGGGAGGTGAGTCTGGAAGTATATACATCTAGGGAATATTTTATTCTATAATAATGTTGGCTAATGTTCCATGACCTTCTTTTATGTTTAGTGACAGTGACATTCCAATTGGTTCCTCTTACATGTGATGTTTTTAGACATCTATTTCTATTTTTATCAATCAGGGAGTAGCTTCTAGGCTTATGACTTTCAGCTGAGAATAACTCATGCACCTCCTGTGTTTGCCCTAATACAAGAGGCTGCTATAATTACTCTGTTGTATCACAGGTTCATTGTCGTGATGAACAAATGAGCCAACTATGCAGTAGATGTTAATTTATGTTTAATGGTCATGGTCTGTCTTCAGATTTTCATACTTATGCCATTGTTTCCCATTTTCTCAGTTTAAACAGGAAGAACAGTTGCCTCCGTTCTGTTTTCAAATGTAATCATTTGTATGAGAAATGATGTAGCAGACATACCTAGCAACATGAACTGTCTAATCAGTTCTCACTTGCTTTTTTTCCAAAATAGCATCTCATATTGTAGTAAGAATGTTGTGACATTATTTGTGGAAAACAAGCCTCTTACACAATTTGCCGGGCTGATTTTTTATCTGTATTATTTCTGCTGCTTCTAGAGATCATGCAGTTGTTGTGATTGATGAGTACCAATGAATTCCCAGTCCAAAGAGGTGATAATATTACATAGATAAAGGAGACAAAAGGTGTGAAGGAGGCAGAAATACCCAAAACTGAGGAAGTGGTCTTCTGCACCTCTAACACATCAGAAAGTTGTATATTTAAGTTTGTGCTGATCACAGTAAGGTATCTTCAGTGGAATCAAATAGGCAGGTGTCTGAGACCCTGTTACTCACTAAATCCTCAATGTGAATTAGAGGACACTGGACTGAACCCAGTAGGTCAGTTCCATGAAGATTTTAAAACTAATAATAATGTTCAGTAATTTTTGCAACTGTGAATGGTCCATGTGTTGCCACAGGAAGTTGTGGAGGCAGATAGGATGAAGTTCAGGAAGAGATGAGATGCATTTATAGGTAAACAGATATTACAGCAAATAGCGATCTGTCCAATGTCTTTGAAGATGTGATGGTGGGTTCTCAGAGACTCTGAGAGGGGACAGAGTGCTGGTAATGGTTCGATTTATCTGTTTGCCCTGATGAGTGTCTGCAGCTGTCATCATCACAGACAGAATATGTAGTGAGAAGGACCCAGAAGGGTGTTTATTAGGCTCTTGTACATCTTAATCTGCCACTGGAGGGACCTGTCTTCCCATGGTGATCCACTGCTAAGGTGACTGGTTTGGTCTTTGAAATACAACTTTTAGGAGTATTACAAAGTTAGGTATGTTAATCCCACCCATGAATCTGGGTAGTTTTCCGAAGGTCACAAAGAGCATCAGTAAGGGGACTGTTCCAAAACTACTGTTAAATCCAGCTCTTCATGGTTTCTGGGCCAAACTCTACAGTATCATCCTTTCTGTCAGTCTAATTGAGTAAAAGAAGTTACTCATTACTGCAGCACCGGTAGATATACTTGTCTCCCTGATTTGCAAGTAAGACAACCTACTTTAAGTACAGACTATAAAATTCTGTCAGATGAGTGAGCTGAGTCCATTTCAGACATACAATGAAGTAGACTGCGGTCCAGTTGCTAGTATTTGCTCATCTTGAGGCATGCCAGTTCTTTTGCAGATGAGAGGACTTGGGTACCCTTCTTAGTGTAAAGAAATTGCAAATCACATTATGCAGTCTTTTTAAATAAAGTTGCATTGCAAATGTTTTTTGTGATATGATTCAGTGAAATAATTTAATTATTTTTTGTAATCTGTTGTAGAAATTAAATTTGATAGTCTCTTAAGCTTAAGCTAGGTAATGCATTTTTAAACTCTTTTTTTTCTCCCCCAGATCTGTCTATCCCATCCATCCTTCTTTCAGAATAATTGTCTTAGCAGAGCCTCCGGTCATTGGCAGTAGTACACAGCAGTGGCTGGGTCCTGAGTTTCTGACGCTCTTTCTTTTTCATAATGTTCACTCTTTAAGCAAGAGTGAAGAAATGGAAGTTATTAAAAAAATGGTAAGTGCGTTCAATATTTTAGGCACTTATTCACTGTTGCTTACTCAACGTGATTCCTACACTTCAGTGTAGCATAAATGACTCTTCAAAGCCTATCAAAGCATCCTGTCTGCTTATCTTCTGATGGTGTTGAAATAAATTAGTATTCTTATTGTGAAATTAAGTCATGCTGTATGCCGAATGCTATTTGTCAAAACTGTATTCCTTTTTGGTTGACATAAAGCAACTGCAGCAACCATATGCTCATTGCATCTGGATGTAGCAGTGTATGATGCTTGCCTATCTTGCACTAAGATTAATACTGTTTTCTTCTAAACAGATTCCAAATGTACCCAGTGCTGCTGTGGAGCAATTGTTGTCATTAGCACACAAGCTTCGGGAAACAAGTGACACCATGGTGAGGGGGTTTTTTCTTTTTTTATTTTTTTTTAATTTGCCTTCTCCTACTGTGACTGTTTGTTTTAACGAAGGCGGGATGACGCATGCTAAGCTATAGTGTTATTTCAAAGGCTGCCAGATGGTAAACAAGCCCCCAAAAATTACTGCTGGCAATTACTGCACTGCGGACTGTAAGCTTTTTTTATTTATTTATGTGCATTTTTAGAATCTGCAGAAGTAAAGCTTTTAGGAAATTGGCCCAACCTCAGAGAAGTCAGGCAGAACGGTACACCTGTTGTTGGTAGGTTTAGATCCAGTGAAACATGCCTGTGATGCGTTTTGTGGGTATGGATGTAGTTTTTTGAGATGCCAGTATAGGTATGGATATAATCATGTGTGTCCAAATATTTTTCATTACTTCTCTGTAGTCACTGGAACTGAAATTACCAGGGCTTTTTGGGCAATGGGAACTACCATTATAAATGGGAAAGACATTGTAAAATGTCCATGGGCAATACTAAAGGGAAAACTCTAGAACTTGTGGCCATATTACTGCTACAGGCTATTCTATTAAAGCAGTCTTGTCAAGAAAAGTAAGTTCTGCTGACACAGTAACGATAAAATAATTTAAAAAGTGAAATTCTGGCAAAAAGAAAAACATTATTGCTATGGTAACTGAAGCACTGGATGTTTCTAATGTCACTAAAATGTAAAACAATTTTAGTGGAATCCAGTCATTTAACTGGTATGCAAGTATAATTTGTTCTCCTTAGGTTTATCATGGATAGTAGTTTTTGCAGTGTTGTTATTGAAGCAGCTCAGGGAGCCTGCTATACTTTCCTGCGCTTAAAAAAAACAAGTTAAAAGGTTTACTTTTAGGAACACCTTTGTGTCAGTGTAGTTATTATTATGTATTTGGCTTCCTACAGCTACTGTATATAAATGTATTTGGTTTGACGTATTTGGAGACTTACCATGCCTCGAAACAGAGCCTTACGGAAGTCCTTTCTCAGTATGTGACATTGTGCGATATTTAAATGAAGTATCTGATGTTTGGTGAGAAGTGAGTCAGAGTACAAATAGAAGGAAGAATTCTTGTAGATCAGCAGTGACATGAGACATGTTGGGAATAGCACACCTGTGCAGAGAGCTGAAATGTGCCTTAAGTATGTTAAGCTATTTATAGAATTGCCTAAGAATTTGCCAGAGCTTATCCTGAAATATTAACTGTTGCGTAACGTGCTTTTTTGTTAACAATAGAAGAATACCTGTAAACTACTCAGCCCGTGGGCGTTGTCTGCGTCATTGTAATTGTTTGCTTGATTTATGATAGAATCTAGAGATCACAATCAAGATCCTGTCGAGTTAGATGCCTCATAGATCTATATTACAAAGATTGTCACTAACCCAGTTTTGAGTTTACAGTGCAATGCAAAATATGACAGGAGGAAGAAAAGAAGACAGTTTGTTTCCAAAACTTTAAGTGCCAGTTGCAAATGTTACCAAAAATGTGATAAAGCTTTTCCTCTGTGTTTCTGTCCGCTACAGTTACTTATTTCAGTGCAAGATCCGATGCTGTATGCTATTTTTTAGACTTGAAAATATCCATGTATTTAGAGATTGGGCTTTATTAGAGTGCCTGTATGACATACATTGCCTCAGTTACTAAGCCCAACAGCCTTATTCTTGTGAGCGCAGCCCGACAGATTGTGATTTAGGAGGATTACTTACCTGCCCAAACTTACTGTAATTGTGAACCCTTCAGCTCTTTAAGATACTTACGGCAAGAGAATATAATCTCTAAAGAGAGTGAGAGTTCTGGCTAGCAAGCGGTGATAACAAGGAAAAGCACTCACTGCTCTCCCTTATCCATACTTCACACATGGCTGAGTAGATTTTGAAAGAACACTGAAATGCTATTATTTACATTGCAGTATCCATAATACTAGTTGGTAAGTTAGGGTGGCTTAGAAGATGCTTTACAATCTCCAATCAATGAAAGCAGGAGGAGGTGAAGTAGTAATCTTTGCAGTTAGCCCAGCCTAAATCATTCTTGCTCAGAGCTACACTAAAAAGTATTATCCTTTGCTTACTCAGCATTTGAGGAATGTTTTGTACAATTTCATAGAATTTATTTTAATTTTTTAATAATATTCTTGCCTGTTTGTCAAAACTGCATTTTTAAAGAGGAAAGAGTTATCTTTAAAACATTTCTCATGCTTTAAAATTACTGAGGGGCAAGGGGTAGAAGTACTCAAATTCATGAAGAGTTGCTCTTCTGTACTTTGTTTTCCCCTGGATGGCAAATTTGAGGACCTTTTTCCAACTGAAACAACACAGTATGTTAATGCAATTGTAATGCAGTCAGAAATAATTTATTTGAACCAAAACAAAAACATTTTGAAATTACCCAATTAAAATACTTTACTTGACCCAGGCAAAGCACGGCATAACTTATCAGATCGTGCTCATTGTTGTGTGTTTCCTGCTAAAATAAGGAACCTATTTGTATTAGATACCTTCATCCGGTAGATATAATTTTAGAATGATTTCTTTCTCGATCTTTATATCTCTCTCTAAACACACAGTCACTTGTTTGTTTATTTTTTGAGTTTTGTTGTTTTTGTGTGAGGTCTGCCTTTTCAGGCATCAAATTATTTTTGTAACTCTTCACTGAATTAGGTCCAGTTTTTAGCATTTATTGTAACATGTGGACAACAGAAAAGGACACAGTGTTCCAGTAACGTTCCGCCCAAAAGGCGTGTGCAGAGGTGATACAATCTCCTTACTGCTGCCCAGTGTTGTCTTGTTTATACATCCAAGAATCCTGCCAGACCTTTTGGCCTGAACTTTACATGTGGAGTTCATATTCAGTTTATGAAGAGCATGAAGTTTTTATGACGTTGAGCCTTATACAGTAGCTAACCTCCATGTTATTGTGCGTTACTGTTTAGTGTTAAGTTTTATATAGTGAATAAAATTTTATTATAGGCACACTTTTCTTCCTGTTGCTTATGAAGTGAAATTGTAAGGCTGATCTTTCAAAGACGACATGATTTCCATGGCAGTGAATTACTGCAACAAATGCAGAATTACAAGCTTGCAGATTAAAAAGCTCAAGCTCTGGTAAGAGAGAGAAAGCCCTTATGAATTAGAAGAAAAGTTGAAATAATTCCTTCTGGTTTACCTTTTTCTCCTACCTTACTTGTTTAAAACCCTGAGATCCAGTCCTGGAGATCAAGTAAGTAAACCACCTTGTCTTTCTTAACAGACACAGTCCCTGGCTTCATCATTATCTACTCGACAACTGTTGCGAATTTGTCGTCGACTGTCACAGCATCCAGATGAAAGCCTTTACTATGCTGTTAACAAAGCCTGTCTATCCAGGTACAACTGCTGGTTTGTGTAGACGTTCAAGAGCTTCTTGGTCGGTTGCTAACACACAAGATGGTTTTTAATGTGTTTTAGTAGATAAAGCACTTGCTGTCATGCTCCTTAAAGTGTCTCATTCCTTTAGAAGTATTTCCTGTGGTAAATCTACTTACACCTAGGTGGTAAATAGAAATTATTTTTTGTTCTTTTCTCATCTTTTTACAAAGATATTTTATCACATTAAATAAATCAGGTGACAATTACCAGCACTACATTGGTGTCTCAAAATTACGCAAAGAGGAGCTATATTAATCTCTAGTATGACTAGGTGTTAGGTGGGGGCTTGGTTTCAGTTCTAAAAGGTGTATTTAGAGAAGTTTTAATTTTTTTTGTTTGTTTGTTTATGTGGGGTTCTTTTATGTGGGTTTGTTTATTTGGAGAGAGGCATTGTGTTGCATTTTGTTGTGTTTGTTTTGGTTTTTTTTTTTTTTAAATCAGGGAAATTGTAATTATCAAAATATTTAGAAAACTGAAAGGACCTGGTTCTTGACACCTAAAAGTTCAGTCTTTGCCTTTGGAACTTGGAGTCCAAGTGAACTGAGGCAAGAGAAATGGTATTTCCGAAAAAAACATTCTTTCTATTGTAGCTTGTACTGGCAGTGAAGTAAGGACGTTACATACTTCCAGTCTTAATCCATCCTGTGTTACGATTTTGTTGCAGTATTGGATAGCTCTGAGGACTTTTAAAATGAGCACGCAGCCACAAATGTAGTTTATTGCCTATGGAAAAAGCTCAGTTTGTCTCCTTCGAGACAGGTGAAATACTAAAGACTGACTGAGTGGTGTGGAAGAAGTAAACATTAAGGGCTTGGAGATCCAAGTAAAGATTCATATACATTTTTTATTACAGAAAATACTAAGAAGTTTCTCTTCCTAAAAGAAATTCCTTAAAAAAACCCCTCCCTATTATTTTTCTTCATTTAGGTTTTTACCAACCCTTGCCAGATCAGCTTTACATAAAAATCTGCAGGATGTTGGTATTGAGACAAGTTCAAATGACACGAAGAAAGCAGAAGGAAAGGATTACACATGTAAGCTACTGCCATTTTTCGTCCTGTACTCCATAAATGTTACTCAGATAGTTGAGCATATAAACGTATATTAAGTATTCTCACAATTAAATTCAGTTTTCTCTAGTTGTATTCTTTTGACTTTATCAAAACATGTTGCTGTTCTCAGTGTGTTGATACTTTTATATTGTCTACTGTATTCTCAGCTCATGGAATTCCGTTCTCTGTCATGTTTAAGTGTTTCCCATTCCAAAAGATCCATGGCCTCAGGCTTTGTTGGACTCCTTTTTCATTGGGGTTTTTTTTTTTTTTCTTTCATCACTTGATAACCACTCTTCTGTAAGTTAATGCCATGGTTTTATCTTAATGTTTCACTGTTCTGATTTCTACCATTGCTTCTTTTTCTGCACTGTTAAAATGAACCTTTTTCTCCTTAAGACTCTTGTAAAAGTTTTGGGTTATGTTTTGCTTCCATTCTGGTACACACTTATGCTACTTTCCCCTTTTATTCTCTTTAAAGTGCTGTAGTTTGTACATATTGGCTTTATCAAGCAGAACTTCCTTTCTTTACATCATCTAACTTCTCTTGGCAGTAGCCTTCAGAACTATGGATACATTTCTGCTTCTGCCATTCATTTTACTTCTGCTTTCTTACTGCTGTATGACCTCTGGTCTACCTCCTAGCTGCATATCGTTTCATATCTTCTGTCAGGCAGGACACTTTGAGCATTTTGCCATTTCTCATTCAGTAAATTTTTCATCTGCTCTACTTCACCGGTGTTATCCTGCTGTCCTTCTCTGTGTTTAATTTTTGTGATCTGCTTGACTTCTGAGTTTTTACTGTTAGATATTTGCAGCAGTAAACACATCCTTGGTTTTAATTAATATGGATTCTGTTTTTATAGATTTTACTTATATGTCCATATATAATATACATAAAATTGTATAAATACATATGTATTAGTCTATCCACTATATACAGTATAACGTATATGTGCAGCCGTGTGTATGTTTATATACTTACATACACAAACATACATGTGCAGCCATCCACATATTATTATTACTGTATTTGCATTTTTTGTGTATATAGAAACTATATATATAAACCAATTTGAAATTCTGCTAGTTGTGTAATGCTACCTGATTACCATTGGTAGTTTTTTTTTAATCTGAACACATCATTTGAATTTTCTTTCTGTTTCTGTTTCATGCCACAATGATTGAACCATACAGAATAATAGGTGAACAATTGAAAACATCTTTTTAGAAACTGGTATTTTCAATTTTACACCATACCAGATTAAGATGTTATTGGCAAAAGAATACTCCTGTTTGTAATGTACAATATTATTATTTAGTTATTTTCCTAAGGACAGGATTCATTGTTCTTTTGATCTAAGAACTTTTTCTAGTGTACTTTTCTTTTAGAGGTGTAACTGAAAGTTACTTCATTGACTGCAAATGTAGCCAGTTTTCACCAAAAATGTTAAATGTGTCAGTGTTCTTGCATTAACCCATTTGAGAAAAAATGCTGAAAGGGAAGATTGACAGGGAGTCTCTACTGTTGTGGTGGGTTGGCCTGACTTTTAGCCAGGTACTCACACAGCTGCTCACTCACTCCGTTCTTTACTTGAAAGAGTAGTCAGGCATCAGAACAGGCTGCCCATGTTGGTGGTTGAGTCACCATCCCTGCACAAGTTTAAAGGTCATTTAGATATGATGCTTAGTGATATGGTCTAGTGGTGAATTTGTTGGAGTAGGGTTGTTGATGGGACTTAGTGATCTCGAAGATCTTTTCTAACCTGAATGATTCTGATTCTGTACAATTCAGTTCCTAGTGGGACAGGGAGAATGAGTGAGAATGAATGTGGGCTGAGGAAATACACCCTAATGATATTAGTGATAATCCAATAACAAAATGAGAGCATGAAATTAAACTAAGGCAGTGGTACTTTTCCCATAGTATCACCTGCTCATTTATTTTAATTGACTTTTGTGCTTTTTTTGCAATTTTAAACAGAATTTAAATTCATGATAATACAACCCTGTGTTAAGAGATAGTCTTTCAATCTTTCTCTATCTTTAGCTAGAAATAATTTATTGCAACCCCCAGTCTTGCAAGTGTTAGGGATTGGTTGCATATCTGCTCAGAGGACACTGTAATTAAGTAACATATTTGCTTCTTTTCCTGAAAAATGTAAAGGTGAAATAAGAAATGGGATTCTGCAAATAGGCTCTGTGACAATGCCAGTTTATAACTCAACCGAGAAAATGAAAGTGCCTGATGTTTTATTTTATGAAAACACACAAGTAAGTACAAACCTCTGGCTTCTGGCATACAATAAGGTTGTTAGCTTTGTGCTGAAGTGCTTGCTCATTTGTATTGAACAACATACTAACGAAATTTTTGTATTCCGAAGTGTTTTCTTTAGGCTGACATTTTTCTTACAGGATTTAGTGTTCATTTCACCATGTCTTCACCATTCTGTTGTTAAGAGATTGTTGAACATTCATAAATATGAAGTAGCGGCTGAAACTGAATATTACATATAGTGATTTGATCTGATGTTGAGTGATTTGCTTTTTCTTTTTTTTTTGCTCTTGCTGAACTGAGCTGCTCTGAGGCTGCGTTACTGATTCCATCCTGAGATTTTTGCAGGCTTCTCCTGTGAAATTGTACCTGACGTTTATTAGAATTTACACAGTATATTAGAAAAACAAGATGAAGAGTAATTTTTAATTAGTTATTAATTGCTCATTAATATTATTAGTAATTAATTCATAGTAACAAAGCGTATGAGTATTTAGTGAACACAAGAAAAGGGAGAGCCTTAGTGACTGTATTTTGTGGGATTTTTTTCACCCCACCCATTTTGCAGAGGTAAAGGTACTGCCCCTTTCTTCTCCATGTAACCTGGAAACAAATCTATCGGGCAAGGGTGTCCTTAGCAAGAGGTTTACCGACTGAGTCACCTTCCGACTGTTTTGCAACACTGATAGCATGATCACGTGGAAATGTTTCTTTTAGGAACCTGCATGGGTTTCTTACTTCTTCTTTCCTATTCTTTTTTCCTGCCTTGTTTTCAATTTCTCCACAGTAAGATTATGCTACGTGGGTATCACCTACTAAAGGTGATGAGAAGCCATGCAAGGGGAACAGTAGTAATCATCTTCTTCTTCCCCACTAACATCTCAAGTGAGATTTTATTCTGTGTTGCCATTTTGGCAAAGTGCTTAATTTGAGGCTGTTGGAAATGAAGTCTCAAGTCTTGCTCTGACTTATCTCTACATTACTTTTTCAGCCTTCTTGCTTATAGCTTCAGAAAACCGCATACAACCTGTATTTAGATGTTCTGCATCTGTTAGAAATGCTACAGTAACATCTGTTAGAAGTGCTACAGCAAATGACCTGCTCTGTATCTGTCCATGTCTGTATCTACCTGCTCTGTATTCTGTAGCTATCCATTCTGAACGCTGCTGGATACAACAACCAAATACCAGTCAGAATAGCAGTTTCCATTTCTAAATGAATTCTACTCTTATTTTCTGTATTGCTGGCTTGTAGTACGGTCATTTCAAGTGCTGTAATCATCTTTTAGCAAAACCTATTGGAGAACAGAAATAAACTGAAATAGAGAAGTAAATATATATCCTTCGCCATTTGCAGTGGTGCAGAGTGTTGTGAAATAGCAGTTTTTACCTTTGTTGTTTGGTCTTGAGGTTTCCCTGCCCAAGGCAGGGAGGCTGGAATAGATCATCTGTAAGGTCCCTTCCAACCTAAGCTATTTTATAATTTTGAGTCTGTGCCAGATATTACTTTCAGGCCAAGCTTTGAGTAACATGGAATGATTAAGTTGAAATCATACCAGTGTGTCTAATTACAAGTCTTTGTTTAAATAATTAATCTGAAATGTATGCATATGTCTTAATAAATTGCTACTTTATGTCATGGTTAAAAAAAAGACATTTCACTATGTAGTATCTCTTGTGAGAAGGATATTCTGCAGGGGAAATATAAAGTACACGTATTTGTGCAATGTAGAATCAAAAAAGTAATCAGAAGAAGGTGTTCGTGCCTTCGCAATAAAACAAAAAAATTTAATCAGTGTGTCCGGTAAAACGGACTTCCTAGAAATTATGCTATGGCTATCTGATCTAAATTCTTCTTATCAATGTATAGTTTTATGTGCTCCAGACAATGTAGCAATGTGTCTTGAAGTCCTCTCCTTGAATTGTGTGTTAAGTAATCAGTGGTCTTTAGTTATGTCTGGTTAGGATCTTGTAGTATTAAGAAGAAACAAGAGTTTCTTCCCCCACCCCCAACCTCTGTAGTGGAGAGATTTGGAAACCTGGAATGTCTTTCACAGAATTAGAAACTGAGCATGTCTATGCTCAGAAATTTCAGGCAAGGTACTGATTTTATTTTTTAAAATAAAGTACTAGAGATGAGACGATTATGTGGAAGAAAAAGGATGTTTATCTAAGGGCAAGCATTCATTTCTCTTGAGTAGATTGTCTGACCTACTTACAGATGACCTATTTTTCCTAGATACAGTGGGGAAATATCCATGACTTTTTGTGAATAAAGCTGTCTGCAGTGCTCTGTTATCTTGAAAGTCTTTCCATCCTTTTAAACAAATTATTTGGGAGGAGCAAGATAGGATTAAAAGATGTAGCATGTGTTACGTTTAATGAGACTAGATAGACGTAAAAGGCACCTCAAGTAATTTGGCTTCAATTAGGCAATCTAATTTAGACATTATAAGACACATAATAAAAGCTTTTAGACCTGAACTTGCATTTTCCTGAAAGTTACGTTTGATTAGATGAAATAGTATGTTTTTTATTAAACTAGACCTGATGCTTAATCTTTAATAAAATAAATATACAGAATTTACATGTTCATGTCAGCTGCCTTTTATTCCCTCTATTTGGTTTCTGTAAAGTACTACCAGGATATCTTTTTCTGCCTCTCAGTACAGTTCCTGGAAAATTGTCATACACAAATTAATGAAAGTTCTTACACTCTGGATGACAAGCATTCATCTAGGCTAAATGGAAATGCATGAAGACTGATTACAGAGAATTAAATATATTTAGGGAAATCAGACACAGTTAGTTGGAGCAGAGGAAATACATAAGGAGAGTTAGTGTTTTGGTTGCGATGTTTTAGTCACTGGATATATTGCCTCTGCAGTTGTTGACTGAGAGAGACTCAAATAAAATTTGCCCTGAATCCTGAAAGTAAAGTTCCTGTTGTGCTACTATTGTTAGTGAAAGCATAAACTTGAGACTATAAAAATGGGTTAAAATTGTGGTTTTGTTTCTCTAGCACATGATGGTAATGGAAGATATGCTAAAGGATTTTCTTCTGGGAGAACATCTTCTTTTAGTTGGCAATCAGGTGAGTTAAACCTCTCTTATGATCTATGAAACATTCATTATTTAATCATGAAATTAAACCTTTCTTTTACTTCATTGAATCTGCACTTATTTGTACTACTGAGGTATTTGAACCATTTTCTAACTCTTAATCTGCTAGTGTCTGTGGCTTTCATGGCACGTGTCTGTGGAACGTGTAAATACATGCTCTTCTACATTGCTATAGAGTAAAAAATGAAAACATTTATGTGTAACATCATTACTATTAACATCGTCAGTTAAAGGCTTTGGTTACCCTTTTGGGCTGTGTATCTCCAATGGTAGATAAGAGATATACACATAAATATTATCTAAATCTACCTACTGATGGCAAAATACTAGTTTATCCTAAAAGAGATACAGATTAACTTTATTCTTTGGAAACTGTCTTTGCTGATGGAGACTTTATTGGTGAGATTGTGGTTGTGTCCTCCCTTTAGTAGTTGGTCATTGCCGTGACACCTTCTAACAGTTTATAGGCTGCCCAAGATGAGCTGCGTGCAGATGTTGTCTGCTTGGGCATGCGTCAACGACTTTTTTTTTTTTTTGCAGAACCATTTTAAACTATTACTAGAAGGGCTGGGTGACTGGTACAGAACTGTATATCGTAATTTTATAGCTGTTTCTCTTTGTTTTGCAATAGCCTTTAGAAAGAATCTAACTCAAAGCACTAATAGTCTAACCTAAATGGCAAGCAATATAAAATCTGAATTGTTATTAATGTGCATATATTACAATTAATATGTGTATAAAAATGTGTAGAGTTGGATCTCTTTAGAGACCTTAACAGCCTGTCAAGTACAACATGTACTTGAAACCTCTATAGACTTTTAGTGGGTGATGCAAGCTTCTCCTGAAAGGTTTTTATCTATTCTTAAATAGAAATAACACTATTTCATAAATGAGTTATTCTATTTTATAAGGAGTGCTCTCTCTTTTAACGTCTGACTTGGTGCTGAAAATGTCACATACAGTACAGACTGCCTAGTCAGGAAACAGCAAGAGTGGACTTCTCCACAGGGGAATGGAATCAGAAACAGTGTCTTTAATGACAGAGTTTGCAGTCCCACAGTGTCCAAGCAAGAAAAGCAGGTCTGGGGACAGCAGCCATGGTCAGCCATCTGTCCAGTGGGTTCCAGACAGGTCTGTGATGATGAGACAGATCTGATCTCAAGTCGGGAAGTCAAATCAGCCTGTCCCGACTGGGATCAACAAAGTACAGGGCCAGGCACAGCAGCACCTCAGTGTTAGTTGGGAAGGAATCAAGGAAGGGACCTGAGTGTAAATGCAACTCTCATCCATAAGGGGCAAAGAGGACCCCAGTGAGGTGGAAACACTGTGTCAAAGCTGGCGTCAGTAAAGCCCTAAGTGGGAGGGAAGAGCTTTTGGAGGCCAGTGGTACACAGGATACCCTGACACATGCTTCATGTATTTTACTAGTTTGGCAAAAAAATTTTGAAGACTGTGCAAGTATGATTTTTAGGGTACAGAGTATTTTACTAGCAGTGGTGCACTCATTTTTAGAAGTAATGCCTGACACATTTTTTCCAAACTCTAATTGAGGACGTTGTTAAAAGATTTAACTGGTTTGAAGTGTTGGAATATACTGCTGTGATCCTAGACATCACCTCAGCTGCACCCTTAAGTTGGAACATTGATTGATTTGCTGTGGTTTCTCTTCATCAAGTCAGTAATACTTAGAAGTTTTTGGTTTCTTTATTCGTAACATACTTCTGAGTACTTTCAGGCTTACTCCTTACTAATTTGCAGTAATTTGTTACTATATGTGACTACAGAAAGGCCAACTGACCTTTCATATTTTGCAAACTGTTTTTACATGTGAGGACTGCATTTTCCATCCTGCAGTTTTTTTAGGACCACCACTTGATTACTCAAGGATGATCAATAGCTACTTAGAAATTGCTTGTCTAATTCCTGAAAAACATCACTATAAATGTCTTTAGCATGTTAATGTTCTTAAAAAGCAACTAAATTAAATCAGTATGTTTCATGCTATACATGCAGATACTTTCACATTAATATAAGAGTTTACATCCTCTTATTGTTAAGCCAGTCATTGAAAGAGAAATTTTTGCTGTCCTGTTACTTTAACAGTTAGGGGTTAGTGATTGCTTGATGTGTACTCATGTTCCAAATTTGGAAGAAAGAAATAATGTTTTTGTTTGGAAATACAAAGTGCTGTTTTGACTTCCTTTATGTTGTAGTTCTGTTGGTGAATGAGTGAATCATGGAAATTCAGTGTAAATAACTGACAATTGAACAGAATAGTCTGAACCTGGGTATTTCAAAATATGTGACTAACATCCCTTTGAATGCTTGTGTCATTTCCGTGATATTTAAAATGAGTTGAAATAGTCTTTCCTTTAAAGACTAGGTCTGGTTTTGCTTGGCTGACTGAATGTGGTTTTTCCTCTTTTGTTTTCATAACACATCTTACACACACAAGACTCCTGCTAACTAAACACTGCTCTCTTTATTTCAAAGTCTGTAAATGTAGTCTCTTTTGTGTATTGTTTTTGGTCAGGAGCTGCCTGGTGAGAGTCCTTTTACCAAGATTGTTTTCAATATATGAATTCTGACTATTAGGATTTCAAATTCAGTAAATCAGAATTAAATAATCTTGGTGGATATTAGAGTCTGGCTTTCTTAATGAAATGGAGGACAATTTGAAGACAAGTGTTAAGATACTGACAGAATAATTCTTCAGCTTCTGAATTAAACTTCTTCCTAGCCCACTTCAGTAGTATGGGACCAGGCTCTTTTCTGTGGTGCCTTTACTTTGAGGGTGACAGAGCACTGGAACTGTCTGCCCAGATAGGCTGTGAAGTCTCCTTCTCTGGAGACTTTCAAAATACACCTGGGCATGATCCTGTGTAACGTGATCTTGGTGAGCCTTCCCTAGCAGGGACATTGGGCTAGACCAGCAGTCCCTTTTAAACCCTGTCTTCCTACAACTCATCCATGTTTGTACGCTGGAGCGTATAAGGTCCAGGTTTTCACAGCACCAGTATATTATTACATGATATACCATTTAATCGGAATATTTTTTTACATTGGTTGCTGGTTTATTTTAGATGCCAATTTGCATGTGCTTCCATTTCATGTATCAGCAAATGGGTTTCTTAGGGCCTTGTGTGAAGGCAGTGGATAGATAATGAATTTTCAGGTATGAAAATTTCCAATTAAAGGACATGCCAGTACTTTAAACATGGCTTCTGATACTGCTTCTGTAATGAACCTGTACTAAGAGTGTGAATGAGACTCTCTGTGACCATTTATAGTTTCTCTGGGTGGCTATAAAGCAGCTTCTTCCCTGTCTGCAGGTAAGCAGCTATTTATTACTCTCAAAGCAACAGGCAAACAGCAGGAAGAGTCCTGTTCAGTAAAGGTTACTTATTCCAGACTTTGCAGTGACTGTTTATTTGGTCATTGCTTATGGCTTTTATAGCTCCTCCTGAGCTTTATGAGAGACTGGAGTATTCATTAGTCCTACTGAGGAAATTTTTAGCCACTGTTTTTTTGTGACATTTTTCCTGATGCTCATTTTGTAATTTGCAGATTGGCCACTACTTGGTATATTTTACTGTCTCCTCAAATTCCCTGTCGTTGTCAAATAGGAACCACATTAATAATAATAATTTGTAGTATAACATGACAAATAGCACTGGCTGAAACAGTTTTATTTTGTCTCACAATTTTAAATTTTTATATATAACATTTCCATGTCACTCAGTTACTGATTAAATTACTAACGAATACAGAAAGCATTTATATTTTGTTGTCCATTTGGTGGTGTGAAAATTTGGGTACTATTTGTTCAAAATTGCACTCCCTCCATGTACAAGGAAAGCACTTTGCAAGGTGAAGGAATCTATAGAGGTGCAAAATATTGTTGTAAATCATTTGAAAGAAGATTGTGACAAAATCTGTAGTAGTCTGTAGCAAAAACATTGATGTGAACCCGCTGTAAGTAAGCTATCACAAACACATTAGAAGAACTTTGAAATGTGATGGCTTTTGGCACATTTGGTAATTTATTTCCCTGGTAGAAGAATGTACTTTCAATCTTTTTTGCTATCTTTCTTTAACTTCAATGAACTTTGTTTTCTTGCTTAAATTTGTGGGGAAGAGTGTACTATCCTAAATACGTTTCTTCTTGTTGTTGTTATTACTATATGACCATAAAGAAACTGAATTCCAAATGGGCTAAATTGGGTCATACAATGTGGCAGTTTGTTCCAAGTTTGATAAAGCATGGAAATACTTCTGTTCTTACTTCCTAGAGTCGTGTAAGAGCAAGTGCACAGGTGAGAACAGGTGTTCTTTAAATGTGTGTCTGCTTACAGGATTGCCTTCTGCTTTACAATTTATAATGAAGAAGAATGATTTTGCAAGAATGAATGAATGGACTTTTCTTTTGGACACTTCTTCTCACAGATTTTTTCCATTATAAAATTTTCATATGATCCTCTGATCCTCTCCATTGAACAGTTTTCTTACCTCACTAGAAATGTGAAATTTAGGCTGACAGGGCTCTGGATTGAAGGCTATATTTAAATAAAAGAATTCTTATTATAATACTAGAATTAACTTCTTCACAATTAGGCTGACGGAGCACTGGAACAGTCTGCCCAAGGGGGTTGTGGAGTCCTTTTCCTCTGGAGACGCTTAAAACCCACCTGTGTATGTTCCTGTGCGACTTGGTCTAGGTATTCCTGCTGTGACAGGGGGATTGGACTAGATGATCTTTCGAGGTCCCTTCCAATCCCTAATAATTCTATGATTCTATGAAATGCTGCAGATAGTCCAGAGGAGGGCAATAAGTTTGGCAAAGGGTCTGGAGAACAAGCCTTGTGATTGTGCAGCTGAGGAAACCGAGACTATTTAGCCAGAAGAAAAGGAGGCTAACGGGGATATCTTGTTGCTGTCTACAAGTACCTGAAAGGAGGTTGTAGAGAGGTAGATGTTGATCTCTTCTCACAAGTCACAAATGATAGGACTAGAGAAAAAGGCCTCAAGTTGCACTAGGGCAAGTTTAGATTAGACCTTTTTTCATAGGGTAATTAGGCATTGAACAGGCTGCCCAGGGAGGTGGTTGAATCATCATCTGTGAACATGCTTAAAAGTCTTTCGGCTTAGGGACATGGTTTAGCAATAGACTTGGTAGAAGTAAGTTAATAGTTGTACTCAATATTAAACATCTTTTCAAGCTGTACAATTCTATGATTCTGAAGTTAGTAAAAGGCATAAACTGTACGAGCTTGTCTAGACATGCAGTCAGAGATGTATCCAAATCATTCTATTCTATTAGGGAATTAGGTTTATTTGTTCTTATAGTGAAATGTTGTTATTTTACTTTCACCGTAATTTTTGCAGACCCCAGATGACAAACTCATTAGAAAGTAATGAAATGCTAAACCTCAAAACACTGTTGTGGCCTATAAATACATAGATTGCAGCTTGTGTCAAGACAACTCTCCACTACTTTTTGCTCAACTATTTTCCTTTGTTACTGGTAGCCAAGCGAGTTAGCAATGACTGTGTTGCAGTGGCCTTCTGGTTGCAACATCCAGTGTCTGCTGGTGGCAGACTTTCTGCAGTTATTACACTGAATTATTCACATTTATTCCAAGCAGGGTGTCATGAGCTTAGTAACACCTCTGACAGTTGGGAGAGTTCAGTATAGGTGCTGCTTGTTGCTCTGGTGGTACATTCTGCATGTAAAAAAAAAAAAATCCGAAATACATCCTCTGGTAGCAGCCTCGATCAGAATGCATGCATTCTTGCAGAGGTTTTTGTTGGCAAGGACAGGTAGACTGTGGGCATGGAAGGTGGTTCAGTGCCAGACCCAGTGTTCGAAATCATACATTAGGCAAAAAGTGTTTTCATTTTCCTGATTTTTGACTGTTCAGTCCTAAGTTTCTGTGATAATGGTGCTATCAACATATCTCTTCCTACAATGTCACAGAGAACTGTGACAAGAGTTCCATGTGCTGAAATGTAACGACAGGTCAAGATTGCTGTTCACTCCCTAATAATTGACTTCTAAAACAAATTTAAAAACAAAGTTTCCTAAGGTGAAAAATGATAAACTATTTTTTTCATCACTTCAAAAATTTGTCCTCTGCTGTGCAGGATGGCCGTGTACTGAAATAAGAGAAGCGTACTAAAGTGCACATGGCAACCTCTTCAACCGTTTCGGTGAGACCTGCAAATCATTTGAAAGAAAATAAAAATGAGGCAGCATGGTTTAGATTTGGGTTGGTTTTTTCCAGTAGTGGGTTTTTTTTTTTTCCTAAGAGGAGAACTATAAATATCAAAAACTCAGGTCTAAGTCTTTTGGAATATAACTTTATTGCCTTCAGTTGGGCTTTGTTAGGGGAGAATTTTGTCCCACTTCTGTAATAGCTGCATCTGAAATTGCAAAATGCCTCCTGGGACCTGTAACAGCCTTGTTTGTATGTGAAACTGCAGTTACTGCTGGAAGATTAAGTAATTTTATCCTTGGTAACAATTGTTTAGAATGACAGCTAGGAGAGTATTTAACTAAGGGATTATTTTGCTATCTAACTGCATAGTTTCCTTCTTGTTATTCATTAGTGCTGATATTCTACTATCCATTTTTCTGTTTCAGCTGATGGAATAAAAATTGTCTAATATTTGCTTTCTGAAGTATTTTTATTCTATTCAGATGAAACAACAACACAGATGTTATTTTCTCTTTAATTAGCATTTGTTTGTATTTGTTAATTAAGTAGCTGCCATAGTGCCTATATAAATACCCTACAGCAAGTGTTCATGGCAAACTGATTTGTCCTCTGAATGTTGTCTTAGGCTGCAATGATTGCAAATTACATGAGATTATGGTCTCAATCCAGTCCAAGTTCAACTTTGTCTTTTAGTATGGTTATCTGAGATGTAGTTCTGATTCCTAAATAGTTGGCTGCTGTGTGGGTATCCCGAATATACAGCTTGATCCATGGTGCTGGGGGAAAGGAGGGGTGACTTTGTTGCCTTTTTTTGTCATTTCTTTTTCCCCGAGGTGCCAGCAACTCATTTCAGAGGGTTATTTTCTTGTTCACTTGAAGAAGGTCACCAGGCATATTCTTTATGTGGAATAAACCTGGCCTTACATTACGTAATAGTATGTAAGGAACAACCTTATCCAAGCTTTATTTTGCAGTTTTTTGTATGATGCTAAAGAGTTGTCTGAATAACTGTGGTCTCTTCCTTCCTTTCTATTATATTGTGCCTTCTTAAAGGAGTAACTGGACAAAAAGAAGTTGTAACGTGTAATGAAGTAGGAATGTGGAGGGATAGAATCAAAAAGCTTTCACTTGAACTTTGCCCCAGCTACTGTTGCCAGCCAGGGATTTTATGTGGTACACCACAGCCTCTATGAAGGCACATAATGTACTCTCTGAAGCAGTCTTGCCTAGAAATTGGGCAATGGTAATGTGTTTATAATAGCTGAAATCTGGTGGGAATGTCTTTTGGCTTTGGAATACTGCATGCACCTTTTAAAATATGTATCATGTCCTGAAACCAAGGTGTACTTACAAAGTAATAAAAGGAGGTGGATGTGGACTCTGGCAAGACATACAAATACAGGCGAAGAAAGGGTGAGATGTGGTCATGGCAAAGTTCCAACTGACTTCATTGTGTTACCTTGGTAACCATGCTCTTTCCCTTTCTCCACAGTGGTGGTCAACTGTGCTTGTGTCCTCTGAGCGTTTTCCTATTCATTACCCTTGGTGATAAAAGCATGGATAACAAACATCAAAAAAAGCTATTTGGTCCTCTTTTTATTGGAATGGGAGAAGGAGAAACAGATCTAGCAGTGTTATTTTATAGCTGGGCAAATATTCTTTTCAGGCATAATATTAAGAATCAATCATGAAAACCACACACGCTTTTCATTAAAGCAGATGAAAATATTTTCTTAAAAAACTACAGTAAGCATTTTTTTAAGTATGTTTGCATTGAGTCAATGTGTTGATCTATTTTGTTCATTTTTGTACTTGCCCAAGCTGGCTGGAGTCCCATTCTGCAGCAAATAGGATGTGCATGTGCTTGGGATTGGTAGAGAAATTGCGAGCAGATACCTGCCCAGTCATCTTTAGCTCTCTCAGGAAACGTGAAGGAAACTACTTTCAGCATGGATTTTTTGTGCTCGACATTAGGAGTATTCCTGTTTATTTTAAGGATCTGATTGAAATTAGTAGGAAATGTGGGAATAAAACTGCCTGTGTACACTACCAGAGGATTCTTACCCTGTTTCTGGTTCTTTTTGATGCAGTTCCTGAAGAGAGAGAGAGAGAGAGATATATATATATATATCCCACTTTTGATACAGTGGAGAACTTTGTTTCTAGTGACAACTTTCAGAGATGACTGGTGAGAGATGTTAAGTGTGGTGCAGCTTTTCGTTACACCTATGTCTAAAGCTGTAGATTCTTCTGAAGAATTAGATGAAAGAGGATTTGTGAGGAAGCGGCAGAGCACTAACTTGAGTCACCTTTCCTGTGTTGGAGTCAAGTCTGCAGGAGAATTTAGGTAGTTCTGTTTTTGCCAGCTCTGCAGTATTTTTAACTGTGTTCTCATAGTGAGGACTGTCCTGTGATTTCAGCTACTACATGCATATGCACAATTCTCTGTTCTCATAAATGTAGTCAAATGAGAGAGATTTTGAGAAGCTTAAACAGTTTGCAGTTCTCCAGCTGGTAGTTACCATCTTTCAGCTAGAACTTAGCAGTCATGAATGTCAAAACTTGCAGCTCCTGTTCTGTTTCAATGCCAAGTAAAACAGATTAGTGACTCTCAAGTTGGTTTAATCTAATCTGTTTATCTTTCTGAGGGTAATATTTATCTACTTTGCACTGGTGTGGACTACAAAATACATTCTTGCCATCAGAGTGAGAGTCTCAGCAGAGGGACAGTGTCTTGTCTGATAGCTTCTTGTCTGCATTGCAACTGAACTTCTCTTTCTACTAATTGTGACTTGGTTTAGGTGATCCTGCTGTTGCAGGCGGATTGGACTAGATGATCTTTCGAGGTCCCTTCCAATCTGTAATGATTCTATGATTCTATGATTCTAATTCCTTTTCATTTACCTTTGCAACCCTTGATAACCTCACTTGTCATTCTGAGCTCCCACATCTGCAGCCAAGTACTTGCTGGAGGGATCACAGACATTAAGAAAAACTTAATTGAAAGAGTCATCAGGCACTGGAACAAACTGCCCAGGGAAGTGGTTAAATCACCGTCCCGGACGTGTTTAAAAATCATGTACATATGGTGCTTTAGAACGTGGCTTAGCAGTGCGTTAGGTAGAGTTGAGTTAATGGTTGGACTCGATGATTTTGACTGTGTTTTCCAGTCTAAATGATTTGAATGAGTCTATGATTTTGTAATATGAATTTCTGTATCTGTACTGACATCTTGCTCTGCATCTACATCAGCATTTTAGACTCTTTACTGCCAGTTGATATATGTCAAGGGACGCATAACCTGTATTCTTTTAGGATGAGACTGAAGTGGAGAGTGTTCTCCAGCAGCACACATAGTTCATGCCCTCTGCTAATGTCTTCCTTGAGACCAGGTTAGGCATGGACTGAAATACCAGCTCCTGAACCACTTGCGCAGGACACACTGAGGTGTTAGGAACACCTGGTTCACTTCTAAGATCCTCTATCATTGTTCTGCAGACATACTGCAGTAGGAGAGTTCTACATCAGTTTGATCTCCAGTCCAATTCTGATTCCACCTGGACATTTTTTGGTGTCTCCAGTGGAATGGGATTAGCAAATATTATCAAGGCAATGCTCTAATTTCATGTGACAGTTAGAAGAATGTTTCCTGTCACTGCTGAGAATTAACTTTTCCTATTAGGTGCAAGCCAGTTTCCCAGCATTCACAGCCTTACAAACCCTTTGTGAAATAAAAAGCCTGGAAAAAAAAATGAACCAAAAGGATAACAAATAACAAAAGCATGCATCAGCACGTGTGCCATAACTCTACTTAGCACATGTGCCTATTTCTACTTATTCCCGGTAAGACAGATAACGTGTTTGGGGGAAAAAAGTTGTCTATATATATATGTTAAAGAAAATATATGTCATTAAATTGTGTTCAGAATTCTTCAGTACGGATTGAAATTGTGTTTGCCTACAAAGGAATATGGAGGGTATTCTAACAGTTTTGAAAATTTATTTTATCTTTGTTTATAATTCTTAAATATGTACATCTATATTATGTCTTATTATTATTTATTGCAGGGTGTTGGGAAAAACAAGGTTGTTGACAGATTCCTTCACCTTTTAAATAGGCCCAGAGAGTATTTACAGCTGCATAGGTAAGAATGCTTTACATTTGCGTACTTAATCTGTATAATCTGATCTCCTGTGTTTTAAAACTCATGTTTCTGAAGTTAGTTCTTACAGTTGGAGCAAAGACCCCGTTATGGTGTGTGGCACACAGACCACAGGAATATGTCCATTTTACTGGCAGTCAATAAGCTGACAGGTTGAAGAGAGGGCACAACAATCTAATGCAATCACATTGCTTCAGTGTAAGAGAAAATAGAAGGTAGAGTGTGCTGATGTTAAGCAATACTGAAGAAGAGAGTAATATTTTGCTGTCATTTCTGGAGACACTGGAGCATGGGAGAAAAAGTTCATAGGTACTTCTTTGAGTTTGTCAGTCATTAGATAAGAAACATTTAACATAGTAAAGACTGGTTTGGGTTTTTTCCCCTTTAACACTCAGTCTAAGCACATGTATTTCTTTATCACCCATAAATCCCAAAATTAGACAACTTTTTTTCATTTGCAAGCTAAAAGATTAACTTCAAGGCAACAAACCAATTGAAAACTGTTTAAAAACTGAAATGTCAAGCTATTTGCCTGCTTTTTATAGCATGAACTTTAACTGAAATAAAGAATGCGTCTTGAAGCTTCATTTTCAATTGAACTACATCCTTTTTTAGCTTCATCCTTATCTTTTCTCCTGTCTTAAACTTCCTAGCTTCCTCACCCTGTCTCTTTCCATAATCATTGTATGTTGTACTAATAACAGCATACATCTTTGATATGTCTCTGCGATAGACAGAAACATGACCAGATTGCTCAGAGCCACATCCAACCTGGCCTTGAATACATCCAGGGAGGAGACACCCACAGCCTCCCTGGACAACCTATTCCAGTGCCTCACTACCCTCATAGTGAGGAATTTCTTCCTAAGGTCTAGTCTAAATCTACCCTCATTTAGTTTGCAGCTGCTCTCTCTTGTCCTATCACTAGAATTCAGTGTAAAAGTTCCTATCCCTCTTTCCTGTAGGCCCCCTTCAGGTACTGAAGGCTACTGTGAGGTCCTCTCAGAGCCTTCTCCAGGCTGAACAGCCCCAGTTTCCTCAGCCAGTCTTCATAGCAGAGATCTAGTCAAGACAAATGTCTATAAACTCTGTAAAGTCCTCTTTATGGCTACTGAAGTTTAGAGATAGGTTGAAGTAGAAAACGATGAACAGTCCTATGCATTTCTAAAAAATACATAGAAAAATGAAAACGGAATATTTTTTGGGTAACATTTTGAAATACTTAGTCAAGAACTCAGTCTTTAAAACACATTGGTAGACTTTATAGAGCGTTTAAACAAGGGTAACGTTATTTTTAGTGCTCACTTTTGGATTGCAAACCAAAATAAGAGCACGTTTGCAAAAATAACTGAAACTAGTTCACTAGTTTCATCTTTTAGGTATGCACTCAGTAGCTTATGGCACAGATTAGTTTATCAGAAAAAATACTAGAACGTGCACTTTATTTTTGATAAGCCGGGGTGTTTCTGCAGACTTCCTAGCTGGCTACTGTCAGTACTGTTAAGCATGCCAACAGGAAAGTATTTCTAAATATACTTTTCAGGTAGGCCTGAATTATAGATGTCGAGAAGATGAGCATTCAGTGTCTCCATTTTAGTTGATTACTTTGTAAGGGAAAGGAACAAAATTGATGCTTCCTTAATGAAAAGCGTGGAGACGATTCAGTGTCAGATGAAGGTGTACATTTCTCTGCCCTTTCAGAAATGTGTCTGATAGATGGCACCTGATTAGTCCTTGAAATCTGGGCTACAGACTCTGGAGTTGCATTTCAGCGTGTCTCTCTCTGGAAATCAGTGTGACTGGTCAACTGCATAGTGTGAAGGTTTCTAAGTAAAGTGGAGAATCTGACATAATGAGTTCTTGAATTTGCCCATGTTGACTGTCACTTCATATGATTACTAGAAACAAATAACGATGTATGTATAATAATGCCAGTATGGAATGGATTGAAACTGAATAGTAGCTGTTCTGGAGTACAGAGATACATCCTTAGCTACAAAATCTCTTTTTTTGGTGACTATAATTAAGATGTAGCCAGAGAAGAAGCTGCTGGGTAAGAAAAAAATTATAAAAGCAGCTTTAAAACTAATCTAATTACATTTTCTACTAAAATGTGCTATGTCATAAATGCAAGTAGTGAATAAGTAATAGATGATAATAAGGCTGAATTTCAGAAGTATTATGATTTATTAATCTAATTGTTATTTTTTAAAAATTGGAGGGTTTAATGGTCTAGAAATGTCAAAATAATAAGGCTGTTTCCACAGTGGTTACTTTCAACAGCTCATGAGGTAAATAAGATGGGTATACAATGTGATGTAGTGTGGTACTGTTTCTTATGCATTGTAGTGGTTTTTATAGAATACCACGTTACCCTTTATGTCTTACACTTTGAGATGATGAAAGAAGACAGAAGAAAGAACTTTTCCTTAAACATCCTTTCTGACATCTGTATTTACTTGCTTTACCACTGATTCACATGAGAAGGGTCATTGTGATGTTAAGATTTCAATTGCTATTGGAGGTTATAAATTCTTCTTATCCTTTCTTACAGCACTTAATTGTGATTTTTTATTTTTTTTTTTTCCCTTGAAATTGTCTTAAAAAATCATTTTGGGACCACAAACTCTAAAATCTTAAGTGAAAGGAAGCTGTTACTACATTTAATAAGGAAAGCTTTTAAGGAAGATGCTTATAAATTATTTGAAAAGTTGGGTATTTCCTTATGCATACTTCCTAATACTAGGAGCTGATCAGGAGTTGGCCAGCTCCCTCATTGCTTTAATTTTGGGGTGCTAGGACTCTTTCTGAAACAGTTACTTTGGCATAGGTTCTGCATAACCTTTCTGTAGAGCTTGCTTATAAAGCATCGTGCTACTTTTCTGTCTTAAGGAAGAACTTTGATCTGCCAGGATTTCTGAGTGTCTCCTTTCATAGAATCATAGAATCATTAGGGATTGGAAGGAATCTCGAAAGATCATCTAGTCCAATCCCCCTGCCACAGCAGGATCACCTAGACCAAGTCACACAGGAACACAGCCAGGCAGGTCTTAAACGTTTCCAGAGAAGGAGACTCCACAACCCCTCTGGGCAGCCTGTTCCAGCGCTCTGTCACCCTCACTGGGAAGAAGTTCCTTCTCAGATTGATGTGGAACCTCCTCTGTTCCAGCTCACACCCACTG
>JAOXOE010000441.1:36569607-36590966 GCA_028565055.1 Phoeniculus purpureus
CACTCTCATGGTGAAGAACTTCCTCCTCACATCCAGTCTAAATCTACCCAGCTCCAGCTTTGCTCCATTCCCCCTAGGCCTGTCGCTACCTGAGATCCTAAAAAGTCCCTCCCCAGCTTTTTTGTAGGCTCCCTTCAGACACTGGAAGGCCACATGGTCTTCAGAGAACACCACCCTACAGGAAAGAGAGGCGACATCTGAGTTACCCTTTTAAGAAAAAGAATTAAAAAATTGAAACCTGAGAAGGTTTCGAGCACTTAATGAAATAACATCTTGCCAGCAAGTGGTCCCTGGCCAGTTGTGGCTATTAGAGCTTTTGATGAAGTTTCTCCTTCAGCCCATGACAGAATCTCCCATTAAGGCCAGACAGCTCCATGACAAACCTGTACTTAAGCTGCTGTCCTGATCTAAGCATGAAAAACTTCACCACAACCATGGTATTCCCTGCCTTGAGCTGGTTCTTCTCAGAGCTTTCAAGTCCTTTCTGACTAGCCCCAGTGCACATCAGCTCCGTGCTCCACAACCACCATGTGCATTGCTTTCCTCTCTGTAATGCGCCATCATTGCTCCCACTTGTAATTCAGAGCAGCAGTTAACAGTGTGGAAGCTAGTGGCAATTCGATTCACAATAAACCATGGGCAGCTCAAGAGCAAGTGGATGGATGTAGCCACACACTCATCTGTCACCTCCAACAAGTGGCCCACTCCTGGTGCAGCGTGAGGCAGACTTCCCTCAACCACTTTGAATGTCTTGGTCTGGCCACCCAGTAGGGTGCCCCAGCCCAAGCAGTGCCCCACTTGCACCCCCTCAGGGCTGAGCAGGAGGAGGTTTCCTTCTTAACCACCTACACAATGCAACACTGCTCCTACATTTGAGACCTAGTTTGGTGCCTAATATTAGTCAGGCTGGTTGTGGGGTCTTACCGTCCACCACCACATTGCCTTCTGCACCCTCAGCAGCTTTTAGAAGTGTTTGCCCTCCTGAAGCTTCCTCTCACACGACAAGCTTGCCCCAACAACTTTCTTCTGGATGAAGGTCTCTATATTTAGCACACTAACATAAACAAATGACTTTATTTAACACAATTAACTCAGAAGGGTCCACTCAGCATCAAGGTCGTCTTCATGCATTACCACCCTCCCAGCCTTTACAGCTACAGGCTGTCAAGGCTTTATTTCAAGCTATTCAGAAAATTAAACAGGACAGGGAAAAACTCCAGAACTGTCCTCCTAATCTGGTTACCAGCATGATTTCCAGAGAGTAGTGAACTCAAGAAGTCAATAGCCACTACCTTCAGCCTGCAAAATGGAGCTTCAGGCACCTTCTAGAGAGGTGTATTTTGGACAATCTTTGTCATGAAGAAGAAGGGTCCCACCACTGGTGTAAGCTGTCAATGACTTGGGGACTTTCTGCCTGTGCTTCATAAAGTAGTGATGTTTCTGAAGGGGTTTGTGTGGTTGGCCTGCAAGCCCTGGAGAGGTATCTGAGTTTTCCAGAGGCAGGCCTGCAAGATGAGGGATGTTTACCTGGTTGCACTATTGCTCATGGAAAGTTTGCTGAAGAACTCAGGCCTGAAGCAGGTTTCATGTAGTGGGGTCATGGGATTCCAAGGGGTATTTGAAGGAGAAAGGGGAAGAGCAGGCGATGCTGGTATTTCATTTTCCAGCAGCAGCATCTCTGCAAATTTGGCACATGCTCAGTTCAGAGAAGCTTTAGGACTCTGTCTTCCTTTTCTTACCATATGCTGAGACTTTCCTTGTACTTCGCAGCACCAGATCAGGTTCTCTCTTGGGAGTCTGATGCATTCACACCACTATGTTAAGAGTTAACTGAAAGCTTTGGCATTTCTTGATCATCAGTCACACTATGGTTGCAGTGGCCCTGCGAGGAAACAGCAGCAAGACAAGAAGACTGGAAAGCTAGCCAGAGATTTCTCAAGAAAGCCTCCTAGAACATCCTTCAGGATGTGTGGTGACTGAAAACAAGGAAGAGGTGAGCCCATATTCCAAACAAATCAGTTCCAAGATGTCCAGGACTGTCCTCACAGCGTCGTTTGATCAGAGACCAGTTGTACAGTGCAAGTCAGATGCCAGAGCTGCTGCCCATCTGTGGCTAGTGAAAAAGCAACAGCCTTTCTGGAAGCTATGGTCTTGTAAGTAAAGGACCTTGTGGGGAAAAGAGACTTTGGAAGCCTTCTTTGCCATCTTGGAGCTGACAGTGCCAACATATCAATGGGAACAGGTTTTAACTTCTCGTGCATGGTAGGGAAAAACCAAAACCTGGCTGCTGTTAGAGGTTAGGAGCCTGCAGTGAAGCTTCCTAATTGATCAGCAGGTTTTAAGGAAAAGAATTTCTAGACAGGAAAATGTAGGTTAATGGTTGAGCTTGATGATCTTAAAGTTCTCATCCTACCAAAATGATTTTATGACGCTATGATGCTAAACTGCATGATAAACTAACAACAGCTACAAACACAATGACTATAAAAGAGACCCTGAGTCTTCACTCTGGGCTGGTGGCATCAATGAATAGTTCATCCTGAGCTGTCAAATACATTTGCTGCCAAACCCTCAGGAGCTTGGAAAAGTCACTGCTTTGGCGCCCGCCCTGACGAGCAGGGTCACGTTGGAGGTAGCCTTGATACTGCTTCTGAGACAAAGCCATAGCAAGGCTGGTGGGTAGGGCATGTATCAGAGTGCCTTGGCTGGCTCCATGAGTACATGTTCAGGAAATATGGGGAGGGAAACAAGTTGGACTCATGCCCTGTTCTGATTCTTTGTGTATGAGAGGCTGGGGTGTTTTGTTTTCTGCTTTTTCTTACTTAAAAAAAAAGATATCAAACATCTAGTTGTGTTTTGGCAGAGGTCTCCTTGGAAGATTTAGAGAAGTTGAGTGGGAGGTTTTGCAGCTTCTAGTGAAAGGGGGAGAGGAGGAGGTGTTGAACTGCAAAGATTTTCTCTTTCCAACTGTTGGTTAGGAGTGGAGTTAGATAAATGTTAGCTAAATACAGACTGCTTAAAACATTTTGTAGGAAAAGCAATTCTACTCGAAATTTGTCAGCTTTTACTTGCACTGTCATAATACTATTAGTTCTCCAGTGAAGAAAAACCAAACAGGGTAGGCAAGACCTGATTTTATAACAAAGCAAGAAACAAAACAATTTTTGTACCATCCTCACCCAACAAAGAAGCTGACTGGGTGCCCATTTCTCCCAGCTTTGCAAGTTCTTTGTACTTCTTGCTCTTACCGTAAACGTAAGAGAAAGCAGCACACGGGACAAGCATTTTAACGGCAGCACAAGATGCCTCAGCTTCCTTGTACTCCTGGTGCTCTTGATCAGGTAGATTTCTGACCTTGATAGTGACTGAGTTCTAGGAGATACAAGCATATAGGCAAGACCAAACTGGTTTCTCAGGTCTAGAAATGTACATGCGTACTGGAACCTCTAGATGGAGGACAAGGCTGACAGCTCAGCCTGTTAGAAGATATTTCTCAGGTAGAGGAAAGAGCATGCTCATGGCATTTATGAGTCTTGGACCAGTTAGTGGTCCTCTACTGACCAGTCCTAACCAAACTTGGCCACAAATCAGGTTCTGAAGAACAGGGCTGGAGCAGTAGTTATTACAGATATCTTTCCAGAATGTACTTACAGAGATGCTGGAAAATCAGCTCAAGTCACAAGCAAGATGGAGAGAGCAGCGATCTGCCCAGCATGAGTGAGTGTAGACAGTCAAGGTCAGATTTCATCAAGCTGGAGAGCAATCAAGTGATGAAAGTCTCCCTGGGTGGAGGAGAAGGGGAACTGCCCTTCCTCTGAGTGACACTGTGCAAAAGAAAACCAGCAATAGGTGCAAGATTCTTGACATGGATTATGCTGTTAAAAATAATCCAACACTACACAAAACCAAAACTGGTGAAGAATCTAGAGACAAGTGCCATCACATCATCAGAGGCTGCATTCCAGCAAAGTTATAATACCAAACCTTTCACAGACAAGGTCAATGTGCAAGTAAGGATAGATAACGATGAAGTAACTAACATCAGTTCCATACATCAGAAATAGACAGGAACTTTGCCAACAAATCAGCAGCAATTTCTAACTTTTCTCCCCAAGACATTAAAGGGGAAACATTTATTCCCAGGTAAATTTTTTCATGTTTAGAAAAACCTTGTGTGAGCAAACAGGTGTCTGTCTCTGGACAACACTGCCAGGAACCCAAATGCTTCTTACTCACCTCCCTCCAAGTAGGACCAACAAAAGAACATGAACTTCAGCCCTCAACAACTTACCCACGTGCAGTCCAGTTCTTAATAATGTATGCCAGGCACACACATGTAAACATTGCAGAGTCTTGTGATTTCCTGAAAACAGGAGGTAAAAGGTAAAAATTATGTCAAAGTACCTTAGGAGAGGTCCTCACGAAAATAAGCAGTCACTCTGAATGCCTTCCCTGTTAATAGGTAGAAGAAAAAGACTGATGAAAAATGTGTTCCAGACTGATCTTGCAGAAGATCAGACAAAAGAGTGAAACATTATTGACAAGTTTGTGCAGGAACATGACGAGATAGCAAGCAAAAAGGAGTATGTGAGGCTCCTTCCAAACCTCAGGGACCTACCAACATGTGAAGCAGCTGCAGCTAGAGTGACTCAATCAAAACCAACACGGAAATATTCTCTCTAGATCTTAAGGACAACGAAAATATTATTATTCATTATGTTGAAGAGATATTACTAGAAATAGAATTCATCTTTATCAGCATAAAGGTAGAGTTCAATATTAATCACAAGAAAGTATCACCTTAGCGAATTCCAAAGTGATTGCCAACAAAGCAAAGACTCACAGAGCAACACACCAGAATAAAAATCCTCCTATTTTCTTCTAGTAGCTCTCTAAAGAAAGCTTCCAAACAAAGCTGCATGCTCTCAGCTGAGCCCGGGAAAGGAATCTACCTCTAAGGAAGGCAAAAGAAGATGTTAAAAATGTAATAGAATCATAGAATCATTAGGGATTGGAAGGAATCACTAAAGATCATCTAGTCTACAGTTACGTGGGTCCTCTTTCTTACCCTTTTTGAAGATTGGAGTGATGTTTGCGATCCTCCAGTCCCTAAGGAGCTCTCCTGATCCCCATGACTTACAAAAGATGATGGAGAGTGGCTTAGCAATGACTTCCACCAAAAAAATTTCCTCAGTAACAATCAGGATGGAAGCATGTTATTCCTGTTCCAAGGCATTTCTTTTTGTATAACAGCACTAAGCAGACCCCACAGGGAACAACCATCCAATGCAACTTTGGTTGTGCTCTGTTCTTGTGTTGATCATATTTTCTACACCATTGAAACAAATGAAAGTCTAGCAGCTATCCTGTGTCCATATTATATTGGCTTTCAGAAAGTCTTTGACAGGGCAGAGGGAGGCTTCCCCTGGCAGGCACTCTCCAACATCAGAGCAGTCAGACTGAGTCACACACATGTGATTGCTGGAGGTCCATCTAGCCCTACATCCTGGCTCCAACAGCAGCCGACAAGAGACCATTAGTGAAAGAACACAGGTATGGAGCATGCATGCCGTGATTTATTCCCACCCTCCACGTACACTTCCTTCAAGCCCCACTCCAAACACTAGTGACTTAATGTCTTACTGAGCCATGAGACTATCACTGTATTTAGTTGCCCTCAGCATGTTTTTATTATCCTTGACTACCTACTCACATTATGAATCTTCATTAAATTCTGCTATACACAACAATCCTGTGAAACTCCTGTGGCACGGAGAACATCCTTTACATTTTGGGCCAACATCCTGCTTGAGACTGGTGATCATCCGTTCTTGTACTGACAGAAAAAGACCATCCTACATTCAACTCTTCCATTGCCTCATCATTTCATAGACATCTCTCATATTTCCACTCATTTCTCTCTTTCAGGCTAAAAGTTTGTAGTCTGATAGGACCTGTTAGCTACTTAAATTTAAAGGAATCATCCAGACACCAAATGTCATCCCCATTCATGAGTTAATAAATGTTCAGAGCTACCACTGAATAACAAAACCAAGCATTCCTCCTTCCCTGAGCTGGAACAAGCTGAAGGAATTGGCTTTTTTCATGGCAACTACAGCTCCAGGTTTGGACAGCACAGTCAGTGATCTGGACTTACCTAACAACATTTATTTCCTGAGTGATAAACAGGATGCAAGAGCATACAGAAAGCCTATTTGGAACCAGCTAGCAGCAAACTAGTCTTAAAATCAGAGGGGAAAAAGTCACCATGTCCTCATACCATCTCCTAGAAACAGAATCCTTGGGAATTTCTGATGCATTCCATTTACCTAGAGAGCAGTTTTGCTAAATCTGGAGGCTTCATCTGGTGGATAGCAGTCTTGTTTGCAGGTTCAGCAGCGCAATTTCAGCACCAAGCTACAGCTCTTGAGCAATAGTACACTAAGCGTAGGTGAGCCTTAGAAGTGAAGAAAGTCCAGCCAAGAGCAGTTAAATAGCTTTTATTGTGAATGTCTGCAGCAGATGTTCAGAATAAAATGTTCAGACATAATGAAAACTGCTGCGATCTCACAGTGCACAAGTTCACCTGCAGCTCTGCATGCAGCACAGGAGAGAAGCCCTGTATGTCCTATTAAAAGCACTGCAACAGCATCTCTAAACAAACTCCCTTACAAGCAAAGCCCAAATGAAAACCAGCCTAGTGCGATGCCTGCAATAACAAAGCTCCAGCAGTGATTTTGTAAGGCAACATTTTGAGAAGATTAGCTTTCGTCCGTGACAGGGCTGTGAGGTAGAGACAAGCTCTATACCCTCCACCAGTCAGGTGAGATGAGTATCATGATGATCAGAGCTTGTACTGGGACTTTGCAGAACCAAACTGGTCTCAAGTATTGTGATCCCTGCTGTACGAGTAAGGCGTTTACACACTGCCTGATCTTTCTGGCTTGCTATAACCTACTTATTATAGCTTTTGTCACTTAGAAATGCTCAAAGGCTGTGTCCTATCTCATGATATTCATGACACTGTAATAAAACGAGTCTCAGCTGTTCATGCAGCTGACCAAAAGACCCAACCTTATTTTTAACAATCCATTCAATGTAATTGTAAAAAGCCACCTTTTTGCCTTTCAGTTGGTGCATTGATGTTACTCTGAGTTCTGCCTCATGGTATTGTACAACTGACACAAATTTGGCAAACTGACACAAGCTTTAAAGCATTCTCCACTGCAGACTTACAGAACTTCATCAGATTACATCGCTAGACAGCCTCATGTGATAGTTTGCAGACTTGTAAGCTTTACAATAGCAATGCAACATCATTGTCTCCTAATACCACCTGACTGTGGAGGAGCCTTGCCAGTTTCCATAAGCCAGGAAATCTGTTCCTCAGGCTCATTCACAGAACATTTTGAGCATCTCTGGCAAAACATTGGCTCGAGCAAGAACTTGTTCTGAAATAAATTCAAAAGTACGGGTAAAGACAGCAGTAAGCAGAATTCCAGGGTAATTGCATTGTCATGTGGGTGCACAGGCACCAAAATGTCCCCAAGATGACGTTTCAGCACCCTCATACCCCTAACACAAAGCAAAACAGAAGGTCTCATCTCATTTCTTTGCAAATGGTCCCACAGCTGATCGAGGAACAGCCTGTGCCACGAGTCCAATGCACTGGACTGAACAGCACATAAATGAAACTGGCTGGAGCACAAAAAATAAGTTGTGGTGTTGTTTTGCTTTTTCCCTGAGGGATAATACCTTCCTTCAAAATCAGTGCACAAAAGATTTGGGATGAGGATTCTTCCTAGCAGCAGCTCAGGGTCAGAAACCTAGTGTGGGCACGTCTCTGCTGTCACTTTTTCAGCTGTTTGGTAGAGAGGAAAGAAATTGACCAAGACTCTAGAACAAAACCTGCATGAAAACAGACCTCAAAGCCCAGTTCTGGAAGCTTCCTTACGTGGTTTGACACAAAGAACCCAGTAGATCCACAGGAGAAGCTGCAAAGGCCCTCTTTACAGCAGCTGTCTCTCCACACAAGCACCTCCACAGCAACCCGCCAGTCAGGAGTGCAGCTCAGGCCTTTCCAGCTCAAAGCACTTCACCACTGCAGTTCCAGTAACACCAACCCCAAAGAGTACAGACATCCTAGCTTCTCAGAAATCAGCAGATTAAACACTCCTGAGTTGCCTGTGGCCTCTTCTCTGCTTTGTGCAAGGGAAAAAAGTCATCAGAGTTGAGCTTCCTTTTGTTTGACTCCTCCACCATCTCTTTGAGTCACGGCTGGAAGGGTTCATGGCACTTACAAGCACTGCAGTGACACACTGAGAGCCGTAGCGATGCCAGGAGCACCAAGGAGTGCTCAGGAGTAGTGTGAAGAGGCACCATGGTGTGCATGAGTCACAGTTCTTTCCTTGCCTTACTACACGATCTTCACAAAAGAACCCTAATGCACACTCTCCATCTCTCTGTTGCAAGCCCAAGCTTTTCTCAAGCAGAGCAAACTCACATTGTCATCTGGTCTGCAGGAAGTGCCCTGAGACTGCCCCCCACTTCTGCTCACCATGCTGATACTGCACCACGGGGGCAATGGCAAAGGCCCACGAGACAGAAGCCCCTCACAGATACCTCTGGTGATGAGTCAAATGGTGGAGGGCTTGAAACCCCCAGAAAGCTGCAAATGGAGCCTGACCACTCTGCATTTACATGACTTGTTTGCAAACCCTGAAGCAATTTTCAGAAAACCCTATTTGACGCAGACTTCTTTAGAGATAAAGCAAGAAAAAAGCCTGTGCAGCAGTTGCTTTTGTGTTTTGATAGGCTGCTTCTCCAGCACAGACAGCAAAAATAAGGGGAGCCCTATGGGGAAGAGACTCATACTGAAGAATATTTCCAAGTCACTGATCAGTGAATGAAATACAGAGCTTCAGAGCTTATAGTTCACTTAAAGAAAAAATAGAGATCATTGATTTTACTGGGGCTCCCCTAGGCAAAGCAGTTACCTGAAGTATGATGTATTTTTAATCTGCCACCGAGAACAGAATGTAAACATTAATAAATCTTCCTTTGAGGAGATGATCACTCAGCTGATTTAAATAGCTCTGTGTGATACAGAAATCCATTAAAGCAAATACTCCTCACGTTTAAAAGATGGCTGCAGCAAGGAGGACGCCTGTGTTTGGAAATGCACCATGTGCCCTCAGGAAGCCCCCCTCCCCAACATGAGAATGAGAAAGAATTGCACCCCCAGCAGACCGTCAGTGCCTGCAGGTGGACCAGGACCCACTGAAGGTGGCTCAGCACCAAAAGGGCAGAGCACTGACGGCGCAGGCTGGGGCAGCAGTTCCTCATCCTGGCTCCACTGGATGCTAGGGCAAGCAGAAACACTTGGCTCAAGGCTACTGGAGCCCAGTGGAGTCAGCTGCTGGCCACTATTCACAGGAAGAGTTTACACACTTAAAACTCACTCAGTTATCTCTTCATTCATAGACTCACAGAATCCTAGAACAGTTGAAGATCAGCTAGTTTCAAATCCCACTAGACCAGGTTGCCCAAGCCCCATCTAAGACGCACCCTACCTGAGGCTGCAGAGGTGAGGTAAGGAGTGCAGGAAAACAGCTAATCTGTCAGAAGAACTGGACCAATTCTGGCCCAAACAGCGTTTGGGTACCCTATGACTTTTTGGCAGTTGTGCTGATTTAGCAAACACGGATGGAACCTGCAGAGGCTGTGGAAATGACAGACGGCTGGTGTGAGAGCTGCTCAGCACTGCTTAGCTGCACTGGATTCAAGTCAGCACTGCTAAAGAAGCATGACTGACTTTTCAGGCCACGGGGTACTTAAAAGTTGAAATAGTCTTCTCCTGTGCATTGAACAGTCTCTGTCTCTTCCAATACAGGAATAAGGAGCAGAAAGCAAAACCTGCTTCCAGGTGAAGCCCAGCTTCAAAACAAGCCAAAGAACCTGTTTTTTCAGAGCAGGTGGCCGTGTGGGAATCCTTGCTGCGTGGTGTTGTGTGCATTCAAGAGGAACCTGGAGAAGTTCCTGGAGGAGGAACCTGCTGAGTGTTGCTACATGGATGCTGCAAACAACATTCTTCCCAGGAAGTCCCTGAGTTAAAGGAGTATCTGATACGTCTATTTTCTTCTTACTTTTCTGTGCACACCCCTTTATGATGACATTCAGAGACTGCCTGCTGGATTAGATGAACCCATGGCCAGACCCAGTAGAGCCACACTTAAGATGGTCTTTCAAAACAAGCCACACTGATCCAAATTGTCTTTGCACCAGTGTGACAGTGTCTGTTCATTTGCGCCACAATAAACTGTGTGGGATTCACGCAAAGGAAGGGCTGAGGGATGCAGGAACAGGAGCAGCCATGCCACAGAGCTCAGCTTTCTCTGGATTGTTCCCTACCACTTCCCTTTCCTCGCTGGGCCTCCATGAGGACAGATGCAGCTTGCCAGCCCCTGCACCAGGATAATCACAGTTCTTTCACCAGCCCCAGACGGAGACTCATCTGTAGGAGGTAAAAATACAGATAGTAATGGAGCAAATGCTTTCTGGGCTGGAGGCCCACTATTCCCCCTCCTCACAGGCAGCCTCCTTTGTCTGCACAGCGTATTTTGCGCGCGCTGCTCTTGGAGTACCAGCCCTGGCTGAAAAAGCAGAGCGCGTACAGGTGCGTGGAGCCCATACATCTCACCTGAAGCCAGACACATGGCAAAATAAAGTATCCAGACACTTTATTTTTTATCAGTGTACTTTGGTTTTGTACTTTATCGGGATGCTTTATGTTTCTCTATATTTTGAAAATGGCTACAAGAAGTAGTTTCCACTTCTGTCCCCTGTGCTGTCTCTGCTTCCTGACTACTGAGCTCTCCCCACTCAGACACTCCACAGCAGCAGCAATGCACACACCGGTTTGGAGGCGCAAAAGGGAGTGTCACTAGCCAGCATTGCTGGGATCTGTCCTGCCCAGGGAGGGTCAGCAGGAGCTGCAGAGCCTCCTTGGCCAGTTCTGCTGGGCAGGGAAGGGCTCAGCAGTGGGGGTTATAGGGGCCATGCTGGGCAGCAGCACTGTGCTCCCAGCATGGGCACAATGAAACCAGTTTGCTTGCTTCTCAGACTTTCTCAGTTCTGAAGATCTCTCAGAAAACCCGAAGGATAACAGTAATAAAATGCAAACCTGGACATGATCAAGTGGTGCTGGCCTGAAGGGTGAGGCAGAAGAAGCCACCAAACCTGTACCCAAGCATCACAGTAGAGCAGATCTGTCCCTACACCACAATGAGTCTCAGCAAGGCCACCAAGCGTGAGTGAAGCATGAAACGCAGCCGGCAATAGGCAGTCACAAGAAAGCATCTTCCTGGGGGCTGTTGACATTATTATTCTAGATCAAAAAGCAAATCCTACGTGTTAGTTACTTAGCAGATGAAGTTACCATGCCAACGCATACGCTACCTTTTTTTTTTTAATTATTATTATTGCAGGAGTAGGCAGCACTCCCTTGAGATTTCACAAAAGAGGAGGAAAAATGTCAAAGTGCCAAGAATATAATGGAATTTCTAGTCTTAACCCTCATCCACAGCCCTGTTTTTCAGCATGCATCCCTCTGCTCACAGCAACAGCGAGGCTAAGCCAAGAGGCTCTGAATGGTAATTTAGTGGCCAGCCCACAGTATTGTGGTGCTACACTTCAGTAATCTGCAGCTCTCTGCCCCCGCTTTGAACAATTTTCAGGGAACTAATGCAAGGAACTTGCCAAATGATTGCACAGCCTTCCCCCAACCTCTTCTTGACTTCTCTGCACTCCTTCCTTTGTTCACTGTTTCTCCTCTGTCTTCCCATCTGTCTTCTCTTCCTCTGCTGGGAAGGTTTTTATTTCTGCCAGTTACTTTCTTTTTTTTTTCTCCTCTGTTGCTTTTACGTCTTTTCCTTCACAAAACACATTAGACTCCTGTCTTCCTCCATTCAGTTCTGCCCCCTCTGTCTTCCATCACCTCTAAGACTCCCCTGCAGAGCATGAGCACGAATCCTCCAGGGGAGCAGATATAGATGACACCAGCATGATGCTGGGAGGCCAGGAATTATCTGTCCATTCCAGTACCAATTTCAGAACAAAAACGAGAAAGTCTTTGCCTGACAGAACTGCTACCCAACCTTGCTGGAAGCAGAGCTGAAAGTCTCCCTAAAATTAGTCCCCTTTTGTTTCTACTTTGGGACTGAAAGGCACACAGCTCCAAGAAGTGAGACTGCTGCAGTCTCTCCTGGGGGTAATGCAGTGATATAGAATGTATGAAAAGAGAGGAGCTGTAGACAAGAGATTGGGGGCAGAGTGTGACTGCAGGTTTCCTACGCCTCTTTGAGAACCTGCTTAGGGTTAGTTCGTTGAAGAAAAAGAAGACCCTTGAGAGGCTACAGGGGAAAAAAAAGGTGCATTCAGTTAAATGCAGCCACTCCTGGCACTGTCTCCTGGCACTGTCTCCTGGCACAGCCAGGAGTCCTTGGCACAATACTCAGCTGGATCAGCGCAGGAGCCACTTGTGCCCATATACCGACAGCTCGCTGTGTCAACATTGTCATTTATTTGGAAGACGCAGCAGCGATGGGGAAAGGGTGCCTGGCAGAGGCTGTGTGGCTGCATGGGACTACAGGTGTCCCTGAGTTGATTGCTACAAGAAGACAAGGGAGGCTGGGCAAGGGGATGCTATTCCTGCAGCAAACATGGGCAAGGGGATGACCACTTCAAATGTTGGTCCAGATCTTACATCCTATGTTGTATGAAGACACTTGAATCCATAGTTTACTTTCATCACCTGCCTCCTAGGAATAAAACCCCACTTGCACTAGTTTCACAGAACCACAAAATCACAGAACATTAGGGATTGGAAGGGACCTCGAGAGATCATTATGTCCAACCCCCTTGCCACTTCACACTCTGATATCTTTAAGACATCCATTTGAACTGTGCTTATCTCTTCACAGTCCTGATCAGTTAAGTTCAAGGATGTGACACGTGGCCAGCACCCAACAGGATACATTAGTTTGTCCTTGTCAACTCCAAGGCCAAGTCCTGCTTTTATTTTAACTGTCTTGACTATTATATCCAAACGTGGTCAAATGCAGCGACCCCAGGCCATCCAGACGTGCGCCTGAATTTTTCACAGATAATGCAGCAGGTAAATACGAACAGTTACCGCAGTTCTAATATAATGCAACGCATGGTGATGCTTCACTTTTGTGGCCAGGTTTCACAGAATCACTGAACCTTTTTGATTGGAAGAGACATTTAAGATCACCAAGCCCAACCATAAAGATAGCACCAGCAAGTCACAACTAAATCATGTCCCTCAGCACCACACCACCACACCTGCATATCTTTTACATACCTTCAGGGATGGTGACTCCATCAGTTTCCTGGTCACAGGGACTTGTGCTTCAGACATTTTGTCATCTTTGTTGCCCTGATATGGACCTGCTGAAGCACATCAATGTCTTTCTTGTAGCAAGGGGCCCAAAACTGAACCCAGTATTCAAGGTATGTCCTTACCAGTGCTGAGTACAGGGGGACAATCACCTCCCTACTCCTGTTGGCCACCTATTTGATACAGATCAGGATGTCATTGGCCTTCTTGGCTACTTGGGCATACTGCTGGTTCATGTTCAACCAGGTATTGACCAACACCCTGAGGCACTCATAAGCCAGGAAGCTTTCCAGCCACTCTTTCCCAAGTCTATAGCTCTGCTTTGGGTTGCTGTGATACAAGTGTAGAACCTGGCACTTGGCTTTGTTGAACCTCATACAACTGGCTTCATCCCATCAATCCATCTTGTCCCAATACCTCCAGAGAATCTCCCTACCCTCAAGCAGCTCAACACTCCTGCCCAACTTAGTGTCACCTGCAAACTTGCAGAGGGCACACTCAATCCCCTCATCCAGATCAGTGATAAAGATACTAAAGCAAACAGGCTTCTACAGCTCTGTCCCTGCACAGCCTCACTGAATCATTACGATATTCCTGAGCGGCTTGCTCCTTCTTTCAGAAACCACAGGCTTTCCTTTTCTTCCTGAGATACGGGAAGAGTTTCACACTGGGTTTTGCACATCTATCTGACGACTTCTGTTACCACTGGTTCCCCACATTCTAAGTCAGAAAGTCTGGCTTAGAGATGTGCAGTAGGACTTCCCCAAAGGGTCCACCAGTTTCCAGCTCTGATCCCATCAAGGCTGGCTGGCAAGAGGTCTATCTACACAAACTTCAAAACACCTGCTTCCCCCTCAGATAAAAGGAATAGTTTAGAAGCTGAAGCAGAAGCAATCACTAGCCTTCAGAGAGTTCTCTCTCAGGAGTGAGGACTGCCCCCATGTATCAGTGCTGCTGAAGGGATGGAGAGATTGGAGATTGCCGTTTGAAAAATTATACCAGTGCAATTACTGGTTTGTACATAATGACCTGAATCATGGCTTGGGAGGGAGTTTGTTTTCCTCCTGGCACAGTGCCATAGCCTCGTGGGTTGTACAATGCGATGCACCGTGCAGTAAATCTGAAACTGAACTGCACTTGAGTGAATAACTCAGAGCCCACAATCACAGCTTGAGCAGACGGCCAATTGCATTTCAGAACACAATGTTGAAAAAACCCAACAAAAACCCAGAGAAATTTGTTGGGGAAACTGAGAAGGCTTGTTGGTTGTGTTCTTTCAATCAGATAAAAGTCAACAACATATTCGTAATACATTTTTAACAGTTCAAGGAAAAAGGCATGACTGGCGTCCCTCCGTGATGTCACACAACGGTGATCACCAAAAGGTGAAATATTTTTCAACATCCGTTCAGCAGATGAAACCAGAAAGAAAATTAAAATACAGAAGACAAAATGTGCAAAACCTGCAGAAGCAAAACAGAATCACAGAATCATCACGGCTGAAAAGGACCTCCAGGGTCATCGAGTCCAACCTTCATCTTATTATCTAGCTGCTAAGACCAGATCTAAGAAACCAACTGGGCTTCTTTGTTTATACTTTGATTTTTTTTAGCAGTCTGGTGAAGACACTCGTATTTGGATTTAAAATGCAATTTATCAGTCCCATTGCTACTTTGCAATTGCAGAGATGGAGGATTTGTACACCTTAGTGTCATCTTCTCTCATCCTCATTCTTCCCTTCCAAGAAAAGGTGTCTCAGATGGCTGATTAGAAAACGAAGAATGCTGAAAACTGGAGAAGTGCCCTTGAAGTTGTGTTAATTCAGACACATCTATGTCTGCTCCTCTGGGGAACTGCTATAAACAGCCTGACATCCAGTGCTGCGGGGTTCCAGCATGGCTGCCAGGACTTGCCCCAGGAGAAGGTCCTGGTGCAAGGCCTGGGAGGCTTGTAGGTACCTAAGTGTGAGACTGGCTGAGGTGCAAGAAGCATGAGGGGAGGGGCATCAAAAAAGACACTAGGCATCACCTGCCACTTCCAGCCATCCCCTTCTACCTGCAGATAGATGAAAGAAAAACAGGGAGAGAGGTGGGAAAGATTAGTCAACACTTTAAAAAAAAAGGCCACAGAAAACTATGAAAAATATTAATTTAGCTGAGTCATGAGTTTACTTCCCTCTCCAACTACTTGGTGTGGCTGCTGGCCTGGGCTAGCAGGCAAGAGGGGTGCTCCACAATTTGACCCCAGCCTCAGGAAGTGCCCAGCTCCAATGTGTCCCTGTGTTCTGGAGTGTTGCTTGCTCCATGGGACACAGCTTTGAAGGGTCTGGATGCTGAGGAGGAAGCTGCTGCTTCCCTGAGGGGAGAAGGGAAAAGTTCTCCCTCTGGGAAGGGACAGTACTGGCAGCCACCGTGAGTCAGAGCCTCGCATGGGACTCCAACAGAAACAGGCAAAAAGCTCAGCAAATTCCCATTTGCTGACTTCAAAAATGATGGTTTTTTAAAAAAAATTATAATTTCTTCCCTGCAGTGCCAGTGGGAAGCCCATCTGGCACCAGTGGCATCAAAAAGCAATGAGGGTGCTGGGCTCCCATGAGGGGACTATGTCCCTAGGGCTCAGGGGGGTGCTGTGCCCACACCATGGGCTCTGCTGCAAGCGGAGGGGCTGGCTGCAGAACACAGCTCCCAGGCAAAGGGGAGCCCCAGAGAGACCAGCTCCGCAGTGGCACAGCTGAAGAGGGCTGCACAGAAAAGCTCTGAAAGCTTCCTACTTTCTCCAGCTTCATACTTCTTCCAACATGCCAGCTAATACCAGGCTCTCTAGCACGGCCTCAGTTCTAACAGGGATAAGCCCATCTCAGTCCAAGGAGGGATGTGAACCACGGTTTTCTGCACACCAAGGCTATGCTGTGACTTGTAGGGCATGTTGTGTCCTCAAAACTATGTCAATAGCATTAGGCCAAGTCAAACCACGTTTGTTGGTGACTAAGAAGAAAGGCTGGCGAGGTTTGCCCAAACAGGAGGTAGCGCAGACTGACACGAGTTGCTCAACCTCAGCTGCACGAACTGCACAGGTACTGCTTGGAGACATTTCCTTCTTCTCAGGGGAGAAGTCACAAACGTGCTGCCACAAAATTTGACTCATCTTGGCTGTCTTGGTCCTCACATGACTTGCCAGAGCAGTAGAGTTGGGGCTGGCAGACACAGGGACCCTTGAGGAATGTGGCTTTCTGAGATTTACGCTCTGCGCTCTTCCACCCCTGGTTTTCACCTCCTTCCATTGGAGCCGGGTGGAAAGCTGGGTCTGAAGTCTGGTACCGTGCTTTACTTCTGTTGGGCAGAGACAGACTGACTTTCAGACCAAGAAGCAGAGTACCTCTCAGGATCACAATTCAGAGAGTACAACAAAAATTATTCTCTGCTGTGAATGCCCACCCTGCCAGCAGTAGAGCACCGCAGAAGGAAGGACTGCTGAAACACTGCAGGAGGGGGACGTTTTCACTGCAAGGTGTTGTAAGAAGGGAAACGTTGTGGCTTGTTGTCCTTTGCTGTCCCCTGCCTATGTGTGGGTGTGCGAGCATGAACTCCAGTCTACATGAGCTCCTGCAGGCAGGTACAGTTAAAGCTCCACCAAGATGACGTAGTGGCGGTTGTTGGAACGTAAATACTTGATAAATCTGAAGCCTTTGGTTCCCAGGTTGGAAGAAAGTCAGTTTTGTCTCCATGGATCCAACTCTGCTTCACCAATTTTTGCTGCTGAGGCAGACAGAGGCAATTAAGCAGATTGTTTAGTTTCTGGATTTGGCTGCGGTATAGGGAGGCTTTTGCAAAAGCAGCTTGGGAGCCTGAGAATCCCACGTCCCACAGCAGCAGTTCTGTTCTTCAGCAGCCCAGACCCTGTGGTGGAGGGGAGCTCTCCACTGGGCACTCTCTCTCTGTTTCACATAAATCAGAGCTTCCTGCTAACATACACACAGAAGCACTTCAGAATTGCCTCTGCACCACTTGCCTACCTTTTTAATTCATGTTTGTGTTCCCTGGGGAAATGTTTTCTATAGGCTTTCTTAAACGACCACACAGAGTACGTGCAAGCATCACCCCTTGGGCTGTTCTCCAGGGCTCAATGGGGACGTGGTGGTTCCAGCAGCTTTACCCTGCCGTTGCACCCATTTCTCCAACAGCCACAGAAAGGAGGGGCAAAGACTGCCAGTGCCTGTGAGCAATTCATTGTGTCCCTGTCACAGCTTTAAATCAAATTAAACTCTACAAAAAAGAAAACGATGTTTTTACAGCAGCACCTTTTATGCTACTGCAATTAGGGTTCCATTATAGCATACCCCCCCAAAAAGGTTTCAAAACACAGCTATAAAAATCCCCTTGGACTAAAGAAGAAAAAACTGCCAGTGAACTGGTTTGTTTGGAATGGAATGCAGACAGGAACAACTGAGCTCTCAGGGCTGGGTGCTTTGGGAATACTCAGTTTATACACCCAAGCCACTCATCTGCATGTGTGATGTTCAGCTGGGGTGTGGGTAAGAGCTGTTCCCACCAGCCTTGGCAGATGCCCTTGTCCCTGCTGCTCCAGGGGATTTCTGGTATCATTATATACTGGTCTCTCCATTTTTCCACAGGGGTCTCCATTTTTCCACAGGGATTATGCATTTAATATAACAAAGGACCAACTCCTAGGAGTGGTTTACAATACACTGCTAAACAAGCTCCAGAGAGCCAGAAGAGATGCCCAGAGTTTTGCAGCAGCAAGGGGTTGCAAATGCTCTAATAACTGGTTAGCAGTCATGGCTCTCAGCAGCTTAGTAACCAGCTACGCCGTAACCAGTTAGCTCTGAACAAAGTGACATCACGCTTTCCACACTGGCTAGATGCAGATACATCAGAAAGGTCTGAGCACCCCTCCATCATCACCCAGAATTAACAACTGCAAATAATGGGAAGGACAGCGAAGGTCAGATTGATGGATTGCACGTGAAATAGTTTGGGCCAAATTAACCAAAAAAGAGTGACCTGGCTTTGAGATTTGCCCTGAGCGTGGCTTGGTTATAAACCCCTCGGTTACCTTGCAGAGATGAGGCCTCACTGCCATTGCTGACCACCTGCCCTCGCAGCGGCTCATTAAGCGAATTATGTCTGCACTGACAAGCCCCTGCAGGCATTCATTGGCACAAAGGATTGGAGCAGTTTCAGCAGATTTATGGTTTTCAGGTTTATGGAGTCATTGATATGTGAATTAAGCACTGACTGACTGCGACTAACTCTTCAAACAGAGTCATTATAATCTCTATAGACATACAATGATTCCAGTGACAACATCTTCAATAAAACTTCAAAATCGCTTATTTTAAAAAAAGAAAGGTACAGAAATATAGATTTAAGTAAAGCTCTAGAGCTCAGTTTTAACCAGACACCAAGTTAAGGAAAACAGCTTTCCAGAGAAAAGTATTCGCGCTTCATCCAGGGAGTTGTTCAGTAGAAGCTGCTTCCCTCTTCCTTGGGGCACTGCTGTGGGCACCGCAGTTCACACTGCTGTGAACAATGCAAAGAGGGGGTATCTGTACCCTCCAGCATATGGAGAAAGCTGTGGACTTGTAGTGTTATAAGAACTACCTTTCCTTCCGCCATCAAACCAAGCCTGAGATTAAGCTTGAGAAATTTCAGCCAGGAAGATGAGGCCAGAGAGATTTCTTACAAGGCTACCCTGGTTTTTCTCAAGGTGCTTGATCTTGAGAATATCCTGCAGCAAAGTGGCAAACAAATACTAACCTGGATTTTGATAAAATGTTTGAGGACCATTGACTGGAAATTTTGTCACAGTAAAGCAAACCCTTGCAACAGCAAAGGACAAGTTCTTGCCAGCTGTGACCTCCTTGTCCTCCACAGCAGAGGTAGCACCGTGCTCCCAGAGAGACATTTTCAACCACAGGCTGTGGTGATATGCACAGCAGGAAGGTGTCTTTTCTCCAGAAGTGGAGTACTCTTAGCCACCTCGTTGAAATTATGGAGTGCTTAAAGTTTGATTGGATTGTCCATTAGGGCAGCTTACAGGCTGCTGGCCATGGGAGCAATCAGCCATTAGTCACCTCCAAGTGTGATGGGGCTGGTTGTCTCCCAGAAGTGATGGACCTCAGGCTCCATCCCTGTGGAATTGCACCATGGTGAATAGCTGTGGTGTCAGGCTGTTTTGGCACACTGAAGAGTGAATTAGTAGTGGAAGCATCCTCACATAGATAATCTGCAGTCACTGTCACAAAGCACTCCTGCTTTTCGAGGTCTGGTTTCACAGCATCTGTGATGAATGGGATTGAGGGCACCCTGCTCCATAGGGCAGCAGCTACTTTCTGAAGTCAATGAGCTGTGACATTTCAATCATGAGGCTGCTCCAAAGGTTGAGAGGGATGGACTCCACCCTGACCTTGCTGATGTTCCTCACAAAGTAATGGTCTACTGAGTGCACAATCTGGATAGTTAGTTATTTATGTGAAGAGCCATTACCATCCATTGGCTCACCACTAATGAAAAACAAGCAGAAGGAGATGCTCAGCAGATGACAGCACAGTGTGTCCCTGATGTACCAGCAGAGCTTTTTCCAGGAGTAGAGCTGCTGCTAAGGGTGGGGAAACATCCACTCTGGTGGGGGACAATCCATGCTGTGCTGATCAAACCTGCGCAGCTAAAAGCAAGGACTGACTGAAGCTGCAGGAATCTCCCACTTATCAGTGTTTCCCATGAAAGTGGATTAATGTAATTCTTTTTGAGCCCTTGTTGAGCTTTGAGTCTTGCAGCAGCGAAGCGCTTCCATGGTCAAGGACACTTGTCAATGTGGCTTTTGCAAAGAGTTTTGTCAAGATGTAGGTGCATAAAAATGACTTTAAATAGGGCTGGAGAGAAGTGGGCTGGAGGAGGTGCCCAAAATTTCACAGTCATGCAACGAGTTAAATCAGCTTTTCAGAGATCTAGAAAATAGAGGCTTGCAAAAATTAGCTGCTGGATTGCAGCAGCCAATAGCCACGAGACTCCTGACCATATCTCTGAGGCACCAGTGTTTTCATATGGATTTGTTAGGTTTTGTCTTACTTGTGACTTTCCAGACCATTTCGGACTCCTTTTCTGTTTTATTCTCCTTGGTTGAGTTGTCCTGGTAGGAAGGTCCAAGCTTAGCCTGGTCCACCAACCTGCTTCTTGCTCAGGCTAACAGCATCAATATCCAGCCCCCTAGACAGTGATTAATCTGAGATCCAAAAGGCAGTTAAGCTGGGGGTGCTGGGTGGAAGGTAATTTCATGATGCTTCTTCCAGGTGGCCGATCTTTCAGGAACATGTGTTCCCATTGATGGCAGCCCTGAACAACCCTACAGAGCACCACATGAACAGCCATGTGGAGCAGCCAGGGTGCTGCGTGGCTGTTGCTGCGTTGGTGGATTGGCAAAGGCCAAGCAGGAGACAATGCAAAGCGTTGCTGGGAGAAACAGTTGGAGGCTACTCACTGCAAAGATTGTTTTTTCTCTCCAGCTCACTTCTCCACTTCAAATTAACAGTTCAGTTGTGAGATCAGAGCACGGCTTCTTCCTGGTGGCTGGGAGCAATGGAGGAGAATCGTGGGCTTGTGATGCTGGGCAGGGCTGGCTTGGGGTGTCCCACGGCTTGCTGGAGACAGGGTAGTGTCTGTGCAGTACACTCAGCACCACGGATAGTGAGCTTTTCAGTGCAAAGCTCTCTCAATACTGACAAGCATTATCGATGAGGAAAAGTACACCTGGTACTGTTGGCAGGACTGTTAATGGCAGGTGTGAGGGACCAGGACTTAGATAGAATAATTAGGGATTGGAAGGGACCTCGAAAGATCATCCAGTCCAATCCTCCTGCCATGGGCAGGGACACCCCACCCTAGATCAGGCTGGCCAGAGCCTCATCCAGCCTGGCCTTAAA
>JAOXOE010000441.1:36594561-36604688 GCA_028565055.1 Phoeniculus purpureus
GTTAACCAGCTATCTTGGGCCCCTTTACCTGCCAGTACCCTGTCCCATGGGATTTCCCCCAGCAATTGCTTGAAAAGAGCAAAGTTGGAGCTACTGAACTTCAGGGTTTTGATTCTGCTAGACATTCTGTTCCTACCACACAAGACCCTGAACTCCATCATCTCATGGTCACTGCAACTGAGGCTGCTCTCAGCTTTCACTGCTTCAACCAGACCCTCCCTGTCTGTCCCACCATGTCTCTGTAATTGCCATCAGATCACATTTGCCTGACTCAACACAGACTTCTAACTCTTCCCGCTTGTTCCCCATGTTGCATGCGTTGGTGTACAGGCTGAGCACTAGGATGGTGGGAGGCTTCACGGTGTTCACAGAATCACAGAACATTAGGGATTGGAAGGGACCTCAAAAGATCATCTAGTCCAATCCCCTACCAGAGCAGGATCACTTAGAGCAAGTCGCACAGGAACATATCCAGGCAGGTTTTAAATGTCTCCAGAGAAGGGAACTCCACAACCCCCCAGGAACCCATTCAACCAGAGCATTGTCTCACTGGTGCTCACCCAGCAACAATCCCACCCAGCTTCGAATCTAGTTTAAAGCCCTCTGAATGAACCCTGCCAATTCCTGCTGCAGAACCCTTTTCCCTTCTGAGATAAACCTTTCCCATGTGTAACTGTCAGGTCTGGTGTCTTATAAAACCAGCCATTATCAATGAACCCAAAGCCCTGCCTGTCGCAGCGGTCTTGTAGCCAGGCATTCATCGACTGAATCCTTGTATTCCAGCCCTTGTCCTCACGTGGAAGTAATGAGGAGAATATAATTTGTGCTCCAGACTCTTTCACCAACCATCCTAAGGCCTTGAGGTCTTTCTTCATTCCCCTCAGGCTATGGAACTTTGGAGACACAGTAACACCCCACTATGAATGTCTCATTAATTCTGCTGTTTTATGCATTTCAGTGGTTACCGTCGATCTGTTTGAAAAAGCCTTGTTGACACAGAAGATGAATAGCAACAAGTTGTTCTAGGACCTAAGGAGATGACCTCAGAACCAGTCCCTCTGTTGAATGGTGCAGGGGAGGAAAAGATGGAGGTCACTTCGGAACTGAACAGCTTAACTTTGCAGAGCAGAGACAGTGGGTTCTTTGAAAGAGGCATTAAAACAATGTTAAGCATCCGGAAGTCAAAACAAGGTCTGAGCAAACAGAAAGAAAAGGAAGGTACTGGCACTTTCAAAGCAAAACGATTTTCTCTGCGATCCAACAAGAGCCATGAGGAGAACAAAACCATAGTGTGTGATGGCACGGAAGAAACTGCTGAGAAGACGGAAGCAGAGCCCATTCAAGGACAACCTCTTTCAGGTAAGAAGAGAAGGAAAGCCACCACTGTACTTCACTTTGCAGGATGTACCTAACCTTCAAGTAATTTACACTTTGTAAGTCTTGGGCCCAACAGAGGTTCTAAAGAACCAGGCGTCCTATTGCTCACCCTTTGTATGAACTGGTCGGTATTGCTTGGCCCAGCCTCGGCAGGTCACCTGTCACTGAATGCGCTGCTCTGTGGCCTCCACTGCCTTAGTTTAACCAAAACAACAAGGTTAGTTTAACCATCAACAACCTGTCTATCAGTCTGTCAGCTCACATACCAGTGAATATATCTCCCATCACACATATCAGTCACCGATCTGCTGAGCAGTTTGGGAACTGCTGCTCTGATGATATCTAGAAGTTCAGTGTGGGCTATCACTACACTATTGCCTACATTGCACTTATGGAAACTTGCTGCTCGTCAGCTCGCAGACTGATGGTCCTCAGACTGTATTCAGTGGGTTACTGCAAGGCCTTGATGGAGAAAAAAGATGGCTTGGATGTAAGCTGGTTTGGCACTTTCATCTTAGAGATTACCTTGCAAAGAGACTTCAACAAATGCTTTGCTCTTACACTGACTTTCCATTTATTCTTCTCACAGCATTGCTGCAAGTTTTTGGTTTGTTTTCCTTGGTCTGATTATTCTCATGCATTTTGTCAGTTTTATGCAGGCAGGTCTTAGTCAAATTGTTATAACTACCTTCAGCATTCCCCAAGTGTGGGCAGACTGCAATGACTTTGATCTTGGTTTGAGCACCTTTCTCTTCCACCTGCTTGAGGCAGAGACACTACAATGCATGTTCCACAAGACAAATGGCTTGACCTTTCCTCATCCTAAATTTCTAGAAAGAAATTCTTTGTCTCTTGCATTGGATGTCATGAGGATCAGGTAGAAGGGCTGACATTGCCTCACTGCTACCATGTGCTTTATTGTATCATGAAGTTATTTATCATAAGCCCTTTTCATCTCATGTGATAAAGAAGCTGAGAAATTGCTCAAATAAGGCTCATCTTGTGCCAAATAACTTGTGATTGGCCCAGCTACAGCAGCTCTGTCAGAAACACATTGCATCCTGAGATAAATATGGCAAATGATGGAGACTCCACCATGTGCACTATTAAGCTGCATAATGGTTAATTGCCTTTCAATTGTCTTCCTTCAGCTACCAGCTGGCTGATCTTGTATTGCTAATTTAAAGATCTATTTAGCACCCAATATCACCTCCCTGAATAATTATCCTAGATGATGATTAAATGGTATTTTCTCACTTTGATAAACAGAACAGAATGTATTCCTTTAGTCTCTCACTGCAAGCACTTGTGCAAACACAGGTTTGATAATAATTTATCTAGAAGAGGCTGAGTTAATTGTCAAGTTCTCCCTCCCCTCGGAGTGCAGAAGGAACTGTAACTCCACACAGGCCCTCAAAGCTCTCTGCTTGGTATGCTGCATCAATAGTTGGGTTATTTGCTGTATTTATGTCTTCATATTGATATTCTTGCACACAGATTATTTGGTGGGTGTGGTATGAAATCGATGCGCCGAAAAGCTATGGGCTGTGAACCTGTCCATATCTTCTTGGAGTGCTCTCCAGTTTTTCCATATCCTTTCAGAAGCATTTTCTACACATGCCTAAATAATATCCTTTCCCTTCTTTTTAGTGTTTGCCTTATGGTCAGTATCACAGTGAGATCTCCTGTTCAGAGCATCTGTTGTGATGCTGGTGAGAGTTTCCCAGGGCCTCTCAAAAGCGAACTATGGTCTTAATCTCCCCAGCATATGCCACATACTTCTTATTTAACTGGCAAATAGGTGGTGGCTCTTGCACCAGCAAGGCTTTGAAAAGGAAATACAGAATGCAGTAGACCTAAGCCACTTTGGAGGTGACAGTATTTGGTTGCTTTCCCTAGCCTCAGTCAACATCAGCCAGTACTGACAGTGAGTGCCAGAAGCAAAGGAGGTGGGGAAAACCCATGAGAGACCTGAGCACCAGTAGAAAGCACACATAGGTTTCAATCCCCATCCGGTGCATACACCTCTCTGAGCCATTCAGGGACAGCAGTTCTGCATTTCCTCCTGCTGGGACCACCATCCCAGAGACTGCCTTCACTCTCCAGCCAAAGAGTTATAGCAGTATCTGCAGAACAGAAAAGTTGTGGCCTCTGGTCCTCCGTATGTTCTTCTTTTTGGTTGAGAAGGGGTGGAAGACCACAAGCATTCACGTAAGATCTCCCAAATGTCTGGAATATTTAGGTAAGAGGCATCTTTTAGAGGCTGCAGTAGGCATAAACTGAAAAGGGTGGCCAGCCTCAGATGGGCCAATCTCTGGCTTACTACCTCAGTTTCTACATCTCAAGAAGGCTTCATAATGTGAATTACTAAGAATAACCTCTGCACTCTGTGCTTTGCTCAGCCCTCACATATGCAGGAGCCCGTTCACCTGTGACATTAGTTGGGGATGTGTACTTGCCTTATTTTTGGTCAATTTTAACTTGGACATCATCCCCAAGCCAGTATCCTACTACTGCTAGGGCCTCAGTATCGCTGAAGGATATGGTGTTGGGTAGGCTGGAGGCAGACATGAACGTCTAGTGAGATGTCTGACACAGGAGCTCAGAAGGCCCAGAGAGGTGTGTCCTGTTATGACCTTTGCCATCCCTCCAGCTAGATCACTGAGCAGTCTCCCTGCCTTCTTGGGCAGCACACTGACGCACCTTTTCATCCAGAGATGCAAGAGCATCTGCAATCCTAGATGTACCTCCATGGCCAATCCAGCAGCAGAGCTGCACGAAGGACTCCAGAGCTTGAATGTAGGACTCTGGGTGAGGTCTCACCAAGGCAGACTAGAGGGGCAGAATCACCTCTTGATCTACTGGCCACATTTGATGCAGCCCAGGATGCAATTTGCCTTCTAGGCTGCTAACACATACTCACTGCTCATGTCCAGCTTCTCATCCACCAGTACCCCCAAGTCCTTTTCCTCAGAGCTGATTTCTATAATCTCCTCTCCCAGCCTGTATCGACAATAAGGACTGTTCTGACCCAGGTGCAGAATCCTGCATTTGCTCTTGTTGAATCTCATGAGGTTCACCTGGGCCCATCTCTCCAGCTTGTCTAGGTCCTTCTGAATAACATCTCATCCCTCTGGCTTATTGACAGCACCATTCAGCTTGGTGTCATCTGTAAACTTGCTGATGGTGCACGCAATCCTGCTATCTATATCATCCACAAAAATATTAAACAGTACAGGTCCCAGTACAGACTCCTGAGGGACACTTCTTACTGTTCTCCATCTGGTCTTCAAGCCATTGACCACTACCCTTTGACGTGTATCCTAAAGTGGCCTGGCTGCCAGTCCCACTTCAGTTCCCCATTAATGCAGGGGGCAGAGCCAGATACACTTTTATGTGAAGTGTCCCTGTGTGCAGCCCCATTAGCCATTGCTTCAGGTTTTGCTGCAGATGTGGCTCAATTTGCAGTGACTGCACTTCCACTGCTTTCCTCTCCTGTGTCAAACAGGAGCTGGAGAGATTTAAGGAGAGGGTCAATATCAGGGACACTCCTGGGACCTGGCTACTCAGAGCAACCCTGCGCCCCTTGTGGGGCATCGGGTCCTCCTACCAATCTGACACTCATCTAATGCCTGCTTTGTCCCAACTCCTTCCGTGTTCTTTCTGCAGTAATGGAGATACATGAACTTATTCAAAAAAGACAACTTCTGGAAGCATTTGCAAGTGTCAAGTACTTGGAAGATGAGACCATTGCCGAACGGGATGCTGAAAAATACAAAGATAACCCCCAGGAGTTTGTACGGAAATCTAAGGATGTGGATTTGCTTTATAGCTCCATCAAGAATGCAATCCAGTCCATTGTGGCAGGAACACTGGAGCATCCCACTGTAGAAGACACCATGCTAACTTCCCTGGTGACTTTAATTGCCCGTGAAGAAGCAGCTCATCCTAGTACAGGCAATGCTGCTGGTCCAGGGCCAGACTTGCTTGGTGCACCCAGAAAGTGGAGGGAGGAGTGGAGGGAAGCTATCAGTGAGAGTGCTAGAAAAAGAGTCCTGGGGGTACCCATGGCATCAAAGGAGGACAAGAGTTCCTGGCTTGATCTCCACTTAAGCTTTCTCCAGAAACAAGTGAGTGAAGACTTACTGAAAATCAAGTTATCAGTACAAAAGTGCTATCCAGAGGAGTACCATGTGTGTGATGTTTATGTGGAGGCTTTTCACAAGGCCATCGCTTCACACTTGCAAGATCTCTCCCAGAGAGTACTGGAATTCAGTGAGCTCTACATCCTGCTCAACTGGGTTGCCAACATCTACCACAGGTAAGATGATGCTCTTGCCCCATGCTTCAGAGTGGCAAAGCTGTGGGGTGCTTTGAAAGCACTGAGCTATTTTCAGTTTGCTAAGTGAGAGAGACTCAGTCACTTCTGTGGCAGAGCCAGAGAGCACATCTATTAATAGGTGGGGACAAAGGTTCGTGAACAGAAAACTTGCTGCTTTTCACAGATCTAAATTAACCCACTTTCCCCTTCCTCTCCTACTTCCTCTTCTGCCATGCAAGAAAGCTCCTCCTTGCAGCTCTGATAAACCTTACTGCAAATATTTTGCAAGGTCCATCAGATGCTCATTGACTTTTCCAGACACAGGAAGGGACTTTGGAGAAGCATTGCCTTCTTCCTATTTAATTAAAACAGCAATGCATTTGGAAACAGATCTCACTACCCACCATGTCCAGGGAACAGAGCTGTCTTGAGTAGATGCCAGGACACAGCCACATTAAAGCAAAGACTCAGACCCATTTAGTAGTTGAATGGGAGGTCTGTGAATTTTAGGAACTTCTAAAGCTCCCTACAATTCAGGGTTAACTGAAGTATTCTAGGAGCTGCATGGACATATCAAACATCATCCTCTGGACACCCTAGGTGTTTGAGAGTAAAGGTAGAAATTCCTTACAACAGCAGTAAAAGTTGTGGTGCTGGACATTGCTTCCTCTTACAGCCAAAGGAGATGCCTAAAACAGGCACAACATTGAGTGTTAGTTCCCGAGTTGTTTATTGACCTAGACCACAGCCCATCACTCCAGTCCCAAAGAGCTCCCAGACTAAAACACAACAGAAACACACAGTGCATGAGAGATGCACAAGAGATGAGTCGGCTAACAGGCTTTAAAAACAGTGATGTCAAAGTCAAATCATGTCTCCCTCAGTAACTGGTCTCCGGGAATGGCCTGGACAAGATGTCCAAGTATGGGACAACTGGCACCACTCTATCAAACAAAGAGGGAGTAAAGTCAGGAGTATCAACATTAAGTCCAGCAGTGGCTAAAAATGAACAGGCGGTGGTGGAGTAGCACAAGCAGCAGGAACACTTCCCCAGAGCACTCCTACCTTGGTAGCTCTTGCATCAGGAATGTCTGGATTGCAGACAGTCTTTGTTTTCAACAGCCCTAAAAAGAGGTTTTCTGTGAACTCCTTTAGATGCTCATAAAACCCCATTTATGATGTGGTGACCATGACGACGTGTGTGTAACACCCTCAGCAGCACGATGCTGGCTGACTGGCATTATGGCAGGATCACTATGGGTATGATATTCCCACTCTTCCTCATGTGTTCCTGCCAAATTTATCTGGAGGGCAACTCCTGCATGTCTGCAGCCCCTGAGGACTGTACTGCACCCCAACACTGCAGGAGAGAAGAGGAAGGAATGAGCCACAGCAACATGGTTCTGCACTAAAAAACAGTGTGCCCATTGAGTTTCTCTAATTTGCTGTGAAAGTTCTCTCAGAGCTTGGAGCAGGTTTGGGCACTTCTTGCGATCACCTTACTGGGTTGGGCTGCTTCCGTTTGTATTCCCGTTCCAAACGAACTTCATCCTCTCTTAGGACACAATCCCAAAAAGAAGTTGTCAGGCCAAAACTCATTATCGATGCTGTAATTCAAACAAATGGAAACAAAGAAAGAGAAGGGAATAAGCTCCTCAGATATTCGATTGTGTCAGTCCTTTCAGTCATGGCAGATTCTTGTATCTCTAATCTGTAGTGTCCTTTTAAAGTAGCAGCAGATTCCTGCAGCAGCTGGGCTGTGCAGTGCCCCAGATGCGCAGAAACACCTCTCTGGAAACCCTCAACCACGACTATGGGAATATTGACTCCAGAACACTATCTTGAGGCTGAGATTTTTTTTCTGCTGAGCAGCCACTCTGCACCAGTCTGACCTTGCAGAGTACAATCCTGACTTGGATCTAAACCTAACTGTGGGCTCAGCACTGGTTTGGCAACGGGAACACTTTTGGGTGGCTGAGCTGTGTGTAGGACATCGTGGCTGTATTCTCTGCTAACTAGATGGCTGCTTGCAATTTATGTCCTACATGCATCAAACGCAGGAATGTTTTCTTCTTTCTGCTCGCCAGCTTTACCACCCTTGAAAGATGCAATGCCTCCACGGCAGATTGCGGGGCAGGACATTCAGGCTAATAGCCGCTTTCTCACCCCAGAGGGAGAAACAAAAGCACTCCCTCGCTTTCACTGCTTCACAGCTAATCAACTGCCCTAATTACCCAGAAATCCAGAAGAAAGTGGGTGGTAAAGTCCTGTGTCAGCTGAGTGGAGTCAGACTCTGCAGTTGCACATCCGCTCACTGTTCCCATCTGCAATGGAGCTGGGTCCTGCCAAGGCCATGCCCCAGGCATGGGATTGTCTACCAGCAGCTGTTCTAAAAGGAGCAGCTTCATGCTCGGCCACCTCCCCTTGCTAGGAATAATGCAGAAGGAAAAAATAACAGGCTGACATGAGGTGTGATGTGACACCAGAGAGGACATCATCAAACTCCAGAGCAGCACTGAGCTGCTGCAGGAATTACCCTGAACAGCATTTCAAGAAGCTCGTAGTCAAATGAATCAGCTTTGGGTTGTTTATTTTAAAAAGTAAATTCTCATAGCACATTTCATGTCCAAACAACTCAGAAGTCTCATGATTTCTAAGGTGGGCTGGAACCTTAGATCACTTTGATTTTGAATAATTAGGAATTTGAATAGCAAGGAAAGATTTTCTTGTTAAAGCTTGAAAACAAGCATCGCAATTTAAGCTTTAAGTGAATTTCTCACAGCTTAATAATTATGTAGCTCATGCAGCATGAATATTCCATCAGTTTACGCACACTCCAAGGCAACATAATTGTCGTTTGAATCTTTCTAGTGAACTCTTTCTGGGTCGCCCTGATCTCAAACCAGAAGTAAAGACAGAAAACTTGTCCCTGCTGTTAACACCAGCTGATTGGGATAAACTGAAAAGTGACTACATCACATCTGCAAAGGTGAGAGTTTTGACCTTACCCCCATGTGTCCCCTAGAGAAGGTATGGGAGCCCTAGGCTACCTGTCAGAGCTCTTGGATGGCTGCATTGTGGTTTCTAGCCCCACCAGGTGCTGAGTCCTGGCAGCACTATGCACAATGGCCTTTAATAAAAAGCAAGAGTCCTGAACAGCAATCAAAGACTGTCACAAGCCATTGTCCTGAACCTGGGTAATCACAGAGCCAAAAGGACCCATACAATATGGCATAGGCTTACCCAAACATTAAATGGATTGAACACATTGCAAGGCTTAATGTAAATTTTAGCTGCCGCTTTCACACATGTGATCTCCTCCACCACATCTGAGGTTTGCTATAGACAGACAGCTGTGGGCATGTCCCTGTCTCCTCATGGCTCAACTGCTCCTAGGAAGCTCCTTCTGCAGTTTCTGCTGCCCTTGGCTGGGACTCTGTGTAAGACTGCGTGCTTTCCTGGCCCTTTGCTGCACTCAGATGAGCTTGTACAAACCACTTCTGGCAAGGCAAGTTCAAGGTACCCAACTGAATGAAATCAGCAGTGCTCCACTATGCTGGTGGAGAAGCATTTTGTTTCACTGGCAACAAAATTGATGGATCAGCCAGGAATGAACAGTGCTGCCACTTGAATGGCTGTACCTCCAAAAAGGACCAGTTTGATCTTTAGTCATAACCTTGAAATGGAGGACTTTGCAATCAAGCAGTCAAACAGCTGAGATAATATTTTCCTGCCAGGAAAATGACTCTGCCTTGATTTAAGTGTACTTTGCCCCTGCCCCAGCACGGGTCCTGATTTTTCCTGAGATCTTGCGTAGACCAACAGCTCTAGAGCAGGACCTTTGACTCTAGTTACCTTTCTGCCCTGCATGCGTGAGCTTGCACAAGTGCCAATGGAGCAAACCGCTGTGAGCTGCTTTAATCATGCCTGCCTCATTATCATGAGCTGTTTCCTTCCTACCCTTAACATTTAGGGGAAAATCAAAAGCTATTTTGGAAACATCCTGAGGCTGGAGATCACAGAGAAGTGGGAGAAGGAAGTTCATCCGGAAGTGAAGGAAAACCTCTGCTACTCCTCTCTCTCCTTTGATATTCAAACGGTATTTAATGGGCTAGGGCATAGTGTGGGGGGTTTGTGGCTCCAGGGAAACGGGATCATTACCTTCTGGGGTGGAGGTACTGCATCCTGGGATAATTTATGTTAGTCACGCACTAGCAGAATACATTAGAGCAGAAAGTGCCATTTATTACAACTTTTAGCTCTCCCTCTTGCCTTCTAGCTGCAAATTAAACCTGCTGTCAATTGTGTCAGCAACATAATAGGCAACTGATTTTAAAGTCCTTCAATCTCTTTGATAACAAAGAAAGAAGGGAAGAATGAAAAGGAAGGGAAGGGAAGGGACGGGAAGGGAAGGGACGGGAAGGGAAGG
>JAOXOE010000441.1:36604788-36618301 GCA_028565055.1 Phoeniculus purpureus
CGCCAGAGTCGTCGCCAGCTGGTTCGTGTGAGCTTGGCCCGGCCTCTCCTCGTGTGCTGCCGCGTCTCTGGGGTCTCTGAGAGAAGGGAGGAGCACGTGGAAGGTTCTACAGGTTGGTGGATTCCCGGGCAGTGGCAGGTCTCAGCCTCCCGCAGTTGTGGTTACTTGGATAGCGACCAAGTGGAGCCGCTCAGCGGCTGCAGACATCGCAGGGGTGGGGACCGCGAGAATAAGTGTCTGGAGATGGCATTGCGACAGCTGGGTCCGGTTTGGGGTTGCTCATCCCCCAGGTCTCAGGGCAGGAGCGCAGGCAGCGCAGCGAGCCGTGGCTTTTGCTACCCTTCACTCGCAAACCTTTTTGCTGAAGTCTGGACGCAGGTCTTGGGCACTGAAGTGTCCTAAACCTAGAGCAGTCGCTGGACTCCAGATTCAGTGGGCACTTCTCACTCACCCCTCTTTGTCCCTGTGCAGAAGGAAGTGGTTTTCTCCCCGATCACAGGAAGATAGTTGGGTCATGATTCACAAGGGCCAGCTGCAGGGGAATAACACCCTTCCACGTCCTGAATGGTCCCAGTCAGCCCCTGAATGGGCCACTGTGCTGAGCTGGTGTATTTCTGCTTTGCCATGCTTGCTGCTTCGTGATTTATTTATTTTCAATTATTTTTTGGCAGTCAAGGAAAGTCCCACTACCCCTAAGACCTGCCTTGTGACCGGCTCTTCAGTGGTCTAGGAAAATCCCCTCCTATCCTTGGACAGGCACCCGACATCCTCCACATCAGCTCCTCAGGGGCACAAACTGAAGGGTTCAACCTCAGGACAGGGATCCTTGGTGTGTTTAAAGTATGATTTCTTCTTGAGGGTGCAGCAAATTAAGGGAGAGACTTTTGCTGACTGGAGACCATAGCTGACCTTGAAGCTATGGTCCTGCACCATCCAACCAAGCTTAGAGCTGAAAAAGAAACAGTCATTCTCCAAAGCATTCAACTGCCTGCCCTCACAGAGGGACTCTGAGGTTTGTCAGTTCTGATAGAGCTGATCCAAAGGGAGAAGAGATCTTTGGAAAACTCAGTTTTGGATTTGTTTCTGTTCCCCTCCCTGTAAAAACAGGTCTGGAGAGCCACTGAAAGCACTGGAAGTGGAAAGCACTCCAGGAGCTGAAGGTCTGGAGCTTCAAGGGAATTTGTCTATCTTCTCAGTTGCTGTTAGCTCCAGCAGTGAACTTGGCTGCTCCATGTCTGCATGAAGGATTTGGCTATGAAAACAGTGTTATGAAAACAAAGTCTTAGGCAGCAGCAGCAGCTGGTTTCAGCAGCAGCAGTTTAAAATTATTCTGCCCGGCCCTGAAGTGAGAAGGCAGCGTATTATGCTGCATTTCCTTTGCTTTTTTCCCCAATAACAATGTGTAACTTTTTGCTGCCTGAAAAATTATCACAAACAACAGGGGATGCTGTTTTCGGGGCTATTTTCAATTGTGCTTTTGTAATTTAGGGGAAATAAGATCCTCATTTTAAAATGACAGAAGCCTGCAGCTGTATGTTGTTCTGCAGACAGGTGATAACATGGTTTGGTTTAAAGTGCCTACCTACAGGTAAGGCATCCAGGAATCCTTTACCTCGTCTGTCTCTACGATTCCAATAGGTCCTATGGGTCCAACATCACCTTCAGCCCCATGGTGGTGCTGGCACTGCCAAGGCACATGGATTGAATCCCCTCGGGAGGCTCTGCTTTGAGAAATAGGTTTTGCCTCCTCTCAACTTTGATGCCATTAGGAGCAGTGCTTGGCCATCAACAGAGTGGTGCTGAACTGCATGCTTGCAGACTGTGATTTCCCAGTCAGAGCCACATGGCAGCCCCCAGCTTCATGGTGTCTCATCTCAGTACCCAATCTAGCAAAAGAAAATTGGTAGGGGAAAAGTCACCTTCTAGGAGGCCTTCCCAGTTTGCAAAGACTTGGGCTGCCATCTTTGCAGACTCTGCTTTATTAGCAGCTGGTTTAGGTGACACCACTTGTCCAGTGTGCACCAGACTTAAGACTGGCCAAACTGCTTTACTGCTTCAAAAGATGTTTTGACTCACTGCAGTTGCCTCTTGTGGGCAGGGGTGACCTCCACTTCTACAGGGAGCAGCGGGAGAGAAAAGGCTGATGCAAATGGCAGAGAACAAACTTTGCTAAATAACTCTGGATTTCTGAGAAACTGGAAAATGGAGATTTCCACTAAACCAAGGCATAAATCCTTGTGACCTAGAATGTCAGTGGGCTGGAGAGGACTGAAAATCCAAACAAATGCTTGTTAATACTGGTAGCAGCTCAGGAAAAAAGAAAGAAAGAACAAGTCAGCAAAAGAATTCAGAGTAGGGTCATTTGATAAATCTCTTTCCCTAAGTGCTCTCCACAAGCCCTTCATAAATGAGCTCATTTGTAAACAGGCATCGTGAAAGCCTTTTCCTTTGAGGAGGAAGAGGGGAAACAGGAAGCTGCTGTGCCTAGAGTTCAGGCTATGTCCTGTGTCATGGCTCTGCTCCATGTGTTTCCCTCACCCTTAATGCCCTCTGTGGAAAAACTCCAGCCTGGATGATCACTGGGGAACTCTCTGACCACTGCTATCCTAATGGCACAGCCTCTGCACAGGGTAGCAGAGGATGCCATGAGAAAAGCTCTGCTGCTTTTCTGGTTGGAAACCATCAGCTGAATTTACTACATCAAAAATTATTGCAGGTGAAGAGTCCCCTGGCACAAACTGTAGTGGCTCATAATAACAATGAGGATGATGATGATAGCAGTAATTAACTTTGAATTAGTAACAGTAGTGATTTGGGATCTGTATCAAGTCTTGACTGTAAATCACTATGTTTTTCCAGGAACTGAATTAAGTCTGTGTCTGGGAAATGATTCAGCATTTCCGAAGGTGTTAATTGCTAAAATAATTAGGAGCTTGCATAAGTTTTAACAAGCTTTGATTTGTGAGCAGAGCACAGGCATACGGGGAGCAGCCCATGGCTAGCTGAGGCAGAGCTGAGCTCCTGGCATATCCTCTCAGCTCTAGTGGGCTGGAGTGATGGTGGGTGGGGGGCACAAGTTGTAGTGCTGGCACAGCATCTCCTGCTTGTGGCTTCCAGACATAACCAGTGCTACTTCCTTTTAGCTGTTTCTTGTAGAAAGTGGGCTTATTTCTGTAAGAAAGTTTAATATAGGAAGATTCTTATGGGCATTTCTTGCAGTTAAGTGCTTGGCCATCTAATGACGGAAAAGAGATGGAGAAGGAGGTTATACTACTACTTGCCATGGGTGTTTGAAGCTGCATTTCAAGGCAAAACTAGAATGTGAGATTTACTGTTGTTTCCTGCTGCAGATTCAACCATATGCAGCAGCAGCAAACTGATAAACACTGGGCAAGTGCTCAAGTTGATCAAATGTGAGTGAGCATGGTGCTGTTGCCTTGACAGCCTTACTCAGATGCTTAACTCCTTATGAAAAGTTTATTTTAACTTTCCTCTAATTCAGCCATGGGACTTTCTTTGGCAGGTCAGACATGCTGCAGACTATGGTTTGGTGCACTCTGACAAGGGACCACAGGGTCTTGCCCAAGCTGCAGCCTCTGGCATCATATGCCCAGTTACCTGTTTCCCTCCCAGGCATCAACAGCCCCAGTGCCTGGCTCTTATAGAGTGTTACCAAGACAAAGTTCTCCCAGCCATTAAAACTTGAGCTTTTAACCAGCTTCATTCCCTTATGGACTAGTGTAATGTCATATTAATGGGTTTCAAAGATACATGATGTATCTTGGTATTAAAGAAGAAGCAAAACCATTCTGAATCCACCTTTCTGATCATAGTTCACCAAAACAAAAGACTCGGTCACCTTTGGCTCTAGGAAAGGGAGAGCTACTTTCTTTGTTTAGAAACCAAAAATAAGGGCTTTGTATTGACTGAGTCTCTGTTTGAACAAACAAGAAGGGATTTGGCAGAATGAATCTAAACACAGCATCATACTGGGAAAAGCAGGCTAGAAAAATAGCCGTACAAAAATTAGGCAGGTCCCAAACACTCATAGAGAAATCCTGTCACCGTGATGTCTTTTTGTAATGGAAATGTAAGAAAAGGCTCTCTTCTAGGGTTCTAGTGGGGCATCCTGTCTATAGTAGCCAGAGTAAACCATGGAGGGCTTTGTCCCCCCCCTTCCCAATTTCACCCTAGGACAACAAGAGGCCACCTGGTTTACATTAAGACCAGAGCTCTGTCCAGCTGGTGCTCGCCTATCAACTATCCCACCTCGAATCTAGTTTAAAGTCCTCTGAATGAGCCCTGCCAACTCCTGCCCCAGAACCCTTTCTCCCCTCTGAGATAAACTCCTCCCATATGTACCTGTAAAGTCTGGTGCCTTGTAAAGCCAGTTATTATTGAAGAACCCAAAGCCCTGCTGTTCCTATGCGACTTGGTCTAAGTGATCCTGCTGTAGCAGGGGGATTGGACTAGATGATCTTTCAAGGTCCCTTCCAATCCCTAATGATTCTATGTAGGGGAAGAAGTAGGTGCAGAACTTCAGCAGTGGCCAAAAAAACTAGACTTCCAACCAGTTTGCCCAGAATATAAGTATCACATTTTGGATCAGCATGATACATGTCAGCAGTACAAACTCACCAAGGCTATTTAAGATCTCCGCATTGGGAGATCTAGGATTTCAATCCTAATTATTCTGCCCTTAAGCAGTACAGGTAAGCAAAAACTTACCTGAGAGTTCTTCATGCAGAAGTGCACTGATCTCACTTAAAGTGTTGTTAGAACAAGGATTGGAAACTAGGAGTCACTTAATTTTTTTTACAATAATTATATAATTATAATAGTTGTGTGAATTGAGATAACTATGCAAATCTATAGCAATATATCAAATGATACATGACCATAAATAATTCTAAAGATACACTTAAAAGAGATGCTACGGTGACAAATTTCTATCGCTAATTGTAGCACAGGAGTGTTGGTGGTAGAGCAGGACTCTGGCAAGATAATGTCTGCTCAAACATGGCTAAACCACCCTGTTCCTCATGCTGTGTCCCTCAGTAAAGCTAAGAATTTTATTACTGACTTAAATGTTGACACAGTTAAACCAGCAGGACTTTTTGTCAACAAAGACTGGCACATACCTGCCTTGGTGGGCTCATCCCATTTTCAGGCTGTATGCAATAAGCTACGCGGGCATTTCCACAAATATATCTGCAGCCAGATGAGCAGTGATCAGCGAAAACTGGCCCTAAGGAAGGCGAAAAATGATCCCAAAGTCCTATAAAATCTGTGAGTTTTGTGGCTGCTTTGAATAGCCACAGGACACAGGTCCCGTTCATCCAGGTAATTTGTGTGCAGCATCCATGCTCACATCTGTATTCCCACAGCATCCTGGGCAGGAGCCTGGGTCTCCTATAGTCAGATAAGGCCAAGGTCTCAAATCAGCCTGCATGAATCACCCTTGAAATGGCTCATTAATTTTCTGTAAGTTATTTATTAGCTTGGGTAGCTGCTTCTGTCTTAGTTACCTCAGGTGACACTGCTCAGGAGCTCTGCTGCAGAGCTGTGCTTATACCAGATGCGTGTTGTCTTCCTCACACTGCCCACACAGGGACAACTTATTCCAAAGTGACATGGTTCTAATGGAAGTTCACCTTGGCATGTTGTGCCACGGGAGTGATTGTGCCAGTTGTGATAATCTGATCAGTTCTTTCTGAATTTTGCAGGCTAGAAGGAAAATGATGAAAATGTTACCCTTTTTCCAAAGTGGTCCTCTTGGAATACGCAATGGAGCGGAAGGTTGCATTAGTGCAGACAGGCAGCTTGAAAACCCTTTGACATCGGTAGCCGAGCAAGTCCCTGCCTGTCCTGAACCTTCTGGAGAAGAGATCTGGTCAGGGGACCAGGAAAGGATGAGTGAAAGGCCAGAGGCAGCCTGCAGACCCTCACGTGCATCTTCTGTCACAAGCAACGAGAGTTGCATCTCTGCTGGAGACAGCCCTGAAAAGGGGAAGAAAGGACTAAAGGGAATCTTCACAAATGCACTTAAGAAAATGAAAAAGAACAAGCCACCCAGTGGTAAGTGCTCCTCCATCCTCCTTGCACCACCTCATGGGCCATATTTATCTCTAAAGGGGCTGCACAAGGTGGAGAATTGACCCCTCGAGAAACTAGGACACCAGTAGATTGAAGTGACTTGGTTAAGGAGCCTGGGGAAACACGGCCTGAGGGATACTTCATCTTAAGTCCCAATGCTTTGGTACCAAGGGCACACTTCTTGAGGATCTGCCAGTTTTCTGTCCAAAATGAAGCTAATTTCTATCTCTTGTGCATGCACAGGTTTGTGGGTGGACAGGAAGCCAAGGTGTATCTCTGCTCTGTTCTGCAATTAAACCACCACCCTGTGAAATCACTTCTTCCAGCAGAGACAGCAATGAGAGCAACACACACACAGGGCTTTCCTGGGACTGCTGTATGAATATACTGTTCTTTCAGTCACAGGCACCGCCCCTGCAGGGTGTTTAGAGAGGCTGAAAAATACTGGAGAGGGAAGTGCTCCTTGGCACTTGCGAGGCTCCCCTGTCACTTCAGGTTTTATATCCTGTTACTTAGTTCATAAACTTAGGGGAAAAAAAAGAATTCATTTTTCAGTCCTTTACTGGTGGGCTCTTGTGAAGTCTCGCTGGTTTTGTACATATTCTATCTCATTACCTGGGTTTTACCTGGCTAATCACAGTATCTTCTTCCACATCAAGTGTTTTCCCTAGCTGGTGGCTTTCCTCTTGACACTGAATTTGCTCAGCTAAGTGATCTGAGTCTACTGAAAACAAGCTCTTTCTGCCTTTATCCTTACAGCTGCATTGTGCCATTCTCAATGTTTTTTGGGTTGGTTTTTTGTTTGGTTGTTGGTTTTTTTTTTAAATAAAGTAACCAGAATTGCAGAAAAGACTCCAGGAGAGAGAGATACCACCACTGCCTGGGACAATACGCCACAATTCTGCTCTCTCAGCTGGGCATTCCTCACTGGGTACAGCCAGGGGTGATGTCTGGCATTTTCACCATTGCCTCACAGTAATGATTTACTAATTCTCCAGGCATCTCTCTTGGTGCTTCATCTCAGGCTGATTCACATCCAGCTTGCAGCAGAAAATCTGATTTGTTGCTAAGAAACTTCTATTGAATTAGTATCTTGTGCTTTCTGCTGTTACATTTCAGCTCGTTTACTGTTCAGGTGATTCTGTTGTTCCTGTGTGATGCACCAAGCCCTCAGTTTTGATAAAGTCTCTGATCTTTGTGTAATCAGCAAATGCCAACGGGGCGCTCCCAGCTTCTGTGCTGCGGTCTCAAAGGGGGTTATGAAGGGAAATGAGTTTCATGAATAATGCAAGTGTTCTGCACTCAGTTTTCCACACAAAACTTCCACATCTAACAAATCTCACTTTGTGATATAACTTTGCTGCTTTATCTAGTAATTTCCCAGACTGCACCATATGGACTAACTGCTGGTGTTCAGAGGAGATAGTTCAGGTGTGTTTATCTCGACCACTAAATGTATCCTCCACAAAAACATCACAGGTCAGATCGTGCCAACTTTTTTTGGGAAAACCCATGTGGTATTTCCTCTGGGACATCTTGTTTATCTACAGCTCCCCATTTGCATTTTTTCTACAGCCATATTTCTGACTTGAGGTCATAATAGAACCATATTAATGGGAAGAGGGACAATAAATAACTAAAACTACACAGATCTAAATTTTGGACAAAAACATAACTGTCCGTATGTAACACTGATGACAGCACTCAAATTCCCATAGCCCCACTTTAATTTAAAGATTAGGTTATTTAGAAATAACCTAGCCTGTAAATGAACAGAAATAGTTTCTGTTTGGTGAAGGAGCCAAAGATGTGGCGTTATAGACGTATGAACATTTTAAGATCGTTCTTTGTGAACCCAAACTTTAGATCTCTGTTCTTGGGTAAATCAAGGCTGCTCTTTTTTTTCACCAGTCAAACAAGTCATGGATCTCCTTGAAGAGCAAAAGCTTTGCGATGCCACTCAGCATCTGATCATCCTGGAGAAGAGCCTGTCTAGCAAAGGGGATGAGGGACTGAAGATCAGCCCACAAGACATTGAGTCTGTCAGTGAAGTTCTGAAGTACAAAGTCTTCAATATTGTGAAAGATTCCATACTGTTAGCAAAAACAAACCCAGAACTGCTGCAGCAGGCAGTACAGGCACTGAAAGAGCAGGAGAAAGAAGATCAGAACTACATGTCGGACACTCTGCCTGACCAAAACGTGCAATTTAGACCTAGAAGATGGAAAGAGCTTTGGATGGCTACAGTAAAGGAGTCAGTAGAGAACCGAATGAAAGACACGTGCCATACTCCTAGAGCTGAGAACCTCTCCGAGGTTGGCCAGAACCTCCTGCACATGGGAAAGACAATGAAAGAAGATTTGACAGTAGTTGTAAAGTGCATTAAACAGCTTTATCCTCCAGAGTTTAATGTGTTCAGCACTTACGCTGAACTCTATCACAATTATTTTGCCTCACAGGCAAAGAAAAATGCTGAATCTCACGTGGAAGACAAAGACATTTACCTCCTCCTTTCTTGGGTGCACAACATTTACCCAAAGTAAGTGAGGCTTTTACTTGTTTGTCCCTGGTGATCAGTACAGGTCCATTAGCTGCTAAACCAGACATCTGCTTGATGTATGTATTTGGCATGGCCGTGATGTAGTCTGGCACTAGGTGTTGGTGTCACTGGCATTGTGTTAATGTACACTAGCTGGCCAAGACAGCTGGGAGGGCCACACTCAAGGCTGCTAGTCTGTAGATCAAGGGCTGATCTCCCCATTCAGGCTTCTGGGCAACAGACAGACACAGACGTTTAGGGTTTCACTTGGGTTAATTGGGCGGGTTCATTGCCCTGATCTCTATTCCAGCTGCAGACCTGAACTCATTCTTGGAAAATTCAGACATTTCAGCCCTCTGGATCAGAGGGCAGCTAATAAACAGAACAATCTGAGATGCAGTTATCCTGGGCACGGAGGATGTCACTTAAGTGTTACCCATACATAGTCTATGCTCTCCTCCCAGTGAGGAGATTAAAAGGTGCACCCCTATGAGAGAATATCATCAGCCAAGGGTCACCATTTGATCTTCATGAGCCTTGCATCTTATAGAACTGAAAATATTCCTTGTTGTGGCTTAATAATACTGGACAGAGAATTGAGGGCTCTCATTTCTTGGGTGAAAACAAGTAAATACACCAGCAGTGTTTCTTCTGCTGTTCTAAAGTCTTCACCTCCACTTTTTCCTTTGCACGTTTCACTGATGAAGTATAATGAGTTAATGTTGAACCAGGAGCAGTGTGTGTTTGGGGATCAGTAGCTGTGAGGAGCAGGGCTAAGCCAGAGCAGCACAGCCCAATTCTGTGGACAGTTTTGGCCAGGGCAGCAGCTGCTTTGCAGAGTATTCCCAGAGGTCACATCCAGGTGTTTGCTGAGGGACTACCTCTCCCAACAGCTGGCAGCAAACAGCAGCAGCTAGGAGGCGGGTTACACAACGCATCCAGTGTTGTATCAGAAGCCACCCGTGTGCACAAAGCACAGTAACATACCCATATGGAGCTGGATGATGGGCAAGCACAGGTCTCATCTCAGAGTTATTCTCTGCAGCTCTTGAAGAACAGGACACTTCCAAATGAGCCCTCTCCCCAAGTGCTGGCTTGAGCCTCGCACAGTTGGCAAGCCCCTTCCCTTGAAGCTCAGGAGCACCCAGCTCAGCCAGCATGTGGTGAGGATATGATAGCACAGCATGAAACCACCTGCTCCGTTCCCAGCTAGCCATGAAACAGCAGCTTTTCATCTCATAAACTCTCTATACTGATGCAGAGAGATTGTGCGCTGGGGTTGGATCTTCCTGCTTGACTCAAGTCTCCCATCCCTGCCAGTGCACAGGATCTTGTCAGAACGTGACTCCATTCCAAGGAGTTGCTCTTTGCTCAGGGTCCTACCCTCAAAAGTCCCACAGCCTGGCACAGATTCGCACCCCTAAGTCCTGCCTGGACTAAGGACAATGTACATTCCATCTGTTTTTAACTGATAGCCTCAGAAAGCGTCAGTGCTTTGCACTGACAGCTGTCTTGAATTACCCTGCCCTGGGAAAATGTGATTGTTTGGATTTTTCATTCCAGAGATATGAGAAAAGATCATGTTTTAGCCAAGGAGTTGGAAAAAGTTAAGCTTGGAAGCCTTTTGCCATCAAGTCTGAGCAAAGAGCTTGAAAAGAAATACCTTGACAGCGAAGAGGTAATAATTTGTTCAGTTCTTCCTCTTCCCTTCAGTGTTCCTCTAAGGAGTTGTGACTTGTCCTGCTCTCTCACACTTCTCACCTGTGAGCCACACACCCTTCCAGAGAGAAGTAAAACAAAGAATGCTTTTGTTTCTTTTTGGGGGACAGATCAGCTTTCTGCTAGATGGGACTTGCAGAGCAGCTTTGCCCCGGGTGCCATCAAAAATGCAGATGTTGTGGTAGGAAGGTAGGGGAAAAATCCAGCAGCAAATCTTTCTGTGTAGCTTTCCAGCTATCTGTTCAATCCCCAGAGGGATTTAAGCTCCCTCTTGCAGATGATGGACGCAGAATTACTTCTCTGCAGCAGTACCAGACTTTCACTGAGCACACAGCACGCAGGTCTGGTGTTTCATAATCTGTTTGCTTTGATGGAGATGTCTTTGGTTTGCAGAAAACAACTGTTACTCTGGTTTTTGGATCACTGCTGCCTCGATGGAGACACACGGCAGCTTTTGCACTGCTCCCATAGCTTAGTGCTTCTGGCATTTTCAGGCTGGAATTTCTGGCAATGAGAAGTTCCAGGTTTAGCTGTGGCTTGTGATGGTTTGCATATGGGAGAAGTTAATGTGAGGGCTACGATGCAGTTGGAGGACAGACACACCCCAGCCATCAAACTGGCCATTCCAAAGCCTCGCTGCACAGTCTGTGTGGGAGGGGTCAGAGCAGAGGAAACCTGAGAATATTTTGGTTTACTCTCCAGTGCTCCTAATGTGTCAGAAGGACAAATTATGAAAAAAGATTGCAAAACCAGGCCCCGAGGGCAGCCCTGACTGTGACGCCTTGGCGTTGTGTCTGGGGATGTGGTCTTGGACACCCACAGCCACCTGCATCCTCCCAGCTCACCACTCGCCTCATCTGCCCTCCAGAGCACCACGGATGTGGCAAGGTGGTGGATAGGGATGTAGATCTTTGTCTTCACTCCTACCTTGAAATACTAAATTTGCTATTGCATAGGTGGCTAACATGAGGGGGTTGTCCTTGCTGTGGTGAAGTGATGGTTTGTAACAAAGAGCCTTCGTTTCTCAGACAGGGCTGAGGAAAATGTCTGCTGGGCCAGGCGAATGGTAGGTGGGTGGGGAACATCTGCATAAGGCAGGAACTGCGACATCCACCTGTAGTAAATGCTGATGTTCTTCCTTCCCTAAAGGCTACTATCAAAAACTCACTGAGCAAATGTTTAGATAAAGAAATCCAAAGATGGAAAGAAGACAAAGAACCAGAGAAGCTAAACGGCCATTTTCAGAGTGAACTACTAGCAATATTTGTTATCCAGGTAACAAAGACATCTGTTCAAGATGAGCAGTTGTGTCCTGCATGTACTTAGGGTTCCAGGCCAACTGTGGGCAGTTGGTAACAGAGCACTGCAACAGGCTGTCCAAAGAGGTTGTGGAGTCTCCATCTCTGGAGGTATTCTGAATGCATTCCTGTGTGATCTGCTCTAGCTGGTTTTGCTCTATCAGGACGTTTGGACTGGATGATCTTCAGAAGCCTCTTCCAACCTCTATCATTCGCAACTATGATTCTGTAATGCAGGGAAGGGCCAAGTTGCTTCCAGTAGTAAAAGTGGGTGGTGCAGAGGAGCCCAGACCTATGGTCTGGAGTGGCTGAGTCTACTCCACACTGGAGACAAACTCCTCCATAAGCAAAATAAGCAGGAAGGGTGCCTTCATTTGTCTGTGTTCAGTGCAGCTCCCCTTGCACCCCCAGCTGATGCCAAGCCTTTGGACACTGAGTAATGGAACAGCAGAGAGACTAGAGAGTGAGGAAGTGGTATGGTGCTGCCCTGCTTGCTCCTGGGTACACTGTCCTGCTCAAAGCTGATCCAAGTCCTCACACCCTTTCCCAATGCTCTCTTTCCTCTGACTGCCGAAGATCAGTAGACTTCAAAATTAGCTTGAGCCCACTAAGTAAGTGTAGCTGCTCTGCAGTGTCCCTACTCAGGCCCAGTGGGAAATGTAAGGGAGGTGGGTGCAGTTTCTGCAGTTAAGAATCTGCCTTTTTAACCATCAAACCTGGCCTCTGTGGAGCAGGCATCACTGAAAAATTGGTCTTGTTTGTTTGCTAGAGTATCTACAGTGGCCAGCAGCGAGCCAAGGACATTAGCACAGCTGTGGGCGAGGAGCTGACCTGTCGCCTGTCAAGGGAGCTGCTGACCTTCCTAAAGAGGTGCAGTAAGGGATCGTTGGGCTGCAGGGCTGCCAGAGCTGCCAGAGCACACGCTGATCTTACTGCTCTTACTCTCTCCTCTCCAGCTACAGGGATGCTTTTGAAGACTTTAAGGAGAAGAGCAAGAAGCACAGATACTACAAGCCTATCCTGATTGCAAATATTAACAACTGCTGGAATTTTAGGTAAGGATCCAAAGGAAAGGCTTTGCTCCTTCCTGTGCAGGCAGTGGGTAACACTGTGACGGGGGAGGTACCCCAGTGTGAGCAGAAGAAGGTCCATCTCCCTGCAGAGGAAAAGCTGGAGATACCTGAATGAATTTCTCTCTCTTTAGAGAACAAATTATTCTGACCTTGAAGTTGACATTTCCTTACAGAGACTATGTGGAGAAAAACATGTCAGAAAAGGAGGAAAGTAAAGCCAGTATCCTCGGCACTCTCGGTGACATTGAAAACAGCGTCTTTGATGTGCTGCTTCAACAGCTGTTTGTGCAGCTGAAGGTACCAGATCCACACCCCACACTCCTGCCCCGTGACTCAGCTTGTGCCAGTGCTGGGCATGTTCTACTGCTATCGGTTGCCTGAATCTCTGATTCAAGTGCAGCAAAGTTCATGTGGGCTCTGGGTTTAACTTGCACAGCTGCCAGAAAACTCAGACTCACCTCTTCCTTGAGGTGGTCCTCAAGCCTGCAGGAAAGTTGGCATGGCTATATAGGGCAGAGAAGAGGAGCATGCTGATCGCATCAAAGATAACTGCTGCAGGAGGGAGAGTCTCAACCCTCGTCACAGAGGACGTGAGCTGTAATTACGCAGCTTTTGGCTTCTTCCCAAATTTGGCCTGAAAGGCACTTTTGGTTTGTTTTTCTTTATATAAATATATATATATAAATATATATATTTTCATATATTCAGGGCAGGAGTTCAGGGCAGGTGGCCTCTTGAACTGGGGGATGGGGTTGGGGAGAGGTGGGCAGACTTGGAAATCCCTAAGG
>JAOXOE010000441.1:36623795-36634024 GCA_028565055.1 Phoeniculus purpureus
CAGGAGGATGGAGCCAGGCTCTTCTCAATGTCATCTAGTGATAGGACAAGGGGCAATGGGTGTAAGCTGGAACATAGCAGGTTCCACATAAGTATGAGAAGGAACTTCTTCACAGTGAGGGTGACAGGGCACTGGGACAGGCTGCCCAGGGGAGTTGTGGAGTCTCCTTCACCGGAAAAGTTTAAAACCTGCCTGGATGTGTTCCTGTGTGACTTGGTCTATGCAATCCTGCTGTAGCAGGGGAATTGGACTAGATGATCTTTCGAGGTCCCTTCCAATGATTCTGTGATTCTATGAAAATAGTTTTTTGGGTAATTCTATACTGGCAATTTGGAAGAATTTTTGATAAGATTTCTCCCCTCAAATGCACTTTTTATTCATCTGGAAGACTATAGGGGTATTGTTCTACACAGTGTCGCTTCACTGAGCAAGGCCACACCATATTAGTCTGTTCAACAAACAGGGAAGATGTATCCAAGCCATGCAGTTTTAAACCAGAAGAGCCTGCTGAAATCAAGAACAGTGCACATTTGCAGCGGGCTTGGTACAAGTAGGTTAATGGTTGGATTAGATGATCTTAAAGTCTTTTCCAACCTGAACAATTCTGTACTCACACCAGCAGAACCTTCTCTGAGATCTGTATCAAAATAATGTTCCTCTGACTGCTTCCTATGTCCAGCTCCTATACTACACAGTAGACAGTATGTACAATACATACTACAAATATATGGTTAGATGTATCTACCAGTATTTATATATGCGTGCATGTGTATATATAGTTAAGAGAATAAGAATTACTCTGCTGTATCAGATAAGCAGCTTTTTAGTTCAACAGCACCTTCAAAAGTAGTAAATGCTTAGGAAAAAGAACACACAAACTAGTTGAACCTCTTGGTTGCTTAGGGTTTTTTTGCTTCTGGCAATCTGCAGTTTAGGAACTTCCTTTGTTGGGGGTTATATTGTGACTGTCATGTTGAATGGTCACTGAAATAAGTATCTACCACAAATTGTCTGCTCGCCGTTTGAAGTCATTCACAATTTTGGCCTTCACAGTGTCCTGTGACAGAAAGTTCTGCTGTAGTAACATTAACTTGGAAAAATACAGTCACCAGTACAAGGCATCAGAACAAAAGATAGATGGAATAAACCACAGACTTTGGAACACATACAGTAGATAAGATCTCACCTTCCTAACAAAAGTTAGGAAGCTTCGTGAATAGATCTAAGACTTTGTGGGAACAGTTATACTTGGAAAGGATCAGTGAAGTGCTGAAGTCAAAAGCCAGGTACCTGGAAGTAATGAAATACCTGAGCTAAGGACAATTTTGAAGCCTACATTTGGCACACATGTGCCTGCACTCAGGTAGTATTTTACCATAGCATCTCTGCTTTGTTGACAGGCATTTCATCCTTCCTTCACCTTTAGAGAATGACATCTCTATTACACTGGTTAATGTCTGACAAGATTTTAAACCATGTTACTCAGCATCTGTAAAAAGGCAGCAGAGAGTGCACTCAAAAGTGAGCGCTGTGGCTGGCCCAGCAACCTGCAAAATGTATTGCAGGACTAACACTGGTGTAAGTCTTCTGGTAGCAAATCATTACGTAAGAAACTACAAGAAGTCAAACCAATAAAAGATCTTACCTTAGATCAGGAAATTCTTGGAGAATGGGCAAAAGGGCTATTTTCATACCCTCAGCATCAGAAGTTTGAATAAGTTCTAAAATTGCTTTTACAGGATCTTTGAGGGGACCAGCTGCAGGACCCTGGGGACAGAAGCAAAGATGTGTTCAGGGCAAGGTAGAAGCCTACAGCACTACGGGCTAGCCTCTATCAGAGTGGGGATCTCACTGCATAGGTCAGGAGTTTTGCAGGACTGTCTGTGCATGTTTAGAAGAATGTTTTCCCTCCAGAGCAGGAGAAAAGAAACTGGAGTGTTGCCATGGACTGCTTCTAGGGCACCTGGGCAACTACCTTCAGTAGTACAAAATCTCCTGCATTTCCTTTGGCCAAGTACTTCATTTTTCCCTACATTATCTATCTTCCCAAGGCCATTACACCATTTGGAAAGTGCTTTGCTTCCAAAAGCAAGCAAAGCCCAGTACCTGTGCGAAAGCAGGCTCTGTTGGCCAGACGTGGTGGCATTTCTACTGCTCCAGAGCAAGACCAGGGACAGAAAAATTACCCTGGGGAGAGAATGAGGGGACACAGATCCTCTAGCAGAAAAGAATGGGAAGCAGGGATGGATACTGTAAAGGATATAACATGGCTGGTAGCTGCTGCATATGGGCAGCTCTTTCTAAACTGCATACAGAATAATAATAATAAAGCCTCACCAAGAAACACATAGTGCTTTCAGACAAGCTGGAGGAAGCAGAATGCAGATGAAATGCCAAGAGAGACCTTCAGTTCTTGCTCGCATTTTTCATCAGTGTGGTAACGCAATTAAATTGCTTCCCTGAGTTACTGGTAACATCATGTCAACACAGACTCTGTGACAAAGCAAACCTGGAGAACGGGTTGTCAAACTAGGGCAGGAGAAGCCCAGGTTTCTCTGATCTCCACAGGGCATCAGAAATATCAGGCCACATTCTCAGTCTGTTACCTCTGCATTGAACATTAGTTTTAAAAAAATAGTAATATGCTCAGTCTCTTCCTCTGCACTGCAGACACACAGCACATCTAGCTCTGCACAGTGCATAAGCTGTTCTCAGCTCCTAAGGCACCAGTGCTGTACAGCTTCATACTTGGCAAGCTAGCAGTTACAAAATGGTAATTAATTTGAAAGTGTCAGATTTAGTTAAACACTAATTAGACAGACATGGTTGGGGGCAAACAGCCTGCAAGCTGAAAAGACAGAAAAAGAGGTGTCTTGTCAGCAGTGTTTAGGTGTGTTTGGGAGAGAAGCAAGGTATTTCCTAGTGCTTTTTGAGAATGGTGGGAAAGGAAAAGGCTGAAGAAAGGGCCGAGGAGGGCAGGGAGCAGGTGCAGCTTGTGCAGCAACTGCATGATAAATTCAGTCTGCAGCACAGCACATGCTTTGTGTGCATAACCGTGTACCTCATGCAACTGAAGATCAGGCTGTCCCCTGCAAAACACTTCTGCGTTTCCTCCCCAAGATTTTCAGGGCTCCTACATCAGGTAAGAAAGCTAACAGATTGCGGACACAAGGGGAACAGTGCTAACTAGATGCAGAATTTTTTCACTCAAGCTGAATACAGGATTTTAGTAGAGAATTAGATTTCCTGTACCTCTTTACGCTATAAAACCAGCTTTCCTTGTAACTTACATCTGAAGCTGATGCTGAGCACAGCATCACTGGTAAACTGCAGAGTTAAGCTTACAGAACCCACCTGCCACTCGCAATTGTTCACAGCATTGGCTTGTCTGTGATTGATTACTCTGGGCAAGGTGGGTCTTTGGCTAAAACTAGCTCCCAGCTTTCCACCATTAAACTAATGCATTAATTGTAATGGGCCTGAGAGCTTTCTAGAGAAGCCTACAAATATCATTTTGATTTCATTTTATTCTTTGGGTGAAGTAAGAATTGCTGACAAATGACTTGACGTCTGTGAGAGAAGAGATTTCTAGTCCCTAGGACTAAAAATCACAAGTCATGAGAATGACTCAGAATTTGTGAAATTATTAAAACGCTTAAAGCTGAGGGGTTTTTATCTGCTCTGTCACATCCGAGTCCTATTATCAGACTGAATTTGAAACCATTAAGCTGATCTCAGGGCACCTTTTACAAAGCGCTATGCCTGTGCATTCTCAGCCTGCAGTTGCAAAGAGCTCTGCCAGGAGACATTGTACAGGGGCAATTCTCCAGCTGAAGTGGTGGCAGGAGAGGATGCTGCTCCCATAGTAGTTTTTGCCCTTGGGTAATCAAGGGACTCATGTGACAGCCTGGTAGCATCTGCAGATACTGTTTGTGGCACTGATAATTGCATCAGATTATTAATTAAGCAAAGAGGCTTTTTTTAAGCTGCTCTTGTACATCAGACCTAGCATTTTCCCACAAGTTTTCTTCAAGGAAAACTTTGCTTTTACACCCAATGTATCCCTTCTGCAGTGCACCTGTACCTTCTGAGGTGAGGTGTTTTCACCTGCAGAAAGACTCGCTCCTTCCTGCAATCTTCACCAACCACGATAGCGTGAGCATGTTTCTGCTTGTGAGGAAGGGCTGCAGCACAGGAAAATGGCTCACACAGCCATCAGCCCAGCTCTGAGGGGCTGGGAAAGGCCTGTGGGGATTGAGGAGGGCAGGTGGAAGGGTAACAATGCATACTGCCTGTCTTAGGAGGAGCAGCCTTAAAGTATGATCCACAGAGAAGGTGAAGATGTGGAGCAGCTGCATTGGTTCATCACTGCAGGGGCTCAGGGGAAAGCATTGGGGAGAACACAGCTCTTCCTCATCTGCAACCCATGCCACGTACCAAAGGCTTGCCTGGGGGAGCTGAGAGCTTTGGAGCTGTCTCACCAGCTCAGAGAAGTGTGTCTCATTCTTATTTCAGGGTCAGGAGTGTGAAACTTACCTCCTCTGGTCAGGCACTTCAAAACTACAAACTAACATCTTCTGTCAAGTCAGAAAGGCTGCCAGCACCCCTGATTGTAATCTCTGTGAAGCTGGATACTGCTGCAGTAAGACCTCTTATGTTTTTCTGTTGCTTTCAGGGCTTTTTCCTCTGCTGGCACTGCTCATGATGACAGAGAGCAAAACTGTAACCATATCAAAGACTTACTAAGCACTCTTTAAAGATGGTTTGCAGCATCCTATGATCTTCTTCTATCTTGCTGACCATCCTCCTCCTCTGCACAGAAGATGGTTTCTTGGAAGTGGTCAGGAGGGCTTGCACATATTCTGTAATAACGATGGCATTGACAGCCTTGACAAGAGCCTGTTCCAGAGTAAAGATGCCCAGATTAACTTCTTTGTACTGAGCAAGAACATGCCTATAGGACTGACCACTGTAGACAGTGAATATAGGGTCTATGCAGATGGCTTGGCTGTGCTTAAATATCTCTTTAAAATGCTTGGTCTAACATATGGAGTACTTCCAAGCTGTATGTAGATGACAGAAACTTTGATGATAAGTGTGAAGACATTCATCCAAGAGCAAACTCACACTGCAGAGCAGCGATGATACTTGGCACAGCCCTGAGCTAACACACACCATCACTTGGGGACAGCTTGGACTACAAAGCCAGATCCAGCTCTCCTACAGCGTCTCCACTAGACACATCCCAGGGTCATATCCTTGGGCACACAGTTGTGGTTGAGCACAGAGAAGTCACAAGGGCGTCTCTGAGCCACCCACTACTGCTGAGAAACCCCAGTGCCAAGTCCATGCAGTGCCTGAAAGGAGAGGGAGAGAGCGGGTTTCTAAGGGTAGATGGGCTGCTGCACAGAAACCACATTTTCATTAGCAATTGAAATGGGAGCAGTTTCAGGCTGCAGTCCAAAGGTACAGGAAATCCCCACCCCTGTCCAAAACAGACAAAGCAAGAGACAGACAGCTCTGGCACACCACTCCACCACCATGCTGCTGCTTGCCCCAGCACTAATGTGACATAATGTCCAGTGACAGGCTCTGAACAACAGCAGAACAGCGCCTATTTTTCTTTTGTTTCATTACCTTTTTCCACATTTCAAAATGTTAATTAAAATCAGCACTGACAAAGACCCTGCAGACACGGGAAGGTAAGAGAATGGGAGCCAGTGCTGTGTGGCACAGGCACTAGCAGCAAGTCCAAACAGCATACAAAAGGGGGTGCCCCAGGTACTAACCCCACTGCTAAAGAGATGGAATCAAGGGTGTCACAACACTCCAGACAAATTGCTTAGGCTACTGTAAAGGTGAAAAAACTTAGGTTCTCTGTGAGGTTGCTCTTTGCCAACCCCGGCATATTTAACTCTGCCTGAGAGACTACATCCTTTGGGGATCTGGACCCATGTGCTAATTCTCCATCAATATTTCTTATGAATAAGGATGCAGCACATTAGAAGCTGAAAAGATTTCCATACAGTACTATTGGGGTAATGGTAAGATCACAGATGGTTCAGTGCCTCCACTCTGTATTTGGAAGGTGCATTCAGTTTCCGCATATTTTCACTTGTTGGTTTCTCTGCTGACAGAAAGGTCCTAGCTGTCAGTGATGTGGATATCCAGCTCCGTTGGATAGAGGAACTGGACTGAGACCATTAGATTTTTAAAAACTCACCTAAGGGACAAAATTGTAGTTTGGATGAACGTGCATAGTGTTCCCAGAGGTTCGCAGACCGGTTTTAGTGATTTCCTGAGTAATACCTTGTTCTTACTTACCTCATACGTGCCTGTTTTTTTCTTCCCAAATGCCAAAAAGTTTTGCTTTAAGGATTCAAGAATGTGCTCAAAGCCACTGTCCTTCTTTCTGAAGTGATCCTTCAGTGTTCCCTGCAGAAAAGGGACAGACAGAGTCAAAGGGTGTGCACACAGAAACACTGCAGGGATAACAGATATGGATTATTGTGCTTTTGCTCTTTCTGCTTCCAGAAACAGACTTGTCCGTGATCTGCAGCATCCTGTGCTTTTATTTCAAAGAAAAGCCAAACATGAAAGAAACAATTCAAACTTGGGAAGGATGTACTAAGTTCTTAAGGCCAAATCTGGAAGACCAAAAAACAAGTGGCAATAGCTCTAATCCAGCGACTGTGTAAAACATGTCTCTACAAATGGGGAGTGCACGAAGAGCCAGCTGTTCTGCACCCTTCTGCTCTGGCATCCTGCTCCTGGTATAGACATTGCCTCTTTTCAATGGGAAATCATAAGAAGCATTTAGCTGGCAGGGTATAAAATCTGTCTCTCATGGTTCTAAGCCTGTGTCAACACAGCCAGTGAAGCACTGACAACCTGAGACCTAGGTCTCCTGTTTCTCTCCAGGATTGTCCAGCTCCCATCTCAATGTATGGGCCCATGGGACAGGTTGGCAATGAGCTCTGGAGACCAAAGCTCCAGTATTGTTTTTGTCATCTTCCTTTTGCTGCCCTCAGCACACCCGAGGGAACCTGTGCAATGAGCCTGAAGGTGCTCTGGGGAGCTTCCCAAAGAAACCCACATCACAACATGCTGTTAGAAGCCTGTGTGTTATCTAAACATTGAGACCATGATATCAAGGCCTGGGCTAACAGTCAATATTAGAAAGCATGAAGAAAGGGGAACTTGTCCCAAGGGATTGGTACCTTTCTAGTCAGCCTTCTGGACACCTTGACTACCCATCACAGCCTTGGTCTCTGTGAGTTACCACTGCTCCAGGAAGATGTCTGGCTGCTGGGGATAAGCAGGTACACCAGATGCAGTTCAGCCCCTGTGATCTGGGTGCCCATGGGCACCATGGGGTCCTCTTTTGTAGCACAGCAGTAATCACTACAAACAGTGGGACTGGGTCTCAAATCAAACAATGGTTTCACCATTTCCAAATCCAGATATAAGAGTGAAGTATGTGTCTGAAAATATTCAGCATTAATGCAGGTCTCATACCTTGACTTTAGATGTCACTGTCTGCAGAAAATGGTCCATAATCTCACCTCCCATCCTGTCTAGAAATCCATTTACCTTAAGATCTTGACCAGTGCTGGCACTGCAAATGTATGTTAGCTTCTGCCAGACAGTCCTGTTAAAGAACAAAGAAGTGGGAAAGGGAGAATATGGAAAGTATTGATTAGATCAAATCAGGCATTCTCTCAGATCAAAACTATTCCTACTGTAACCAACATGACTGCCTGGGTAATGGAATGTACGCACACTCTGGTCCAGGGGTAGCTCACTGACCCACATGTGTGCACTCATCTTCTGGATGACTCTCATTAAGATACTGCCACAAGGACATGAAAGCTTGAGGCACACAAACGCCACTTGTATGCCTCACTAATGAGATCAGAGAAGTAAATCTTCTAGTATTTTTGCAAATGAGTAGGCATGAGGTGGCCTTGGCAAATGGAGGCTAGTTGAGCACCCTGTATGCCCCTGACAGCCTACAAGATCAGTTCTCTTCCATCAGAATAGTCTTCAAGCCAGCAAATCCTGATTAAAATGATCACCACCTTGAAAACAGACATTTTACTTTCTGGAAAAGCTCATTCTGAGTAAGAGATTATGTAAAGGAGCATTCAGTCTGGGGTCCAGAATCAGCAACACGCAAATACAACGAAACAGCTTCCTAGGTGCAGCACAAGGCTTCTGTGTCAGGTAAGCACCACGCACATGCTGGGTTGGGGTGGTTTGGTCGCTCCAGAGATCCCCAGATAGTGTTCCACAGGAAGAAGAGAAGCAACCTTGCTTTCTCCATCGCTGCAAGCACTTCTGAAATTAGCTCATAGGTGCAAACAGCCTCCCCCACCCTTCTGTGCTTTGTGGCTTTCCTCCTTCATAGCAACCCCAGGAAAGCCCAGCCTGTTGCACTGGGTTTCGTGGAGCCCAGCACTTCAGCCTGTGTTTGCTCTAAGTGCACTGGCACAGGCACTCCAGTGAGACTTCCTGATGGGATCTGGCCCGGCAAAGGAACCACATCTCCATGCATGGCAGGGCTGGCCAGGAGAGTGAACCCACATGCACCACAGCATTGCTGCCTGACTCCTGCTCAGTGTACTGGGCACCAGGCACAGCAAGATGGTGGGGCACAGGCTGTGGCCTGCAGGGCCTGGGAGCAGGCAAGAAGCGGCACTGCTGTGCTGCCAGTGCAGCAGCTCTGGCGCTGGCTGCAGACACAGCCTCTGTCACTGTGGGGCACTCATGGCAGCTCTGAAGGTGTCCTGCTGACTGCAGCTGGCTCTCTCCGTGCTTAAGGGCTGTTGTGCATGGGGTCGGATGACCAGATGCAGCTAGAGGCAAGGCTGACTCCGTAACAGCATTATAAGATCGAACAGCAGAAAATTCATTTCACTTCCTATGCTGCTATGGTCTGGTTGCTAACCTGAGAATGCAGCAGTTCTCCAGGATTCGTAAACTGCTGCAGATTTCTGGGTGGATATCGAACTGGTGAAAGCTTCTCACTTCATTTTCATAGCTGAATTAAAACAGGAAGACAAGTCGTTACACTGGCATTGTCCATAACACGTCTGACAGAGTTAGCCCAGCAGCAAATGGGTAGAATATTCTGTGATTATTTGTCTTTTCAACACGCACAGTTTTACTCCAGGATCTACAGCAGGACAAGGATGGTCTCTGTCCTGCACAGCTAGCGAGGAGGGAGAGCATTGGAATAAAACAGGGAAAGAGCCCTTGATCTGCTTTGGGTGCCACTGTGAGGGATTAGGCAGTAGAATGTTCATTTTACCATTGCTCTTGAAGCAGAGCTTGCTTCTGTGAAGCAACTCAGACTTTGACAATAAAATGACAGAATAAAGCTTCAGCAGGTACAGATAACCCACCAAGTCTATTGACTGCTTCGGTCTCATAAATGTCAGAGCTCCTCATCCTCCCAGGGAGCCAGCACTGGGAAGCACAGCCAGGGAATGAAAGGCCAGTCCTGGAGACTGACCACGTGTTCACCCCTTTTTCTGGTTGCTTTTAAAGTCTGAGCCTCTCCAGGACCTCTCCTAATTGCTTTAATTTGCCCAGGGAAAGTTCAGGTACACTTTGTTCCCTCAGCTTTAGTCCAACAGCCAATGCTGAGCACATGACCAGCAGCAAAGTGCTCTCTCTCCAGTATCAGCCTGATGGGAAATAGTCATCAAGCTAAAGAAGGACAGTGGCAGATCCAAGTGAACACAGCACTGACATCATTTTGCCAAGGAGGAAAACAGCAGCCTTCCTACCTCTCCAGGAACTTCAGGAATTCCTCCAGGCACACAGCTCCCACGTTCTCGCCCAGGTCCTCACTGACACGCCAGGCAGCCTCAGTCTTCTCTGTTATTATCTGTGGAGTTCAAGGCAAGAGGAGAGCAGGCCAAAGCCATTTGTTCCCTGAGCAGTGGACAGGAATGCAACCCATCCCTCACCCTGCTGCAAAGCCCTCTGGCTCTAGGCAACAACTTCTGTTTCAGTTTTGAAAGCCCTAGTGGAAACAGAAGTACATTTTAGGAGTCTGGTTTTAATACCTGATCCTGCACCTTTGCTACTGCTGCTTTACTTGTAGTCAACAGGCTGGAATCTAACCCTGTAGGATCATAGGACTTTAGGGGTTGGAAGGGACCCAAAGAGATCATCGAGTCCAACCCCCCTGCCGGAGCAGGACAAAACTATCTAACACA
>JAOXOE010000441.1:36634124-36646309 GCA_028565055.1 Phoeniculus purpureus
ATCTACCCAGCTCCAGCTTTGCTCCATTGCCCCTAGTCCTGTCGCTACCTGCCATCCTAAATAGTCCCTCCCCAGCCCTTTTGTAGGCCCCTCTCAGATACTGGAAAGCCACAAAAAAAGGCCACAGTAGCTAAAAACCACCAAGTACCGAACTGCTCCACCATCTAGTGGGCACAGGGCAAGGCAAGAAGGGAACAGTCCCTTCTGTGAGCTCTGCATTCAGTTCCTGGGTCTGCCACAGCTCAGCAGGTCCACTTGGTTCCTGGACCTGCCACAGCTCAACAACTCTTGCTGCATTTAAAAGTGCTCTGCAGAACTCAAACAGATTGGTTAACACACCACATGACTTTCCAAAAGGTCCTATGAAAATCCAGGCCAATTCAGCCTGAACCAGCTAATCTCAGGTTCATCCTTGTTTAGTTAGTTCAGTTTTCTTTAGGTACACACAAGAGAAAAACAGGGTTTGCAGAGAAGAGATGCAGTTTAAGTCTGACAGCAAACTTGCAAGGTTTTAACACATCCAACTTAGCCCAAGATATGCAAACTTGAGTCTTGCCAAATACCTACACATTTATGTGCTAAAACGCAGCAGCCCCAAAATACAAGAGCTTTTCGGTTCCCTCTGGTTTACCTCAATGACTGCTGCATCAGAACAAGGGGTTTTCCCAGCATCAAAGGCTTCTTTCAGGGCTTTCCCTACTTCCGTCTAAATATTAAAAGAAAATGAAAGATAACAGTAGAGATACAATAACATTCATAATGAGTTAGGTTTCCCAGCCTCTCTTTATGCATTTGGACTAGATGAATTTCTGCCTCTATTTTTTGGCCATCCCATTTAACCCAAAGCCTGGCTATTTTCCAGCTGACCTAATAACATTGCTCTGTTTTGTTCTACACCGTTTGTTTGAGTTTAAATGATTTGCAGCTTCCTTTCATCCCAGTGTCAGCTCAGGTTATCTGCAGTCTTCTCTGGTTAGCTTAGCTCAAATGAAGGTGGCCACACAGCAAAACAACACTTTCGACACAACTCTGTCCTGCCAGCTACTGTAGATGAGATTTTCCACCCTTCTTAGCTCCAACAGCACCCACAGAAAACAGCCCATGTTAATTAAAAGCATTCCCTCGCTCAAGCCAGAGACTTGAGAGTGGAAGGAGTCGGTTAGTGTTTAGATCTACTGTCATGGTGAGATGAGCCCCATGAGGCTGCAGGATGGCAATTTTCCCAAGACTTGGCTGGCTTATATTGGTTTGAATGGGCTGTAAAAACAAAACTAACACTGCAGAGAAAGGGTTCATTGCCTAAAACATGATCTGATCTTTAAAGAAACTTTAAATTCAAATGCCTGGCTCACTTATTTATTCTTTCATTTCTGCATCTTCCTCCAAGGAAACAGAAAGAACATAAAGTCTGATCTTCCTTTTTTTGTCTTTGTTATTTTCTGGCTGATGAATTAGGAAATTTGTGGCTGTCACTGAAGAATTTAATCAAAAACATATTCAAAACAACTGCCATGCTCATTAAAAAATGTTGATCAAAAACAAATAAGCAGTTGTAAACAACCCAAGAAAAATTCCTTTCCTCCCGAGTGCCATCACCTGACTGGAAGCAATTGTGTGAACATGATATGCTGAGATAACACATCCCAGTCGAGCTGCACAAACACTTCTAGCCTGCCCCCGTAAACAGTAAAATGTGTTGGCTTAAGCCAACATGAAGGTCTGGCTCCCCAGTGAGACAAAGCTTGCATTAGTTAGTAACTGAAAGGCAATAACTTGTTGAGCCTTGGTACTTAGCTGCTTTCAATCAGATGATGCGTCTGAATAAGCACGAGCTTTCCAATTTGTAGCTCTTGTGACAACAGCACCTCAGGCACCGGAGCTCCAATGTGGAGAGGAACAGCAGCACGTCTACTGTCACAAACAGGCCCATAAATAACCTGAAATTTCCAGCTTCTTCCTCCTTGTTTGACCAAGACATGGTACCTCATGCTGTAAAATCTTTGGTTCCATGGATGGTGCTGAATATGCAGTACCAACTGCTTCCTCCAGGAAGAAACAAGGGTGAAGAGGCATCTGTAAATTTTCCACGTGGAGTCAGCTCATATCCACTTAAGCTCATCGGCTTGAACCTGGAGTTGGTCCTAAGCTGGCCAGGTTTGAAGCAGGCTGGGACACTGCTGTAGCAGGTTCTTCAGTAATTCTAGCTCTGTTCTCAGTGCACAATATGGCACCATGTAGAGCTCTGATGCTTCCAGATCCAAGCTGGCATGCAAAGATGCAGCCAACAAAGAGCAGCATGGCACAAGAACTTGTACCTACTGCCAGACCTAGATGAGCCTGCACAATGCATGATGTATCAGAAAAGCAGGAAGCCCACGCTTAAACAAAAAAATTATCCATCCATTACATTAAAGGGAACTAAAAGAGTTAAATTCTGCATGACTGTAAATCAGCATCTTTGAGAGTCTGCCAATGACTCAGTGACATGCTCTAAGATAACCTCACTAGCGCTACCCTGAGTAAAGTAATTTCTTTCATTGAAACACAGGCTAAAAACAGACTTCAAGAATGTGTGAGGTTATAATTAAAACCAGCCCCGAAACACTGAAATCAGCCAGCTGGCACCTCTCCTCCCATGTTTGTGACTACCTTTGTGTTCTCCTTGAGGGAATAGGTCTTGAGGAAAATCTCTGCAATTTAGTGTACTTTCCTTGGGGTGATTCAGCAGTTTGCCATGGAATTTCCCTTCTTCTGTTTTGTTGGTGGAAACAGAAAGTGAGAGATTGATGAGTGTGGTAACTCCTGCTGCTGCCTTTCAGCTTTAGCTGAAAGTTTTCCAAGCAGCATGGTTTCCTCTGGTATTCCCCATTGCTACAACACATCCTCCCTGCTTGGTTTGTATTCCATACACCAAGACAGCATTCTTCAAAGCAGGGGGCTTCACTAGGAAAAGCAGATCCTCGGCCCTGGAGCTGAGGGCACCTATAGGATCAGAAGGCAGGATGCCCTGCTCCAACCTTAGAGAAGGGCTATGCTGCATGTTCACCAGATGCATCATTTCTTGGGCTGGACTCTGGCAATAATCTCTGGTATAACCCCAGAAGTCAGTCCAGAGAGCTGGAGAGGGCTGGGAGAGTTCTACATACAGACAGTACCAGCAGCCTCAGTGTCCCGCACAGCGGAGGCAAAGGGACTATAAAAACCAACTTCTGCACATTATGAACTCAATAGCAGCTGGAGAGAAGATGAACGGCATCTTGAAATAGCCCTCAATAAGGAAGTAGATTTCATCCATAGCCTCCTTTCCTCCAGATGCACTGGCTCCTAAGCAGAGTAGATTGTAGCACAATGAAGTGCAGCAAGGGGATGAAGAAAATTTTGAAAAGGTTCCAGTATCTCTTGCCAAGGAGCAAGTACAGGGCAGCATTCCTTTGGCAGAAGGTAGTCTTGGATCTTCAAAGCTGGGCTCGACAATGAAACTTTGTTGAGATGGAGACCTTGGGGCTCGTGAACACCTGAGCAGAGCTAGCTCAGCCAGCAAGGGAGCAGTTAATTTAACAAGGGCATTCCTTATTTTAAAATCATGTGAATAAAACAGGCAGAATGGACTAAAAGTCCCGAGTTCTTACCTGGACAACTGCAAGTAACTTTTCCTCGGTCTTCAAAACAATCCACATGAGACACTGTACACCAAGGAAAAGGCTGTGCTGGGGTCTCAGACATGTTTCAGTTCCACTGCATGCAGAAACAAGAGCTCAGCCAGAGGAGTGGTTTCCCACTGGTCCACAGCCTGTCACCCACCTGGCACCCCGTGCTTGGCACCACACCCTCATACTCAGCAAATGGGTGCCCTGCAAGCACCCAGCAGTTTTTGCAGTGTTGAGGCAGCCGCAACATGGGAGATGATCTTTATAAAGCCTTTTTGTCAGCTATTCTTTTGTGCTGTTTCTTTTCCTTCTTCCTGTATTTACTGCCCAACCTACACTTTTTGCCCACTATTTCCCTTTCCCTGCTGCTTGGGTATGGTCACTGAAACACACTTCCACGAACGCACTATTTTACAAGTGTCTCATATTGTCTCTGAATGGGATAAAACACAGACATAGCTGCATCTACACAGGAGCTTTCATTAAGATTGTAACTGTATTTAGAGAGGAAAATCCAAACACTTTTGGCATCTCCATTCTTGTCATTTCTTCTTTCTCCACTACCTTCTGATTCTAACACAGCCCCAGACTGCTCTGGCTTTTTTTTTTCTTGAAGGAATTCAGCATTTGCATAGAACATTTTTTCTTATCTGAGCTTTTCATTATATATTTACATTACACAGTTATTCTCTTCCAATTTCACTTAAGTTTTCAATATTTCATGTTACTCTTATCTGAAGCAAGGTTTACCAATAAAAACCCATAAAAGTAGCAGTAGAAGGGATGCATCCTGGCTACATCTCCCATGTGTCTGAGGACAGCATGTAACAGAGTGTACTGCTACCCTGCCTCCCTTCTTCAGGAGCTGATGATGGGAAGAGCCCACCTGCTGACTTGCTTATGAGGTAATCAAGGGTTTATAATAAGAACAAGGAAAACAGAAACCTCAGGCTTGGATGAAAGCAATCTCATAAACCAAAAGGGCTGAAAACTATTAGGACAAAAGTAGATTGGAACTGTTAAAGTAGAATCAAACTCCTCATCTGCTACTGTCGTACAAAGAGAAATCACAAGAAAGTTGCAAGCTTTGATGACACCCACAGGCTTTGAATTTGCATTGGGAAAAAAGATCCCAGAAGTGTCGCTCTTCAGATCATGGGGAAAGCCACATCTGTTTTCCCAAATGTCTGCTATATGTTTTCCTGTGATCTGAACAATAATGCAGGAAATACAGAAGCAAATGGTCAAACCACAAAGATCAAGAAAACCAAGGAGACAACAAAAGAAGTGTGCAGAACACCATGCTGACATAAGGGCAATAGAAAATTTTCCGAGAGTAATGGGAATATTATGGACTTTCCTATCAAAGGTTCAATGCAAGAAAATAAATTGTTCGAGAAGGCAGGACTCTGTGCACATCCAACAGGAGTCCAGCAGAGAAATACCTACCTCAGGTAAGCCCCTGACACTATGGATTTACAAAGAGGCAGTACTGCAAAGAAAAAGGGTTCTGATTCTGAGAGCACACAAGATAGAAGAGTGGGCAAGTCTAAACTCAGCAAGAGTCCTGAGCATCACTGTCTCAACGGGAAGCAGGGACTGTGCTCAGAACTGTAGAGACACAGAAAAGGAAACAGAGGGGAAAGTAGTTCTTCAAACATACCTTTTGTACATTTTAAGGCACCATTCATAAACTAAAAGACATTGCCTGAAGCTGAAATGATTATTCCTGGTCAGCGTGGAAAGGTGAGAAAACAAAGAGGCATGACAGCAGCGGAAGTAGGTGATGAGGAGTCCTGCTTCCTTGAAGACATCACTTCTACACTCCAGGCTGGGGATAAACATTCTTTCCAGCTGACTTAGATGTTCTTTTAGCGCAGTCTCATCTGTGTTACTGGAAGAACCAAACTGAGGAATCTGGGCTGTCATGTATTGTATTAGATTTTCTTCCAGATCTTTCCTCCAGAAATTTGGGCTCCAGGTAGAAACAGACCCTGTCCCTTGGCTGCTGCCAAGCCAGTCTGTTTTCTTCTGCTTCTGCCACTTCAGTGATTCCCACACTGACTGCAAGGGCTCCAGGAACATCCTACCATTTCCACTGTGTGCTTCTGCCATCACAGTCCACATTCGTTCAGCCAGTAGCATATAAAGTGATTCAGCCTTTCCCACACCATCGTTTCCAGAATTTTCCAGATCATAAATATGAACACAAGCTTCAAAAAATTTTCCTTGCTCAATGAATCCACAGATAGTTTCCTCTGCAATAGAGTAACAACAAATAAAAGAAATCCTGATGTTTGCTCAGCCCCATCACTTTAATATGTGAGTACTGAAGGATTCAGTTTATATGTATACCAAAATTCCTTGAGACCTACTCATGATCTCACTTAAGGTCTAGCACTAACACCTCTCAGTTTCCTTAGGGCAAACATTTTCTTTGCTTTTTCTTTGTTTTGTCCTTTCTTCTCCAGACTAACAGCATACAGAAGACTTCATCATCCGAGAAGACTTCCTCATGTGAGCAATGCAGGTTTATTAATGACAGTCTTTCCTTAAGGAGTGTGTCCCTTGTTCAGAAGATAACCTTAGAGAAAGGACATCTTCTGAAAGAGCCAACAACACAAAGTCAAGCTTGGGAGGAATCTTCTTTCTTCTCCACTTTGTCCTGTCAGGACAAAGTGCTGCAGACTCCCTTGTAAAGTCTCTCCTATATGTTCACAGTCTGGCATGGCTACTGAGAGCGTGTCACTCATTCTTGCCAGTGAACAACCATCTGAGCGGCATCGAGGTTGCCCAAAGTAGCCCAGGGCCCTCTCTTTGCCAGAGCCTTATGACTAAGCTTAACCACTACACGTGATATTTCACCCACAGGTGAAAATCAGAAGCTGAGCTACCTATCTGCAGTGTACGACTTATGTAACTCCTCATGACTTCTACATGTGCAAGAAGCTGTGGTGGCTGAGCCACTGGCCTAATCTCCAGAGACTCTGTCAGGGCTTTTCTGAAATCTTTAAAGTGCAGTAGTTGAAAGGAAGAATTTTTCACTGCTGCTCTTTTCCAAAGTATCTTAACCTTTGCACCCAACCTACCACCAAGACCTAAGCCTAATCTCACAACAGCTGCATAAAGCTGATTTTTTTTTTTCCCCCCTGTGCCCTTTACAGGTGACAAAACTGAGCAACAAGGGCTCAATAAAATTTGCCATAAAGTGTCTGGAGCAGAGCCCACGGGAAAAATCAAACTTTATGAGAACCCAGGGAAAGTCAAGGCAGACCAGAATGAGTAGGACTCTGAAATCAACTCAGGCTACAGATGTGGGTGTAGAGTGAAGAATAAAAGAGTATGGGCTTCCATTGTCTTTCACCTTGTCTGTGCAGTAAGAATTAGATCAAACAGGCCTGGAGAGAGGTTGATGACACTAAACGGGGAAGGCTTGAAGCATCTTCAGCAAAGCAATGGGCAAGCTGCTCATGGAGGCTCTAGCAAGCTGCATTTGTTCTGCCTTGATACACACAACACAGGAAACGTTTACTTGGTACAGTTAGCCCATACAGAACCTACCTCCACCTCTGTGGAACAACAGCACAATCACACCCAACAGGGTATCAATCATATGCACATTGTCTTTTTCACAAGACACATTAGGAGTTTTCACAAGGATAAAAATAAAAGCAGCATACATAAATACTTATGAGGCAAAGAGAAAGTGAATTACCAAAGTTTGCCAAGGAGCAAGTGTACAGTTCAGAAAGGAGAGGAACTCAGGTGAAGGATGGGGAGGAGGAAAGTATAAAGCATCTGCTCCAGGAGCTAATGAAAATGAGAACCTGCAGGGCTGAGAGAGGCATAGAAGGTCCATGACTGGACCTAGAGATAACGTCAAGGTTACCTGCAGGTGTCCCTCTCTCCACTCCCTTCCTACTGGTTGCCATCTTCAGCAAATTCCCTGCCACATCCTTGCTGCCAGCCTTCTCTGCTGCCTCTTTCCCACTAGACAGAGTCTTTAGCAATTTGCCTGCCACAGTTTTCAGTTTGGCTCTCCTCTTTGCTTCCTGCTTCTTTCTCTCCTCATGGGTGGCCTTGGGCAGCATCCTTGCATTTTCCCCAGCTGTTTTCTCACACTTGTAGCCTCTTCCCATGAAGACTCCCCAGCAATACTTTGTCTTCCTCATGATCCAAGCAGATTCAGATACTTTCTTTCCAACTGAGAATACTACCAGAAAAATAGTTAGAAGCACCTCTATGCAAGGTGGTCTTAGTGGCTGCCTCTCAGAGATGTGCTTTCTCCCAGATTTATTTTTTTCTGTGTGGATGCAGGCTCCAGCTGCCTTCAAAGAAGTCTAACCTGGTTCCTGCCCATGCTGAATGAGGACATTTTTATAGGCTGCCAGCCCTCTTACGTAATCTCTTTCTCTTTTCTAGGAAAATAGTGTCAAAAACCTCACACATAATCTAACCACAAGCACCGGGGGAACGCCAGCGGGATTTCCAGCATTTTCTAAATGACTAAAACATCCCTGTGCATTGCCAGTTATTTTTATGACAATCCTATTGGTTTAAGAAAGTTGATTATTAATTGTTTCTGTGAAGCACACATCACTTTCCACCCATTCCACGTGCCCTGGCTGCACCTGAGTTCTTTGACAAGAAGATCATGCCAGGCTTTGAAGCCAAACCTTTCCCTGCCTTCCAGCAGAGAAGCCTAGTGTTAGCAAAGGGGGAAGTAAAGCCCCAGAGAAAGGGCATTGGTTTTCATGTTTTCGCAGCAACAGTCAGAGAAGGGTGATGTCAGCCTTCTAGATTGTGCAATCTTCTAGCAGCTATAACATTATTATATGTTATTTAGCATTTATACACACACACATATACATAAATGGCATAACATCACAGCAATCTGCCCTAAATGCATTCATGTCTGTGTGAGTCCATTCACCAGCCAACCTCCACAGCGATGAAAAGGGAGATGTTTGCCTACACAGTGCAAGGATCATGCTGGCAAGTCCAGGGTTGTTACAGGTTCTGATCCATAATCCTCAGAACAAATCTCAAGATGGAAAATACCATTTAACTCCAGGAGCTCATGTTTAAGTGAGATTTTTAACAAATCCCTACACTACACTGTACTACACTTGGAGGTACACTGAACATATTGTTCTTACCATGTTCTCTCTGGTAGTTACAAACTGGTTTTTATTTCTGTTTTCCATTATTACAAAAATTAAATCAAGATCTCAAGTATTTTCATCAGCTGAAGAAAGAGTTTTGTATTAGCCATTAGAAGCTGTATAGATTCAAAACCATACACTATTCAAGAGCAGTTTTGTGGCTATGAATTTAAGAGGCAATTTTTCCACATAGCACCCTGATTAATCTGAACATGTGCATTCATCTTTGTGGGTTTAAAGCCTGCAGTTTCTTCCAAGATTTTCTAAATTTTCATGACAGTAAAATTCCACTAGTTTCCTACTTGGAAACCAAGTAAATGTTATGTTGTTCTGGCTCTTTTACTTTCTGTTTAATTCCACCAGCATGTTATAATGGAGCCATATGATTCACTAGTAATGATAAGGAAGAGGAAATAAATGCATTTGAAAGGACAAATAGAAATTCCATCAGTGGTCATACATTTGAGCTGTTGCCAGTAGGAAATACTGAGGTTGCAAAACAGAGTGTTTTCCCAGGTTGTGAAAAAAGTTGAAAATTGGAAGGCTTTATGTACATTCCATTTTTACCTTAATTTGTAATCACCCAAAGTTAAAACGTTTCCTTCGGCATATTATAGCTGCATTGTATAAGAAGAGAAGCCAGAGTGAGAAGGGTAGTCTGCAGAGAAGCATTCCAGGCGTGCTGAAACCCTCAGCAATATTTTCCCATGAAAATTCCAACACAATGTGTTTACATTTCACTTCATCAGCATTTGTCCAACAAGCTCAGCTCTAACAAAAACCATTTCCTCAGACTTCTTTGTGGAAGGAAATTGGATGTCAAAGTGCCAGTGCTGCAGGCAAGATTCTCTGCAGTAGACAGATTTTGAACACACTACAATTGCACCAGGGGAGGTTTTGATTTTTTTTCCTATTTTTTAATAGGAAAAATTTCTTCACCAGAAGGGTTTTCAAGCATTGGAACAGGCTGCCCAGAGCGGTGGTACTGTCACTATCCCAGGAGGTAGTTAAAAGATGTGTAGATGTAGCACTTAGGGACATGGTTTAGTGGTGGACTTGGCAGTGCTACATTAACAGCTAGACTTGATGACCTTAAAAATCCTTTCTAACCTAAATGAATATATGATTCTAGACTCGGAGTTGCTGAAACAGAAAGCCTCTTTCAAGGGAATACAATATGAACCTGTGGAAAGCAGAGAGTGACTGGACAGGGAATACCTAGGTAGAGACGGGCTGACTTCCTAAGGCTAGGACTAACTCTTACCCCATGTTCCACTTAATCCACTCAATCAAAGCCATGGTAGATACTCCCTAAGACGAGAGTGTCTTCAGGGCACTCAGCACTACAGCACCAACAATGCAGTTGGCTTATCCATTCTACCTTCACCTTGTTCACAAAACAGAGGCAATGTATGTACAGGCAATGCAGACAGCTGTCCCGGGGACCAGTCAGATATGAGCACCCTACAAAGGGCCTGCAAGTTGGGGATGACCTCCTAACTGTCAGTGCTGAGCTCATCAGCAGCATGAGGTGATGACCCATCCCTCTTGCTGCAGTGGGAGCAGTCATTCATCTGCAGACCTCTGCCCAAAACTACTTCCCAAAGAGCTGAAGGATGATATCTCTGAGGGAATGTTCTGTACTAGTAGAGGACATGCTACAAAGCAGCAGACTAAAAGCCACCAGCAACCTGCTTCTCTAGGTCAATGTGCCTTATGTACAGGTCTCTCCTCTCCATCTCAAATGTTGTTTCGCTGCTCAGGCTAAAGTTCTGTAGCTAAAACATGGGAATTATTTGAATCTCTAGGAACATCTTCTACTGCACTGCTTTTGTGAATGGCTTTATGCCTACACAAGTGAAGTCACCAGAGAAGAATTTATGGCAGAGGAGCTGAAAAGTGTCAAGATCAAACTAGAACAAAGGCCTTTTGTCAAGTGCTAACATAATGCAAAAGGGGAATCCAGGCACCGCTACATTTCACCTGCCCCTTCCCTGGGCTCCTCAGCTAACCACCCAAGGAAAGTCCTGCCAAGCAGAAAGAAGGGCAGCCAAAGGAACCATAAAGACAAAGCACCATAACAAGGACAGTTCTGCTTTGGAACAATCTCCTTTGTCAGGTGTCCCAAATGAGCTGCTTCTTCCTCAAAAGCCACTCCTGGGAAGCCTGTCCACACCCTCTCCCTCTTCCTGGTGTTTCAATGCCTCTATTTATTCTCCAGGTATTCACAATGATACATTCTCCAGGGGTGTCAATCTCCTTCCTGTCTTGACCCTTGCTGTGCTCACCGCAAAATAGGAGCCGTTTCTCTTCTGGGAACATCCCCAGTATTCAGGAGTTTCCCCTGTTGCCTGTAGCTCCTGGAAAAGCCCACAGACTCCCTACATCAATGAGACTATCTTCATATCTTGGAAAAACTGTGACTCCTTTGTCTCTGTGATCTATCATTAAAACAAGTTATTATCTCAGATAAATTTTTGTTTCTCTGTTGATTTAACTTTGCATCTTGGTGTTTCCCATTCTTTTGCCTATATAGATAAAAATCTTTTCATAACAAGTGGATTGTGTGCCTGACTTGAACAATAACTGTTTGGCCTGGATGCTAATCAGATGAAGCCAGACTATCAGCACTTCAAATGAAATGACTTTGCAAGTGTCCAATTACATTAATATTCCAATTCCAGCAACGCAGTGATGCCCCTGTTTCCTTTGCAGGGCTTCCACATGAACACAGTCAGCCACATAAGTGGAAAATTCGTGCTCAGTAGCATCTGTTGTACAAAAGTCCTAACAGGCAGGCTGGAACTGCAGTATCTGGACAGATTTATCTGGGGTTTTTTCAGCTTCTTGCTTCCAGAACATGCTGGTTCTCTCCACGACTTCAAACTAGAGGCATGAAAGATGGCAGAAAGCAATACTAATTATGATAAAATGTGCAAATAATGGCATTGAAACGTGGTGGTTCCCTAGGATATAGATCCATGCTAAAGCACTGTGAAGCTATGCTGCAGTTCGACAATGTGCTACTCCACCCACACACAGCTTCTCTGATTCCAGCAGCAATTGAAGGACAGCCAGTCTGTTACAGACAAGGTAGGCATTTTGGAGACAGAGAAAACAAACAAGAAAATCAACCACAAATACCTTCTCCTCCAGCTAGCATTGCCTGAACGATCATACGCGAGAGTGATTTATTAATTGTGCAAAATTAGCTGTTTACCATTCTGCATATGATAAACATAAATATTTATGACAATAAGCACATCTTTTTTATTTTCTTAGGGATAACACTATTTTCTAAAGAAATGAGACAATGCAGCAACAGGTTTCATGCACCTCTGTGTTCATCTAATGATCCCCTGCCCTAATGCAC
>JAOXOE010000441.1:36647512-36668997 GCA_028565055.1 Phoeniculus purpureus
CCTCGGAGCCTCCTCTTCTCCAGACTGAACAGCCCCAACTCTCTCAGTCTGTCCTCATAGCAGAGGTGCTCCAGCCCTCGGGAAGTAATTGCAACTTCCTTCTGTTTACTTCAGCATCAGCAGAAGAAAAATTTATTCATGAGACAGAGAATATAGCATATAATGCAGACTGGTTTAAAAAGAGTTGAACTTGGTCTAGGTGATCCTATTCTGGCAGGGAGACTGGACGAGATGATCTTTCGAGGTCCCTTCCAATTCGTAACATTCCGTGATTCTGTGAGTTTCTCCAAACCCCCAAAATGAGGTAATTAACTATTTCAAAGCAAACTTGTTAATTTTCACAGACTTAACCAAACCAAGACCCTGTTAGGACACACTCAGCTTTGGGTATGTGCAGAAATAGTAGCTCCCAGAAGAATGGGAGGCAGCATCCATGCCCATCCCACACACATTGAGGAGGGGACCTGCAGACCTGGGTCAACAAAAGGATGGAGCCTGTCAGCTCCATTCCCTCTCCCCATGCACCCCGTTTCAGTAAAAGCTCCCTGCTGCTTGCTATGGTGTGGGCTGGCCATGACAAAAAGTTTCTGTAAAGGTTTAAAGGCTATTTTCCAATTTCTCCACAAACATCTCGTTATCAGGAAAAGCAGCTGGCACGGAAAATCTTAGGGCTGCACAATGAGGCAGGCTGTCAAAATCCATGTTTGTGCAGGGCCTCCAGAGTCCCATGTGGGCAGTAGGTGAAGAAGAGGTACTCTCTAACCTGGCTCTCCTACCATATATACCTCAATTTATACAGCACAGACATCATATATCCCATGCAAAGTATACCATGACAAGGCAGAAGTCGTGGCCTCTCTGCCTCAAAGGGTATCAGGAAAACAAAATGGAAAAATATCCCAGAGGCAGTTTTTCATGCTTTATCACCTATTACTCAGGTTTCACAATTGTTACCTCAGCACTCAGAAAGTCTTTTCATTTCGCTTTGAGTCTTTTCATTTTGCTTAGATTGACAGGATTCCTCTGTGCATTTTTTTCATAGATCTTTCCTAGTAGGAAAAAATTTAAGTATAATTTCACAGGAAACTTCCTACACATATCTGTACCCACAGCCCTTCACAGAGCAACATATGCGGAGATTTGGGTCTAAAAATCCACATTACATCATTTGCATGTTTTTCCTGCTGCCACAAGAGGCCAGTGATTGTGTAATTTCCAGTCTCTAGTCTCTCATGTTTCATCCCCACCATACTGACATGGCTCCACAGGCACATCTGCCAGCCACCATCTGGAGGCCAACACTCATAATTATGGACTGGCTTCTGGGACACCCTGAGACCTCTAGGGTGGGAGCTGGGCACAGTTAAATACTAATGCAAGATCAAAACTCAACCGTTTCTTTACTTGACATTCACAGTAGGCATTTCTGGCTACAAACTAAGGCAGGAATGTCCCATGCACCTGCACTGCCGAAGGACTTGTTATATGGGAAGGTGTATATCAACAACACAACTGAGGGTCTTTGTCTTTGTTGCTGAACACTCTGTCAGAGCAGAAAGGCTATTTAGGAGAGGAGGTGAGAGAAAATATATTTGCTTTCATACAGATATGCAAATGAAACATCTTCAGAAGCCCTCACCACCTAGCATCTCCTGTAGTTACTTTAGACAGTCTGAGTAAGTACTCCATTCCCACCCCACAGTGAGGAGGGAGCTGTTTTAGCCACTAGCCCTGGCAAAGCTCAGGACATCCAAGAAGATGCCAAGTCACATTGTAAAAAGGTCAGTTTCAGAAGATTTTGCAATCTTTAAACAGTGGAGCTAGCTAGATATAGCGAGGAGTTTGCTACAGCAAGAGGAACACAGTAGGGTTCTAGGAGGGAGCTAATCATCCTCTGAGACTGTTTCAGAAAAATACCCTGAGGGGAGAACTCTGCATAAGCACAAAAAGAAGCATTAAATTTTTATCAGCATGAGTTCAGGCTGAATAGAACAGGCTTCCCAAATACAAGAGGATGAAACATTTACATCGCACCACTGCGTTTTCTTCCAAAGCGCTGCTACGTGATAAAAGCTCCCTGAGAATCTTCAACATTTTCTGACCCATTCCTCCTTTGCTGGAATGAAAGAAATACCAACAAAGCAAGAGGTGGACAAAACTTGGTGGGGGAGGCACCAGATACAGGCATGATAAAAGGAAGGGAAGAGTATTTGTAATGCATTCATCTGTTGCCAGTATCAGGATGTAACTCATCTTTTCCACCACTTCCCACCTCTCAGCAAAGCAGAGGGAGTGCTATATAAAGATTCAGAGACACTAACCCAACTCCTGAGTGCTGCGCAGCACTGACTACCAGCGTGCTGGCAGTGTTCTGCTGCCACCCTCATTGCAACAACTTAGCATTCAGCGCTCACAGTGACTTTTTCCTTGCAAAGGGGAAAGATGTGATCCTCAAGAACCCAAATTAAGTAATTTGTAAGGATGCTTCTAAATCATCAAGGAATTTCAGAAAAGAACCAGTGGTTCTTGCACAGGTATGTTATCTGTACTGTCATGCTCTAGAACTCCAGCACGCTGAGCCTTCTGAAGCTCAATAAAAGAGCGTTAAAGCCGCATTCCAACAAAAGATTTAGGCAAATGACTATTTCCTTTGTATTTTCAGAAAGAATATTCAGCCTCTTAGCTCTACACTCTGTTCACATCAGTGGACAGGAAATAGTGCTGTGCTGTGGTGTTTGTGTGCTCCACAGCTACATGACAACAAATGCCTTGCAGCCTGTAACATCTGAAAATCACACAAACTACAAACCAATTTAACGGCTGATCTTGACACAGCACAGAATTGTTAGATTTTAAGGCAGCTGCCTTGAAGCTTGTTTGTTTGAATGAATTGGTTTTTAATGGTATTTTCTGCACAGGATTTTCATGGGGAGCTTCCAAGCTCAACAGCAGCTACATGCTCACTGAGGCTGTTACAACCCCCTCTACAACTAAATACCCCTTAAGTAGTCAAAATGGGTAAAATTGCAGTAAAATATAAACTTTCATGCTCCCAACCTGTTTGACATCAGGAAAAAGAAGACTGGATTGATTTTGCTGATGAAGAAAAGAAGATGAACCAGGCACTCCCTCGCCATGATTCCGACTAACCTTACCCTGGGTAACCATTTAGGTTACCCTAAACAAAGGGAAAGCCAAAGAGCAGCAAAACCTCTTCTGGATCAAACTGACTACAGATCCAGCTTTGTACAAGGGAACCTGAGTCCTTTATGTATACAACTGCCTTCCCCCACTCTTTGCATGTGTTAATACAACTGAGAAAAAGCACATTAACATTTTCTTTCCTCTTGTTTCCCAGCCTCAGGAGGCCCATCACACACAGATAAATCAGGAACTCCAAGCTGGGCTACAGTCTTACATAAAATATATAACATAACAGATCTGCCATGGTACAACTAGTTCCAAGAAGAAGCAGATGTACCTTGTGATATTAATTTATTCTAGCATTTTTTCAAGGGAAGAGATCAGGAGAGATATTGGTATGTACAACAGCGACTGACTGATATTTAAAATCTTTGGCATTACCATATGTGCCTAGAAATAACTGCCAATGCTATTAGAGGCTGTCATTGATGCTGGCATATAAATGAGTATCTAATCTGCATATACAATTAAGTAATTAGATGCCATATGTAAAAGCAGTTATTTATAGGTGCAGAATCAGAGAAAAAGCTTAAGCCCCATCTTTGTAATGTATCATCTCATGAATCAGATACTCTTGAACACAGGTACAGATTTCACTACTGATTGCCCTGTTTTAGGTTAAAGAACATATTAAAAATTGCATTTCAGATTATCAGTTTTCTCCCGTGATGCACCATGCCTAGCCTGCTGGAAAAATGCCTGTCAACTTTCAGAGCTCATTGTGAACAAAACAAGCCAGGAAGGCTTGTTTTGTCCTGCTGAAGGCTTGTCTCCTGCATTCAGTGAAGGCTTGATCTATTCTTACAAACAGCTGACCTAGATTCTCTGCCTGAATGAGGGCATTTCCCAGTATCAAGGCTGTTCAGACTCAGAAATTCATGTATTGCTTACCATGAGAGATGGAGGTAAAAACAGCAGAGGATATAATCTTAAGGGAAGGAAGCATCATCCCTTAGTTATAAAAGAGCTTTACCCATACCCCCTCAAAGCCCTCCCTGACACACTTCTGCTCTCATTTCAGACTCTGCCAAGCCCTGCAGCCCTCATTTCAACATACACAGCAGCCCAGGCAGCCACGGCTCCATGCAGAGGCAGAGATGTGCCAAAGCTATGGATGACACGACGGCACAGTGGGGTGGCTGGCTTGCCACTCCAGAACCACTCATGGCTTTATGGCAACTCGGAATGAACTCCTGCTTTTGAGCTGCCACCAGAAAGGCTGTGCTGCATCAAGAACATCTGGTTCATATGCTAAGAGGAAATGAGCCAACAAGGTCTTCTGACTCCTACAATACCAGGTCACAGTGGGGTCCAGCTGCAGATACAGTGCACATCCATCACTCCTGGGAAGCTAGGGAGGCCTTGGTAAGGTAATGTCATGTCCTCCTGGTGAACCACACAAGACACTTCTCCATCTGTCAGTTCTCCAAGAGCTGGGAATTGCATCCTGGGGCACTCAGTAACATCATGATGGTGGTATGGGGCTCAGAGAGAAAGAAAAGTTGGTCAGCCCTAGAGTAAGGATCTCCTAAGTCCTTTTCTTCCTGCCTCTGCTACTGATCCATTTTGACTGCAAACATATTCCTCGTTTCCCTGAAATCCTAGTGGGTCCCTCCAAAAGGCAGGCCCAGTAGTTTTTCACATCAACCAATAATACTCATCAGATCAGGGGACCCTGAGTGTGTTCACTGCTGTGGGGAGATAACAGCTAGAAGCTGCTGTCACTTCTGCTGTCACTGCTGCTGAGCTGCCCACAGGAAAGCGGTTCCGGGTCCAGACCAGCACCTGAGCAGCAATCTCCTGGGCAGAATAAGAACATGTCAGACAAGGACAGTGCAAGACATTCATACCCTCAATGTACAGCTGCCCTGACCCAGGGCTATGTTGCAGTTCTGGCCACAAGGACAATGACAGAAGCACAGACCAAGTCCTTGGTGCTGGCAACCGCTGGGCACTTAAGGGAGGTTTCCCTTGAAACATTCCAGAATGTTGTTATCTGTCTCCCAGTTGGAGACAGACAGCTACATTCATAGATATAAATTGAGGTCATCTGCTCACTGACATATTGTGCCCTTTCTCCAGACAAAAACATCCCAGACTCAGTCTACAGATCATAACTTCTGCTCATGCAGACCTTCACTGACTAAACCACATGGGCACAATCCACATGTCCAGCTCATACAGAAGGCCAGAAACTTTTGTGGGCCATGCTGCCAGCGAGTTTTCTCTGCCCTCAAACCTCCAGAGGGGCTGCCAAGAGAAGAATATAAGATCTAATTAACCACCTCTCAATGCAGACCTGGTTCAACAAATGCAAATATCTTACCAGGTAATTGGGTTTTCATCACCAACTTATTTTTTGCATGTGGGCAACATGAAAACCAGGTCAGTATTATTCCTACCAAAACATACACTGTGGGTGTTATTTTAAAACCCATGTGATTGTCTGAGTTTTATTTATGAGGATACAGAAAGATCAACTGTATATCTTCCCGTCTGTCTTGTTTGGGGTGGTTTGTTTTTTTAAGACCTTTTGATGAGTTACTGAGATCTCCATCCTTTTTTAAAAAGGCAAAGTCAGATTCAATCAGGAGACCTTGCAGGCTGCATGGCTTGGCAGTCAACAAAACGGAGCACATGCAGTGCTGAGCAAAACAAACCAGCCATGGAAGAGGCCATGAAAAGGCAAGACTGTGAAGCAAGTACCAAGGGACAAGGGTATGGAGAAAAAGAGCTGCCAAGGGGTTGTGGGAGGTGGAGAATCAGGCAGAGTTTGAAGAATGATAGAAAAGACTGCACTGAGATCTTCATAACTCCTGAAAGGGTAAGCCCAAGTTCTCAGCAGCTAGACAAAAATCAGCAGGAAAGCCAAGTTCAGCAGCAGAAAACTTGTCATGAGATTCGAGTTTATTTTCTGAGAACCCTTCTTTCCTCCTTGGCACAAAACAAAACAACTCAAGGCAACAAAACCCTGCACCACCTTTTTATTCAGCAAGTTAGTGGTCACAACCCCAACGAGTATCTGTCAGACAATCCAGCCAAGTTGGGTCATATCTCAGTGGGGAGAGGGTTCCTAAGGCTGGAACCTGGCAGAGACCTTCTGTGTCCAGGTTTCTACCTGCCTCATTTTCATCTGGCCTGTTTGGGGAATCCACAGACTTTGTCCAGTGTGTGAGTTAATAGATAATTCCAGTTCTGGGGAAGTTCACTAACCTTGCATGGCCAAAGTGAGAAAGGCTACATCTCCATGATAACCCAGGCTGCTTTTATTACCAGAAAAAAAGGCAAAGGCAGAGGCAGTGCACTTTCTCTCAAGTGAACGCAGACATCTAATATAGGCCAGTCAAGCAGCACACCAGCACTGCCTGACTCTCTCCATCAACATGAGGAACTCAAAGGGGGTAGCTCAGATGTCCATTATATGCATTTCAGAGAAAATGAACTACAGCCTAAATTTCCAGAAATTAACCACTACAAAAGGTGTTCAGAAACTGGAAATTCTTCTGACTTTCCACTCCCATGAAAAAATCAGATTTAAATGATCTGTGAGGGCACGGGGTCAGCAGTATGGCTGAAGAGTCCTGTCACTTTGAGTTACATAGCTGGCAATAGCCTGAGCAAAACCTGCTTGCTGCATCTGGCTCTTCTTGAGAAGAAGACACTAACATCAGCCCAGAGCTTCTGCACAGCTAGGAAACACTGCTAGCCCTTGACTTCAAAACTGTGCAACACTAGATTTTGGTGCTAAGAGGATGGAAGCATGGGAACTGGCTGCGTCTGCCATGGGGTGATGGCAAGGGCTTGAGCTGGCTGGGAAGGCATGATGATGCTGACACCTCTTCTGCCTTTGCCCAGGAACCAGCATCCTAGGAATTGGAGGTCTTTTGGAGTCCCAACTGCCTCTTAGACAATCCACCAACACACTACATACTCAAAAATCAGAAAAGTTGTTTTCTTCAGTCTTTTGTAACTGATTCCAAGCCCTGAAGCTCCCATCCCAGGCAGCCTGCAGCTACTGTCTAGGTGACCCCTCCAAAAGAAGAAAATCAGACTTCCAAACAAACAACATAAGCAGAGACAAAGACCAGATCCCACTCAATTTCAGAACTACAAATAACATTTCTTTCTCCAGCCAAGACCACAATGCCACAGAGCACTGGGTATGTGCTACAGACAGAGCTATGTGGCAGGCAGGCAACTGTAGACTTTCCTGCAAACAGAAACAGCACAAACGGATGAGGAAAGGCTCAGCCTCCTGTCATACCATGGGACTCAGCAATGTGTTTTAGGGTCAATGAGTGAGAATCATATGCAGGGTTGTTCAGGGGTGTTTTAAGACGATGGGACATACCCTGCAAACTCTGTGGAATGTTCTGTGTGACACAAACTGGCAGAAGGGCTAGCTATGCAGCGTGTGTCATCATCAAATGCTGCTGTGCCCCATGATTCTAACATTTGTCCCAGGAAAAGGAGAAGTTTGAGATAAACATCATAAAGACAACTTATTATGCCCCAAAATGCTGATTATTTTTCCATTGCTTGCATAACACTCGCCCATGGGTCACTCCTGCTACCTACCACCCACAATACATCGCATGAGATATCACACTAGATTTTCTGTAACTATACTTTTTGGACATCAAAACATACTTTATCAGTCACTGACACACACATTCTCTAGCTTATTTTTAAAACAAGCAAACTGATACTGCCTTGAAAAAGAACAGAAGGCAGCCATTATTCACTGCCCTCATTAGTAGCAAGAACTGCTTTACAGCCATTTCAGTTACCCTCCTCAAATTACACAATTGGTAGTTGGTGCCAGATTCCCATTTATCTCAAAAGCCTTTTGTAATAACTACAAACAATAGCTTCTTCTTCATTTATCAGGCTCCCCATAAGAGGAAGAACTCAAGTTACAAAAGAAAGGACACATAACTCTGCCTTACCAGCTCAAGGTAAGGACCTTCACAAGTCCACTAGAACTTTCAGGATACACAACTCATAGTAGAGTTATAAGCAGCCCAAGAAAACAGTCTGATCTCGGCAACAGAAGCGTTGAGTGCAGGACAATAAGCATGGGCAGATAAACAAAAACAGAAGTGTAATGGGAGCCAGATTACCAGCTATCCTGCAATGAGAGCTGGTGCAGGTCTGCTCTGTTGCCCACCAGCACCATTCACTGAAACTCATGGAGTCACCCAGATGCTGATGCTGTTCCAGATATCAGAAATGCATCTGGAATGTCAGAAACGTCTGTTTCTGCTAATTATAGGACATAAGTCCACTCCTACATAAACAAAAGTGATGCTCCAGTCACTGCTGCATTTCCTCATGGGCAACATGCACATGTGAGCCCAGTGCAAAGCTTCTGTGAGAGCGGACCCAGAGTCACATAAGACTGACACACACAAAGCAGTCTGGAACTCCCTCATACTTTAAACAACCTTTCTTTGTGCTTTTTTACAAACATGTAATGAAGACTTTTGTCTGTTTCGGGGGGGGGGGTTGATGTTTTTTTTAAGATGGCCTACTAGAACCATGAATTTTACATGAGAGAACCTCCATTCCACAACATCCTTAAACCTCTCCGTATTAGTCATCAGGGCTCTAGTCCTATAGCCGGGAGGTGCCAGGAGTCATGGCATGGGGGCTGAATTATGTTGTTCACATGCATATCCCTACAACCTGCCCTGAAGCACACCTGCCCAGAGACCTCCCAGGAAGATGGATCAGCTCCGTTAACTCCCCCTCCCAATGCTTCCCACAGAAATCACCCCCACAAAGGCTGTTTGGAGATACACTGATGTGAGCAGAGATTTGTCAGGTCTAGCAGATCATCTTATCTGCTACAAGACCTCTAGAGGTCAAAGATAAGCAAACACAGGTAAGGGCAATGCTAAGGGCAAAGATATGTAAGGAAAACAAGACAAAATGCAGATCAGATGTATCCTCCCATGATTTTGGATCTAATGCAGGACTTTGGTGACATCTCTGGAGCTATGCCTGGTAATAAATGTTCAAAATGGACAGCTTTTACAGTTAAACTAACCATATTCAATTTCCAATTAGCCATGGAAGATTAGCTGGGTTGGGGATTAATCATATATTTTCTCCCTATGGCTACATCACCATGCCACCAAACATGTAATACAGGGCACACAAGCCTCTGGGCCATGCCTCACTTGAAGCCCAACAGGCTAAAACTGTGCCCAGTCCGCACAGAAACCCACAAACTTGTTACAAACCTTTCACAGGTACAAGACATGAGTATGTTCTTATATCCTAACATACAGCCTATACTAGCCAAGATCTGGTTTTATCTTTATTGTCTTCGATGGCTGAAAGCTGACAATAGCAAAGTGAAGTAGCCAGTACTAAAACAAGAAAATAATGTGTTGCCAGCAAGAGCTGTCCCAAGCATTAGGCAGCTGGTTTGCTGACACTGTGGCGCATGTGTTGACTAATGATGTCTCACTGTTTCTTTGTGCTCCTTGACCAATCTCTTTATATCTGTTGTTCCTTGTCTTCCACAGGGACTGTATGCTGTTCAGGGCTTTCTGTTAGAACCTAGGAGATAATCTGTGGCAGGACACCACTGAATTGGTCTGATCAATTTGTATGAGTAATTAGTGGAGTCAGCATTGTACAGGGATGTGTCTACGAATGGTTTAAGCATGGTGTGTCTGGATGTCCAACATGACTCTGAAGTGTCACTAACATTATTCTTTTTCATGCCCATAAACCTAAGTAAGAAATGAAGGAAATGTAGTTGGTAGAAAAAGACAGAAAAGCAAAGAGACAGCAAGCTGGCAGGTAGGCACCTCCCAAATACAAATGCACTAAATTAAAGGCACACAGATCAGACACTGAGAAGAGTTGAAAATTTGCAACTCCTACAGACATTCTCATCTCTTCTTTAGAACTATTAACTTCACAAGCTTCTGCATTTTGGTTTAGCTTCATCACCCACATACACAGACCAAGACTTGGATCTTATCTTCATGCATCCCAGTGACTTACTGGTGTATCATGTGCAGACACAGCTACACCCACAGGTTGAGGCATCTCTTTTGCTGCCTTCTGTACATAATGATAGTGCAACTATGCTGGTCACCAGGACAACAGACACAGCCTGTCAAATTGATAAGAGAAGTTTGTTGGCTGAATTCATATTCTGAGAGAAAGCAAGACTGAAGCAATAAACATAGTACACAGCAGTGAACTGCAAATGGCATTTGGTTGGCCCCTTAGGGGGCTGGAATGAGAGCAAACATGAAAGCAACAAAGAAAGAAGAGGGTCTGAAAAGGCTTGCTGTTTAACTTCTAAAACTCCACAGTTTATGGAATTCAAGTAAGACACAGGATTGGAGCTCTGATATGGGGCTTATCTCAGCCCTCCCATGCAAAGAGAGTGGTTTGAACCCATGTAGTACCAAATTTACAAAAATGACTGAAATTACTGTCCTGCAAATGCACTCAGAGGTTGTTCCTGATGGACACCAAAGTAAGGGACAATTAGATGAATTGAGCATTATATCCCAAGCATTCTTTGTTGCTAGAATTGCATCTCACTGATAGCAACCAGGACTGCTGAAGGATTGTTCTACCTCATGTCAATACCCAAAGTGTCCTCTGACTGGACCTGAATGTACTGCAGGAGAAGGAAGCTACCTCTTTCCACGAAACAGCCTCACCAAACAATGACACTCTAAATCAGGCCATGCAGTTCAAGAAAATCATTTTACCGAAGAAGCATTTTGTAGATACTAAGGTCAAGTTGTAAATCCAACCTTTTGAATGATGCCAAAGATCAGGAAAACACAGAATTTGCTTATCTCATGTTCAGCCCTATGGCTTCAAGACTTACAGTCCAACCATTCAGCCAGTGCAGAAACATACGAAAGACAGTCTAAAATGCAAACTAATTGTAACTGGAAGTCAAGTACATTTTATCATGTTATCTACAGCCTATGATGGAGGGGACATTATAGACAGAATTTATCAAGGTGGTATAATCTTGTGAGAACAAGAAAGAACTGTGAATATCCAGATGAAGTCCAAAAACTCTGATAAGACCATTCCTTGTAAAACTGGTAAAATACATTGTCCTGTCTTTTAAGGGATACTTATAGACACAGCAGGGCTTCTGCCACAGCAAGACTTGCATTAGCTCTGTTCAAAATAAGATCTGGAAATGCAGGTTACACTGGTGAAGCTCTAATCTAAAAGGGAACAGGGAAGCTATACAAATACTGCCATGCTGTATGGCATGGGATCAGGCAGCCACACCAGCCAGTGATAAAGGGGTAGGTGATGATTACAGGTGTCCTCGCCGTATCGGCTCCCCACTCCTTCCTAAATACAGAGGAAGAACTTCGGTCTTTTTCTCCTGCCTCCCAGCTGTGATTCAGTAGTGAATTCTCTTATTATAAAGGTGCCCCAGCATTCACACACCCTCTCTCCCCTAGCCTGCACACTAGGGAGAGGAAAACTGCAAAATCAGATGGACAAATATCTCTGCTTGGCTGGAGCTGAGCTATACACAATGGTCCAACACGTTCAAGGCCTTTCTGGGCACAACAAAGCCATGCCAAGAAACAGAAACATGTCACCAAGGCCATACAGGTGGGTTTTTTGCATTTGTTCTGTGTCTCAGTTAAACCTCATAGGCATAACGCCAGGAGACAAAGAAGCTTTTCTCAGCAAGCAGTGTGGCATGCGCTTCTGGGTCACCTCAGGCGGCTGTTTGTCTGCTGGTCCCCTTTCACCTATTTTGATTGTAGCTGCATCCTTTCTGTATCAAGATGTGGATACTTAATGCATGTTCACCTTTGCCCTCAGCTACAAGCTGTTTCTGCTTAACTAATGCTTTTCTTGGCAGACTAAGCCAAGCAAGGCGAAGTTCAGTTTGCACTCTGATCAGCTGAAGCACAGATGACTGGCTCTGAGAAATGCTCCAGAGATATGGCCAAAATGAACTGAAGTCTCTTACGTGGAGCCACAAATTGCTCTGTGTTGGTACTCAGCCAGTTTCATATTGGCCCATGACCAGCCACAGCCAAAGGACAAGGCAAAATATACAAACCAGGAGTTTCTTCTGGAGACGTAGGAAGAGATTTTTTCAAAGCAGGATGTAAGAACAGAATCCTGTCTATCCTTAATGCTTTAGGCATGGACTGTGCACAGTGACAGATCCTCTAAAAAACACTAAGCACTGCAAGTGGGAAATGGGCAAGATACAAGCTACAGGACAAGAGTCAAGACATAGGGCTTTTTGCAGCTCTTGCACAGCTCTCCCATGCAAGTGATACATCCCAAGATTTCAAAAGTGATCAGAGCAAATGGTCCTGAATAAAGGCTTAAGAATTTGACTTCATTTTATCTGACTTTGTTAAAATACTTTTAAGCAGTATTCAGTAGTCAGCACTTCACAAAAGAGACTGCTGTGGGAAACCCGTAAGTAACAACTCTCCATTGACTCACTTGTCCTCATTAGCAGGTGTTTTGGAATATTATATTGCACAGTGTCTCATCCAACAGCCCTGTGCAGAGTCCACATATGTAGAAAGATGGGCTTCCCCAGCAATGATAATGTCTTGCAAAGATCAGTCTGCAGAAATATGTAGGCTGGAATTAGTATGGCAAACACAATGCTGTTTGCAGATCTGGAGCACAGTTAAGTAAACGGGCAAATATGAGGCAAGTCTGCCACAACTCAATGTAAACTATAGAGCTGCCTCTTTAAAACTTTTACTAAGGTAAGAGAGGACTTTGCTGAGTGCTTTACCTCATAGCAGGGGATAAGGAGGTTTGTGCTGATTCTCAAGCAACCTAGCTAGCAGGCTGTTACTTGGCAGTCCACCAGCACTTTGCCTGCTTCCCTGCTGCTCCAGGAATTGAGTAAACTGTGAGCAATCTGCCTGCACGTGTGAGAGCATATGCTGCCCCGTGCATCAGAATTAGCATGCTGCTGGACATAGTGCAGGAGCCAAGTCTTTCACCCTCTTGCCCACCCAAAGATTTTGTGGGCACAGAATGCCATAGCTCAGGGCTCCGCAAAGGAAGCAGTGGGACTCCTCACATCTGCAAGGGGAGACATTTCAGGCTCCACCTATATCACAGAATCACAGAATATTAGGGATTGGAAGGGACCTTGAAAGATCATCTAGTCCAATCCCCTTGCCACAGCAGGATCATGTAGACCAAGTTGCACATGAACATGTCCAGGCAGGTTTTAAACATCTCCAGAGACAGAGACTCCACAAACTCCCTGGGCAGCCTGTTCCAATGGTCTGTCACCTTCATTGTGAGAAGTTTCTTCTCAAACTTATGTGGAATGTCCTATGTTCCAAACTACACTCATTGCCCTTTGTCCTATAATTGGATGTCGCTGAGAAGAACCTGGCTCCATCCTCTTGACACTCATCCTTTACATATTTATAAACATTAACAGAGTCACCCTTCAGTCTCCTTTTTTCCAAGCTAAAGAGAGACAACTTCCTCAGCCTTTTCTCATAAGGGAGATATGGCTCTGCACTAGACTCTCTTCAGCAGTTTTGTGTCCTTCTTGAACTGAGGGGCCCAGAACTGGACACAATATTCAATCCACTAACCACACTCCTAATCCACCCCAGGATGCCATTTGCCTTCTCGGCCACAAGGGCATATTGCTGGCTCATGGTCATCCTGCTGTCCACCAGGACCCCAGGTCCCTTTCTCCTGCGCAGCTCTCCAACAGGTCAATGCCCAAGGCTTTGTATAACTCAGCTGTTCTCCACAAGTCTCTGCCAGAGTTGGAGTGGCACTGAGATTCACTGCTTGTTATTCATATAATGAAGTTTTATCAGAAGTAGACTAGTAAACATCTTCCAGAGCACACACACTCACATGGAGACTTACCCATGCAACAGATAGACTAAATTATCACAACCCCTTGTCACAGGATTCCTTGTGCACCAGGAAAAAAAAGGAAGGGAAAATAAGGGCCCCCTTTAGCCATGATAGGTGCTACTAATCAAAAGAATTTGGTGTGTACAAACTAAAACTAATCATGTATAAGTACGCTTTGAAAACCTAAGTGTTACACCTATATGGCATAATCAGGGATAAGTGTACAAAGCCAGTACAAGGAACGACATCTCAGAAGTAAAGTTTCTGAATTCAAATGGCACATTACCGACTGATATAAATGGGGCATCGCCATAGTTTTGAATTAGCTCACAATCATTTACGTATGACCCTAGAGATCCCCCTGGCACTCACATGCCCTCCTTAATTTCATCTAGAACACAGAGTTCATCCATAACCTAGTCATCCATTAATCCGTCAACTGTGCAAACAACCAGAAATGAGAGGAGGTGTGTATTTGTTACACATATCTGAATAAGTCATGCCCAATATCTAGGACAAACAATACATTAAACCCTAAAAAAACTCTTTGATAGCTTTTTGCCTGCTAGAGGCAACAATGTAAAAGTAACATGATAGAAAAGGAACAGTAAATCATTCATGAGAATGATTAAAACCAAACTGTGGGTGAGGTGCATCAAAGCAACACTGAAAGCAGCAGTGTATTCTTTCTGAATACCTATCTCATCTTTTAGAGGGTGGAGTGGTTGTGAGCAACTCTATGAAGACTTACTTTGTGTTCTTCAGTGCAGAGGAGACATACCAGACACAAAAATCCATGAAGTGCACAACTGTGTTACAGCATATTCAGATGCCTCATGACTGCATCAGGCACTGAAGCAAAAATGCTACTGTGCTTAAAATTACTTGTGCAAATAAGGCTTAACAAAAAGGCAAGCTAAGTGCACTAGTGAAATATGCATAAACTACACTGCATAGGGCTGAATGATGCTCTACATCAGTGATCTCACTTACATGCACAGGATGGTGCATTTTGGAATCCTAAAGTTCTGAAAGACAGTGCCAAAACGCTCACAGCTACCGCATAAAGTAATCCAGTTGTTGGTACTATAATTTCTCCAATCAGTGTAGTAGACACAAATCATGTTATTACCATTTTAGATCACTTCAACTCTACGAAACTGCCTGTTTCAGCAAAGCTTGATCCAACCATTTCAAGTAAAAGGCTCAAAAACAATCAATGTGGATAATATTTGTTCCTTGAAGAGTCTAAAAATAACATACTTGATCTTTCAAGGCAAAATTCAGCCTCCATTATGCATTTGAGCGTGCACTGACCCAGCCATGTGTCTTAAGACCTTTCAAAAACTGATTTTGAAACCAGGCCAAGGCAATAATATACTTGTAAGAAATCTCTGCCTTCAGTGAGTCCCCAGGGTGGTTCTCAAAAAAGAAAAATCTATATTAGGTCAATAAAATAATCCTAGACTTTATAGTCAACACCACTTTTGATCTGGAGTCATATTCAAAGGTATTTGTAGCCTCGTTTCTTGAATAAGCAAGATTCATGTGGTGGTGGTATGTGTATCTGGGTGTGTGTATGCACCTGCCTGTCTCATCAGCCCCGTCTACCTGGCTCATTCTGAATACAGTGACACCCAGGTGCATGAGAAACGGAAGAATGGTAGACTAAGACATTGTTAACCAATTCATTACACCGCTCTTGGAAATTGTCTTATCAGCTATTTCAATGCTGCTAGTAGTCTATGTAATAGTCTAAGAATTCTGGGCTGGGCTTCTAGGAGTCTGGGCATGTGCAAACTACTGAACAAAGTTTCTGCCTCCATGTTTTATTTTAAGTACCACTGCCTTCTTTTTCAAGTTTGGCAAATTATTTATTTTAGCAATAAAAATATTTGAGCTACAAACCACCAGAGCATTCAAAGACTTTGGCACTGCATCTCAGTCATGTATTATTTGCTTCATTACATAAAGTAATCTCTGTAGTTCTATTAAGTAGCCTGCACCAGCTGTACTCAAGCTCAAGGTAAAACACACCAAGCAAGCAGTAAATTCTGAACCTACAAATTAATCAGTGGCCACTTCAAAACCTGTGGTGCCCTGCAAAATACCTTCCACTGTGCAAGAGAAGCAACTCTGTAAGGGATATAAATCTGACTTTGTAAGCAAAACTTTTTCTGCTGTATGTCTAGCTGTCTGTTTCCAAAATGCACAGCTCTGTCCTCCCTCCTCAGGCAAGTGGCAACTTCAAAGGTTTAGTTCTGGAGAATATGAAGATTTTTCCCTTTACCTTCAAAACAGATTTTTCCTTTACTTTCAGCACAAACATTTAGGGATACCTTCTGAACTAGATCTGTCAGCAGAAGCACAAATATAACCCCTAGCTGTGCCTCAGTACTCCCTCCAAGCTCTCCCAGCAACGCCCTACAGCAAAGAAACTCATCTGTGCTCAAAAGAGCTGAACAGAAGAGCAAAACATGCCCAGACCCCTGGAAACCAGTTCAGCTGCCACACATTTCTGCCCACAGAAGAAGGGCTTTGAGAACACTTAAGATTGCCAAAGTGTCCCCAGACTGGGAGGAGGTTCTGGATATAGGGTCTCAAAACCAGTGTCTGTCACATCATCCTCTTAGGAAAAGTAGAAAGGCAATACGTAACTCTAAGCACTCATTACTCTTTTTTATTACTTAGAGTTAACATCTGCTGGGAAATCAACACTGATAATCAAAGCACTGCTTGCCAGACTATTAGAGGCCAAAGGAAGAAAGATCAGAGAGACGTGTTGGCAAAGCACATGACAGCTGCAGAGGACCTGAGCAATTTCTTTAATGAAAGGGAAATGAAAGCATAAATCGCTAAAATGGTACTGCAAGAGAGATCTAATGCACAAGCAGACAGATTTTGATGTCTGAAGCCTGGCTATGACAAAGAGCAGAGAAATGTAAATGCAGCAGTTGCTAAAGGGCATAATGAACAGGCAGGTAGCTTTGACAGCATGTTCTTGGCTGGAAGCTATATTCCCCAGGGAACTTATCTTCCACATCCACTTCTTTCAGCAACCACATAAATGCATCAGGCAAGTTTGCCAACCATGGGCATGCAATTGCTGGACAATGCTAGTGGTTGACAGGCCCATGGCCAAAGCTACTACCCGGACACACTGAGGAAACCTGGCTTTTCTGATTACCACCAACAACACTTATATCTGCTGCTGAGATACACAGAGAAAAGACCACACTTAAAGTCAAGGAGAGCTGTCTTTCACAAACCTCCAAACTGTACCATGCTGAATTCAACTTCCGATTTAACTTCCATCCGATTTGCAATCTTCATTCATGTTTGTCTGTATTTGCCTCTTTAAACACAATCAGACTGGTTTTAATTGCTCAAAAGGGTGTTATATTTTTGTCCTTTCATCCAAACAACTACTGTCTGTGAAATTCCCAACAGACTTCTCCCACAGACACAGAACCAGTCAAATTCAATGCCAGAAGTACAGGTACACCAACACTGAATTAAATATGAAAAGCAAATCAGTCTTGTTACTGCTAAAAAATAAACACCAAGATGAAAAACTGTGGTATCCTGGCAAACAGTGTGACCACTCAAGTGTCCAGTGAGTACATGCAGCCCGGCAGGCCAAACATCCAATTTTCTAATGCACTGCTGAAGACATGCACTGCTTAAAATTCAGCAATGCACATGACAGCCTGTAGCCCTTTTCTCAGCCCACACAGATGGGTATTACTAAGCTGCTCAGGAGGCTAGCTAGTTCTTCCAGACGTAACTTCCAGTGGGTCTAAGAAAAAATATGTTACTACTATTATTTTGGAAAAGTTTTTCCAGTAAACACACATCCTGATGGAGCCAGGATATTCTCTGCCTACCTTAGCCCTTACTCAAAGTGACATCAGGCCCATTAAATTTGATGGTTGTCTGGGAAGTCAGCATGATACTCTGCAACAACAAAAACACCTACCATAAATAATGGCTATAAGTATATCTAGCATTATACACTTGCTCTTCCTTTTTTTTCCTCTGTTTATTAATTCCTGAACTATTAATAATAGCTAATAAGAATTATAATGTCACAGAGCACGGAAAGGAAGGCATTTCACAAAGTGAGTCTCCCCAAGATGAACAGCGAGCTGTCAGTCAGCAACGTATGTGGAGCTCCTCAACAGTAAAACCAGAAATAACCACTGGCCTTTCTCGGTAGCTAGGGTTGATCCTGATGGGTTTTGTTCTAATGCTTTCTCCAAAGGCTGCATACCCAAAACTAGCATATAAATGAACTTCCTCTACACACTGACAAGATAGAGACAAGACAGGTTATTGCTATTCAGAGCTCAGTGTAAATATACATAATCTTGGACCTTTTGCCATCTTCTGAAATCACTGACATTACAGTCAAAGCCATGAAGATGGTATGAGGAATCATTAACTCCGCTGCTAAAGGTTCCTTCCCATGCTAGACCACATAACAGCACTGAAACAGCCACTGAGAGACAACACAAACAGCTTACAGCATAGAACAAAGCATTGTTCAAGGCCAAGGTTACCAAAGGGGTATTGAAACAGGTTTATGTTTATAGCCAGCCACATCACTGACAGACGACAAACTGGCTGAAGAATAAACCACAGAGAGGACACAAAGTTGTCTATCAGAGAATACAAACACAGATTACTACATTTTTCATACAGACCTAAATTAAGAGCTTTAACATGATTTTTATTTTGCTGCATTATTACAGGCATTGGCTCTTTGTTATTTTTAATAAAAAGTTATTAAGGCAACATAGAACAAACTTGAAATGTTTAAGGCTGAACTGCACTCCTGTGATAAGGAAATGTGCCCTAAGGTCTACTGTGGAAATCTTCCTATTCTCAGACAAGAAATCACTTACAAAACCTGACTAATGCCATTTAGAATGTCATCAGGTAAAAGGGTCTGATTAGAAAACACTGAGATGTGCACATTTACCTCTGGTGAAGAGTGTCACTGGAATTACTGTGTGCCACTGGAATTGTTCATAATGATAGCCCAGCTTTTACTTCTAAGAAAACCTCATGTACCAATCACCTTCATATTTGAATACAATTATTTTCTGTACCACCTCAAAAAATATTCAAGATGCAGGAAGGGTGTTTCCTTTGACATTAACATTTTATCAAAATCAGTCAGGAAACCTGCATTTCAAAATTACTTTCAGGCAGGAAAGGATTTAGAGTGTATCACACTATTTAATGTCACTACTAGCTTTATATTTGTTCCCTCTCTTTTCCTCCATACTCCCACATAGCCATCAAAAAGCTTTACATTATTATTCACTATGACACAGCTACATGAACTGAGAGATGTTTTGCTGGGGAACACTTATAGGGATAGGAGAGTTAGTTCATCACTGAATTGATAAAAGTAACCAAACAAAAGTTCTTTGCCACTTGAATGTCATTGCATTCCACAATGCCCAAAATAGCCCAAACTACTACAAATGTCCAAACCTGTTCCAAAGGTGGAACAAGATGGAAAGGAACAGGGCACAGGGAAGAAAGGACTTAAGTCTTTCTGCTTTTAAACAAATATAAATCAAAGCGTGTTATTTCATCCAAGGTCCCAATCCAGCTAAAGGAGGGCTGGCCACATGACAGTATACATGTACATTGCAATTGTGTCATCCTTTGTACGGCAGCCCAAGCACACAGATCTAGCCAGAGCTGTCTTTACGAGGCTAGGTTAAATAATGGGCTTTTTCCTGCACGCTTAAAACATGTTGCACAGGAAGAACGCAACTTAATTACTTTAAATTATTTGTAATATAGCAGCTGAGATGTCAAGCATTCGAGTAGCTGCCTGTCTACTACGAGTCGGAACCCTACAGCTCTGCAGACTTAGCCTCTATCTGAAACGCATTTCGGGCCTGGCTTGGGACAGGAGCCACCGAGCAAAGAAGCCCAGCGGGGCCAGAGGCACCGCAGCTTCCCCGGTCCCTCTCCACGCTGCCTGCGTGTGGAACGTCAGAGCAGGATTCGGGCCCTTCCCGGAGTACCTAAACGCGAGAGACCCCTCTGGGCTGTGGGGCCGTTCCCTGATGCTGGCCGCAGCTGGGAGGGGGCAGACGAGGACTAGCAGACGAGGCCTTACGAGCAGGCTTGGGTGCATGTTCCGAACCCCCTTCGGGGCTATGACCCGGGCGCTGCCGCCGCACTGACTCAGCCCTCAACACCACCCACGCCACTCACCGCCCCGTCTCGTGCTCTCTCGCGAGACTCGGTTGATGTAGACGCGATGTCCTTTGGGGAACTGTCGGGGAGGGGACAGAGGGGGAGGGAGGTGAAGCCGGGAGTGCCTTGATTGATAGCGGTTGCCGCCAGTGTGGGGGGTGCATAGAGAGGTCTCAGCCAATAGCCCTGCCCCAAGACCAGCGGCCAGCCAATGGTGGGGCGGGGGGGGCGGTGCACACGGCTGGCTGATTGATCCCAGCTTTGGCGTTGTTCAGTTAGAGCGAGAACATTCTAGAGGTGAGTACAGGGCAGCCATTGCCGGGGTCCCATCAGCCGCCCCTTCTGCCTGAGCTGCGGGCCAGCTGCCGCCGCTCCCTCCCCCCTTCCCTCTTCTTCCCCTTCCTTCTTCCCCACTTCCCTCACAGGTGCTGTCGCTAACGATGCCCCTGATTGTGTCTTGCCCGCAGATTGCCCGGCACTGCTGTCCCTGCTGATACCGCCCGCCCCAGGACGCCGGGACCCGGAGGCAGCGGCGTCCGCCTCCGCCTCCCTCCGCCTGGATATAAGCGCCCGCACGGCCCTGTTGTTTTTGCACACTCGGCTTCGTCGCAGCCCGGGGCGAGCAGCGTTGGGTTTATGTCTTTATTGGACGAAAACGGTGAGCGTTGGCAATGGGCGAGCGCGGTCGTGGTTGAGGGGAGGGGTGGCTCTTGGGGCGGCAGAGGGGGAGCGGGCGGGCGCCTGAGGCTGGGCTGTGGCGTCTGGTGGGCGGTGAGTAGCGCGAGAGGTTTTATGTAGCGATGTGTGCCGGGCTGTGGTGGAGGGAAGAACAAAAAGGAGAAAAAACCCAAACCAGACGACCCCAAAGTTTTAGCTGCACTTTCTAGGCTTTTTGTTGTTGTTGTTGTTGTTTGGGGTTTGTTATGTTACGGCGTTGTTCTTTGAGAGGTTTATTGGGGTTTTTTTTAATTGAATTAGTTTCCCTCCCCACCGCCATGCGAGGAGACAAGATGGCGGCGGTGGGGACCGCGCCTCCCCCGCTGTGGGCGGACGGAGGGGTTGGCGGGGAGGATGGGTGGCGCGTGGATCTGTGGCGCAGTTAGAAACCCGTGGAGGGATAGGGATAAAAGCAGGGGAAGGCTACTCTACTAGAGTTGCGGGGG
>JAOXOE010000441.1:36669097-36684382 GCA_028565055.1 Phoeniculus purpureus
GGGGCAGCTGCGGAGCGTTCCCCTCCCGCGGCAGTAGGGTGCATGCGTGGCTGGAGGTGACTTCCTCATCACTGCTGCTTCCAGGGCTGACTCACTGTTTAATTGCTGCATTTATGACTCATCACAGGGCTGAGTGGGGCGGGGAAATAGTGCTTTGAAGCAGCGAGTGTATCTGCCTTCCCGCTTCTTCCTCTCTGCATAACGTGGTGGGGGTTGGGTGAGGGTGGTGCTTGGGATGAGGTGTCTTAGGGACCAGGAGAGGGAGCTTTAGTCTACAGCAGACAAAAGCTGTTTTCGGGGAAGGAGGATCCACATGTTCTGTCGGAGAACTCGTGCTCTGCTACAGAGATACCTGAAGCCTCACTGCTTCTGCAAACACGTGCTCGGCTCACATGGAAGTTCTTTTTGGACACCCTGGGCTAGGAAGCCTCGAGCTTCAAAGACCATGGTGCATCTTTTGCTTGGGAAGGGTAAAACTGCACCTGGGCTAATGGAGAAAACAAGGCACATAAAGTTCGACTCGCTTCTTCTATAACAAAATTGTAAGCCTGACCAAAGAGACTCGGGCCATGTGGAACCAATACATGGGCTTTTAGGCGTAAATGCTGAGAAGGCTATTTTAATGTGTCAGCGCTTCTGGTCGTTAGTGATAACAGTGAGATGACGTGTCAGAGTAGCCACCCTGTAATCAAGGATTGCCTGTGTAGTCAACCAGTTGTGGCTTAAATACTCTTAGGTCTGATTGTAGAAACACGTGTTAATTTAAATTTGTAAATACTGCTTAAGGCAACTTTAATAATAGGATTCATCCTTCTCCTGCTTCCTCCTTCCCCCTAAGAAAATAAATTAACTGGAAAAGCTGCTGTACTGCCCTGTACTTACACATTGCTAGGCTTTTGACAGCAAAGCAACTTAAGTCAGACTTTATCAGGCTTGTTGGAAGTCAAAACTCAACAGAAGCTGTTATGAACATTCATAAGTAAAAGGGAGAATTACCTAATTTTGAACTCTGTTCCTCTCATATTCAAATTAAAAGGTAACACTATGGTGGGCTACAGATTGTTGCTAGTTCATCTTACTGATACTCCTAAACATTCAGACAGATTATGATTTATATGATAGGTTTGTGGTATGATCTGGAATTTGAAACTGTTTTCCCGATCTTTCTCCCCATTGCCTCTGCCCTACAGCCTGAAGTGTATCGCATGACCCTCTTGGTGTATGAGCCACTGGTCCTTAATAAATCAAGCAGTGTTCCCTTCCTTGCTGATTAGCTGCAAATTTAGGAGTTGATTGTACAGAAAATGGCTGTAAGCTGTCGGTGGGTTTTGGGTACTAAGAAAAGGGTGGAAAGCTTTGTGGGGTAATTGAGGCAGAGTTACCTAGTATCATAGTTCAGAACTACTTTTTTTCGGTTCCACAACCCAAAGAAAGGCATAGCATAAAGAGTGTTCTTTTTTTTTTTTTTTTGCTTTTCACCCTAAATCTGGCCCTTACGTAACTAGGAAGATGTGATTGGTGCATATCAAAATAAACTTTTTTCTGTTAACACTTGCAGAGCTGTTGCGCAGCCACTGGTACCTGTATTGGGGAAACATAGCATACAAGCAAGAACCTTACAGCCTCAGTGGCGAAAATTTTTTCATGTCAGAGACCGAGAACTCTTGCAGTCGTTTATGTCATCCAGTCTTCTCCAGACAGAAGATACCAAAAAACTGCAATCAAAGATCTCTTCATCTTATTGATAAAGCTACTAATAAGGCAAAATGTCTGTCAACGTCAACCGCAGTGTTTCAGATCAGTTCTATCGCTACAAAATGCCCCGTCTGATTGCCAAGGTAACTTACTGTTAGTGGCAAGTACTTTGTCATAGAGAAGGAAGGGGTGTGGGAGATAATGATAATGTTGAGCCAGTCAGAGGGCTGAGAGGGTGTTTGCTCCTTTCTGCTCAAACTGAGGGCACATTCCCTCTTCCTAGTAAGACACAGTTCAGAGCAAAACTTAAGATAGAGAAATGGGGAATTCACTGTGGGTTTGGGGATTACAGCAAATTAATTTTAAATACCCTTTTTTTTAGGTGGAGGGCAAAGGAAATGGAATAAAGACAGTTATAGTCAACATGGTTGACGTTGCAAAGGCGCTTAATCGGCCTCCAACGTGTAAGTAGTCTGGAGTGACACAGTATTCTTTGTTTGACGTTACAGTGGTAAATAAAAATTGGGCAAGGATTTTTTTTCTAAGAAAGAAGTATGATTAAATCTGGATTGATTAATGAGCAGAAAAAACCAAATAGGATTTTTATTTGCTGTTAAAAATCACCGTGAAGATAGCATTGCTACTTCAATGGTTTGTTTTTTTTACAGATCCTACCAAATTTTTTGGTTGTGAGCTGGGAGCACAGACCCAGTTTGATGTTAAGAATGACCGTTACATTGTCAATGGATCTCATGAGGCGAATAAGCTGCAAGACATGTTGGATGGATTCATTAAAAAATTTGTTCTCTGTCCTGAGTGTGAGAATCCTGAAACTGATCTGGTGAGTGCTCTCAGTTGGTACTAACAGCAATATGGAAGTGCTGAGACGTTCATAGACTGCTTCAGTATTTATTACAAGAAAATTAGTTTGTGTGCACACACCCTTTTGGGAAGATTTTATGTTTAAAACAGTTTGACACTTCTGAGCTAAATTATGGTTCCTAAACTGCTATGTTGAAGGTGTGCTTAATTGGGATGAGGGAAAGGAGGTGAAGAGGGGTGTAAATAACAGGTTCGTGTTTTAATATGTAATTGTTTCAAAAGTGATAACTGGAGACTGTTCTTTTTTACAGCATGTCAATACTAAGAAGCAAACTATAGGTAACTCTTGCAAAGCCTGTGGCTATCGAGGCATGCTTGACACAAACCATAAACTCTGCACGTTCATTCTCAAAAACCCACCTGGTAAGTGCGTTTACTTGTTCAGTGGGGGTGGAGGGAACCTCTTCAGTGTGAGTACTGTCAATGAAGCTGGAAAAAAAAAGCATGTGATTGAAATCTTAAGATTCCAGCAAACTCTTAAGTGTGTTTGTCAGGATGGAGTAGCTGTATTCAGAGTTTGTGTGGTCCTGTACCCTTCCCAAGTAGAAATGTGTTTGAAGAGTTGAGGAGAGCCAGTCTGTGGGGTAGTTCAGTGTTGCCTTTCAATCAGCATTAAGTGCACAAGTAGGATGCAGAGGAAGTATAGTAAATGCTCATTAATGTACTTGTTCTGTGCAAGCAACACTCTGTAGTAAGCATCTAGTTGCCTGCTGCAATTTAAGCTTGCTAGAGTAGAAAAGTCTGACCTATTCCAGTGGTCTCTGCTTTGTGAGGTCATCTGTTATATAGACTTGGACAAGGTTATGCCTCTGGAAACAAGACATTGACTAGAAGTAGAGGGTTCCCCAGCAGATGCACATTTGCCCTCAACATACTTTGTGGATGGGTACTGCCCATAACTTGCTATTAATAAAAGCATCCAAATCCTCTTGGAGAATTAGCAGTAATGCAGGGACTAGTTTACTCTAGTTCAGAGAATAAAACATTAAAAATCACTTGCAGAAAGTGGTGACACTGGTACAGGAAAGAAAGAAAAGGAGAAGAAGAACAGAAAAGGCAAGGACAAAGAGAATGGTTCTGTGTCCAGCAATGAGACACTTCCACCTCCACCACCAGAGGAGATTACTCCTCCACAGGTTTTGGTAAGTAGAAGGGAAAGTGGGGAGATGGGTCTATGTGCTATCTTGTTTCAATTTAAAAACTTTTTTTTTACATTCCTCGCAAGTCAGCATTGCACAAAAAGTTCTTCCTGTATCTGGAGCTTCACTGCTGGTACAGAAGCATCCCTGAATCTTTGCTTTAGCAGCTTTATTGACTCTTCAGTTCAGTAGCAGCGTTTCTTCTTGCTTAGTGAAGGCTGCAGGCCAAGTCCCTGTAGAAGGAGTATCTCATGAGTGTGCTAGATAGAAGGCAACTGTGTTTGAAGTAACCCTATAGATGGTTACAAGCTCAAGTCCAGCTTCCATTACTTTACTGTATCTGCCCTTTCTGTCCTTTGGCTTCCAAATCATAGTGTAAACCTTTTACTGGGGAAAAATCAAAAGTGCCTGTTTATAAATATCTTAAATCTGAATCTAGAAATGTTAACCTACTGCTAAGTTTGTAATGTTGCGTGAAACTGTTGGTTTGGTTTTGTTTTGGAGGAGGAGGAGGATGATGATGACTGGGGTGAAGACACAACAGAAGAAGCCCAGAGGCGTAGAATGGATGAAATCAGTGACCACGCAAAGAACCTTACACTTAGCGAAGACCTGGAAAGAACAGTGGAGGAGAGAGTCAACTTACTATTTGATTTTGTGAAGGTGAGTATTCTGTTTGCTTGCATAGTCTCCTTAACATTCTACACAGCTACAGCAGAGCAGCTACTAAGAGCAAACTGGATAAAAGTTATTCCAAAGTACTTGTTGCAGCTGGGGTAGGGAAGGAATTGATGGCAGGGGAACACTGGCACAGACCTTAGTAGCTTTAAAATGTTTGTTTGCTTCTGTCTGTAGAAAAAGAAGGAAGAAGGTGTCATTGATACTTCTGACAAAGACATTGTAGCAGAAGCAGAGAGACTGGATGTAAAGGCTATGGGCCCACTAGTTCTCACTGAAGTCCTCTTTGACGAAAAGATTCGTGAACAGATAAGGAAATACAGGCGTCACTTCCTTCGTGTAAGCACCCTTTTCTTTGCAACCTATGTAACAGCTGTTGGAATGGCTTTTTATAGCAGCTGCTTGACTTGGGTCTGCATTGCTTGGTACTGCGGCTTTGTGTAGGTATTCAGGTTTTAAATTCATCCTTAGCTAGGGAGAACTACTGGGAGTAGAGGGTAGTAGGAACTGTACATTTTGGAATTTGAGAGTAGAAGCAGCAGCTCTGTCTGTAGGGGAACAAAGCTAATTTAATTGCTTTTGCTTTTATCACCATTCTAGTTCTGCCACAACAACAAGAAAGCTCAGAGGTACCTTCTCCATGGCTTTGAGTGTGTGGTAGCCATGCATCAGTCTCAACTTCTTTCTAAAATACCACATATTTTGAAGGAAATGTATGATGCAGATCTCCTGGAGGAAGAAGTCATCCTTGGTTGGTCAGAAAAGGTAAGAAGTACTACTTCATATACTGTACCAGCTAACACCTGAATGCAGTGTAGTGTCTTGTTTCTCTGTTCTGGTGTAGCTGCTTTGAGCAGATGTCTCTAAACAACTACCTTGAGGTAAGTTACTGTTTGGGAGAAGCTTCTCTTTTGAAAATGGGCACTGAGATGAGGTTCCAGGTTAGGTTCTTGCTGTGATATTTGATGTGATGTAAGCACCTTCATGTTGACACGAAGTCTGTACTTATTTCAGGCCTCAAAGAAATATGTTTCAAAGGAGCTTGCCAAAGAAATCCGTGTCAAAGCAGAACCATTTATTAAATGGCTAAAGGAAGCCGAAGAAGAATCTTCCGGTAATGAAGAAGAGGATGAAGATGAAAACATAGAGGTAGGAAAGGTTCACTTGTGATCACTAACTTGCAAGGTTGCATTGCTCCTGCAGTGCTTTGTCCTAGTGACTGTTGATGCTACCATCAGTAGTAGTTGATGACAGCTTCTGTCAGTCTTCTGCTGTTGTTTTAGAAGAGCTGGTGGGGATGTTTATTAGATAAATTAAACAACAAAGGACTGTTCTGCTCACAACTTGGACCTGGGCATAAAATCTGTTGGCTACACTCCAGATTACTGGTCAGGAGTATGTAGAGCGTTTTGGTTTTGTTCTCCCATTAGTACCTTCTCCAGTTCCTGGAGATGAAATCTGTTTACTACAGAAGCACATGCACTCAATCTTGTAAAGGTGTGTCAGGATGTAGTAGTTTGGGCACACCTGAGCTTCATTTTGCTGTACAGTTCAGCTCTTGAGCTGGAAGGAGCTGGCAGTGTATTTCATAACAGGGAGCTCTGCAGCATGTTCAGTAGCGCATGGCAGGATCATGTCACAACTGATGTTGAAATTACAGTGCTTTCATGGTAACATCCTGATGATAGGTGCTGTTGTAAAAGGAGCTTTCTTGTCTCCCTCTGCAGGTGGTGTACTCTACAACTGCCAGTGTACCTAAAGTTGAAACTGTGAAGCCTGCAAACAATAAAGACGACGATATTGATATTGATGCCATTTGAAGTGATGCAACACAGCTTCCAGCATAATAATGCAAATTTCTCTGCATTTTCTGCCAGAAGTGACTTGTACCTGCACAAGCTGAAATGGCTTAACATCCTGCTACTCTTTGTACTCTAAAATGTATCTTTTTACTGTGACTGGTCTTGTGTAACTAAGCCTAATAGGAAGGAGTCAGCATATCAGTGAACTGATCTAGTTTGCAACTGGCATGTTCTACTTTGTTTTTTCTAACTTGTGTTGGACACATTCTTGGAGCACACTTACACAGTTGTGAAAATAAAGGATTTGGTTTTGGTCAATCTTGACTTTTGACTCTGAACTCCCTTATTTCTTTCCCAAGTGTTTGTGCAACTTGGTGCAATGTCAGAGATGTTTGGCTCAGAGGCTGCTGGAACAGTGGAGACATTAAACCTTGGTGAGAAGCTGGATGTTGAGAATATGCAGTGTACACACATTAGATTGGTAAATCAGAAAAACTGTTGAGATTCTGACCCTTGCAGAATTCAGTTTATGTAGACTTCCACTACTGTACCTGGGGATTTGTGATTTGTGTGGTGGTTTTTTTCTGATGTTTTCCACATCTCTATTAAGTAGTGGATTTAATGTTGTGAACCTATCTCTAGCTACCATACACTGCCATGGAGTTGTGCTGGCTGGCTACATACACTCTCACCTCAGCACAGGAAATCGGCTCCAGTCTGGTCTGAAGTGGGGAGCACCATCTTGCTTCCTGCAGCTGACCCACTTAACTCCAGAAGTGAATCCTGTAGATCCTAAGCAATTCCCTTAGAACACAAAATGAAGCCTGGTCCATCTAATAGAAGTTTTGAGAGACAAAGCTCTAGTGCACAGAGTTGCTTTACCTAATCACCTGTTTGACAGAGCTCAGATGAAGGTAAATGTTCCGCTTGCTGTTTACAGTACTGGTGACTTGAGCTGCAGGATTTTCTCCCCAAAACACTTGGGAGTTGATGTCTATGAGCTTGCTGTTGTGGTTGTAGGGGACCCTGGCATCAAATTGTCACCTAGCATTAGTGGATGGTGACAAGCAGTGTTGGAAAGATGGGGTGAGGCCACAAAGCATTTGAAAATGTTTTTGAGATGGGTACTTATTGCAGCAGTACAAAAATGTGGGTTTTTAATGGCAATACAGGCTTATTCCTTCCTTTTTAAAGTTGTTGCTTGTTTAATTTGCTACTGTAGAAAACTGGATGGGGGGGTGTAGTGTCAGCATTTGGTCTTCTGCTCAACTGCAGCAACAGGTTGGGCATTAGCAAGACTCAAAAAAGAATCATTCACTGGTGTTTCCCAGTCACTTAGGTGTCATGGGTATAAGGCTCCTGGAATTGTGTCTCCTTGGCAATCTCTCAGTTTTTGCAGTGGCAGGTGGTGCTTGTACATGGGGCAGATCCCTCTGGGTAGGGTCTGAGTGAGCTTTCCTGTTTCGAGCAGTATTCCTGCTTGTGGAGGGCCTGAGGAGAAGCCTTCCTTGCTGTTTGCCAGGAAGGTGTCTGCAATGGTGAGAAGTGCTGTGGCCCCTTAACTGACTGTGCAAGAGTACGCTGCAGCATGGGTAGGGCCTTCCAGCTTCTCCAAGCTGGATTCTTGGTGAAAGTCAGTGTGGCTCACCAAAATTACCAATTGCTCTATGACTGATAGCCTGCAGGTGCAGCTTTGCAGGCTCAGGTTGGTACAGACTCTAGGATGTGACCAGAAGGTTTCTGCCTGAAGCAGGTGTTATATGGTAGTAGCCGCTCCCAGCTATGATATGGTGAGGGTTCATTTAGGGTGCCCTGAGTTTCATTATAAAGCAGAATAAATCTGACCTATCATGATTGCAGGCTACCACCAAAGGGGATAATTTTTTTTCCACCCCAAGACCTAGTGACTAGCAAGACAGTCCTGTTTCTTATAGTAGAGAAATTAGGAAACAAATTCACCAAAACCCTTCTGTTTTCCATGGGATCAGTGAACTGGTGATGTCATAACAAAGCTATATGATGGTATATTTGGGGTAAACATCATGGAGCTTGCAGGGGATGGCCTATGGGTGAATCATAAAGCAATACCCTAATCTTCAGACACAGGGTAGACTTCCAGATGATCTTCAGACACAGGGTAGACTTCCAGAAGCACTGAGGCCATCACTATGAAATTCCTGGTACCAAGTTAGAGTTTTCACCCTGTTTTCCTGTGTGTGTTACTGCTTCCATCTCAGACCATTCACTGAGGATTCCACTAGCTAGTAGAAATGAATGTTGGCTTTGAAAGCATTCCTTTAAGGAAGAAAGAAGTCTGACTTAAAAGTTTCCTAAGTCTTTGAATTGATTGCTGCTGCTATTTGATTAACAAGAGCACCTTCAAACGGCAACTTGGTGTTCAGATGCAATCTGCTCCAATCTTCAAAGAAACTTCTGGCACCTGGAAAGGAAGCTGTAAGTGCTGGGTGATTTTCCTTCATACTATACAGTATCCATTTAAAACCTTCAGATGAACACTGTGATTCAGCAGGTGGAAGATCTAGCAGCAGGTCTGTTGTCCTGGGCTCTACAAACCTTCATCTCTTACCCTGTGATCCAGAGCTTTGCTACAGCTCGGTAGACTGCATCAGTAGCTTTTCTTTGTTCAGGGAGCTCATGGCTTTGCTTGAGGCAGCACTACCAGATTAAAGCTCAGCAGCTTCATCTGGGATTCCAAATCCTGATAGTAGTTGTGCCTGTCAAAAGTAAAATTGCCTGGTTTTACTTTTATTGATGGGAGCCTGAAAATGGTTGTTAGAGGCCAGGGCCTGGCTCAGCTGGATGTGGTAGATGTACATTATATAAAAGGATGCTCTTTGCTCCTGAGAGTGCACAGCTTGGGCTTGTAGCCAGGCAAAGACTAAAGAGGAAGTTATTTGAAGGGATCGCAGTCAGCACAGTAATGTGCTGAGGGCATTTGATTTCCCTTTTCTGTCGTAGTGGCTGCCCCAGAGCTGTCACCATGGTGTGACGCTTCCAGAGAGGTCAGCTGTTTGAACAGGACTACTTGCATGAGGATTATAGCTCCTCCCCACCAGGATTCTCCTTGTTCTTTGGGTTGGGATGCTGGCTGAAAGATCCCAATCTCCAGCCCAGTCAAGTAGCTCTGTTGATTTGTTGCTGACTGGATGTACCAGAGTCAAGACAATTGATTTATACCTCAAATCATCATCAATGTGTGGGTGAGTTCCAGTTGTGCAAGGTCTTAGCATTTTTAAAGAAGAGGTATTGCTCAAAAGCAGTTAATGTAGCAGTTGGTAACAAAGTTGTCCTTTCAGTCTGGACACTGTGACAGGGTAGTTATAAAGATCACAGTAATTCCATTCTCCCGGTGAATGGAAATGGAAAAGAGAAATGGAACAAAAGTAGTGGAGCCACCAGTCTTCCAAACTGTGGCAGCTATTCTCTTCTCAAACTAATTACTCTGAAAGAGCCTCAGAGGGCTGTTGCTGAGGACTGACTCCTTAGCATTCAGTAACACCACTGAACCATGAAGATGCAGAACAGAGAACCCAGAAGAAAACGTTCTCTACAGCCTTGTCTGTGAAATACTGTTTGCAGGCTTAAATCCCAGCTTGAGTCGTATAAAGGTTTTGGAGCCCTTAGGATTGCTCATATGCTTGACAGGCTTTCTGACATTTTCTTTTTTTTCCTGCTGAAGAAAATCATGTAGCTGCCATGGAGGTACCAGAGTCTGTCTCTGAATCTGGAACATGTAAAGAGCTGTTAGGAGGCTGCTGACCAGCTTTCCCAGGATGTCAATTGTTGTGGACATTACCTACCTCACCCAGCATGGACCAGCACCAGTGTATCTCCACAGTTTCCTTGGGGCTGTTCCAGTAGAGATCAATCAAGGACACAGCTGCAGCACTCAGGTGATTCTGCTTTGAATTCAGTAAAAGTCTGCAATTCCTTAATGTTTTTCAGAGAAAAAATAAAGTCTTCAATATCTTGGAACCTAAGGAACAGGTTTACCTGATCATTGTGAGTAAATCCAAAGGAGAGGTTCCTCCTGTGTCAGGGAGATCCAATAAATGTTAAACTATCTTTTCCAGGCATCAGTATTTCTCCCAGCATAAGCTTCAAAGTTGGTGTTCTGATTAGCCAAGGCTCTTTGTAACAGCCTCAGCAAAAAGATGCACCCTAGGTGTCTGTGGGTGAGATACCATTAGCTTCCAGTGACGGCATCGCAAATCTATGGTGGTGGGGCAGGTCCAGAGTGAATCCAGGAGGCCAGGTTAGTAAGGCCTATAGTGAGGCAGTCATGCCCATGCCAGCACGGAAGATTCACAGGGACCCCAGCCTAAGTTCCAGAGTGGAGAAACCCCAGTCTGAGCTTCTTCCAACTCTTTCTCCGGCTGTGTTGCTGAGCTCCAAGGTCACTCAGCTGAACTGGATTGCAGCTGACATGGAGCATGGGCAGCTGTGCACCTGCAAGGAGGGGTAAGAGGCTGCTGAGCCTGTTCCTGTTCCCAGGACCAGGTGTTTTCTGAGACTGGAGCTACACAGAGCTGTTTTTTCTGCTACTGCTCTTATTCATTACTGTAGTGTTGGGTGTGTTTACTGTTGTTTTCTTTCTCAGTGTGGGGAAGAGATGATGCAATGAGAGCTCTGGTCTCAGCTTGAGGTCATAAGCACTTCAGCCGCATACTGCAGGTAAGGGAAGCATCAGCAGCAGCAGCTCCTCAACAGGAGATTTGTGTGGGTGTTGTATTATTCACTCTGAATTTCTGCTTGATACTGATTTTTATATCTACCCGATATTAATAAAACGCAGCTAACAGCACTGACGTCAATGGAGTTCTGGCTTCGTATCTGTGCAATCAAGGTAGACAGCTAGCATCTTTAAAAGAAACATGGAGAAAGTATGTTTTCCCAGGAGATTCCCATCCTGTGTTGTCAGGAAATTAATTGCTACGGATACACAAGCTGTGAACAGAGCCATTGGCATAAAACTACTGAGAGGAGGTTGTAGAGAGGTCAGGGTTGGTCTCTTCTCACAAGTAACAAATGATAAGACAAAAGGAAATGGCCTCAAGGTGTGCCAGCAGAAGTTTACGCTTGATATAAGATTCTTAGTTGAAAGGGTGATCAGGCCCTGGAACAGGGTGTCCAGAGAGGATGTTAAATGTGTCCCTGCATGTGTTTAAAAGTTGTATAAATGGAGCTTAGGGACCAGGTTTAGCAGCGTGCTTGGTAGAGTTAGGTTAGTGGTTGAACTTGATCTTAAATGTCTTTTCCAACCTGTGATTTTATGAAAAGATTCAAATAAGGAAAAGACTACATAAAGAAGGAAAAGCACAAGGTGGGGGGGGGAAACACATGGAGAAGCACAACTGCAATGACAGGAGGAAAACACCACAGTGTGTAGGGAAAGTCATAGGATTGTATATAACCTCTGTTAGATTCTTATTTATCACTTGACAATTAATCCAGGAGTTTGCACTCTCCCTGAACAGGATGGACATATTTCTGTTTCCATTTATTCTGCTGAAAAGCTCCTGTGTCATTTCCAGAATGCAGAAAGGGTAGTTTTATGAAGAAAGTAATTGACTCTCAGTGGACCTTTAACAATATCCAAAGACCCAGTTCAAGCGAGGTGAACCACGTCAGCCAGGTTCCCTGTGGAACCAGTGACATGGTAACTGTCCCTCAGGCTACTGTCAGGAACACATCACCTCCAGAAAGAGCCAAGTCCCCACCTAGGTGGAGTGGCACACAAAAAGAAAGGGAAAACTGTCTGTAAGATAAGGATTGTGCCCAGTGGAGTTCACCAAAGAACAGCTTCACCTGGCAGCCAAATGGAAGAGGCAGACTTAGTAAGCAGCATGATGTGCTTAAACCCAGAGTTCAGCAGTGAGAACAACCATAAAAGTAGCTAATGTGTGTGCTCCTCATATTGATCAATGAGCTCCTGGTTAGTCCTGACAGAAGCAAGGTGTTTGACTTTGGTAAAACAAATGCCATGGGCAGCACAAGTTGCTAGTGAAGCCTCTGGAGCTGCACTGCCACACAGGTAGCCACCTTCATGCTGAGGTATGTGGGTAGCATGGAAGTGAAAGGAGACTGGTGAGGCCTTCCTGTTTGGTGACACCAACAGGCTTAACCTGGGCAATGGGGTGGTTTTATCTGAATCATCAAGGGGGAACTGAGTATTCCTAGTGGAATGAGAATTGGGAGAGCTGGTACCTGTCTGCCATGAGAGTTGTTTCTGAGGGTGTTTGGTAACAGACACCAGGGAGCTGCAGTGCTTCACCAGCACACTGCACTAACTGCTGCAGTTACTGGTTTTTTACATAGTCTTGTGTGGTATTGTCACTGCCTTTGTTCCATTTCTTCCCTCTGTGCTGGAGGGTGGAACTGGGAGACAGAAAGAAGCAGCAGTATTCACTAATACCAGAAAACCTGTTCTGCAGGAAAACCTGCAGCTGCCTGCGGGATGGGAAGGAGTGGCTGCACTCATGACCGAACCTGCCCTGCACGAAGCACCCTGGGAGGATGATGCAGGATGACAGGCACCTTCCTCTGTCCTCCTTGTTCCCATGAATCCCTTCTCAGCCCTGGATGAGACACTGATAGCTGTTTGAGGTCTGACTTGGTAGCCTGTGAGGAGCTGCTGCAGCGCTCCTGGACTTTTCCTACTCTGAGGGACTTGCTCTGCTTTGGTGGTAGCCACCGCCGTAGTCCAGAGCTGGTCAGTGTCGAAGAATTTTGGTCGGTCTATGCCCTGCGGAAGTACCCGCGGGTCAGAGAAGCCGCCAGTGCTGGTGATTCTCCGCGATTCACTTCCCATCCTTGTATTTTGTCCATTTTGTCCCTTGGCATTATCAGGGGCCACTTTCCCGTGAACATTTGCGGGCTGTAGCAGAGAAGAACCTGGCCGGAGTCTTATCTGCCTCTCACGCCGGAGCTCCCGCGCTCCTCCCCTGCTCGTCTCCAAGCGGGAACCTGCGCTGATCCCCGTCATGGCCGCCAAGGGGGGCCCGTGAGCCAGCGGCCCCGCCCGGCCCCGCTGCGGTGACACCCAGAGAAAAAGGGAAGAGGGGAGAAGACTTTAAAAGACACACACATTAAAAATAAATTATAAAAAGAAAAATAACCCACAAAGAATAAAAAAGAAAACAATCAAATCAAATCAAATAAATAAAATAAAATAAAGACAGGAAACTAGAAAGGAAAGAAATACAAGAAGAAAAAATCGAAGACGAGCAAGAAGAAAAAAAAGAAAATTAACGAAAAAATCCCACAAAAAAAGTTTTTAACCCACTCCAGTTTTCACATTCCTGACTACTTTCACACTACGGATTTTCCAGGCCTCCCTCCCAGCAACTCCTGAGCTCACATCTCCTTCCACATGTTTTTGGGCAATAAATAAACACTAAATTCTCAGTTTGGATAGAAAGGAGGTTCCCAGCCCTGACCTCACACCTCACTCTCAGCAGTCTCTGTGGAAGGTAGGGTCACACACACCACAGGGCCCCAAGAAGCACGAGGAGCCTGGGGACAGGGCCACAGAGGAACTTCATCACCCTCTGCCCTGGGATGGCTGGGAAAGGCCAGCAGGCCGGGTGCCTCTCTGGAAGGGGACAGTGAGGAGCTGTGTGATGGGGAAGCAGTCGCTGGAGGTGAGAGTGGTAGAAACAATCCTCTCCAGAAACTACTGTCAGGAAAGCATTTGAGAGAAGGAGCTACAGCTGCCTCTCCATCACGCATGGTCTGTAAATCGGAAGATGGCTTCTTCCAGAAATACAAGTGTCACAGCCAGGAAGGACTTGCTTGCAGCCCTTCCAATCAGTGTTCCACAGGGTGATCTTCAACCCCTGGGCTGTGATCTCAGCTGACATGCTCCAGGGGCAAAATGATGCCATTTATGCTAGAGGATCTATTGAGGTCATGTACAGCCTTGTTTACCCCTGGCAGGAGCAGCAGGGACACCTCCACTGCTGGCAGAGCCACTGCTGCACAGGAAGAAGCTGCAGTCTTTATGCAGATCCACACTGTGTTTCCAGGTAACTGTCTTGTGAACGAGCCTTTCTGCAGCTGTATGTGACAACTGTCATGTGGGAGGAGACCCTGCACATGGAGCCAGGTGCTGCTTGGGTGCACCTGCTTGGGTGCCTGCCCTGTGCTGATGATGACCTTGGGTGCTTGAGAGGGTATGTGGTGGTGGCACTGGGAGGAAGACAGTCCCTCTTCATGCATGGGTAGCACCTGGCATGCACCAGGTGTATTCACCTGGTGTATTCACCTGGCAGCACCCTGCCCCCTCCAGCAGTTCCTGGTACCCTGGGTGCTGGAATTAAACACCTCCAAATAGGTGTGTTAGCCTAAGGGGCACCCACAGCTACCGGAAGCTGCAGAGAAAATAAAACTAACAGCCTGGCATGCCACCCAGCTCCTGCACAGTGGTCCCACGGGATGAATGTGAGTTGTTTTGGTTTTTATCTTTCTCTCCTGTGATGTTATTTTTCTGCAATCCTGTTGCATACAGCAAAACTTAATTAGAAGCCAAACGGCAAGAGCATCAGTCATGCAGGCGAGAGTTCCCTACATGATCCTGCGTGAAGCTGCTCCTGGACAAGTGTTGAGCGTCTTGTCTTTGCTTGGGCAGTGAGAGAGCTGGCACAGGGGCAGTGGGCTGGGTTGATATTGGCTGAGTGTCTCTAAACCAAGACACTGAGTCAGCTGCCAGTACAGAGAGCTGGTGGCACTGGCTGCTTAATCAACCTCTTGGCTCTGACTGAGTTTGGTTCAAAAAATCACCATCAGCATCTGGCAGCATCCATGTAGCTCTGTTGGATCTGAGTAGGTGCAGCACCCCACAAGCAAAGTAAACCCACACTTGATTTGAATTTCCCCATGGGATGCTGCACCTGCCCATGCCCAGCTGTCACCCAAAAACCAGCTGCAAATCAGCAGTGAGTGCACTGGCCAGGTGACTGACAGCTCTGCTCATTGCCTCAGCACCTCTGGTGGGGTACACCTCTCTGCAAGTGGAAGGAGGTTTATATCACAGGGGTTGGCTAGGATCATTAATCTTGCTTTAAACT
>JAOXOE010000441.1:36684482-36780690 GCA_028565055.1 Phoeniculus purpureus
GGGGGGTTGGACTCGATGATCTCTTGGGTCCCTTCCAACCCCTAACATCCTATGATCCTATGATCCTATGATCTAACCTTTACTGCCAGCCAAGTAAATTTGCTCACCCAGGGGATATGGATATCTTTGGGAGATAGGAGTGGACATCTCTCTCCTGCCTAGGAGCTGAAAGGATGATCCTCATAGTGGTGGTTTCACAGTGCAAGTAGCTGCTGAGCATCAGGTGAGGTCTGACTGACTTCTCTGTACACAGTCAGCAGGGAAAAGATCATCACGGAGAAAAGGGAAAACTTAAGGGCAATGTCTTTTCTTGGAAAATGGAAGAGAAGTAATTGTTCATGACAACTGATGACACCAGAAGGTTGTCTTCCTAACTTCTTCAAACACAAGCACAGCCCACATCTCCTGGGAGGGCTTCTAGACAACTGTCAGAAAGGTGAATGTATGGCACTGCAGGTGTCAGAGAAACAAAATCCTGGTTATCTGACTCAGATTTGGGTGATTTTAATGTATTTGAGCATCTCTGACTTGATACCTGTGAGATTAAATGCCTGCTTGCCCCTGAGTCTCTCTAGGAGGTGGGACCAGTTGGACACTGAAGTCAAGTGGTCATCCTGGGCCCCAGTGACAGCTACCATTTGGAAGACATCCTGAAGGCGATGCCACTCATGTCACCTGTGGCAGGACAAGGTGGCTCTGGGAGCATTCCTGCACCCCACTTCCTTCCCTTGTGCCTTGTGTTCCCCACAGTGCTCCCATCCCAGAAGGGTCCTGCCAAACCACAGATATCAAGCGGATCTCCATGCTTGTAAGACGACAATTTTTTCCACAAGGGGGGAGTGTGATGAGAGCTGATTCTCTGCTTCCCTAATATCTTGCTGGGCTCTAAAACATTAAACCCAGGCCAAGACATTAAATCACCCCTTGTTTAGGCTTTCACGGGTGGGTGTTTTCTCCATGCTGGGCTGATGATGGAAAAGGCTGTTTCCCCCTCCTCATTCGCCCTGCACATCCCCAGACTTTGATCCCAGCAGCTCTAGAAGCTAAGCTTTGAAAATACAGTGATTTCACAGACATGTTGATTAGGAAATGAACTTGCAAGAAGAAAATGACAACCTGGCTGCACTGCCTGGCTCTGTGAGGCTGGGGCTCCCCACCAGGAAAGGTATTCTCTTTTTTTTTTTTGACACATCCAGGGTGCTGTATTATTAATAAAAAATGCAGACAGAACTTCTTAAGAGAAAATTATTTCCAAAGAAATTGCTGTGCTTTTTTCCCCATTTTTTTTTCCGTGAATCTCTCATCTTCCTTGAAGACAGCTTGGTTCTTTCTCTATTTTGCAGAGCAAGAATGAAGCACAGGCTCACACAGAGCAGAGACAGTCTACTGGGCAGGCAGAAAGACTCCAGGGATTGGTCTCCTCTTGCAGGCTGTTAATCAAGGTTCCAGTTTCATAGAAAATGTTTTTAATAGAGGATGTAGAGAGGGCTGGGGACTATCAAGGTTAATTCTACAGAAAAATAACCCCACCTTTCCAGTCCTATGGAGACTGGATTGCATTTAATCCATCCAGCTGGGACACAGAGAGAGCTAGCTGATTTGGCTACCCCGCAGCAGTAGTCCTGTCATACAGTGACATATTTCTTACTCAAATACCCTAAAACCTGCCTTCCATCTGTATAACTTGTATTGTGCTTTTTTTGCAGGCTCCTGACACTGTTCTATCAGTCCAGAGTGGGAGAGTGTTTTGGGGCTGATTCTTCTAATTTTTCCTACTGAGAAAGAAAGGATAAGCTTGGCCATCCTTGTTCTCCAGGCCTAGGACAAACAGGGTGCTGGATCTACCCTGCCTGGCTTGGGTGGTAGATGTGGACAAGGTAGGCTCAGCAGCTTAGGCTGCTGGGGACAGGCAGCATCCACCAGCTTTCAGCACCAGCCGCCAAGGGCTGTGACAGGGGGTGAGAGGGTTTGTTCTCAGTGGAGGTTCAAGGAGCCCCTTGAGGCTGGCAGGGAAGGGTAAAAGGGGAGGAGGGGTTGTGCCTGCATGGGGCAGCCACATATGCCTGAGATTCCAGCAACCACCGGGTTGGGTGATGTTTCAGACCTGCTGGAGTGTCAAAGATGCAGCAGTATGTGGGACTTCGGGGGGTGTGATTACTTACTTTGTCTCTAATTCAAAGTTTAATGGAAGGCTCTTAAAGAAGGCTTGAAAGGCAACTGAGAAGACATTTGCAGAATCTTTTTGCAAGGTAGAAATCTCTCTGTAGGAGGAAGATCATTTGCTGGGAAATACAGCAAGTATCCAGCAAAGGAGAGATAAGGCTCTGGTTTGCACTGCAGGTTGGATGTGAAAAGACTGTAAGGGCCTTCCAGGAAAAGATAGATCATTTTTTCCTGGATGCAGTGAGGAAAGAAGAGCTAGGGAGGCCATACAGTGAAAACTTGTCAAAGCAACAAGCCAGGAAAAGAAGTTCTGCAGAAGTGCTTTGAATGGATGCACACGCTGTGACAGAGGAGGTATCAGAGCTAGAGAGGCAAAAGTATGTAAGATGAGAGATGACGCTAGCCTAGATGTGAAGGACATTATCCTACTCTTCTCTAGCTTGGATATTCAGAAATATCTAAGCAGACGGCATCTGACCTCCAAATATTGAACAGAGATAGACAACAGTAGACCTGTAGATAATATTACTCAACAGCACAGAAAAGGTAAAGCTATCTCTCTCACTGGATTGTCTCTTTGCCCTCGGTGCTGCTGCTTAAAAATCACTCCAAAACCTAAAAACGGGAATCAGCCCTTATACCTATAGCTTTTTCTGCACAAGATGCCCCACTGGGAAGGGAGTTATAACTACTTAGCTGTAGGAAATCCATTCTGTGCTCCACAGCACTCATGCTGCAGCAGCTCTGCTACCCTGTAAATCACCAGAACACTGAAGGCTCGTTCCCCCTGCAGCAGGGGTAGAAATGGGGCAAGTGGAGTAGGCATAGGGTGAGAGAAGGTCAGGCAGCACCATCTGTGACTGCCACCCCTGCTGTATGAGGCTGCTCTGCTCCTTCAGGTGGCTGCTCTCACCCATCTCATCCCATCCCCTTCCCATCCTCACAAAGAGCAGCTTGCAGGTGACATCTCTGACACCTCCAGCTCGATTTCTGCACACTGCAGCTTTTCGTCTCTGGCAGCTAATAGCAGAGCGCTGGGGGAAGGGACCATATGCCAAAGCAGCTTGTCTTAGACACGTTCTTCCTAATAACATTATGTGCCCTCTTAGCAAGGGAAAGGTTTTGATATGCAGCTAGAATGGTGACTAGAATATCTCCCCTCTCGCCCTGCTGTAGGTGATGCTTTTGTCTCAGTGCTGGTGGCAGGAGGCAGCTCTGCAGTGGAACAGGGGACTGAGCTGCCTCTGGAGTGATATCACAAAAAGCACAGGCTGACGACAGCCAGAAACATCTGCTTCTGGTGGAAGTCCAGTTGCAGGAGTACATGAAGTAAGCTACTGCTGTGCAGTATGACGGCTGGAACAAAGGCAGTGGCTGAACCGATCTGCAGAAGGAGCTGTCTTCGTTCACTCTGCTGCCTGCAGGGTGTTTGCTGAGAATAAGAACTGAATCACGACGGCCAGGGGTAATTACAGAAGATAGGAAGCTCAGGCTCAGTTCAGCTGCAGGAATCTCACGCCCCTCCTTTTCAAGAGATGCTGTTTGCAGTTCTGCCGAGCTCTGGTGTTGCCCTAATTACCTCTTTCATGGCTGAACCTGCATAGTGAATGCAGGTGTCAGTCTTCATTCAGCCAGCATCTGATAACTTCGCCCACAGGAGGAGAGGTGTCCTGAAACTCCGCTCCTTCTCCAGAAAAGAGGACGAGCCCAAGGGAGGTTGAGAATTTTTGCTGCCAGATAGTGCCGTCATCCTCTCCAGGACCTGTCTGTTCCTCACTGCCCCTTCTAGGAGATAAATCATTTCATACCACAGCCATGATTTTACTTGGAACTAATGTTCAGGGCCTGGCTGCAGGGATGTGACCCTCCTGTGGAGACTTGGGAGACCCCCCAGAGTACTGATTAATGCTCTGCCATGGGGCTACTCACAGGAGCTGGCCCATGAGTATCCATACCAGGGTCCAAACCCTCTCCTTGCCTTTTTCTGACCAGTCTGACAGGCAGCTCAGGAGCTGCGAACGAAGCCCTGTCCATCCCTCCATGCATGGAAACACAATACTTCTGCATCTTTTCCTACAATAGATGGGAGTGCTAAATACGCAGATCTGCTTCCCCAGAGCCCTGGACTGTGTGACAGTGCTTGACTGCTGGATGGAGATGCTAGAAGGAGCTGGAGGCCACCCTGCACTGGGAAAAGACAGGCTTGCCAGGCTTGCTTTACACCTGGGGGAATCCCCATATGTTTCTGCTCTCTTCCTCCTGAATAAACTTCTCATAACTCCTCCCGCTTCTTATGGTTTGCACTCCTAAAATCCCTGTCAACAGTCAGTGCTCTCATCCTTACATGCCTGAAGCTCTCTGGTAACTGGGACCACCAGTGCAGCTTTTTACTAAAAAATTTCCAAGAACTGTCCCCTTCCTTACCTCTCTTGCCTCTTCCCTGTCATTGGCCAGAGAGAGGCAGGGGCATGCACATGTTGCATTATGTGTCTCATTTTTAATGTGTTTTATTTTTAACTTGTTTTTGTGGCCCTAGAGGATTCCACAGGAAATCCTGCAGCCAAGGGATCACGAAATGCTCAGGTTGCCGATTGTGTTACATACGTTAACAGAGATGTGATCTATATGGGGTTTTTTAACAAGAAGCTATAAATACCTCTCCCAGCTGCAGCAATATCCCTTCGTCTCTCTTCCCTCCATGGCACCTGTTGACACTCATGTACCCGGTTAAGATTAGCTGCTTCTCAGAGAAGGGAAGCCCAGCCTCCAGAGCCACCATCTTTCCCTGCCCTGTTGCAGCAGCACCTGGCTGGCCCATTTTGGGAGGTCCCTTGGGCTGTCAGAATTTGCACAGCCCTGAAGGGTTGGCTGTACCACTGGGTTTGCTGGGCCCAGCAGGCAGCTCCCTATAGGAAATACCCAGGAACCAGCCCCATGTCATGTGGTGGCACCTTGCCACCTGAGTCCCAGCACAAGGGCAGCCCCAGCCTCCTGGCCAGGCAGCATCACTTCTATGAGGAGATTGCCAGTGCTGAGCCCTGCTTCCTTCATCAGCTCCAGGAAGCAGCAGTATTTGGGGCTAGGGGTGCTTGCAGGCTTTGTTCTGTAGCCCTGGGGTGTGCTGCCAATTGCATCTTTTCCCTCCAGCTGTGGAAGCAGCTGGCATTTTTGCAGGATCCCCAGGCTCACTGAAAGGAATAATGCCCACTTGGTTGGCCTGTGTTTGTGAAACACAGAGATATGCACCTGTGCAGCTTGGATTCATGGCAGCCAAGCATGACAGAGACCCTTCAGTTCACCTGGCTAGAAGAGGGATGTCTCACCCGTGAGACAAGGATCTTGGTCTTCTCACCAGCTCTGAGCATTGCAGGGGGAAGGTGCTGCACAGGGTCCCCCAGCCTGAGCTGGTACAGCATGGAGGAAGCACCCACTGGGAGTCTGTCCCATCCATTGCCTGATTCATGCAGCCTCCAAGCTTGATACCGAAAACCCTGGCAAGGTAAGAGAAAGCAGTGCAGAGGGTCAGTCTCTGCTTCCCTGCAAAGATGCCAGCCTTTTGCTAGTGTCTATGGTGGACATAACTCAGCAAGTCCTGCTCCAGGCTGTGCTGCTGTTTGTCCAAGTCCCACGTCATGCTGATGAGTCAGTCCCAGGCCATGGCCATGCTGGTTTCCTCCACAGCAGCCACATTCTTCAGCTCTGCAGAAAGCCTCAGCCATCTGGAGAAACCCATAATACAGTGGTTGCAGATGGTGCTCCCCTTCTGCACTGGGACTGAGCCAAGATTTTCTTTCAGGTTTGTTTATGCAGAAATTATCCAATTGGTAGAGATTTCCTCACTTGCCTCTTTCTCCCTCATACAAGAAGTGCCCCATCATGCTCTTTATCCTTCTGCCAATTGGCGGTGTTCACCTCCACCAACACTACTTAACATTAGCAGGGGAATGACTTGAACCTGGCCTTCCTGCTGCCTGGAAGAACTGGAATCATGATACAAATAGTTAAACTCATGCTGGTGAAGTGTTACCAGCCCAGCAAGAACCGTTCATATATGTTCACTGCGTCTCCTTAGCCCACCGGCTTCATATCAGGCTGCTGGTGGGTACAAGATGACTGGAGGTTGGCCAATAAGAAGGGCCAGAAGGAGGGTCCAGGGAATTCTAGGCCTATCAGCCTGATCTCTGCCTGGCAAGGTTATAGAGCAGATCATCTTAAGTGCCATCAAGTAGCAGGTACAAGGCAACCAGGGGATCAGGCACAGCCAGGATGGATTTTCGGAAAGGAAGGTACTGCCTAACCAGCCTGATCTCATTCTAAGACTGGGTGACCTGTCAAGTAGATGTCATCTGTCTATACTTCAGCAAAGCCTTCAACACAGTCTCCCACAGCATCTTCCTAGAAAAGCTGGCAGCCCATGGCTTGCATGGGGACACCCTCCACTGGGTTAAAAACTGGCTGGATGACAAGGCACAGAGAGTGGTTGTGAATGGTGCTGCATCCAGTTGGTATCCTGGTGACCAATGGTGTTCCCCAGCTATAGTACTGGGCCCAGTTCTATTCAACATCTTTATTGATGACCTGAATGAAGAGATCAAATCTACCCTTAGTAAATTTGTGGATGACACCAAGTTAGGGGTGAGTGTTGATCAGCTGGAGGGGAGGAAGATGCTGCAGAGAGATCTGGACCACTTCGGGTCCTGGGGGCAGTTCTGGATCCCTCACTTCAAGAAAGAGATTGAGGTGCTGAAGCAGGTCCAGAGGAGAGCAACGAGGCTGGGGAAGGCACTAGAGGGAAAGTCTGATACGGAAAGGCTGAGGGAACTGGGGTTGTTTAGTCTGGGGGAGACTCAGCAGGAACAATATCACTGTCTAGAACTACCTGAATGGAAGTTGTAGTCAGCTGGAGGTCAGGCTATTCTCCCAGGCAGTTAGTGATAGGACAAGAGGACAGAGCCTGAAGCTGCATCAGAGGAGGTTTAGGTTGGATGTTAGGAAGCACTTCCTCATGGAAAAGATTATCAGACACCGGAATGGGCTGCCCAGGGAGGTGGTGAAGTCCCCATCCCTGAAAGCATTTAAGAAAAGAGTGGATGTGGTACTTAGTGCCCTGGTCTAGGTGATTATGGTGATGTCATAGATCACAGAGTGGGCTTAATGACCTTGGAAGTCTTTTCCAGCCTCAATAATTCTGTGATTCGGTGTTAATATGAACCGGCAAGTATGGGATGGAGCTTGGCTTGGGGTCCTGGTAGTCTGGGTGACTGTCATTACCCTTCACAATTCTCTGGCGCTAGGTTTATCTGGAGAGTCTGTTCTTGAGCCAGGAGAGCACCCTGATGAAAATTCAACTGAACCTGAAAGAAGGAACAACTTGGCTTTCACAAAAAAGCATTTGCTGGTGCATCACGAGACTTGGGGCCTGGGACAGGACCTGGAAGGCAATATATCTGAATACATTCAAAGTTAAGGCAACTGAAAATTTACCTCATTGCTTAAAAGCTTCTCTTATGTTCACCTACATTGTCTTAAACTGAGTTTATGTCACACCCCACCTTGCCAGTGAGCAGGACTGACCTGAAGACAAGCAAGGTCTTTCTCCTCAAGAAGACCCTGCTGAGACCTTGATGTGGGTCCTGCATGAGGTGTTTCAGACACAGGTTGTCGCCTCTGTGTCAGGCATCCAGCCCTACCATGGCCATACCCAAATGGCTGCAGCAGCTTGTGCAGACACGATGGTAGAACCTTTAGGAAAGGCTCGTGATACCAGCATGGAGAAGAGTGCAGAAAGAAAAGTAGGATTACACAAACTCAGCTGATGGAGGAGAAAGAAAATTCCTAGGTCAGAAACAGACACAGTGGGTTTGAAATTGAACTTGGTCTGTTGATTTCAGATACAGATCCAAAACACCACAGAGAAGCCCATCCTGGAGGAGCTGTTGTCACATACCATGGAATATATGAGGGCTGTGCTCATCCTCTGACAGCCCAGGACCTCCCAGATCTGGAGAAGATCTTGGCAGAAGGATTGAATGTAAGGAGAGGAGGGAAAAGGAACAGAAGTATTTGCTTTCTTCTGCTCTGTTCCTCCCAGGCTGTCACTTTTGTCAGGGCTCCTGACAGCCCTTTCAGCTGAAGTGCACTCCAGAAATGTGTGCCGGGGTTATATAAGACTCCAGTACCTTTGGTGACTCACACATCTTGTCCTAACATGCTGATCCCCACAGTCGTTGTGTAACCTCACCAGGAAAGCATGTGGCGACCAGGCCCGTGGATAAGGAGCCTCTGTGGGGATGGAGAGCCACATCCCCAAAGGGTCCCCCCTTCCAGGGAAAGGCAAACCCACTAAAGAACCATCCCTCCTGCATAGGCAGAGAAAGGAGTCCTGATACAGAGCTGAGTCTGCAACTGGAGGGGCTGCTGGGGAAAGGAAAAATGTGAGATTTATCAGACTAGAAAATTTCTGGTTGGCATCCAAATCTGTGGTTTTCCCTGTTGTGTGCTTGTAGTGAAAGGTCTACTAATGCTTGTAATGAAAGGGGTCATTGGTAGGAAGGCGAGAAAGGAGGTATCTTCTTCCCTCAGCCAGGAAGCCTTTTTCATGCAGTGAAGGAGTCCAAGTGTTCTCTCATTGAAGCATGGAAACATCAGGATAGACTTTTCTGGCAACAGTGGAGATACTGGCTATTTCTCTGGTATAAAAGGAGGATTAGGCCTTTGAGGAGATCCTGGCACTTTCAGTGAATACACAAGGGTGAGAGGCAGCCTGCTTCACAGCAGCAAGAGGTGCAAGCATCCATGGGCGATGTTTCCAGCAGTGCAGTGGGGAAGAAGCAGCTCAAGGATGTCAGGAAGGATGAGTCCTAAGGGGCAACAACCATATGGCTCCATGTGTGAAGGGTACTGTGCACCTACATGCTGGGGAGGAAATCTGCCCTGGGGTCCTCACAGCTGGGTCTAATCTGCCACATTTCTCCATCTGCTGGGACACTGTGGCAGCGGCTGACAGAGCAGAGAGGACCTCACATCGTCCTCACCTTCCCTGGTTCAGTCAGCAGTCACCAAGAGAATACAAGTCACATGTCGGCAGCTGTGCCTCAGTGTTTTGTATTGCTGTAGTTTGGCTTTTCACCCTACCCGTATTCTGTGTCTTAATGCATGTGCCACAAACTGAGCAGAGTTGCTGTAGTTGTGAATATGCTGGAAGAAGATTTAGCATTCACAGGTCAGCAGCAAACATCTGCTCCTCTGGTAAGGAGCTCACACTGGTAAGGAGGTCTGGACCTCATCCTGCCTTGCACTCACATCTCTCAAAGAAATAAGCACTGAACAGCATGCTGCAAATTCAGGTGCTGCCTTGTGACTTCAGGGTCAGCTCATCGGCTGGGACAAGTCAGGGTAGCTGCACTGAAGGCAGTCCAGATGAGCAAATATTTTCCTGACATCTTGCCAGTTCTCGGTTTCTGTCCAGGTCTCCACATCTACCCCAGCCTACCTTCTGATGCAAAAGTGCTGGGCTTGAATCATGCAAGGGATTCACACTCTTGCTCATCAGCAGAACTGAAAATAAAGTAAATGAAAACTCTTACTTTTCAGAGAAGGATCTGGTTCCCAATGTTTAGTAGCTCCGCAATGGAGTGATAACATTTTGAGTCTGACTCTGGGCTTCAAGGCTCCACTTTTAAACTAGTGTAAAATCACAATAGTGCAGGCACCAGACTCATTATTTATGATAGCACTATCAATTATACAATTTTGCCCCCTCAGTCCATAGCTAGAAATCACCACTTCCCACATGCAACACATGCAAGGCTTTATTTTTAAAAAATAACTTAAATTTTCTAAAGAGAAAAGGCAGAGCAAAAAGATTAATTAATGTGACCTCTTATTAAGTTATGAAATGCTTACAAGCCCACCAAACCATGCAAGCATTCAGCCTCCTTGGGAAAGAGGGCAACTGAAATGAATTTCAGAGACAGACTTTGTATGGTGGAAAGCAGAAGACACCAGTTTAAGCAGAAGTGTCTGTTCCCAGATGCAGAATCGCTTCCCAGAAATGGCTCACCATGAAATCCAGCATGGTGATGCTGAAAGATGGTCAGGAGAAGCAAGTCTACTATTTTTCCAGCTAGTAAGGCAGAAGGACCCAAAAGTATTGCTCTAATAGCTACAACCACAACATGCCCTGCTTTTGCCATCAGCCTGGGGTATCCTGGGGACAGAGAGAGACAGTCTGAGATAGGGGTGGGATGGATGAGGGGAAATCTGGGACAAGGAAACTGGGGAAAGGTAGAGATGAACTTTGTAGGACATGGGACAGAAGGAGGAAAGACAAATCCCTTCTCCCCATTAGGATGCTTCCCTGCAATGCCTGAAATGAACAAAATAGTCCCATCTGAATTTCTCCTCCGTCATCAGCTGAAAACTCCCAGTCCTACATCTCACGCCAGTTGACATATTGTGGATGGCCTTTCCCTGTGACAAATGCTTTGTTAGCTCCCATCACAGATTTGCCTGGTGGCCTCAACACTGTGGCTCTGCTGCTAGCCCTGTCACCGAGGCATGGTGGGCCTGCTGGTGACCTCCAGCTTTGTTGCTACCCAGGAATGCCCATGCAGAGGCAAGCACATGTGCAAGTGACCTTCAGAAAGCTGAGGTTACACAGCTGGCTGCTCGGGTTAGGAGAGTCTGAATGAAGGCTGCCCCTGCATGTTCCTCATTTCACCATTTCCTCAAGGTTTATCTCCAGGCACAAAACGGACAGACCCCACCTACAGAACAACAGCTAAGCAGAGCTCCTGCTTGGAGACATACCTAAAGGAGCCCTGTGCAAGCTCTAAAGCAGTTTAACTGCTGAGCTTAGAGGAAATTGCACCAATGCATTTTTATTGCTCTTGGTAGAGGTAACTCTGGTAACCATCCAGCACAGCCATGTGCCATTGGGGCATCCTGGCAAACAGGATTCTCCTTTCTGAGATTCTCCTTTCTCTGTGCTGGCCAGTGCACCATCTCCATGCCGACTTTACAGCTGATTGCACAAACTTCCTTTGGAGGTCTGGGATTTTTGTAGTCTCATTTGAACTGAGCTTTGCAGAGTGCAGCCCCCTGGGCAGACACCTTCTTTCCTGCTCTGCAGCCTCACCAGCTCCAGCAGCAAAGCAAAGGGGATTCCTCTCCCACGCACATCTCCATGCCCTAGGAGCTGTCCGTGGGGGCCTCTGGGAAGGCAGGGTGCACTCCTGTAATTAGAGGCTGGATGGTAATATACTAGTGCAGAGAGGCCACATGCTGGCTGATACACTTTGCAGCTTGAATAGCATTTCTTTAATGTAGGTGGGTTATTTTTTTTGGTGGCCTTTTTTTGGTGTGTGTGAGAAACATAAATAGGACTCAATCTTTTATGCATTTTCTTGTGCCTTCCAGACCCAGAACTCCTCTCCATCATTTGACATCATTCCCTGTTTTGAAAGACACACTAGAAAAAGATATATTTGTGTTTTCATTGCAGTACATTATCTTCACATACATAAAATATTAAAAGCAGTATAGCTGAGCCCAGAAACAATGCAATACTTAGAAAACACTATTACTCTTTTCTCTAAGTGTTGAAGAATGCAGTAAATCCTACCCTGCTACACATTACAGCCTTCACAGACTCCCTGGGGGAGTTTGTGTCACACTTGCAGATAGCAGGAGGGTCTGTAATGAAGAGAGCACAGTATGTGTATGTATGCTTACCTAGCATTTATCAGCTCTGCTGAGGGGCACTGGCAGTGCTGAGGACTGCTGAGGACAGTGCTACTGTCTGCTGAGGACAGAGTGCATCTCCTAGGTCCTCTGCTAGCCTGTGCTGCATCTTCACAGAGAAGCCCTGAGAGATATCCTGAAGTCGAAAGGCACGATGCCATGGAAGGGTCTATGGGACATGGCAGTGGATGGTAAACATGGAGAAAAGCTGGTCCTGGAAAAACAACGTATTTTCCTCTAATGGGCAGCCCTGTTAAAGGAGCCCTTTAATGTCCCCCAAACAACCCCACTGAACTCACTGCAATCATACTTTGGTCCCAGGTAAGCCCAGGTGTGTTGTTAAGTGGCTGCAGGTGATGCCTCAGACCTTCAGCAATGTCCCCTGGGGACAAGTGCCCTAGTGGGTCCTCTGCTTCATAGAAGGAGGCAGAATTATTTTCCTCCTTGTAAAACGTGTCCTGGAGGCTCATCCCCACAATAACTGACTACAATATATGCTGAAACCAGAAACAAGAACTGAAACACTCCAGGATCATACTCAGTATGAGACCTAGTGTGTACTCTCTGTTCGCTCCTCCTTATGAGTGGATTTACTCAAAAAGAAAATTCTCCCAGGGCTGGAGCCTGCATGTTTTTCCATGTGCTTTTCCAGTTTGCATGTCCTACATGTGTGTTCTGTTCATCCTCTCCTTCTGTAAGTCTCCCACAAGCCACCAGGCCCAGCCACTTCGAGGCTATCCTTCCCTCCTGGAGCAAGGCAGCAGGAAACAGCTCTGCTCACATCTACCTACTTACTGGCGTTGAAGCCATTTCATCTGCTAATGCGGACACATAAGAATGCTTTTTCAGCAAGAGCTGTTTGTAAATTAGAAGGAAGAACTTAGAGAACATTTAAAAATCTGCAAAGTCCTCTCCATTCTGCTGGCTTCCAGAAGGGAGACTTTTTCACTTGTTCAACAAGGCTTAGAAAAGTTTTATATTAAAAATTATTTGTCATTCTTTTTCAGGGATTTTTTTTGTCCTCTCTTCTTTTTTTTCTATCTTGCTACTGAAAAAAGGTTAAATATAAAAAGTTCCTAAAGCATTCAAAGTCACACCTCTGCATTTATCTCAATATTTATTTTCAAAATCAGATTGAAACATCTATAATTATTGTGAAAGTTTTAAAATACATTCAGAGGACTGACTCCTCAAAGTGCAGATGGCTCAAGCTTCAGTAGCAACAAAAGAAACTAAAACCAGAACCAACAGAACAAATCCTTTTATGGGCAGAAAATGTTAATGGGAAAACCATTAAAGGTGCTAGCAGTACCAATGCCATATTCAGCACCTCCTATAAATGGGGAAGGGAATGTTACTGTTGGCAACCTTAGGCAATAATGGGAAGTATTTATTAGCTCAACGGGATCCTATATTTGCAAGGGTAAATCCTGCCAGCAAAACTTATTGCTCCCTTGCCAGACTAGCAAAGAGGCCAAGGAGAAGGTGGGTGGCAAAGTGGGCATTCAGTGAGGGCAGGGGAGAGTTACAGAACCCCCAAAAATCAGCATTCTCCCAGCAAAAGGATTCCAAGGGCTCCCTGCCTGCCCTGCTCCCAGCAGCTCGTGGCTGTGGCTGCTCTAATGGTATTTTTATTAATGATGAAAGGAGACTTGGATCCGACATGTCCCAGAAGCACCAGGTTGAAAAAGGGAAGGGCAACAAGAAAGAAAACCAACGAACACTAACTGATGCAACATAGATGTAGTTAGATGTTTGCCTGGAAATCATGTGAGGTGGTGTAATGTGTGAAAACTGATGCAAGCTCTTCAAAGGGAAACTCCAAGTTACATGAAGAAAACTCTACAGCTGTACCATGCATGCCAAAGTCTCTCCAAAGGAGAATACCTGCAGCATACACAGACCTCACTGACAAAAGGAGCTACTTATTTATGAGGCTTATATAGTGCCAGGCACTTCAACCAAGTCATGCACAGCTATGTGATTCATACGGACCGCAGACCTAATCCCTAAACTTTTATTGTCCGCAGTAAAAAGATGTTAAGCTGTGACTGGCATTCTTCGCCCGGAAGAAGCAGAACTATAGGGGTTGAATCCATTCAGAAAAAATACAGATGCAGATGAATACAGGACTTGTTATTTGTGTGTGTTTGAAATTACAAGAGTCCTAGTTCCTTCTTTTTATTTTGATATTAAAACTTCTAACTTATTTTCTTCTTCTACAGGCCTTGAAAACTTCCTGTGCTTAGATGAGAAAACATCCTCTCTTTCCCCAAAAGTGTTTTAGTGTTCTTGCTTGATGTGAATTCAAGCTATGATTTGGGCAACAGCACTAATGGGATATTCTTCCAATCTGGTTTGAAGCTGCTGACCTTCTAGTACATATTTTCAAATCAGCAGCTCATCTTTTCCTACAAAACAAGCCCAAATAAGATATGTATTTGTCATCTCCTTAATATTCTGAAATGAAACCAAAACATTATGGTAATATGCATCTACAGTAAAAGTTGAATACATGGGGCTGCTTCTTCATCTCCAGGATTGCTGTCATTCTTTGAGGAGAACAGAAGGATAAAAGTGGTTTAACACTAGAAGAGCAAAGGTGCTGTGAAGCTCCAGGCTGAGGACCATTCTCTAAACCCATCTGCACCATGCATCCCTCTGACTGTTCTTCTCTAAGTGCTTTTGTACAATCGTCCATACATTTAAAAAAGATCCTCAGTAGCCTTTGATACTGAAACTCATGATAAACATACAAATTAAATATTTCTTCCCTTGCTTTTGCAAAGGTTGTTCATGTTTGTAGAATTAACTTGTTATGCAAAACCCCCTTGTTTCAGTAGACTATATAAAACGGCTGGCTTTGTCAAGGGTGCTTACCAAGGATGCCTTCAACACATAAGCACAGCACTACAGTTGCGCGTGATCTCAAGTAGCTTTCTGGGTGGTGGGGAAGCTCCAAAGGAAATCAGATGTTGGGAAATTTTTCGGAAAAGGTGGAGAAACATCTAAGTATTTATAAGCCTGTCTCCTGACATGAGTCCCAGCAGTAAAATGGATGACTCACATGGCTCTAGATTAACAAAGAATTAAGGGAGGGAAATACATTTAATGCCAATCAACGGGAGTTTATGGAAAAGACCCTTTCCAACTGCCTTATCTGCCACTAGGAAGACTGCAAGATGGAGTGATAAATGTAACCAAGCTGATGTCAAACACTTGGACTTCTTCAAGGCCTTCAACTTGTTGCAGCAAGACATGCTGATTAAGAAACTGGAACAATATAAATCTACCATGACATATATAAAATGGTTGTGTAATAATCCCTTAAACACTGTGTTCCTGGAAGGTGCAACCCAGGGACATTCTGCTCAGTGTCCCGCTCCAACCATTTAGCAACCCCTCAGTCCTTGCATTTCTTCCCTTTACTCACTGGCAAACCCCAGTAATTAGCTGTTTTTTCCACAAGGCTTTTTCCCTCTTGCCCTTGCCCACTCTGGGATTGCTGGGGCATTTTGTGAATTTTCAAGGTAACAACTACTTAACAATGGTGTTTCAACAGCAGGAAAAAGCAATAAGGTCCTGTAACCCTGAACAATTGCTTCTTCATCTGCACCTATTGATAGTCTATCCAGGACTGTAAAGAAAGGATTACTGATAATCTTTGCAGACAACACCAAGATCAAGAGGTAAGAATTAAGAGGAAGTGTGACTAGTGCTGAGCAAACCAGTTCGCAAAATTGTATTCAGGTGAATGTTGCACATTTGAGTACAACCAAAGGTAGAACTCATACTTGCAGGAATAACAAATCATAGTTTCAAGACAGGTATGTATGTGGATGGGAAGGGTCAGAGATACTGAAAAGGGCACAGGAGTCACAGATGAATGTGAGTTTCCAGAGTTCAGCATTATGGTATCTGAGAGAGCTAAAAATGTTCTTGGGCTGTGGCTTGAGTAGAAAAAGCTGAATCACATCTGCGTTTGTTCATGTCTGGGATCCACAGCACAAACTGATAGATATGGGAGAGGCAAATCAAAGAAAAACATGCACACTGATGCTTACAAATTGGAAAAGGATGCCTTTTGGCTGTCAGATCCCAAGATTTCAATCTCTTCAGTCTCTTAAAAATATGGCTGTGGACTGAGCAGAGTTCTGGTTTGATCATCTATGAAATAAAAGTAGAAGAGATCCCATAGCCGAAGCTGTCATCAGTAGGCATATCCAGAGCAGAAGCAAATGTTTCTAATGGTAAGAGGGAACAACCACATGGACAATTTTCCTGGATTGCTCATGTATTCCTTGCCTTTGGCAATATTTAAAAGAAAGATACAATCTAAATCAAACACAAGTTACTTCAGGGAAATTCGCACAGAGGAGATTCAGGGCTTGGTTCTGCCAAAGCTTTTGAGACTTGTGCCAGCCAAGAACACGGTGAGGTATCTTCAGAGACCCCAAGCTTGGGCCTGATACTCACTCTCATGTAAGTAAGGTGGTTACACATGAGTTTGAGTGTACACTGAGCTGTCTGTGTAGACATACTCAGAGGTCTCTGGAGAATAAGGGACTACTTCTTCTCAAAGAAGAGCAGAGAAGGGTATAACCAACAGGGCTGGTGGCTGAGAGACACTGCTGACTGCTGAAGATGCTGATGGTTATTACAGGTGAGATCTACAAGCTGGGTGCTAGATGTTCTAGGGCTAGAGAAAGGAGCTCTGTTTAATAACTCCTTGGCAAGTTTCTCCAAGCTCTTTGGGCTTATCATGCACCTGGGAATTTCCATTAACCTGGTGGCAGTTTTAGATGTTCCTTCTCAAACAAGCATGGGCTATACCACTTTAAGATAACCTGTGCCCAAAAATGCTGGAATTTATCTCACCACTACAATGTAATTACCCGCTAATGCTCAGGAACAGCAATTATTAATCTGTGCTTCAACACATTACATGTGCTGGAGTCACCAATTCTTTCCCCATCATTGTGAAACGAATCAACCACAGGAAATGACATAGGAGGAACAGTAACATGCCTGACTCAGACAGCAAAGCATCCAAAAGGACTTATGCTTAAGACACAGCTCTGCCGGGGTCATGCACTAGCATGAATGGAAGATGCTTGCTACAAAACACCTATTTTAGCTTCAAACACATGTAGTCAAATTCAGACCTAGCATCACCACAAATGGCTCCTTGTGCTTTGCATTTTCTTTGTAACCCACAGGTTTATGGAAAGCAAAAGAGATATTTTCGATTCTCTTACCTTTCTAAACATCAACCTTGTGTCAACTCATGAGAGCTACACTCTCACTCAGCTCTCTGGAGCACTGTGATTCTGTTCCTGAGCCTATGATCTATACAGGCATATACAGCAAACGGCAATGGAGTTAGTGCAGTTCAGGCACTTGCCAGCAATCCCATCATGAAGGGTCACATCTCACGCAATATGCCATACAGCTCTGCAGGCAAAGCACAGTGCGCTTGACCTTACAGGTGAGGAATTAAATGGAGTGTGCAATCCAGGAAGCGCTCCTGTTTGCTCCTGCTTTTCTCAGTCACGGCCCAGTACCTGAACCTCCCCAGCACCTGAGGAATGCAGAGCAGTTGCACTGCCACCATCACTCTGCAGTCTCCAGGGACTTGCTTTTCTTCTCCATGTAAAGGCATATTGGGAATGGATCAAAGGAAGAAGTCAATAGACAAAAAAAATCTTTTCTCACCTTTCAAATCTCTTTCTCTGCTGAACATGAAGTAAAGGAGGAAGACCTTTTTTTCTTTTCATTGTTTTCTCTGTCGTCAAAAATGCTTTTCTTTCTGGCCTTGCAGTGGGTTGTACTTGCGCCTCACTGTAACTGAGCATGAGCGATTGATTCAGGCTGCAGACAGTAAGCAGCCCATTTCTATCAGTAGCTTTGTTGTCACCATTTTGAAAATCACGCACTTCTTCCTTCTACAAAACACTGTTCAGATTACACATCAATTTATTTATGGAAGTGAAATTTTTAAAAACAAATACAAATAATGATTTCAAATACAAGTAATGACCTCAGTTTTAAACACAACACTGATGATTAAACAATTCTGGAAATCTTTCACTGCATGGGAGTATCTTTTCTAGAGGGGAAAAAAAAACCAATAAGGGGGTATAATAAGAATTAATAATACTAGTTATATCCCTGTGGATGAAATACATTTTAAAATGTGTTCTGTAAAGGCTTAAAGAAACACCAAAAAGTCACTTCAGGAATAACAATTATCAGGCAAACTATCTATATAAACTATCAAAATAAAAAAAATGTAACATTTGGGCAGATTCCCAGCTGGTGTATATTGTCAAAGCTGCAGCGCACAAGGAAGCTGTAGTATTTGCCTTAGCTGCTACTCTGCTTGCCTTTACCAACTGATGTCTTTCAGTTCCTGGTCTTTAAAGTGACGTGAGGAGAACAGAAATTCACCGGTTCTGCATCTGCAATACTTCTTCCAGAACTAATTCTCAAAATTCATGCATCCAAACATGGTAAAATCAATCCTTATGTTTTAATCCAGCCACTATAATAAATTCTAACATTTTTTCCTCTGGTGGTAAATGCTGTTGAAGTTAGGGTCTCCTCTGTCTGTGCAGTGCAATGTTAAGATACACAACTTCAACATCCAGAAGGAAAAAAATCCAAATTTTTCACTGCAGTGATAGAGTTTTGTATCACACTGTTTTCTTTTGTTTTCTGTATGGAGTGACAGCCAAAAGAGTGACATAAAAACTGCACCTTAACAAGCAGATCTGCTTCCTGTGTGTCTTTGAGTCATATTCTCCAACTCTATTGGCAAAAACAAGTTTAACAACTGTTAGCACTGTAGCCAGCATGGCTCAAAGCACTAGTTGCAACCTATTCTGGATACCGCACAAACACTGTCATCCAAGTCCCACTTGCAAAATCACTATCACTAGTCAGAAAACACAATTAGACTATCAGACCTCTTTATAAGTTTTCAAAGCCTTAAGATAGGGAAAAAAACCCACCACCTGATATGTCAATGCAGCTTAAGTAGTATCTGAAAATATGCAGAATATTTACAGACAGAATAGGAAACCCATCCAATTATGTTTTTTACTATGGCCCAATATCTAAGAAGAAAATGAATACAAGTTGAAATTAACTCATCCTTTTAAATGAGAGAAACAGAATATAACAACAATAAAATACAAAAGAAAGTTGCTACTATGCAGTTTGTTGTTCCCTGTGCAAATTTTGCTATGCAGGAAACCAGCACTAATCAATGCTGCCATTTATTGGTTATTAACCAGCAAAATCAGATACTTTTATTTTTTTGTGATCTCAAGCATTTCTTCAAAAGTTCTTATTTAGAAGTAACTTCGTCCATCAGAAACACAACTCCGAAAGACACACAGTCCTTCCCCACAACTCTCCTTCACCCTGCCTTCAGTCTTTTAATTTAGACCACGAGTATTAAACGTGGGGTTTATTGAAGGCAATAGTGGAACTCCTGTTGTACCAACAAACCCAGGATTTTCACTTGACTATTCTACAGTTCAGGTTTTATCCAAGTGACTACTGCTTCTACAAACAGCAATGCAAGAACCTGTAACACTGCTTAGCTTACTTTTGTACCTCATCACACCTGTACACAGAACTTCCACAGACCTCAGCTTTGGCAAGGCTAGGGCCAGGCACACCCACAGGTACAGACAGCATTACTGAACTCAGTGTGCTGCCCACACTCTGCGAATCACTGCTCAGCTCCGGCACTTGCTGTTCACCCTTCTCACTCCAGCTTGAGTGCCCACAAGTGCAGATTAAGAGCATTAGTTTGGTTAACAACCCCACTAAACCTCTATTTTTTACCCCTTTTTTGATGCTGTCATAAGTCAATTATAATTTTTTACAACCACATTGTAAAGAACATACTCTGCAGGTAACTGAAAAGATGAAGCAGCAGCCCAGTGCCAAAAGCAGAAACTCAGGAGATGTAAAAACCCTTACCTGGGTTTGCTTCAGGCTTTGTGACCAACGTGGCAAGCCAGTTAAAGGCAAATTGCACCCCATTCTTTAGGCAAAGGGTCCTGTCTGCTGTCCAGAGAGAGGAGCTCCATCACAGGTATGTACCCTCTGAGCCTACACACACATACACACACCTCAGCATACAAGTACCCACACAAATACAGATCATCCGCAGAAAAGGTGAGTATTCCAATCTAAAATTCCTGTCATTGACACAGAGTAAGGTGTTAGCTCACTTTGAGTGTGGAAGGAAGGTAAGATGCTATGGAAATCTACTGGTTTCTTCTGCACCATCATTTGTTGTGGTGCATGTTGTAGTCCTGATGACGAAGACAAGCAACTTACTTAGATGGTCTCGTTCTTCAGGGCTTATCTTCCCTTGCTTGTGTCCCTAAAAGTGAGGAAAACATTACCAACATCACAGGATGGATTCCAAGGTTAAGCAGATTTAAAAGAGGTAAAAGGTTTGTCAGCTAAACTATGATTTAGAAAGAAAAAGTGTTATTACTAGACTGCCAGACACCTAGAGATACAAACTTCACCCAATCTTTTTTATTCTACGTAAGTGCATGTTCTCTCTGTAGAAAGAAAAAAAGATTCCTAAAGCACCCCGCGGCTCCCGGGAAGCTGTTTAAGAGACACTACGGGGCTAGTGGGTTGGGGGTGGGCAAAGGGGCAGCCCGACTCAGCCTGAGCGGCGCCAGGCCAGACCCCCACTGACCGATCCCCGCAGCACGGGGCGAGGGAGCGGGCAATACGAGCATACGAGGAAGAACGCGGGCAGGCCCCGGTCGCCGCCCCTAGCAACAAGCCGCCGGCTCCGGCCTCCCCGGCGCTGCCAGGCGGGGGGCGGGCCCTTCCGGTTCATGTCGGAGCTGGGCTCGGCGCGGAGGAAGCCGGGCGGCCATCTTGGCTCGTCCGGGAACGGCGGAGGGGCGGGGGACAGGGAGGCAACAAGCACCGGGCGGCCACACAGCTTCCCCAGCCCGCGGAGCGCTGGCCTTCTCGGAGCCTGGGTTGGGTAGGAAGAGGCGGGCCAGCATGCGAGCAGCTGCCCGGTGAAGCAGGGGAAACACAACAGAGACCCTTGGGCGGCGGGGCCCCGGCGAAGCGTAGAGGGGCCGGCAGCAGGAGCCGGGATACGCGGTACCCCGCGGGCTTTTCACCTCAGCGCCCTCCCTTCCTCCACTCCTTGCCGCTCCCTCGCCGCGTCCCTTCCCCCAGCTCCATCCCTCTCTGCTGGTTGAGCCTTCCCGCTCGCCGCTGCTGACCCTCCGCTGTAGGATGAACTCAGCGGACTCGGAGGGGACGAGAAGGCTCCTCTCGCCGACGGAGATCTAACTCGAGCGTGGAGCATCGCCGAGGGTGGGGGGGCACCGCCGCGCCGCCGCCCCCCGCCAGTCGCCGCGTCCTTCATGGTGGCTCCTTGCGGGCCCCTCCGCCGAGCAGCCCGGCCCAGTTCCCCTGAGTGTCCGTGTGCGCCTCCGCCGCGGGAGCGCGGCCGCCACTGTGAAGGAAAATGTCCACTCGGACTCCATTGCCCACCGTGAACGAGCGCGACACCGAGAACGTGAGTACCGGCCGCCCCTACTGTGCCCGAATCACCGGTTTATTTTAAGTGAATGATTTGCTGACATCCGCTCTGTGCATCTTCCCCTGCCGAACGCGGGGTCCCCTCACTAACGCGTTATTCGAGGATCTCTGGGTGGCCGGGGCCGAGTTTGTGTTGTTGGTGACGGGGTGGGGGGTCCTGGCCGGTTGCTGTCTGATAATACGGGAAGTGACTGTTAAAAGCAGCCGAGTAAACCCCTGGTAAATAGATGGGAATCGTTCAGCCTTGGGAGGGGTGGGCTAGGTGACCTACATAATGGGCCTCTTCCCTGCTTGGTTTGCAGGGTTCTCGTTGGTAATGACGCTGTTAGACCAGTCACCTGTTCAGATGACATTAAAAGGGTTTCTTTATTGAAATTATCTTTCAGATAAGAGAGCCTGGTTCCCCCTTCCACCATCCTCTCATTTTTCCTCTCCTTTTTTTCTTAACAAAGCCAGGCTATAGGAATGGGGAAGATTTACAGGATTGATACTTACAAGATCGAGTCAAACGGGGTATTAACAATCACACGGGTCGTGTGCTGAAGGAAAAAAATAGTCCTACCACATGAGCAGATAGCCACAAACACGGCTCAGTAGGCGATTCCCTTTCTGCAGACAGCAGCTGTGTTTCTTTCTGAGTTAAAACATACTTGATGCCGGTGTATCCTGTCTAACCATTTTTCTGCATAGGCTCTGACATGTCCCCAGATGATAAACAGAAGGGAGTTGTCACTCCTTGTGGTCTAAAGTGAGTCGATCAACGAACTTTGTATTCAGCTGTCTGTAAAGGCTATCTGATATTCATTAGACAGATACTAAGCTTGACAGAGGAAGTTGGGGCTTTTTCCCGAGGACTGCTTACGTTTTGGACTGACATAAAAAGTGGAAACTTTTGTTAAACATCAGGGTAAAACTGTTGGATTGTTTCAGACTGTAAATAGTTGAAGAAAAGTGACGGTAGCCCTATTGTTTAAAACAAGACCAGACAAAGCATTAAGAAAACATGCTGCATGGAACAATTACTGCATTACTGGGGATTTAGAGTTTATTGGCATAATAGGCACTTCTAACTTCTGTGATCTTTATTTGTTTTACTGCTAGATGCAACCTGCAGGCTAAGTGCTATATTGAGCAAAAAAGCCAACTGAGCATATTTGGTTGTAATATCTCAATGAGCTTCCTGTCTTGTGGAAGAAAATAATTAAAATATTCTGCATTTCTTCCTATGCCATGGTGAGAGTTGAAGTTGTACCATACCCTACAAAATAGGGAGTTTATTGGGTAGTTGGTCTAGTCTCATAAGCAAACCTTACTGAGGTTTTTCAAGCTCTGTGTGTATGTGTGGAGACCACTCAGGAAGTAATTCAAGAAAACATTCAGATCAAGTTCCCAAATACATTCAAACTGTAGTGTAACTTAATGGTAGAAAGACTTAGGATGTGCTTGAGGAAGTGCTTTCTTTGCAGGCTGTGTGTTCTAGTGCTTGAAGTTATGCTTTTATGTGTCTTCCACTTAACAAGCACCTTGTTCTCACTTCAAAATATTGGTCTAACACTTGTCTTTAGTAATCTTCATAATTTAACATACATGGATTGTCTTGCTTGCAGATGAATTGTCTTAGGTTTAGATTAAGGTATAATTTTCAATGTCTGTAGTCTGGGCTGGTTGGCCACACAAATACCTGTAGATAGTTATATTGACGGCAGTGATTAATCCAAGTATGCACCAAATCCCAGTGCAGGACCATATCCCTCAAGAAGCTGTCCTTGATTTTCTGGCCATCATTTATATAGAAATGCACTAAATTGCATTTTGCTCAGCCTTGCTTAAAACTAAATTTAAATCTGACATATAGTCTCTCTGTTACCCCTACATTCGCGAATGTCAGGTCTCTTTTTATACCAAATGTGATGATTTTGATACTCTAACTGTTCTTTCACCCCAAGCTGTGTGTCTTGTCTTGGCATGTGAATTGAGTCATTGGATTTTTTTCTGCATAACAGCAGTCTAATTAATTAATATTCATAGGATTCCTTGAAGCTTAGGTAGGAAGAGGCTTACGAGGTGGCAGGAGATTCATTCAGCTATGGTTGTGGACCCCCTTAATGCCTTCTTTCAGCTTGGAAGGTTACCACTGCTGACAAAATCTTGGCTGGTGTTGAATCTGGTTGAGATGTGCTGATCATAGCTTATCCATGCCTATACTTGCAGCTTTGAGAATGAAGTTAGCCTCCAGAATGACGGTGAGCGTAAATTATTGTTGTCTGTGCTTGCAGTTAACCACGTTCAGCGGTTGGCAACTCCTGCTGGCAACAAGGTCTGACTGTTAGTACTTGTTTGTTATTTTTTTTTTTTAAGACAGGGTATACTGCTTATCGAGACGTGTACAGCTGAAATGGAAATACTGTCATAGTGACTTTCCCCAAAAGCCACTCTCAGCTATCAAGCTTTTAGTGCCTTTGAGATGAAGGAATTTGGCTCAGAGTCACTTGGTTTTGAGAGTAAAGGTGTCTCAGATGATCTGTGATCATAGGAACTTCACACCTGGACAGCTGGAAGTTGGCTGTGGGCCTGCTGTGAGGTGACTTCTCACTACAAAGGTAGAGTAGCTCGTCTCTGGCCATGTCCTGTGCAGCAGTGGCCGCCAGCTGCTACAAGGACAGGAGTGAATAAGAAGATCAGGTATCTTCTGTAGTATCATGTCCTGCATGTTGGAGAAAAAACAAGAGGCAGCAGATACCTCCTTCATTCAAAGCTGGAAAACAAGGTAGATACATAAGAAAGACAGAATGAATTAGATGACAGAAGAATGAGTAAACCTGTTTTGCTAGTGATGAGGAGGAAGAGAAGATGGAGGAGAAAACTGTGTGGAATCATGGTGGAAAAGAAAGGTAAATGGAGGACAGATCAGAAGAGGCACAGAGAAATGTGTATGTGGCAGAATGCAGAGCAATCAGTGACAAATAGGAGCAGAAGGAGCAAGACTCTGGGGAGTAAGACAAATACTCATTAAAATAAATTAGAAGAGTGGGAAGATGACAGCGAACTGTAGATAGAAACAAGGCAATACAGGTGGTATGGAGGTTGGTAAAATATTTTTTTAAGAGCACGGATTAGAAAAAAAATCTTAAACTGTTTAGTGTAATTGGAATGTCTGGGTTCATTGCTCAGTTTAGGAGGGAAAAGGTAACTCTTTTGAATATGTTGATGTACTGTAGACCAATCTGAACTTAAAAATTGAGTAATTTGAGGAAAAGTAAGGCTGAGATATGCTCTTATCTCCATGACTGTGCCTAATGTGAAAAATTTTCTACGGAAAAATGCCAGTGTCATGGCAGCTGTTCTTGTACAAGCCTATACAAAAGGATCCTGTGCAGCTGAAGTATCTAAGTATTTTTTTTTTTACTCTAAAAACACTTAGTGAAGGCAGGGTTAGGGTAAAAAATTTACTTTTAAGATGCTGTGAAGGTTGGTGCTGTACATACTGGTTTACTACCAAGGAGCTATGAAATGCATTAGGACATTTGCAGACAATATGCAAGCTCACATTATTCTATATATTATTTATCAGTATTCTCCTATTACAAATAGATCAGTAATTGGAATGCTTTCTTCTGTAGTGCAAAATCCTGTCCTTTTTTTTTCTTTTCAAAGGAGCTGAGGAGGAAAGAATGCCTGCAGCAAAGTGATCTGGTAGATGTTCTTTTACAGGACTGTCTGTGTTGGTCTATATTTTTTTTTTTGCCAGTTGTCATAAATATCCTAGCTTGGATTAAATTTGTTGAAGGTGGCAAAATAACTTGAAGTACAGTACATTTTTGGACTTCATATGGATATATTTTTGTAGTTCCAAACTTTCAGAGTAGGAAAGAGCTTTTTGTGCATTTCTTACTAACTGCTGATATTGTGTACTCAAAAAGTATTCGGTTAGGTTATGTGACACCACAAGTCACCAACTGCTAGTATTTTCACATTTTGAAGAAAGAAGTTTCATTCTTCAGCTCTGCTAAACAGCCTGTGCTGTGTTGTTTAATAATTTGGTTTCCTGACTCCAAAGTGTCAGGAGGCTGCTGGTGCCATCAGCCTTGGCTCCATGTTTTCCACCTGTGGTTTATGCCAACACAAATGACTGTGGGGCTGTATGACCAGTCTGGTCAGCCCCTCTGTCTGACTGAAATGAACTGTTAGGAAAAGTAGATTCATCCCCTATTCTGTATGAGTGCTCAGTTCAGGTGGGGAAGGCTAGAAATTCTTATTATGTTTGTGTTGGTTTGATTTAAGCCAGTCATAATACAGTGGCCTAAGGCTAAGATAATTTGAGTTGTGCCATAACTATAAACAGAGGTACATAACTGCAGTGGTGCAGCTTTCACAAATTGTCTTCAACTTTAAATAAACTTTTTTTCCTTTTTTACATCATTTCAGTAACTCAGAGAAACTAAGCTACAGGACTTAACTCCAGAAGTTGTTAATAAGTCAGACGTGTTTTATTTGCACCAGTGAATGTAGCTTAAGTTGTGGCCTTAGAATTAGCAATCTGAAAAAAAACCCCAAAAAACTGTGGAAATTACTGCAAGAAAATAAAGAAGAAGCAGATAAATTTCATAGACTTCTTCCTAGGCTTTCTTATCCACTCAACCTAACACCCTTACCTACTTGATTATCCCTTTTAATTCTAGGCAAAAGACATTCATGTTGATGTAAGCAGACAATTCCTGTTGACTACATGTCTGTGACTCAAGTCAAAGGAATTTTAAGAGTGGAGGCATTTGTCTCTCTAGTTCTCTATTTCATATGATATATAAGTAGCACGTGTCTGCAACTTCCTCTTCAGTCAAGTAATGCTGCCTCGTGGATGTCAGCCAGATCAAAAACGGAGGTCACTTTTTTTTTAGGCTCATGGCATATCAAGGCTGGCCCTGCTTAGTGTGGAGGTCATCTGACTCTAAAAATCTTCAGACCGTGTAGTGAATAGATGCTTACTGTTCTTAAAACATAAACCTGAAAGATACTGACTTACTGACTACAACTGTAGTAATGCTCCAGTAAGTCTCCTGGATAAAACCCTTGGGTTAAGAATTCTTGGCCCATAAAGCACACACTTGTTGAGCTCTGTGCAAGAATTAACTTTCAAATAAAATTTGTTCCTGCAGGGTTAAAGCCTAAACAAAGTTTTCTATCTGCAAGCTCAGTGTGGTCTTTGAAAACCAACTGTGAGGTTGGGGTTTTTTGTTTAGCATGTAATTACTGACAGTGATGATTCTGGAAACAACTTAGTTGGCAGTATTGTTGATGAAGAATAGAATATGGTTGGCTCTTCAGCTATTATTTCCCAGGCTGATGTCAGTAAGTATCCATTTTAATCAGCAGTAAAGAAACTTTGACTGGAAAGATATGATGAATGTCAGACCTTGATATTGTGAAGCAACAAAAGAGCTTTTAAAAAGCTTTTTAACTAGCATCAGACTTATCTTTTTGATTATATAAGCAGAATTTCTTCACTGTTGTGTCATTGAGTGCTAATCACAGAATTACAGATTCACTGTCTTTTATATGCTCTATAGAGTATAAATTGAATGATACTGAGTCCGTCAGCAGAGGCTGTAGTGGTTGTCTATGGCAAAACAGGCCCTAAACAGGCCGTTTATGTCTGTGAAGAGGAGCATCTTTTCTTTGCTGAAGGCTGTTAGTGCTTTGCTGTTGGTGCTTTCCCACTTGAATTTTCAGGGCAGTGGAGCAGTTGTCACTGGCTCTTCCCATTGATGATGTGTGGCCAGAACTGTCAGCATGCAAGTCTTGCTTTGGGTAGCAGTGCTCCCTCTGCCTGCTGAAAGTCTCCTGTATGTCTGTACCATCCACCTCCTTTAGTCTGCCCAGGGCAGGGAGTTGTGTTGCTGTGCTTGATCTGTAGCTGCCTTCTCCAGGACTGTTGCCTCTCATGGTTTTCCTTTATTTCACCCTCCCTGCAGAGGTTAGGGAGAATTAAGAATGTGTTTTGAGGTATAGGCTGTGTGTGCTGAAGACTATCTACTGTTCAGGTTCTCACTTTAAGCTGGTTTTTTTGACAAATATGACCTAATTAAACTAGCCCACTTGGTTTCATTAAGTGCCATACAAGTTAAATAAATGAGTATTATGGTAGGCTGAGAAGTGCACAGTCAATTTTTCACCTTTTGACAATGGAAGCATCCAAATTAGTGTGTTTTTCTCCTTTATCAGCTGTAATGTATTTCTACAAGATTTGTTTGTTCCACATGATCACAGCTTCTGTAACAGTAGGACTGCAGCACACTTCAATGAGTAATTCTGCCTCATGGATTGATGACTTCAGTGCCATGTTAGCATTTTCTTTGGTAGGACAGCATTTAAAATTTCATCAGATAGAAGCCTTGAGTGTTCACTCTTAAGATTGATTATATAGCAAGCTAGTCTAAAAACTACCTTTTAGTTAGTGTGTGTTGGAACCAAAAAATGGGTCGTGCAAACAATGGCATGTGCATATGGAATCTGACAAAATTCACCTCGTTCAATGTGTGCAGTGGTAAGAGGGAAGTAAAATCAGAACAAGTACAGGATGTTTTCACTTGATATTTTATAATATAGGAAAATTATGTAATATTTTATAATATATGATGACTGAGGGATTCCCAGAGCTGTAAATGGTACATAGACAGTCAATGGTTGAGTGTTTGCTGTGACACCTCTTGGTGATTGCCAGAAATGTACGTCTGTGTTTTGACTTTCCTGCAGAATTCTTTTGTCAGCAGTCGCAGGATGCCCTGCCATGCTGTTTCATGGGTATATCTGTGCAATGAGATGCCGCCTCTGTGAATGTCCTTAGGGCTATCCTTTTTCTTACACTGAGGAGTACTCAGCAGTCTGTGTTCTTAAAGATGTTAATGATTAATGGATAATAAAATACAGCATATTGTTAGGAAAGGCTGCAGTGACATTTGTCTTCACGTGTTTAGTTTAAAATATTTTAGTGTTTTTAAAAAAGCTATAGTATGTTTCCTGTTAAGTTTTTCTGTAAAGAACAGTGCTGATGGGGAGGGTGCAGCCAGAAATTACAATTATTATAAATTACATTACATGTTGTATGTCTACATCAGGGTAATGAGGCAATTTAGTGTCTCAAATGTCATCATGTCCTAGAATGTTTAGATTGTTAATGTTGTGCGGTACAGGCTGTAAGTACAGGTTCTTTTTCTTATGCCGTATTGAATGAGGCTATCGTGATTTTTACTGGTTTGACAGCTTTCCAAGAAATTTTATAGTATCACTTTGTATAATTTCATATGAGTTAACAACTAAGGTAATAAACATTCCTGGAGACTTGTGTAGGATGCATTTTATTAGTTCATTTGACTGGTATTTTTTAAGGTAATTTTCACTGTTGTATAAATGCTTTAAAAAATGCCAATACTGTAAATAAATACGGATTTTGCAGGTGGAGTGCATTTTAATATGTTTTTCGGCTCTTCAAATGGATATCAGATACTATCTCTTCCAGGTGTTTCTCAGCTGTTGGCACCTTCTTAAGCAGTTTAAGAACTTTGGTACTAGTCATCCTCTGCCCTGTGTATTTGTAATGCTCTGAATGTTAAGATGTCTAATCTCACAGATAACTGGATAAAGCTAACATATACAAAAAAGATTTCAGTTGCTGGCACCTTCATACTTCATTTGCTTTTTACTTTCTTTCTTTTTCTTTCTCTTCATGCTAATCATTATCTGGCTATGAAAGGATGTCGGCTCATCATTGGGGGAAGGCTTTTGTGAAAAGGTGGGTTTTGTATTGTGTTCCAAATATAGTTGATGTTAGGCTCAGTTCTTGCCTCAAAGAAAGGTCTCTCTTAAATGGAAGTGTTTTACTCCCATTTCCTTTTGGGTTGAGTAATACCAGAGTGGGACTGTGGAGAGGAGAACGCTTTTTTCTTTTTCAAATTTTTATGACGGGTGTTGTTTTGTTGGCCTGAAAAGGGATAGCTTTTCAGGGAATCCTCCTACTATGTGCAAAAAACATTTCTCTCTTTAAAGTACTCTTCTAAGAGTTTGAAATGGAACCTGATGCATGCCAACATGTAAAAGAGTCATGAGTGGATTTGGGGAGGTTTAAAAGCAAATGGTGACTGGCTAGTCTGAAGCTGCACAAAGTACCCAGACTCCTTGCTTCAGTTGCCCATGTGCAACATATAATGGTCTTTGTATGAAGACAAATATTTTGGGAATCCCTCAGCCATAGTGAGTGTCATTCATGAACGTGACCCTTAAAGAGAACACATGTCCAGGAAGTATAGCTCACCTAGTACAATGTATGGAAGCTTACTACAAATAAAACCATGCTAATTTTATATTGTAGGTTTTAAAAACAAACTCCCATCCTTACTGAAGCTGTATAAATGTGGACCTAGGAAAGAAGCCTGAAAATGAATGCAAATTTTGGGATTTGGGTTGAGAGGCAAAATCTATGGAGTTGATTGTCTGATTGGGAAAAGATAAATAAATGATCTGCATCTCAGTTCAGAGAGCAGAGGGTGCTGTTGCTGTCTTTCTGGGATGAGGTTGGAGCTCTTAATCTGCTTGCAGAGGAAACTATCCTAAGAAGTAGCTGAGGACAGACAAGTGATGCACAAGTCAGTGCACAACTTGAACTTTTCCTGGACCCATCTACAGTTTTGCTTTTTGCCTACACCATTAGCTTCCCATCCACCTATCATGGTTTCTTGAAGTTGATTTGGGTGGGAAAAATCATTTTAGTCAGTTTTTAGTTTAAGCCTTTTAACTACTTTATGCTACCAAGCCATTGTTTTCCTTAATTTCCATAGGCAAAAGGAAATTCATGTGGAAACTGGGAAGCTGTTCTCTGTGGTTTGAAGAAAGCTTGTGTTCTGTTCAGTATAATAATCTTGCATTTGACAGAGGAAGGATTCACCAGTAGATGTGTAGTGAAATAATGTCCAAATTCGATATGGTTGCAAACAGTCAGATTTCTGCAGAGTGAAACACAGCTATGAGCCAAGTCAGTTGGAGAGGACTGAACTCCTTAGGAGCACACAGCTTGATATTCCAAAACCACATCTGAAAAAGGACATACTCTTGAAAAGAAATAATTTGTGTTAGAGTGGAAAGGCAAACCTCTCTACAAGGAGATTGTGTTACATTTATCAGTGTTAGTCCAAATAAGTTCACAGCTGTTAATTCCTCCCTTTAAGTGCAAAGTTAGAAAGCATGTAAAAAATTCTAGAACACAAGAAGTCATTGTTGAGCAGAGGACAGAGTGAACCTCTTGAGTTGTCTTAACTGGTGTGGTTTACTGTGTGGAATAGAATGTGTTACTGTAACAGTGTCTTTTACCTAATATTGTTTATATAAAGTATGATATGACTAAAATCAGTTCTAAATAACCTATACACAGGGAATATCTGATACCTGATGTCCACATCTCAGCTACCTCATAAGCTCTAATAATTTACTAGTTCAAACATAAGACAGCACAGATGCAGATACTGTTTTCAGAGTCAGCTCTGTGGTTCTAAAGCAACCTACTGTTCAGTCTGTCTTTGGGAAAGCCTAAGCTAGTAAGCCCTGCATGGAGGCAGGCAGGCAGGCACTTTCTTGCTGAATCTAGCTTGCACATGCATGTATCTGCCATGCATACCGGTGTGAAAGAGCTATAGATGAATGTTCTAATACGCTGCTTTTCCTGAGGTGTGTTATCAACTCAGCTAGTGCAGTGTAGGTACTGCAACTGTGTTCCTGGGATTCTGTACTTGAACTAAAAGTGAGCCACCCTCTAATATGTCCAAGAAGTGTCCTCGTGGCCCTGTACAGAACATCCTGGTCCTTTATCACTGAGGGTAGCAGTACAGGAAGATGTTAACATCGAGCATCAGCAGTTGCCACTTTATTCTGGATGCTCTGGATAATTTGATACTAGAAGGTACTAAGGAGCTGACAGCAAAATTCTGTTTTGTGTGCAGCAAGGTTTGTTAGAAGTCGAAGTTGAGGGTGGTGCAGAGGATTGGCATTGCTATGCCAGTACACATGGGGTAAATAAACTGGCTGGAACAACCTGGGATGAAGGGCACGCAACATGGTGTAATTGTTGATATAGGATTTCCCTGTTGTAGTAGTTCTGTCATCTGGGCAACTGCTTTCGTCCTTCTTCTCCTTGATAGTTATTGATTGATAAACACCCAGTTTTTGTAGGTCTTGAGATATTACTGATAATAATGAATTGCTAACAAGCACTGAATTTTTACTATGTCTTGTTATGAGTGTGCTACTTATTCCTGTACCTGTTATTAATGGTTTGAAAGAAGTGTATACTACAGCTCCTGAAAACTAGGATAAAGACTGCTAGAATATTAAATAGAAGAGTCGGCCAATCATTAGGAACACATGATGATTTTTGTGTAAGGCAACTGCATGTCAGTTCAGTCAGAGATCATGCATGCACTGAGCTAGGAGTCAAAGTCATTATGTGCAGTGGGATAACTGGGAATTCAGTGTGTCATCTTCTGTGTAGCCAGGCAGTTGCTCCATGCTTGCAGGCTACTGAGCATCTCTGAATAATACCTTAACTGGTGAAGCGGGTGTATAGACCTCAACCATGAGTTGAAAACTAAGGGATCATGGGGACATGAAGGGCACATGCTCTTCCATAAACAGGCTGTCAGAAAAAAATACTTGACCGTTATCTTAACTGTGTGATCTAATGAATAAATACTATTATAAGTCTGATATACATATTAATTTTTACATTTTATAGCTGTTCAGAGAAACTGAGTGCAAGAAATTTATCAGATTACAGGCGGTATGTCAGATCTCTGTAAGTGCTCAGCCTATCAATATCCAAAGTTTTCTATGTATTAGGTAAGATTTCTTGCCTTGTTAGTCAGGCTGCCCTGGGTATTTTCAGTCATGAGGTTGAATAGGAACAGGAGTCTAGTAGAAGACAAAACCCCCCTCCTTTTATTATTTCATCAGTAGTATTAAACTGCACAATAAGGGTGAACTTGTTACTACGTGTGCTTTCAGAAAAGCTTTGTTTGAGTCTCTTCAAAGGCCTTCCTGCTGTAGTTAGGGACAGTAATGCAAGTGGGAAGTAGTATCAAACACCTCCATGTTCCATAGCTGATTCATCAGGCCATGTAAGTTATTTAAAAGTGCTCACCTGCTGCTGCAGTTCAAGCTATGAGCCTCTTGTTTTTTTACCAGGTGATTAAACGGTTATTGTTGTAGTAACTGGGAGCATCTTTATTGTGCCACCTAGAGCAAAGTTCAGTGTGACTCTGAAGTTGAAGCCTTTGAAGGTTTCTTCAAAGGAGTTGCTAATGTTTTTTGAATGTTGTATGCTTCTCATCATTGATGTGTTTTGTCTTTCTTAGCCTTATCTGTGTTATGTTTTTATTGTAGCACACGTCTCATGGAGATGGACGCCAGGAAGTTTCCTCTCGAACTGGGCGCTCTGGAGCTCGCTGCAGGAACTCTATAGCTTCCTGCACAGATGAGCAGCCGCATATTGGAAATTACAGACTCCTTAAAACGATTGGAAAGGGGAATTTCGCTAAAGTAAAACTGGCAAGGCACATCCTAACTGGCAGAGAGGTAAAGTGGAATGAATGTAAACAGTAGTGAATGACAGTAGGTGTGAAGGTTCTCTTAGTCAATGTAAGTCATCTAAGTTCATGAACATCTACCACATTCTACTAGAGATACTGCTGCTGAAGTAGGAAAAAAATAGAAATTGAATACTTTTTTTAGTAATGATTACGAAACAATTTCTCATAAAAACACTCTCTTAAATTTGTATTTTTCGCAAGTGCCTGTCCCAGTGAATTGTATTCAGATTTCCTACTAGAATTCTCTGCTCAGTCTTCCATTCTCCAAAAAGGGAATCAATATGTAGCTTGCTGGAAAAACTGCCTCTTGGTGTCTGTATACTGTCTCAGTTCAGGGCTATATTGGAGGGTAGGTCCTGAGTAAGAACTAATAAATCTTTCTAGTTACGGTGTGATTAGCCCAAACACAGTGTTTTCTTGTCAAAGCAAATGCCTGGGTGTTCTCCTAGTGTCTGCAGTACTGGGTACCTTTGGGAAGACAGTCCAGTTTGTTTCAGAAGTGGTTTGTGTCTTACTGAGGGTTGTGTGGTGGAGACAAGCTCTTTCCTGTCTTTTCATAGTGTCTAACTCTGCTCCATCATTAGTTGCTGTGTGCCATTGTAATGTAATTAACAAATTGCACTTAGTGATGGTTCTGATTTGCTGATCTCTTCTTGCAAGAAGGTGTTGGTGCTGTTTTGTTAATAGCAAGTCTACCTACTGAAAGAAGGTTAAACACCTTGGTGACCTTTTCTTACCGTACCTGTCTAATGAAGTAAATGTTTGCTGATACCAGCAAGGACTTTTAAAGAAAACTGTATCACTTATTGCAGTGCTTTATGAGAACAACTCAGCTAATAGGGAATTCAGTAGCGCTAGTAAGAACTGTGGGGACATAATTTTGCAAGAGTTGTTAGGAAGGGTTTTTTTCTTTTATTTAAGCTGATGGTTCCAGTGATCAGTAGTTGTCCTCTGGTGTTAAAATCAGTGCTCATTTGTAGATGTAGTTTTTGTTTAATTGCTTTCTACTTAAGTTCCTTTCCCTTTATTGATACTTAACACAGGAAATGTACATACTTGATTAGCATTTCTTTGCTGTTATTGTAGGTTTAAGATACAGGCAGAGGTTGGAGATAAATATTGTGTTACACATTGCTTTGCAAATACTGAACTACATTTTCTTTTACTTACACATAGCTATGTTGGTCTTTTGTTCATTATTTTTGTTTGAAATTTCAAACAAAAAAATGAAAGTGTAAAATCTGTGTCAAAATTTTGGAAGATTTAAGTACTAAGATTTAAGTACTAATTCCCATGGAATAGATATCAGTCAATCAGTTCAGAGCATAAATACTTGCCAGGAAGTGGCCCATTGGTTGTGGTTACCTAGAATGAGTGGCATTCCTTTGAAGGTAACAATTAAGCTAGTTTTACAGGATTATCTTGAGTGTGTTTTAAACCTTTCTTTGTAGATAGGTGAGTAAAAGTTGTTAACTCTTCCTAGGTAAACTCTACAGCATTAACAATAAATAAACATTTTAGATGTGTATGCCCAATTGTTCACAATATTTTGAATAAAAACTTTCCAGTGCCATTAGTTTACCCCTGCCCTTACAGATGCATCTGACCAATCTTTAGATTTTGCTAACCTTTTCCATGGCTGTTACATTGATGCTGTTTGTGATCAACAGCAACACCTTGTGCTTTGTTGAATCTTGCTTTCTTTGCACACTCGCCTCCAAGGTTCTTAATATCAGTTTTCCATTGTACTTGATGGTGCCTTTTAACTCCTTCAACAGACTTAATCGTTATGGTTTGACTTTTTCTGCCAAGGCCACTGATACAGATATTAAACAAGACTGGTCCCTCAGTCTTGTCCTTGAAAAACTCTTACTCATTTGTTTCCGACATGATACATCTTCAGCCATGTTTTTAAATAAAAAATGCTGTGTGAACATTTCAGCTTATCTAGTTCAATAATTTCCATGCATCCTCCTTACAAGAGTCCAGATAGTCATATCTTGTGTTTTTCTATAGGGCACAATTAACTGTAGGAAAATGTTGCATTTAACCCTTCTGTTTCTCTGTTTTTCCCTATGTATTTCAAGCTCAAGAATTTTGTGGTAAATAGCTTCAAAGGAGCTAAAAATACCCAGCTTGTCTGATCATTTCTAAACATGTTCTGCCATTTTGTTCTTGATAGATATTAGAAATCTGTACTGCAAGAGTATGATGATTTGTTTTCCATTAAACCTGCCTCTCTTAAGAGTTCTGGAATAATGTTCTCAGTCTGGTCTGAGGCAGACAGCACTCACCTTCCTGAATTTGTGATTTCCTGCTTTACACACTCATTCCTTTCCATCCTGTATTCGTTCCTATTCTGTTTTCCATCTTGCATATCAAAACCTAAAATAAAATGCTTAGTTTTGGGAGTTATGTTTATACCAACCTTCATCTGTTGTATTCTTTCTGTGTTTGAACCCTACTTTCCTTGTGGCTATTCTTAATGAAGTGTCCAGTTCAGTTTCACTTTGTGGCAATTCTTGTATCTCTGCACTGATTAACTTCTAAGTCATGCAGCAGATCAGCACATTTGTGTTTCTCTTCAGGAGGAGGAGGATTATGTTTGTTAAAGCATTTTTCTAGGGTAGTTGCTAGTCTACTTACATCTGGAGTCCTTCCCTCTGAATTTTTCTGTTTTTTCAAACGCAGCTTTCATGTTTCCAACTGGAGTAAGTTCCAGAATTCTTCTTAATTTCCATCTTTAGTGTGTCTGCAAGATGAAAGGGTGAAATGTTTAGCACTCAGGGGTTGATCCAGAACTTCAGCTTGACTGACTTGAGGAGGTTGAGGAGCATGTGGCCTTCTCACTGCAGAGGTATGGAGGGAGAGTTAGCTTCTCTGTGCTAGAGCTGGTGTTTGGAGAAGCACTCTTCTGTGTTGGAAGCTATTATTTGTAGTCTGCCTGCTCTTCCAAAACAAAGAGTGTCATTGTAAATCTGCTTTTGTTAATTGTTTGACTTTGTACTTTCTGTTGCCATTTTTCAAAGATTATTTCCTCTGACAAGTTTTTCATAATTGCCAAAATTAATGTAAAAGATAGAACTACCTTTTTGCTGTTACTTAGGTAGTTGGAATCACAGCAAAAGTATATGGATCCTGGTGTTCATTGAATCACAGAACATCAGGGATTGGAAGGGACCTCGAAAGATCATCTAGTCCAATCCCCCGTCACAGCAGGATCACCTAGATCAAGTCACACAGGAACATATCCAGGCAGGTTTTAAACGTCTCCAGAGGAGACTCCACAATCCCCCTGGGCAGCGTGTTCCAGTGCTCCGTCACCCTCACTGTGAAGAAGTTTCTTCTCACATTCATATGGAACCTTGTATGCTTCAGCTTACACCCGTTGCCCCTCGTCCTATCACTAGATGACATTGAGAAGAGCGTGGCTCCCTCCTCCTAACACCCACTCCTCACAAATTTATTATTTAATTATTAATGAGATCACCCCTCAGTCTGCTCTTCCTGAAGCTAAAGAGACCCAGCATTCTGCGTGTTCTAGTAAGGGAGGTGTTGTAATTCCTTCATCATCCTTGTTGCTCTGCGCTTGGACTCCCTCGAGCAGCTCCGTGTCCTTCTTGAACTGAGGGGCCCAGAAGTGGACACAATACTTAAGATGTGGTCTCACCGGGTGAGAACATCTCTCGATTGGCTAACCACCTCCATTCTGATCCACCTCAGGATGCTGTTGGCCTTGGCCACAAGAACACATTGCTGGCTCATGGTCATCCTGCTGTCCACCAGGATCCCCAGGTCCCTTTCTCCTGTGCTGTGCTCTAACAGATCAGTCCCCAGCCTACGCTTATACCTGGGATTGTTCCTGCCCAGATGCAAGACTCTACACTTGTCCTTGTTGTAGTTACGGAATTTCTCCCTGCCCTGCTCTCCAGCCTGTCCAGGTCTCACTGAATGGCAGCACAGCCTGCTGTCGTGTCAGCCACACCACCCAGCTTTGTGTCATCAGAAAACTTGCTGACAGTGCACCCTAATCCCTCATCCAAGTCATTAATCAATAGATTGAATAGGACTGGTCCCAGTACCGACCCTTGGGGGACTCCACTAGATACAGGCCTCCAACTAGACTCTGTCCCGTTGACGACTACTCTCTGGCTTCTATCATGCAGCCAGTTGATGATCCACCTCACTACCCAATCATCTAGACCACATTGCCTCAGTTTGTCTGTGAGGATGCTGTGGGAGACCACATCAGATCCTTTACTAAGGACCATATCCACTGCTTTGCCATCATCTGTCTACCTGGTTATGCCCTCCTAAAAGGCTATCAGGTTTGTCAAGCATGACTTCCCTTTGGTGAAGCCATGCTGACTGTCCTTAATAACCCTCTTGCCCTTGATGTGCCTACAGAAAGGCATGTGTTCAGTTAGTAGCCAGAAAGCTGAACTTTCCTAGTGAGACAGGATACCATTAGGATCCAAGAGTGACTCCAAGGACTCTATTGTCATCATCTTTCTGTTTTTCCCTTGGAAAAAATTAAATTTAGGAGGGAGAAAACATTCTGAATGGTAGCAGTTTGGCCAGTTCACTCAGCATCTTGGCTTCTGATTGACACTCTTATCCAAGCTATGTAGGAGGGATGTTTTGTGAATGGTGAAATCAAAGTTAATTTTAATTTTGCTAACTATATTACACAGTGTCATGGCTAATGCAGCAGTTTAGCTTTGTAGGTGGACTTGCATTCCCCCAACATTGTCCATAGCAAACAATACTTGAAGACATTCCAAATTTGCTTTGTGTAAAGAGGGCAAAGTTTCTGCTTTGGAAGGTAATTTGACATTGTATTCACTATGCTTAGTAAACTGGAGGATTTTCTTTCTCAGGCTCCTCAGAACTCTTCTGGAGGGTAAGGCTCCCTTTGCCTTATCAAGGCACCTGAAATTGTTCCCTGTTCTCATGATGGGTTCAGGCACTCAGTGAATGTAAACCCATTGTATTCTGTGTTCACATGGTTAGGAATTCTCTACATTCATCTTGCCTCTAAGGCTATAATTAGTGCACTGAACAGGCCTATAAGTCTGCCTTTCAGAAAAGTGAGGCGACTACTTTCCCTGTATCTCCAGGGCTGAATTTGTTTGCCAGTGTCAGACACCTCTCTGATCATCTGGCACTAATTTGCAGTGTGAGAGGTGAGCTGTGTTTTGCAGAAACCAAATACCTTAGGACTTCATGGGTTGAAGCAAGTTATTCATTTCCAGACTGACCAGAATGAAGCAGCTTTTTCTGAGTAGAACGTGCTTACCAAGCAAACTCATCTTCTGTGGCATGGGTACTTTTGGGCACCAAGTGGCTTTCAGATAACATTATTTGCTGTTGACAAAAGGCAGTGTTTACTGTACATCCAGCATAGATTGATAAGAGTTTGCTGGAAATGAAAAACTTCGTTACCTTTGTGACAAAAGTTGAACAAGCATCAGGGTAGACATAAAAATCTTTATAGGGTTTATACACAGCTGCTAATATAAAAATACCTGTTGCTTAATGTGTTTATCCCTTGCTTGTATTTTTGAAGAGGTTTCTCAAGGTTTTACAATAGAATATTGCCTCAGGAGATAGTGATCTTTAGCAGCATAACTTAGAAGAGTACTCCCCAAATCAAAAGTACTCTTAGATGGCTTTTGGGTGATGTCTCATTCTGTCTTTCATACAGAATTGCTCAAAATCTTGAATCTCAGTTGCATAAATCCATCATAATTCTGTGATTATGTTCAGTTCACATGTTGAACACTGTTTCCTTCTTATTCTCTCCATCAGGAAAATCCATCCATGTGGTTTTGCACTTGTGTGTGTATAAATTGAATAGAGGGATATAAATTTGGTTTTATGTAAGATACTCTTTATTCCATATGTTGCCAACCCCAAGTTAATGAAATGACAAAGATTGCACAAAGTGACACAAGCAAATGAAAAGCTGTGGCATGGGAAGGTGGAGCATCTACTGTTTGAGACAAAACTTCAAGGGGAATTGAAAGCCCTCACTTTGCACCAGTGAAGTGTTATAATCAGCTGTGTTGCAGCATCTTGCCTTTCTGAGAGGCACTGTCTGTAGGGTTTCTTTTCATATGTTTAGTCGCTAATTTAGAAAGGCAAAGTAACAGTTGTCATGTAATTCTAGAAAGATTCCCATTTCTTCTAACTCCTCTTGCATCCAAATTGCATTGCACTGGAGCTCGTCTCTGTTGCCTGTTCGTTATCTCAAATCTTGAAGTTCAGACTAGTTAACATAGAATCGAATTTTTCTTGATTATTTTGTGATTATTTTTTTTTTTTAGCATTTACTAAGAGGATGAGAACCAGTAAAGGAATGCACTTACATAATTTTTGTACTACAGCTGGACTTTTATTAATGCAGAAATGATATTTTTTTATCCACCAAGGAGCAGTTCAGCCAATTTCTGAAGGTGAATTTAGTTCATGCAAATTTTGTGGGGAATTACTTTCAAGTTGCTCTGAAATAGCTAATTTTAGAAGCATTTTTACCAACTACCAATGCCCAGTCAGTGCTGTATAATCTGTTGTGTAATTATACTGTGTACATATCTGTAGGCACCGTGCCCTCTACTGGGACATTGTCACACTATAGTAAGTGTGATGAACTTAATGTCAAGCGAAAGACTTAAGTGAGCTGCTTGTCTTAATAAACTTAAAATACTGGAGATTTTTCAACTCTTGTTTAATTTGTTGTAGAAGAAGTAAACTACACTTTAGCCCTTAATTCCAAATGTTTTTAGTTCAATTATATGGATTTTGTTTAGTTTTCTTGTTTTCCATTTCTGTTACTGGATTCAATTATCTTAGAGTAAAGCTGCCTCATTTATATGGACAGTACTGATTATGAACTCTTCCTTTAGGTTGCCATAAAAATAATTGACAAAACACAGCTGAACCCAACTAGTCTACAAAAGGTAAGTATTTACATTTAATCTTTAAATTGTATTGTGACTTCTGTTTCACCACCTCCCTCCATCAACCCTAGATGCCTGTGCTGGAGAATCTGAGGCATTGCATACCCTGTGCACATCTGACTACTGTATTTAATAACTACTTTTGTAACAGATATTTTTGACAACCCAGCAGTTGTTCAAGATGAACTTGTACAGAGCTGTAAACGGAGAAAACACTGGTATTAGCTACTTCCTTTGTCTCCCAAACATAGCTAACGCTGTAGAGAGGACATTTGTGGTTTGGTGTCATGTCCCCATGTCTCCTCCATGTTATTCACTTTGTTAAACTTGCAACTAGAAAGCTTGTGTTGGGTCCTGTTAAGTTGGCCTTGAAAACAGTGCCTCTGGACTGAAGGCCAAGCAGTTTCTATACATTTAATGTAGTTTGCAGCAGAAAAGGTGATGCAGTTTTATGGAACAAATTAGGGCATGGCTATTCTGTTTTCTTCCCTTTAGCCTCAAATGTTTAATGTGCTCTTAAAGTTCTATCGCCTTATCTATTTTAATAAGTAGTGATAAAACCTACTCTTTCGTCATGCAAACGAGTCTGCTTTGGAGTGCCTACAGGAAGTACATTTAAATGTCACTTTTACCTATGACTTTTCTAACTCTGTCCTTTTAAATGCTGCAGTTGAAAGCTTTTTATTTACTTTTGAGTACTTGGATAAAGTAGTCCTTGCATTTTTTTCTGTTTGAACAAGACAATATCCAGAATTTACCTGCAAACAAAATGAAATAGCATAACCAGGGTAATCATGAGAATATGCACATTTTGATTCTATGCAAAGACTAACGATTGCATGCCATGGAGTCTTTATCAAAATTAATGGTGCAAAGGTAAATTGGAAAAAACACAAGTTCTTACATTGTATGGTTTAGTTGAGAGGCAAAGTCTGTAGAGGAAAGACATGTAGTAACTTTCTACAGTCTCTGTAGATTGTATAAAAGTAGATAATCAGTTTTCTAAGATTTTGTTTTTCCCTCTTAATCCCTGAGGTTATTGGTAATTCTTGGGTAAGTGGGGAGGAAATGGCATGCAAATTAGGTAATGTGTTGCCTTAGATAAGCCTGACTAGTGTGGCAGAACTGTGCAACTTGTGATACCTGAAACTGCTGTTAAATGCTTGTAGCACTTGGAAGAGAAACAGAGTCTGAGCGACATGAAGGAGAGGGGTCAGGGCATGGGAAGAATGTCAGAAAATGTAGACTGACCACGTTTTCAGACAAAAATGTAAAATCTTAATCCATCAAGTGGTTTTGAGATTGGGCTGTAATGGTTGCTTGAGCTCATATGCAGGTACAAAGCAAAGCTTTGTCAAAACAAGTCACAGGTGTTGGGTTGGCAAGGCCCCAAGTTGGAAGTGCACTTGTTCACTCTCTTGGCTCCTGGGGGGGTTTCAGCCTGCTGAGTGTTCACCCGTTTCTCCATCTCCATTGTAATTCCTTTTTTATTTAAAATTTATAAAAATGTAATATGAAATATGTTTTGTAAATTAGTCTTGCCTACCGCTAGGTTCCTTAAATGGGAGCTGGAACAATAGTATAAAACAGCAGGGTAGAAAAATAGCAATGTCCCTCCCCAAATTTAATCCTAATGTGCTCTCCTCGCTAAGCTCATATTTGAGCACAGGTAAGGTAACAAGGTATGTCACTGTTCTCAAATCAAACAGTGGAAGTCATTTTCTTAAATGCCTCCTTTTCATAATAAGCTGAGTGAATGCAGAACACATTGTTTGCTGGTCTTGCTTGATCGAAGCTTTTTTTGACCATTTTCCCCCCAGCACTGTCAGCAGTGCTGTAGTCTCAGTGCATTTGAAGCCAATTGTGCGCTTGACCTGTAGATGCAGGGGAGGCTAAGATGGAAATGTTTCTGATCTTGCAATTCTGGAGAGAGCAATAAAATATTTGAGGTATGGTGGGGAGGGAAGTGCTGTGCTGAGAAGAGGGTGTGGTGTACAGTGTCTCAGCTGTGGTGTAGTTGCATACTCTAGTCATCCTTAGGTGGAGAAACAAATGGTGATTAAGTCTGCAGTTCCAATTTCCTTGTATTACACCTTCCACATGGACACTTGAGCTGCCAGAAAGAAGTTAACTGTGTTAAGTACTTGCTTTGCTTTCTGGAGCAGTAATTCTTGATATGCTCTTGCAGTAAGCTCTGGCTGGCTGCTGTCCTGACAGCTTTGTATTCAGCAGCACAGCTCCAAGAAGAATCATGTTTCTTGTCTACCACTGAGGAAGGCTGTGGTAGCCACATGCAGCTACTCCTGACTGTTGTTTTAGAACCTAATTACTACTCTGCCGCCTCTTGCTTAGCAATGAGGAAACTGTAACTAGTACTTCCCAGCTTTGAAAGAAAAGGGAATTCTTAGAGCTTTTTTTCCCATGCTGGTGTGATGTTAGTCATAATTGCTGCTCTGCACAAATGTACTCATATACCCAGTTTCAGTGGAAACAAGTGCTGATGCTATAGTAGTTCACTTCCTCCTAGACTAAAAAAAAAATAGTTGTTTGTTTTTACTTCTGAATTAGCAATTCCGTTACATACAAGTGGGTTGGTGTTTTGGTTTTTTTTAAACTGAGCCCATGTAATAGCACTAAAGCACTTCTCATTTTCCTTTTTTAGAACTTGGCTCCTCAGCCAAGTATTTTTGTTCATTGTATGGAGATGTTTTACCACTTGTTTAGAACATTTTTGTTGAAACTTTTTAGAGTTCTTATAAATCAGTTCTAATACGGACCATGTTGTTTCTTATCCATAGGTCAATCGGTATTTTAAAAACTGCAAGAAAAGCATAAGAATTTAAAATGTTCCAAATACTCTGTTTATAACAAGTATTGTTTTCTGTTTTGAATATGTGGTTTGTTTGATGCAAAATTGTATTGTGTAAAAGCTTCCTGCTTGAGGCTCCTAATTATGTGTGAGGCATATTTCAGTGAGCAGTTATCAGGAGAGTCAATACACAGGTCAAACTTGAGCTGGCTTTGGAGAACACCTCATGAAAAGACCCTGTTTATGGAAGAAAGTAAGCCAGGATGTGGTGTTGCTTTGCATCTGACTCTGGTGCTGCCTTGCTTTTTAGCAGACCTTTTTTAATGTATTTTTGAAACAATTTGTTATGGAAACTCTTGCAGTAGCTAATTAAGTCATGCTTCCGAACTGTCTTTTGCTGTGGTCAGAGAGCTGGGTTAAAAGATGGGTCCATCTTTTCCCCTGCTCCCTTAGTGTTTTGCATGTGTCATCATAATAAAGTCCAAGTAAAATTGATTCAATACAAAATACTCAGTATGTGTCTGCGCTTCCATTGCTGGTTTGTCAGGTTGGGTTTTTTTTCACTCAGTTTGTTGGCTAGCAGCATTAATGAAATATAATTCTTTCCCTGTATCTAATGTGAACCAGACCACAACAAAGCTGAAACCGTTTGTTTGGCAGACTAAGGATGTTTGTCTTTGCCTAGAAACATTTGCAGAGCTCCTGTTGATGGAAAATGAGCTGTTCAGCAACCTGGGAGCAGATAAGCACTGTTTTAAGTTAATTATCTGCCTTTATGGTCTAATTATGAGAGGGGAGGTGCCTAAAACTAAGAGAAATTATTTTCTGTATTGAGAACCTTCATGTTACATCTCCTGATGTTATGCCTTCTCCTGTGTTCCTGTGGCAGCGAACCTCAAATGTGTGGGCTTTTATCATACCTGGCAAAAATATCATTGTGTGATGAAAATTACTTCATTTGTTAGCAGCTGATGCACGTAATATTTTGGGGGAGTGAAATCAGAAAAACCTTTTTTCAACATATGGTGTGAAAGTCAGAAATAGACCACAGTACAGTGTCAAGCATTTTCAGATATCCCTGTGGAAGGTGCTATCTGTGTCAAAATGCCATGCCATTTAAAATGATTAGGGGGACACAGTCTGAAGTGCATTTATCTAACTAAAATTCTAATAAAGAACTCAGTGGTAGTTGCAGACTATTCTCAAGTATTTTTAATTTCTTCTGAGACAAACATAGACTTTTCTTGAAAAGCTTGTTTCTAGTCACCCACTTCAACAAATGGCTCATATGTAGAAACTACTTTTTGGCGAGCTTCACTGGAGTTAGGCAGAGTAGTCAGCTTGTGGACAAATGTTATATTTAAAGGAGCTCAAAATGTGGTGGGAGCATGACTTTATCGCATCAGACCATCAAAGTGTACAGTGTACGATTGAGCAAGTAACTAGCTCCAGTCAAGCCAGCATACTTAATTGAAATGAAAAGTAATGACTATAACCATTTACATGATGCTGTTGTGCATTTCAGCATTGTTTTTATTGCCTTATTCTGTATTGCCCTTGGTTGACTGTTGTTTGGTGACACCAATTATAACTGCTCATATCCCCTTAAATAATTCTGTGAATGTATTTTATTTTTTTAAGGTGACTGTGTTTAGCAGCTTGCCACCTAGCAAAGCATAGGGCACTGACCTGGGTAATGATAATAGAGATTCTGTAATTAGAAACATTTGCAGAAGTGTTTGGTTTGCCTCTGTTAAGGTAGTGTGCCATTCGCAGCCATAGTTGTAGTGTAGGGCAGGAGGTGTGATGGGCAGTGCAATGACGATTGTTCCCCAAATCTTAGCTGTTACAGAAACATAAGAAAGCAGAGCATGGTTAACAACAACTGGTCTCCACGTTGTGGGGTTTATTTCTCTACAGTGTGGAGCTTTATTTATTTCCTGTTTATTTATTTAAAAACCAACCCCACATTTTCTTTTATCGTAAGACAAAAAGACACAAGGATTTTGTTTTGTTAACTCTTTGGTTTTCTGTTTGTTTCCTGTGCTTAATTTTTTTTTTTTATTAAATACATCTAGAAATTTTTGAGTTGCTAGTAATACATGTAGACATAATAAATGTCTTTATCTGAAATCTGACCTGAAGCAAATCTTGCAGCAGCAATTTTTGTTTCCTTACTGTTAATAACAATGCTGTTATCTCTTATTTACAAGACTTTTTCTCCCATGTCTGCATTCCTGTGGAGCTGTGTACTTTTGCTCTGCTTTAGTCTCTTTGAGTTCAATATGATCTGTTACATTACTGGTATGCCTGTAGAAATTGGTGTGAAGTTTATAATACGACTTCTTGATTGCTCTCACTTTTTTTAAGCATGCTGATAGAAAATATTCAAGGCTTAAGAATATTTACACTGTGGAGTCTTGAGCTGTCAAGGAGTTATAGAGAAAAAGCAGATATGCACTTGATTGCCATATAGTGTGCTGGTTAAGAAGACAGTTGTGTTTTCCAGTAGCGTTTGCTCTTCAAGTTTTTTGATAGTTTTTTTTATCTTGGGTTTTTGCTGGGGGAAACGAGACTACTTCATCTGCTATTAACCAACTTCATGACAAGCAATGTTTTATGATGTTTTATATTGCAGTAAGAAGGTCCGTGACATCTTTAGTGTTACACTTAGGCATTTGTGTGAATCTTTTAATTGTCCGTTGCAGACATGTTTTCAGAGGTTAAAATAATTACGAACTGATCAGTAATAGACTTAGCTTTCTCTTATGGTTTGTTAAACGTCATTCTCACGTTGTCCACTTGCAAGAGGACAGAGTTTACTCTGTGTGACAGACTTTGAAAATAACTACTGAAGCAAAACTGTCTTTGCATGGGTATTGATACTGGGGAGGAGCAAGAGCCTCACAATCAGTTTGTGGGCAATGGATGCATCACTGATGTAATACCATGCTGCAGCTTGAAATGGGTAATTGTACTTCCTCACTACCCTTCTCACCCAAATAGATGTGCTAGGGTGGAGAAGTTTGCTGCAACAGAAAGCTTGGCGATGGAGTATTTTTATTTGGAGAAGTTGTGTGTTGTGTTTTGCTGTTGAATTCATTCTTGGACCTTGGATCTGAATTAACTTGGATCTAGGTTAACCCCAGTGCTTGCATAAAGGGAAGCAGAGTGATCCTGTTGCATGGGAAGGTGGGTGGTGAGGAGAGGGTGTGAGCGGGCGGATCCCTTTGAGACTGTACACCTTAAGTAATGGTGATTCTTCTGTCTGCTGGGGTTAGAAAGCACCATTTGTGTTCTGCCCTATTAATTTTGGCAGATGTGTTCAGCGTGTTGTACTGGCTGAGCAGGCTTGGAGGCTGGATGTCTGGCACTGAGTCAGCGGAGCTGCAGTGACAATCCAAGGGCTAGATGCTACTGTGCTTCAGTTGCCTTACAGGAAAACTTCTGAAGAGCCAGAGGAGCCTTGCCTCCCCATCTGTCCTTAAAACTTGCTCCTTGCTGGTGTAGTGGTATGACACACTGTGTGGTATTTCTTACTTCCATGGCTTTAACGAAGTACAAGTGATGAATTCATACCAGTAATGTAGTGCAGTGGTCTTCAGAAGGTGCTCTGATGGAATGGTTCAGGAAACCAGCAACAATCTGTGTGAGCTCGTCATGTTCTTCTGTCCCTGAAAGTCTGCAAACCACAGAGCTAAGATCAGGTTGCTTCTGACTTACCCAGAACTCTGAGGGTTTGTTTGGGGAGGTGTTAAAAGGAGCAGGCACTTAACTCTTCCCTCCAGTAAGTGCTTATTTCATGAACTTCATTGAAACAGTAGTAGTAATGTTTGCCCTTTGTGTTTAAATAAATATGTAAAACTTTTCAGGCTTTAGGAAGAATGGGTGTTGCCTATTTAACTTATTTCATATTTTATGTTTATTTCAGCTCTTTAGAGAAGTAAGAATAATGAAGATCTTAAATCATCCAAATATAGGTACCTTATTTCTTTCACATAATTTCCAACTCTAGAAAAATTTCACTTGTTTCACTGTTAAAACTGTTGTGGTATGAGATTAAAAGATGATTCTGCACTGGGGTGTCAGTTTGCTGCAAAATAAATACTTTTTCAGAACTATGAATTTGAAGAAACTGTTGGTCCCTTTTCATAGCTAACTGATAATTTTGCTTGAGTATACTACTGACTTTGACTGTATTCAGGCTCTCATTAAAAAAAGTATATATCAAAGCAAAGAATTGGTCAAGACATTGTTTGGGATTGTATGTTTAAATTATGTAGTATTGTTACAGGACTGCCAGCAAAGTGATAATTCATTTGTCATGATTGCTAGTCCAGTCCATAAAAATGGCTATTGCTGATGCTCAGATCTGTGGAAGTTCTTATTAATTGGGTTGCTTTTCCCATGTAACGGAAGCAAACTTATTGTTTCTTAAGAAAACCTTGTTCTGTTGAATTGAGCAAATATTTTACAATAGTTTCCATTTAGGAACATCAGACAGAAAAGCTTCTTTAGCACCACAGTCTAATATTGTCAAGCAGCAAGCAAATAGTTTTTTCTGTCAATTTTCTGTGGGATTAACGTAACACTTGTGCAGCTAGCTAAATGATTAATGAATGGCTTTCTTTTCTAGTGAAACTATTTGAAGTCATTGAAACTGAGAAAACTCTTTATTTAATAATGGAATATGCAAGTGGGGGTGAGTACCTCTCTGCTGTGATGACACACATAAACAGATTGCCAGTTGGCAGACAGCACTTGTTTAAAGTTTTGCTTTCTTTTTCAGAAATATTAATATCCTGGTAGTGTAAAGTAGTAAGCAAAATAATGGCTACTCTCTGGATGACATAATTAAAACTTGTTAAACCAGCCTTTGAGCTTATTTCAATTTAGTAATATTTGCTAGAACTCAAATGTAATTGGAATCTTTATTTGACCATTGATTGTTCCTGCCCATAACAAATATCAGCCTTCTCAATTTATTGTTTTCAGCCAGTGTCCTAGTTTGTAAGATACTTTATAAGGTATTTTGTAAAAACACATTTGGATGAAACATTTTTGTGGCTTTTTATCTGTTGTTTTCAAAACCACAAGTACTGCAAATTGTGATTTTTAGATGTTGATGACATTTGGCATATATTAAATCATATGCCTTCTGCTGTCAGAAATTGTGAGACTTAGCCTTATGCCATTTTAGGAGGAACTCAAACGTTTATTCCTGATTGCAGAGGGAGAGAAGAAGATGCATCATGCATTGTCAGATATTTTCACCAGAGCTAAGCTAAAATCAAAGTATTTAAGTTACTCTTTGTTAGCTAAAACCTAATAGCACTCAGTTTGTCAGTGTGACCCTTTAGCATTAGCAGTTGGGATTCTCAAGTAGTTAAGGCGTTTTTTAAAGTTGTATGAGACTTCTCTTCAGAGAAAATCAACCTTGAATTCTGACTGTGATACCAGATTACTTGGTTTATAGTAGTGATATGTTAAATTTCATGTAATGATTTTCTACCTGACTAGGTTTTCTTCTAGCAGCTCCCTAAATGCTCAGCCAGGATTTGTCTAAATAGAAACAAATTGTCTGGTATTGTTAAAATCTTGGCAAGTACAGATGTTTATGGATGTGTCTCTCTGTGTGATTTGATAGACTAGCCTTAGAAGTGAAGTCCTATTGCCATCTAGTGATTAGCTTCTAGGAGGTAGAAGGGCCAATGGTTGTCTAAAGCAGTGAGGATATTTCTTAGGATAATGGGGATATCTGTTGTCCTGATCTGAAAGGTCATGAGCTGTAACCTTTCAATATGCCCTGCTGTGCAGGACAGGAATGGCTGGTAATCTCAGTGGTGGGCATCAATTTCTCTTATTTCCTCTTTGTCAAGATACTGATCATACATAAGAGCTCTGTCACTGCAGAATGAAACAAAATATGGTTACAGCTGCAACACTGCATAAATTGGAAACGGTTCTTTCTCTGTTGTCAGTGTCCCTGAACTGTGAAGAAATTTTCAGATCTGTTCCTTCTAAAATTTTTGAAAAAACAGCTGTGAAATACAGCTGAACAAGTTGCTGAAGTTGAGTATTAAATAGTACATTACAGAGGGGAGTAAGACTGCTCTGTAGGTAATCCTGGCATTCCTTCATCTTGCTCAGTTGTTGCTTTTTCTGCTGTATGTCTCTCGAGTTGCGTCTTTTAAAAGTAAATATGAAGTTATGCAGCTCTTCCCTTCTGACGTGACCATCTACAGTGTTTTCTTGCTTGGTAGAGAATATTTAGGTATTCAATCAATTTTTAAAGCTTTAATTAATTTTGCGTATTAGCAATGAATTTTTAGCACAGCGTAGTACTCTGTAGGAGTTCTTATGTACATGACTGTTGGGTTTTAGTAAAGAAAATCCCACGCTCATACAAATGTGTCAGTTTTTTGTGGGCCGGTTGCTGCATGTAAGAATATTGTATTGATGTGCTGTAAAATGACTGAACAGATTGGGAGGGAAGAAAGAAACATAACAGATCTTTAGTACTGCTTTAGAAATCTGTAGTTGTCCATAGCCGTTCAACAGTGGGCTTGTCCTCAGTGTATCTTACAGATCTGGTGATTGTGTGATGGATTATGTCAAGGTGTCCTGCTGTGCTAACTGTTGTGACCTTACTTGTGGGTGCCTCTTCCAAAGCTAGGTTAAAGCTAAAATTTCTAGTGCTGGTATGACAGTATTTGCAAATATCATCAGATGTTCTCATATGAAGCCTTGTTTTTTGTAGAGCAAAGGAAACCTGCGTGAGAAAGTCTGTGAAGAGGTCATCTTTTATTGACCAAAAAAAAGTATACTGTTCAGTCTCTACCAGATGTAACTGGAAGACGATGGCTTTTTTTGTCTATATCTAGTCATTACTGTTGTCTTGTGTAAGAGATGACTCTAGTAAATTGCAGAGCAGTTTTGCCTTGTTTTCTTGAGCTAACCTGTAATCATAAACTTGAAGTGTAGTCATTCCAGTGAAGTTGCTGCAGGCAACTGCTAAAGAGGTGTCTCTAGATTCTGAAATTGGTGCTAATATATCTTGTTACTGAATTGTAGGGGAAGTGTTTGACTATCTGGTTGCACATGGAAGAATGAAGGAAAAGGAGGCTAGAGCTAAATTTAGACAGGTATGTATAACATTCCTATACATCAGCTTTTAACTCCCCCTCCCCTCTTTTCAGTGCTGAAATGAGTAAAACAGCTGTCCTTTGTGTTTGACTTCTAGCAGTGTTCAGCGTGTTGTAGCCTTGTAGCTATGCATGAGAAAAAGCTTGTGTTACAGCAGTACTTGGAAGGGGTTAGTAGTCCGTTCATTGATACTAGTTTCCTTAGTGCTGTGTGCCACCTGGTCCAGGAGTTCCAAAACACAGTGACTGCTTGATTTGGAAGAGTTCTGTTCCAAAAGGCATTTCCTCTGGCCTTGTTTCATGTATGTGTAGTTCAGCTGATCTGTAGTATTTTGAAGTTATTCAAACGTAACAGGCCAGAGAAAAGGCAGGTAGTGCCTATAAGAGTGATGATTTAATATCCATCAGTGTACGTTAAAAGATGCAGTTTAATAGTTCTAAAAAAAATCACAGAGAAGTAATTTCTAGGCTTGTTAGTATAGTTTTATGATGGAGAAACAAGCCCTGTGAAGATGTTGGTATTTTATTGAACTGTAGAAAGCATTTCCATTCTACAATAAAACTGTATTGAACATAACCAAATATATTTGCATAAGTAGTGGAAATCCAGACCTCTGCCCTTGTAGCATCTAGAGTTTCATTTGGAGATTTGACTGGCTTGATAGATTTTTTTTTTCCTGCTCTTGTGCAGAAATTTCTAAATACTTACATTATTCCTGTCATCCTGGTCACTCACATAATCTAGATAACATTGTGAAAAGTAATAAATATCAAAATGATGTGATAATTTTTCCCTTATAATTAATAGGAGCAAAAACATTTTACTGAATTATATGTAGGGGTTTTAAGCTGGTGAATTGTGACAAGGATGTGATGGGCAGCACCAGTAACTTCTTAGTGGAAGTAGAAAAAAGTTCATACAATACACGAGGCTTTCAGAAAATTTACTATTTCTCTTTTTTTTATGAAAGAAATTTTGTGAATTTCTTTCACAAAATGCCTCATAAAGAAAAGTTTTATTCTTCTCTGGATGTAGTTTGGGTAGTGAGACTGAAAATAACTGGCACAGCTGGTTTGTTCCCTTTGTCTTGTATAGTAAGAATTGTGTGACAGCAGTATAAGCAATAACTTCAAAAATAGCGATGACAGTAAAGAAAAAGATGTATGTAACTCAAAATAAGGAGGCATAAAAAGCATTTCTGTGAAATCCTTGTTCCTTTGTTTTCTCTCATGTCTTTAAACCTGACACTTACCCTCTTGAATACCACCAGCAAAAACCAACTGAAAAAAGAGACAGCTGCAGACTTCAGATATCAGAAGTGATACGTGATTACCAGAGTTATACAGCTTGATTATAGGGAAAATTCCTTCCTCTTTAACAAAGTTAACAAAGTCTTGTTAACAAAGTCTTTTTAAAGATGCTTTCTTCCTTTTCATATGCCAGAACATAGAGAACTTTATTTCTGATTGAGGGTTTCTGATACATGTCGCTGAGCTGTGTTAGAGTGAATGTGGTGCCTTGTGTGGAGCAGTTTGGCCATCTCTTCTAAATCCAGACTGTTGCCTTGCTTTTTATAATGTCACTCAAAGGGCTTCAGAGTACATTGAGGAAAATTTGCTCTTCTCTCTCATACACTGAAAACTTGAACTGGTATGGTTTTCTGTGCTTTGTCCTCAGTTTCTTTCATCACAAGCTGTGTGGGAAAATATCATGCAGTAATTCAATTGAAACTGCGTGTTTGTTCAACAATTACCTATCTTTTTTCTAACAATTTCACTCTCCTTTGTGTGAAACTTGTAGGAACAGGTGAAACGTGTTTTACAGGTGTTTAATTTTATTGGGATAATATGGGTAGTACAGGATGTGTGCACCTTCATTTTTCAGAAACAAATATGAAGTGAAAGAATTAAAAATACCTTGCTGAGCTGGGTATTAGCTTCATCAGTTTATATACTTCAGATTCTTAGCTTGATTTTTTTTTTTTTCTCCCATGACTTTACGAACAGAATTTAGTCTACTAAAGATACATGAACGGCCTCACTAGAATCCACTGAAATATATACAAGACTGTTTACAGTTGCTTCTTATAAGCCTTGTCTCCTGACACAGGCAGCTGTGCTCCATCTTCCTTCAACAACTGACTTCCTGGCTACCAAGTCCTATAGTTTTAGAGGGCTTTGATCTCAAAGGTAGGTTCTTGAGAGCTTCAAAAGCTCATTGTCCTTTGCAGAGAGAAGAGCTTGTGCACAGGATAGAAGTCAGACAACTTCGATCAGAGCTTGGTATTTATTAGTTGATAGGACTTTGGTTGTAGGATGCTGTCAGTGTAAACTACATCTTGATGGGTTTACAGTTCATAAAACTTCGTTATTTTACCTTGCTGTAGTCCCAGAATAGCTTTGTATAGCTTCTAGCCATTGATGGAGGAAGAATGCACTCTCTAAACATTTTATCTGATCCAGTGCAGCTGTTCTTATGTTAGAGACTTATGTTATAATGGGGATTTTTTTTATTTTTGTTTTTAATTTGTTAACTGCTTTAACAGATGGAGGTGCTCTTTAAATTAAATAAACAGTTGTGCCATGGTATTGTGATTAGTTCTTTCAATAGGTTATAGTATATCTCATTTTCAGTAGATTTGATTTCTGGATCAAACACTTGTGTTTTACCTGAGAAGGCATTTCCTGTCTGGTAGGCAAAGAGCAGACTTTGGTAATTCTCCCCTTTGCTTGTTTTAAAGCAAAAAATTATTATGCATACTTAAGGTTTATAGCAGGGAGAAAGAATGTAGAAAACAGCAGTCATGTTATTCCAGTCATGCTTGACAAGGTACACAAGAGAGTGCAAACACTAAAATTACAGCCATGCTTGGCAGTTCTCCATTTCAAATGCATTTTGTGCAGTCATGTGTGAGAAATTCAAGTCCAGAATGTTTTGCATTCTTAATCTCATCTCATTTTTCTTTCCCTATTATGGGCTTTCAAGTATCACAGAATCACAGAACATTAGGGATTGAAAGGGGCCTCGAAAGATCATCTAGTCCAATCTCCCTGCCACAGCAGGATCACCTAGACCAACTAGCACAGGAACATATCCAGGCAGGTTTTAAACATCTTCAGAGTAGAAGACTCCACAACCCCCCTGGGCCCTTCCAGTGCCCTGTCACCCTCACTGTGAAGAAGTTCCTTCTCATATTTATGTGGAACCTGCTGTGTTCCAGCTTACACCCATTGCCTCTTGTCCTATCACTAGATGACATAGAGAAGAGCCTGGCTCCATCCTTCTGACACCCACGCTTCACATATTTATAGACATTAATGAGGTCGCCCCTCAGTCTCTTCCAAGCTAAAGAGACCCAGCTCCCTCAGCCTTTTCTCATAAGGGAGGTGTTCTACTTCTTCATCATCCTTGCTGGATTCCCTCCAGCAGCTCCGTGTCCTTCTTGAACTGAGGGGCCCAGAACTGGACATAATACTCCAGCTGTGGTCTCACTAGGGCAGAGTAGAAGGGGAGAACAACATCACTTCATTTGCTAACCACTCCCTAACCACAGGATGCTGTTGGTCTGGTTTTCTCTTACCATCCTTTTTCTGTAGAAAAATCTGTCTATCTGGATAAGAATTAATGTAAAAATGTGAAGCCAAGTCTGAGGGCAGACGGCCCTCCCAACATTCAAGTGTATTAATTCTCTCTCTTGCTTTACTGCAGCAAATTAGATTTTGGCCTCCTTCAGACCTCCCACTGTTGCTTTACAGAAGCCTTTTAAAATTTTTTAGAGATGTCAGTTCTCAGAAAATAAAAACGTCCACAAAATAAAATGCACCTTCCTTTAATGTTCCAGTTAAGAAACAAAATACTTGTGGCAGTGCAGAGGGGCCCTTGAGAGGTTATTTGCCTATTCTTACGTCATTTAATCCTTATGAAGAATGTTTTCTTTGCCTAGATACAATTTGTTCTAACTTGTTCTTTAAAACATATGATTATACAGATTTTTTTTTTAAAATATCCTTCCTAATAAATGTATGTCAGTGTTCCAACTGTTACCTCTAGCCAAAAGGTCTACTGTTCCTTCCCCTCTTCTCTCCACCTGATAAGTGTCAGCATATTTCCCCGATTCCAGTAGGTTGGGGATGGAGGGGGCTGTCGGTGGAAACAGGGATGAAGGGTGGAAGATGAGCAAGTCAATCCAGTGCATCTATGCTTTGTGCTATTTTTTTGTAATAGATGACTGCTGTTCTTCAGTTACTGCACAACTTCCCTTTAGAATGGACTCAGTTCTGCAGTTTCTGTACTGTAATGTTTCAACACAGAAGCATCAGAAGCATCTCTAAAGGAAACTACACATTGATCATCCGGTAGACCTTCTGCTCTTAGAGTAAAATCAGTTTAGGAGTGGGTGTCATAGTGTGGTGTCTCTGCAGCCCTGAGTAAAGCTTGAGGTATTTTGCATGCTCTCAGCCTACCTGTAATGTTAGCAGAGAGGAAAGGAAGGAAAACAAAATGGATTATACAGGAGGTGGCGTGGGAACACTTCAGCAGTTTCAGTAACTGTAAAAAATTGAAGTTGCAGTGTTGAAGAGGGAGCCAATGCATAAAGGAAAAGCAGAATGAAAGTGTAGGGAATGGAAATATTTCAACTTTTCACAGATTCTTTGGTGTCTCAGGTGCCGTTTTGCATGTGTGTGATTCAGTAATACAGAGGCACAAAGATTGGTGCTTAATCTTTGAATGCAAAATTGACTGGTACATCAGTTCTTTTACCTGCCATGAAGCTTACTTTCACCTACTCTAAATGCTGCAAGAAAGAAAAGTTGCTTCTTACCAGTGTAAGAGGATCCTTGTGGTAAGCTAGTCGGTCTGATCATGAGTAACTGTAATGATACCTCACTTTTCTGTGTTGGCAGTATTTTAAATCTTCAACAAAGAATGGAAATGCATTTATTTAAGCTTAGTTATTACAGTATATTATTTTCACGTGAAGTTCCACTTTCTTTAAAATGTTCTAACATCTGCCTCAGCTCTGACTGCATATGCATGACAAATGGGTTTGACTACATTAGGGATTGTGTAACAGACTTTGTCAGGCTTTTCTGTATGTGTAGAGTTGTGCAGCTGAAATTACGATTCTGAAGTAACGTACTAAGACCATTGTACTGAATAAATAGCTTGTATAGATTGCTGTATAAAGCAAGAAACAATGGTATTTGGAAATTATGATGAAAGAAATTTTTCTGTTACACTTGAAAGAAATAGTTTTTTCCATTTAGCTTGCTACTTTCATGCAGTATAAAAAATGCAGTAAACCAAATGTACTGAGCAGACATTTGTCAGATGCATAGTTGCATCTCACTGCATGAGTTTTCTCAAACAAGTTGTTTCCCAGTATTTTCTCTAGGTACATCCATTTCCTACTCTTTTCTGTCTGTGATGCAGCATAAAAAACTACCTTTGGAGAAGGGCTGGAAAACTTCAGTCTGAAGGCAAAGGTTTTACATCTGTACACAGTATTGGAATGGAATTACTTCAGTAACCTTTCTGAAAGTCACTGCTTCTGCTGGTCTATAATTAGCCACACATGAAAAACAAAATCCACTTTCAAGTACAGTAGGAACCAAATAGATCATATAACAAACACCAAAGTTATTTAGCAGCTTTTCCCCAAATAATCTTCTTACTGTAGCAGTTGGTCACATAGCTCTGAGTGGATAAGAACACGTCAACTTAGTAATAAATGTTGAACATTTTGATTAAAATTCGTTTTTGTTTGAGATGTCACTTATATAATAACTGGGTTGTTTTCTATCCAGATAGTATCTGCAGTGCAGTATTGCCATCAAAAGCACATTGTTCACAGAGATCTTAAGGTGAGTAGAAAAAAAGTGTGTAAAATGTGCATGAAAGCTTCTGTACTTCTGCATGTGGCCTATATTGTGTTGATCAAAACGTAGTGTTTAAGATTTCTCATATCTTAGTTTGTGTGTGTTATATAGCAAGCTTTGAGGAACGTTTACAATACAGAATAATTTCAAATAAAAGAGGTATTTCTAAGGCCTTTAAATACATGAATTCAATGGCTGCTGAAATAGCTTCTCACCCTGTGGTCAGATTCAGAGCTGATGAAGATCAGTCCCAGCTGAGAGATGTTTTTAAAAAAACAAAACCAAACAAAAAGATGGTTTGGGGATATGTCAAGTTATGATCTCAGAACAGAATGAATTGCCAATCCTGATGATGAAACCAAAGCATAGCTTCTTTGTGGCTTGGTATGAAATGATAAGTGCTTTCTTTAAACTATGCCTTTTATTATTGTGTTAATAATATTTATTACGTCTTTTATTTGTTAAGTGTTTTTGCAAAGTTTGTTTAACATATCATAGTTTTGTAACATAAAGAAAATCCACAAAACCAACCAAACAGTACCACCACCACCAAAAAAAATTTAAAGGTTGTGTATATTAACAATCTTTTGTAAGAACATCACATAAAGTATGGATAGAATATTTCTTTATTTCATCTAAATATGTGAAAATGAAAGTTCTAATTTCTGTGGAGAAAGCAGATAGATGGTAATAACACATTTTCTAGGTAGCATAACAGCTCCCACAGTCTGAAGCCATTGTACAGAGATTTTTAAACTAGAAGATGTGTGCAGGACAGACAAAAGCGTACCTATAGACCTTGCAAGGAAAGTAATTTTAACAGCTATTTCAGCTTTTTTTCCTTTTAAGAATGAGTAAAACCACACAACAGCATTCTAAATCAAGTATTGTAGATTCATCTTACAAACTGTTTGTTTTCTTGCAGGCAGAGAATCTGTTGCTAGATGCAGATATGAACATAAAAATAGCTGACTTTGGTTTCAGCAATGAGTTTACAGTTGGAAATAAACTGGACACCTTTTGTGGCAGCCCGCCCTATGCTGCTCCAGAGCTTTTTCAAGGGAAGAAATATGATGGACCTGAAGTAGATGTTTGGAGTTTAGGTGTTATTCTTTATACTCTTGTGAGTGGATCTCTTCCTTTCGATGGACAGAACTTAAAGGTGTGTTTCTGTAGAACATACTGGGTATGTTTATCCAATGTTTTGAGTGGTTTGCTACCTACAACTAACTGTTCTTCTCTTATCAAGGAACTTCGAGAAAGAGTGCTAAGGGGAAAATACAGGATTCCTTTCTACATGTCCACAGACTGTGAAAACCTCCTCAAACGTTTCCTGGTGCTAAACCCAACAAAAAGAGGCACTCTAGAGGTAAGGCCACAAATAAGGTGCATCAGACAGCTAGACCTTACAGCTCATTAATACAGTTTATGAACTATAACTTAACTATTGACGAAATGTTCCTGAAGAGTTTATTTGAAGTGGGTTGAGGAGCAAGTGCTGATGTGGAGTAAAGCATAGAACTTCTTAAAGATTTTGTTTACAGGGATTACAAAACTCCTGACTTCAGGATTACTTTCAAAGTGAATGCAGACTAGACTGCAAATGTCGTACAGCTTCTTCTGATAATTTGGTATTGTGGATTCTTGCATTGGATCATCCGCCAGGACATTTTCCATGTTTGAAATGTGTACTGGAAGTGTTGGCTGCTTTGTTAGGTCATGGTAGTCTTTTACTTGCATTTTGTATTGTTACAGAGAAGAAAGGCAAAACCAGTGCTGGCTTCCATGGACTTCTTTAGTCAAGCTAGAGTTGTCAGAGTTTTCACACTGCTCTTAGTCTATATTATGGGCTTTTAGTTTTCTGCTGTGTGGGAAGGAGTTTGACTTGATTCTTCTCATGGGACCAAAACAAAACTGAGTATGTGCTGAGGCCTGTTCCGGAAAAGGAAGATTAGAAAAGGCTTTTGGTGGATAGGGGAATTGTTCTTTCAGCATCAGGTTTTCTTTGCTGTGGCATCTATTATACTGGCAAACCCCTTTCTTTTACAGCAAATCATGAAGGACAGGTGGATCAATGCAGGGCATGAGGAAGATGAACTTAAACCTTTTGTTGAACCAGAACTAGACATCTCGGACCAGAAAAGAATAGGTAATAGAGTGTTTTTCAGAATACGATACTGTTTGCGTGATGTGGGTAGGGTTTTTTCCCCCTGCTACTCTGTATTTGCTTGCCATTAGGAAAATGTAGCTAATCTTTTTAGTACTGATATTTCTTTAGGCTTGTGTTCTCACACTTAATAATTTTAATTTGTTCAATATTCCATTGTTTCTCTTGATCTTAAATAGCAGCCTAAACATCAGTGTTTCTGCTACTTACAGAATATGCATTTATTTTTAGATATTATGGTAGGAATGGGATATTCTCAAGAGGAAATCCAAGAATCCCTTAGTAAAATGAAGTATGATGAAATCACAGCAACATACTTACTGCTAGGAAGGAAATCATCAGAGGTAAGTACTATTCCTACATATGCAAAAAGGAATCCAAAAGTGTCCTCAGCAAAGTTAGAAGCAAAAACTAAGTAATTACAGGAATTGCAGTTCATTACTCTTAAATCGTATTAATCCTCAGTGTCAGGTACCTAAATGAAGCTGTGTTTGGTTCTCAATTTGATCTGAGTCATTAAACTCTTGCCTTTAGGTTCCCCAGTACTGCCTTGCTTGCTCAGCAGTTACTCCTCTGAAGGTCTTTGTATGCCATTTACTGTCCTGTCTAGTCAAAGAGCTTAAGACAGAATGTGCTAGCTCTAAATGTTTTAGAAGAACCAACACCTAGGAGCATGACTGATCAACCTAAATAAGTTCTAGATTAGTTGTAGATTACCATGTGCTGCTGAGAGGGTAAGACATCAGTAAGCTGCTCTTGGTTCCTTTGCTGGAGGAGCTGATGTGCTGACTTCTTACAGAAAGAAATGTATTCTTTCTTCCTATTAAAAGCTTAGACACATCTGAGAGAGACTACTGAAAGTAGAGATGAGTTTCCTTTATCTGACTGTCCTTTGAAGAGTGGCAAATTCTTGATTTAAGACAGTTGCACAAGAATCTTAAGAGGAGTTGGGACCTGTAAGCAGCTTTCTTTTCTGTCACAAAATTCCCTATGTACTAGAGCCATCTTCCTTCTGCCTCTGTGTTGTTGTTCCTGTGATGTGGTGGATGTTTAATTTGTTTTGTCTGAACTCCTTGTTTTAATATTCTCATTTGTATTGTAGTTGGATGCAAGTGATTCAAGCTCCAGCAGCAATCTTTCACTTGCCAAAGTTAGGCCAAGTAGTGATCTTAATAATAGCACTGGACAATCTCCTCATCACAAAGTTCAGAGAAGCATATCTTCTAGCCAGAAACAGCGGCGGTACAGTGATCACGGTGAGCAATTCTCATTTTCAGCATTGCAGAGTGTAGTGGCTTCCAGTTTTGTTCAGTTTCTGAATTTGTTTCTGTCCCCCAGAGCTGAGGAAGATGACAGCAGTGTAGTTTACAGCATAGTGGTCAAATAATTTACCGAATAACTAACGTATTTTTTGATTGGTTTTGTAACAAAATCTTGAAAAACAATTTCTAGGGGAACGTTGAATGCACCAACTTAATTCTCTTATCCTGCCTTATGTTGTCCCTTGCACTCCTGACAGTCCTGGAAAAGTCTTATTACACAGATGGAAGGGAATGTTGCAACCCCCTTTTTCATGAAAATCACTGCACTCCTCCCCCCATGCTCTTGTATGTCTGTTCAGCTTTTGTTTTCTTTTGATGCTAGTAGGTCAGCTTGTGTCTGAAACTTGAAAAAAATGTTAGTTTGCCAATTCTACTTGTTTCCTGAGGGTAGTGTCACTTGATTGCCCTGCAGAAATTAAATTTACAAAGAACAGTGACTCAAACAAACATAGAACTCTTCTGCTTTGTGAGTGTGCGATATAGTAGCTTAGGGTTTTTCTGAATATCCTAAACATCTTTTTGCTCAGACACTAACTCATTAAAGGAATCTGTGTTTGAGTTTAAATACCTCAACTGGACAGTTTGCTTTCATTGGGCATCCCCTGGGATTATAGTGTTTTGTGATGCTTTAGAATATATTTCTTAATATATATTTAAGATACATAAAACTCCAAATAATTATTAATATATGTAGTTTTTATGTGTGTGTGTATCCATACACTTGATTAATTGCTATTAAAACACTAACAACAGAGTTAATGTATCTTGATGTACTGTGTTCTGAGTTGGTGTAATTGAGGTGGCAAAAACCAGTCCTTATATCCTCACAGACTTTTCCCAGTGTCTCTAAACCTATTAAAGCAAGAGGGAGCTTGGAACTACTGCCTCATTCTCTGTTTGGGCAGTTTTCTGTTTGTGGCTCAACCAGGGAGCTGTTGGCAAATCACTGCTGCCTCTAGGCTATTCCGTGATTGTAGTGCACCCACCTTTAGTGCTGCTGGTGAACCAGGTTGTCTCACCAGGCCTCAGGAGTGCAGAAATTGACTTGAACAGCATATGCCAGCTTTGTCTTGCCTTTAAGGTGACTTCAAAGGGTTTTTTTTTCCAGCCAGACCAGTGTCAGTACACAAAATAGCAGAAGCCTCTGTGAAATTCATAGTACTTCAATATTCTTCAATAATATCACCTGGAAAGCTTTTTGGTTTTCAGTGTCTCCTGAAATGTGTATTTTGATAATTTAACTCATTGCTTTTTTGCAACTCTGATATTCCCAGCATTATTTGGATTCTCATGTTGAATACATTTTCGTTGCAGTGGACAATAGCTATGAACTTTTGAGAAGAAAAAACCCTTACTTCTTTTGCTTGTTTTTTTTAAGCTGGACCATCCATTCCCTCAGTAGTGGCATATCCCAAAAGAAGCCAGACTAGTAATACAGACGGTGACTTGAAAGAGGAGGGAATCCAGTCAAGAAAATCCAGCAGTAGTGCTGTTGCAGGAAGAGGAATTGCACCAACTAGTCCAATGCTTGGTGGAAATGCCAGCAATCCCAATAAGGCTGATATTCCTGAACGTAAGAAAAGTTCGGCTGTTCCTAGTGTAAGTAGTAACACTTATTTATCAAATTACAAAATGCTTTCTAGGAGTGAAAAATGTTCAACCTGTGCTTTATCAGTGCTGCTGATTTTTGCCTTTCATTCATCAGGAGTAAATGCAGTTACCTCATACTGTTGCCTTTTTGTCCCCTACGTCAATCAAGTACTCAAGTTAACTCTTAATATTCTTGAAGTAGTTAGTAGGTATTCATAATTACCACTTGTAGCTAGTGTTAAAAACAAACAAATTTAAAAAGAGGGGAAAAAACCTGAACCCAAAGGCTGTTCTCTGGAATTTCTTGTGAGTTGTTTGATATCACTATTCTGCTGTGGCTTCTTCAGAAGAATGAAATATTTGTTATCCTGGTCTGTAGCTTAATTTGTATAAGTCACCTAATTTTTGTTTTCAGGCTATTTCAAATCAAGTATATTAAGATTATTGAAGACGTAGCTATAAAAGCTGTTCAAAGGTGTATTTCAGCCTCTATTAAAAAACAGGTATTATTCAGCCTGTATAGGTACATTTCAACCTTAAAAGTGTATTTCAGAAGCGTGCCTGGCTTTTGTTCTTGTAGGCTTTCCCTGCTTGCTTCTAAACCTTAACAGCAGAACAACCTCACATTAAGGTGCATAACTAGTGAATTTACAGGGTTGAGCAGTAGGCAGTGGGCCAAAAGAAAGTTAGTTCTTTGTTTTGGCTTTAACTCTCTGGCCTCCCTCTAAAGGCAAAGTTGGAAATTTGTTTTCACATAAAAAACATTTTCACATAAAATACATTTAGGATTTTGTATTGAAAAACTTTGTTCTTTCAGAAGAAATAACTTCCCAGTCCTTTATTCAACTTCTTAAACTTATCCCACAAAGCTGTCACAATTCATCAGATATTCAGCACTAATTGCTTACAACAAATGAGTACAGAACTTCCTGAGCTCCAAGCTCTTTGACAATCCGATGCAAACGTATTAAAATAAAATTTGTTTCACTGTTGGCTGTTTTGTCTCACTTGGCTCAGCGGCTGAGAGTGACTCAGCTGAAGGATATGAGACAAAGAGATTCCTTGGAAAGGAATCTACTTCTACTGTAGGAGCTGTTACTCATGAATGTGAACAAGAGCTCATTATCTTGGGAGACCCTTTTCTGATTTTTGTGGTCCCCTGCTCTTTTCCTTGGTTTTCAGTTAGCCCAGAAACAATTCAAATTTTTTTTTTTATTCTTAGATGATAATTCTAAAGGTGCATAGTCTCAGATTGATAATTGAATGAGTTCTGTCCTACACTGGACTTCACTCATTGTTATGTAGTGCTTATTCAAGAGCTTTGCATCAGTCACCACATGTTTTATATTTACTGTCTTGAGCATTTTGATATGCTGTTCTACACCACTCCCAAATCCTGGGGATTATTTTCAGTAGTTTTATTTCACATTTTGTATTACTGTAGCTGAAATCAAGTTAGACTTAACCATTGGATAATTTTCTGATGCACTGTGCAACTGATCTTTTATAAGGTGGTAAATATGGAATCAGACTTGTGATGTTACTTAGTGTTTAAAACTGTTCCCATTTATAGCTCTTCATGTCAGAGAGTGCAAAAACTACTATTTTCTTCCCCTTCCCGGGTAGAGATTAGCTTTCTGGTGGTTGGGGATGAAGAGAAGCACTGAGTTTGTATAAAATTTCTGGAACTGATTAGGAAGTTTTATTTCTTACAGTATCAGCCTGCATCTAGAATGAAAACGAGGATGCTGGAATTGGTATACTGTTAGTGTTTTCACTGAGCATTTGAGAGCACTAAAATAGGTACTATGACAAGGAAATCACTGGACACAAAAAATCCTGTTAAAAAACAGAGCAAAAGTAGTCGAACTGGTCCTTGCTAGAGAACCACAGCCAGTTGTTTGCTGCTCATAGTAAATAACAGAGCTTATAAGCATGCACTTCAGGATAAGAGTTATGCTTACAAAGCAGGTAGCTGAGTCTGGGGTTGGATTAAGGGGCTCCTTACTTCTGAAGTACTTCTGAAGTTGACAGAGCATTTTAAACTCTTGCAAACTAAATAGCTCTGCAAGCTGAACAAGTGCACATCAAAATTTTTTTAGTTCATTGGACAAATACCAAATTAGTAATGAAAACCTGCTACAGGGTTTGCATAGTTAGCAGCAACTGATAACTCCTTGTTTTAATAATGCCTTACTACTTGCATCTTTGGATTTTTCCCCAGTGCTTCTAATAAGGGTGCCCCAGAGCTCTTAGTATAGCTTTAAGAAAACTGGATGAAGAGAATAGATGGCATGTTTGGAAAATCATTTAGAACCAAAAAGCATACTAGTGCTTTCAAGTAAGTAGATTAGTTCTTTACTGTAGTTCAGAAGCTGATTCTTTGAAAGCTTTTCATCAGTCCTCACCTTGGTGTCTTTTAATAAGAAAATACCTTGCTTAAGCAGTAGGCACACATTCGTCCCTTTATGTACCACAGAATCATCCTTTGTTCTGCAGTTGGACCTTGCATACACTCAGAAGTCTCACCATGTGCTTTTGCAGTGTCAATACCTCTTGCAAAAGAGGCCAGTGATGCCACAAGGATGAACTTATTGTTCCTAACCCTAAGGGTTGTCATTCCTTTAGGGAGTGTGGAACCATGCACCTGTGCAGCTTAATTGTGTCTGGGGATTAATAGTCTGTAGGTTTGTTCAACAAAGAATTTGTAGCTGATGAGCTTCCTTGATGAATGGTGAAAGTCTGTACACCAAAAACTGAGTAAAGGTCACAATACCAAGACTGCACTGTTGCTAAAACTGGCATTGGAAAGCTTGAAATCATAGAATGGTAGGGGTTGGAAGGGACCTCTGGAGATCATGCAGTCCAACGCATCTGCCACAGAACAGAGTAGGGCACAGAGGAACACGTCCAGGTGGACTTTGAAAGTCTCCAGAAAAGAATTATGCACAACCTCTCTGGGCAGCCTCTTCCAGTGCTCCATCACCCTCACGGTAAAGAAATTTTTCCAGATTTTGAGGTGGAACTTCTTGTGTTTCGGTTTGTACCAGTTGCTTCTCATCCTGTCACAGGGCACCACTTAAAAGAGATGAGGTCCTTCTTCTTGACACCCACCCTTCAGATATTTACAAAAATTAATAAGGTCCCCTTTCTATCTGCCCCAGACTATACAGCCACAGTTTTCTCAGCCTCTCTTCATAAGATGGGCATTCAAGTCGTAGCCCTCTGTTGGACTCTCTCCAGTAGCTCCCTGTAGTTCTCTTGAACTGGGAAGCCCAAAACTGGACACAGTACTCCACATGTGGTCTCACTGAGGCAGAGTAGAGGGGTAGTAGACTCTTTCTTGACCTGCTGGCCACTGTTCTTAATGCTCAAATCTCCTCTGATGACCTTTGAAATCTGAGCCAAGCAGGAAAAAAGGTATTCTGATCCTTCTGACTTTGCATTCTGGAAAGAACTGGGAAAGTGCATCTTTAGAGTCCTCTCATTTTAGGTATGAATACCAAAACTTGTCCACTCCCAAATCTAAAAATGCATAATCTTTAAAGTTTGATTTAGCACAGAGATTGTAGACTATCTTGTCTTTCTAGATGTGCAGCATTGCAGAACGTGAAAATGTTGTGTGGTGCCTTCTCTAGGGAAACAAATGTCTCCACCTGTTCCCTTAGAACATTAAAGAAGGAAGCCACCTGTTACTGTGCATATAGCCCACTTGAATATTTTAAGCATTTCATTCTCAAATATATTGAGGAACACAGAACAAAATTATAAGCAAACATTAATACACGGTACTTCAGGGTACCATTGATTTGTGAGGGCTCCACAATGCAAGCACAGAATGACCTCTCAAAAACATGTAAACAAAACTTGACATTAGGTGCACAGTCACTTGCTGGGAGGTAGAGTTGCACAGTGACAAATGTGAGAGGAGAGTGGAAGAATCACTGATTTCTAGACAAGGGATATGCAAGGAATAAAGTACAAGGAAAGGGTCAAGAAGACTTCTGCTGATGCTTGGCACGTAACTGTCCGAAGGAGTATACATTGAAAAATAGAGAGCCCCTGTGACAACTACATGCATCATATAGTTTAATAGTTCTGCTAATCTAAAATACTCTTGATACTCTACTTCTTAACAGCAGGACACTGTGTGCTTTACTTTTGAGTTTTTATTTGTACATTCGCATGAAGATGTCTAATAGACAAGATGGCGTTATTGTTAAATGGACAACTTGGGGATTGTGTTGCTTGAGAATCCCTGCACAGCAAGTATTTTGCCTTAAGGCACTGGAGAAGCTTTTGATGATTATTGAGAATACTCTACTTTAACAGTTTTATTTCAGGTTTGGAAACAAAAAAGGTTTGGCTACTCTCCCTCTCCTTTTGTGCTTCAACTATTTTCCCTTTTTTTTTTTTTAAATCCTTCTTCCCATGACTCTTTACTGTGACCGTTTATGCAAAAACCTTTTCTTAACACTATTTTTAAAAGTGGCTGAATTTCCCTTGTCTATCATAGCAGTTATTCTTCAAAGAACTCCAAAAGGTTAGTTGAGCATGAAGTCCCCTGCCTGATTCTTAGTGGCCCCATCCTTACTCAATGTATGCATATCCAGGTGCTGATCAGTCATTCCCTTAAGCTAGTCTACTACAAGACTTTCCCCACCAGTGGTGTTTAAAGTCAATAGCCTATTTTGCTTCCTGCTTTGCCCCAAGATCCTTTTCTTTAAAGACAATTTTTAAAGGATTTTTTTTTCCCCTTTCCAACCATATGCAGTCTCCTGTGTTATGCTCTTGGGGTGGGGAGTAAAACTGTAAGGCTTGGCAGCTTTTACTTCCTCTACAACCTGGGGGTGCATGTTTATCTGGACCACCATACTTTTCCTATAGTAACTGCATCTAACGTTTTATAATTCTGTTATCTGTGAATTACCTAGCTTCTCAGTCGTTCCTGGAAAATTGACCGCCAACTTGGGCATATCTCCACCCTCTTTCTCTGTAAAGACAGAGGCAAAGTAATTCTATTTCTTTTCTCCCCTCTAAAGTAAGGTCTGTAGTTTAATTTCCCCTGGTACTCTTGTCCTCAATGTATTATGCTTGCATTTAAATGTATTTTTTTTAAATGTCTTACTGAATTCTATGCAATTTGTTTCCTTAATTTGACCTGTTCTTCCCTGTTTTTAAAAGTCGTCTGGTGTATTATAGTATTTTAGTATTTGAAAGTTCATGTTTACCTTCCCACTGAATTTTACCACATTTGTTTCTTAAGTCTTTGCTTTTCCTGTCTTGTTTAAGGGTATGATTTTTAACTTAAAGGAAAATTCTACAATCTACAAGTGGTAAAGTATTGCAAAAGAAAGCTATAAAAGCATATGTAGGATATCCAGATGTAGATGAATGCTACACATGCTGAGAATTTGTAATGCAGTACACTGGTAATTAAAAAAACTTAAGTGATATTAATGTTAAGCTATCAATGTGAAATGCAGAAAGAACTTCTTAATTCTTTTTGATTGCTTTAATCCTTAAAAATACTGGAAGGTGTTTGTATATTAACTTACTTAATCATTGTAAGTTTTATAACTGCATAGAACAAACATGAAGTAAAACAGTTTTCAGTTATAGGTATACTTAACCCCAGAAAAGCCTTTTGTGAGACTAACAAGCCTGTGTTTTTTAATTGTAGAATAATACTGCCCCCGGTGCAATGACCCGGCGCAACACATATGTTTGTAGTGAAAGAACCACTGCTGATAGGCATTCAGTGATACAAAATGGCAAGGAGAACAGGTATATGAAATGTCTTCTTACGGTGTATGTCTCCCGTCTTCACACTTGCAAAAAATTGTAATGCCTCATTTAAAAATCACTAATATTCTAGTGTAATTCTCAGTGAAAGGTGAGTACAGATCTTTGGTTATGGAGTACCAGTAAGTGTGGTTCGTTTTCTTTTACTTAATTCATGTGGCTATTATAGATAAAATGTAGAAGGAAGTTTCTAATTTCTTAAAAATTTTTATATTTGTACAGCTTTCATCTTAAGTGGGCTGTTAATTCCTGTGGACAAACAACATATGCTTGCAGAAGAGCCTTGTTTAGTGTCAGGCTACGACGTCCCATCTCTCTTGGGCCACTCTTCTTTTACATTTCACTTTAAACTGTACTTCCTTGGGATTATTTAGAATACCTTTTTTTTCCCTACAAAGTCTCCGAGAGAAAGTTCTTTCTGAGGAAAGATGAAACAATGATAGGCCACTGTTTTGGACTAGTAGCATTTGCTACTCATATCTTTGTAGTCTCATTGCTTCCCAGTATTTGCAGAATTCATCTGGAGAAGGGAAGCATTGATGTCTTGCTGTTCTGAGTAAAAACAGTCAGTGAAATAATAGATTTCCTCTTACTTTACTAATTGCAAGCCTGACTGGAACATGCAGTGGAATTGAAGTTGACCAGTTCACATGTTAGCACAGTAGCTGTATCTTGTACAATCCTTCCCTGTGTGCCAAAGACTGAGAATAGCTGTAGAAAATAAATATAATAGTGAGCATAGATTCTGGTTATCAAGTACATTTGTGAATGGTACCGTCAAATTTCCCATCTACCTGTTCTTTACAGAATTGTACCGGTTTCAAAAACTGGTAACAATTAAGTAGTTGTCCGTTGCCAAGACGGTGCCCAGGAAGCTATTAATAAAAATGCTTAAGTTTGGAGGAATGTGTACATATACTCTTTCCAGTTTTCTCCACTCCTTTCTAATGTGATTATAAAGGGGGGGGGAAATGCTTCTCTCTTAGTTCATGTTGAAGTTGGTGAAAGAGCTGCCGTTTTTTTGCACATTTTCCCCTTCCTTTTGGCATTTTATATGGAAAAGTGACAAAATTGTGGTGTTAAATGCTAAGTCTGTCTGTCCTTTGTTTGATTCTCACATCCTAGGGATAAAGAACATTGCTTTTGACCCTGTCTCTTTCTGATAACTGAAACGGAAAAAGTGAAATACAAGTCTTTGGTTTGTCTTTGTCACTGTTACCAAGTGCATTCAGATTAAAGCTCACCATCTTTGCCTACTTTGATATGTTAATAGCTTTTTTCTTTACAAACTCTCTCTGAAAAAATTGAGTGGATTTTTTGTCCAAATAGATTTGCTCAAGCTTGATTACTTGATTTCTTGCTTTAATACCATTTTTGTTGCAACATCTGATCTACAGTTTCTTTGTGACATTTTTAAAAGTTTCTAGGTACTACTTGCTAGAAATACTTGTTATTCAGATGTTTTCTTAATTTAGAAGTACCTTCATAGTCTTGACTAGTTGTCTTTCAAAGCTGTTATTTTTTCCCCAGCTTTGATCTTCTCTGCAAACTACTTCTTTCTGGTTTATCATGTTTGACACGCCTTAAGCTCAAAGTTACATTGAATAGTACATAGCAAAGATACAAATTCTGGTTTATAGTCATAACTAGCTATCCTTATATAGTTTAGCTTTTGTTCTCAGTATGGTATCCAAACATCATTTGTTTATCCTGCAAACTTGAAGCTGATTTGGGTCATTTAAAATACCTAAGTATTTCTATTTTCAGTGTTAAGGAAAAAACGATCTTTATAGCTTTTATTGTGTGTATTTTATGGCTACTATCTTTTTATGGAGGGTTAAAATGCAAAAAGATGAGAATGGATTGCCAATTATTTTACAGTTGGAGACTTCTTATTGTCTGAAATGCTTGAACACTAAACTGCACATTCATTTTGGCACAGTTTCAGAATTACTGTGATTTGGCACAGAATTAATAATTTACATCTGAATATGTTGTGTTGCTGTAACTGGGCAAAGGCTTGACCAATCACATGAAATGCAGGAACATATACTGCAGAGATCTAAATCAACATGGCTACTGGCAGGACTGGCTCTTTGGAATGTATTCAGCTTGTTTCTGTAGTATCACTAATATCAATGTACTCTCAACAGAAAGCTTTAGAAGCTTGCAGTGGTTTTTCTTCTGTGAAGCAAGATGTGAAGTATAACCTTGGCTTTGTATAAATCCAAGGGCTAATTAAAAATGCTTTTTGCACTTTCTAAATCTCTGGCTTAGGCAGATTTTACAGGTAGGAGTAATTACTGAGACTTGTTACAGGGTGGATTTTAGATTTTCCACAGCAAGTCAAATACTGACTGTGACCCAGTGAAAACTTGGGAGATTTGCCTTAGAAGGCAGGATGTGCACACTTACAGACTATTCTTTCTGTACAGAAGCATTAAAATGTCACTCGTTCTGTTTTTATCTTACACATTGAATTCTGAGAAGGCACTGTATCTGAAGGAATGGAAACTTTGAAGAATCAGCAGTCAGCTAGTGGCCTTGATGTTGAAGCCCCTGTGCCAGACTGGTAGAAGCAAAAGGAGTTTTCAAGTCTCTCATCTCTGCTTCAACACATTGTGTGGCTGACACAAACATTTTGCTGGAGATGACTTTGGCTCTCCTCCAAAGCCTGAGCATTAATTAATGCACTTGGGGACTCGTGAAACACTCTTCATAATGATAGGCAATTGCTTTAAATCATTTGTAAGACAAATGATTTACAACAGCCTCAGATTTTTAATAAGCATTGACACTAATTGATGAATGTTAGCTCACTGCTTCTGTGTTCTCAGGCTACTATCCCGAGGAAGCTGATGTCTCAAAGCTTCAGAGCAGGACATGTAAAAGCCTTTTTTTATGTGTGTGCTCTGGTGCCTTATTGATACCTTTAGCCATTGTATCTTTGAAGGCAAGTGACTAGATAAAACTTGGGTCTAATGTGTTGTAAAACTAGATTCTTTGTTATTTATGTTTTGTAACAAATTGAGAGGAAAGGAGATAGAACTACTTCAGAGAGTGTAGACCAATTATTTGGGGATTACATGACCCTAGGATATTGCTTTTGAGATGAATGTTTATTTCCTTACAATATCTTACTGCCTGGCAGTAATGTAAAAGTTAGGCTGCATTGCAGGCTTCCTTGTAATAGTGCATGACTCAGATGAAGTTTTCTACATTCTGAGAAGTTAAAAACAACACAAAAAGTAGATTTTTATAACCATTTTAGCTAACAGTTCTAATGTCTGAGCTGTGAGGTCGTCTTCTAGTGCTTTGTAAGGTAAACCTGAGAAGTGAGTCAGCTGATCCTTGTAGCTGGCTAGACTAGCATTCTCCTCTCCAAAGTCTGATATACTTGAGTGAGATAACAGGACTTGAATTTCAGTATGTGTAGCCATGAAGTAACTTTGAAGTGAACGTGCAGTGTTGTGGAACTGTCACTGACAGTTACTGATTTCTTAACTTGGAGCACTGTTTCTGAATTACAGTTGCGTTACTTGTGAAGGAAGTTTAAGATGAGTAGCATGTGTTGGTGTAGCCTGAAATGCCCTATACATCTTGTGGCTCTCAGTTTTCTCCCATCTTTATCAGTTCTAGATAATGAAAAGGGTGTGAAGAGTGTTTTGATCCAAAGAAACAAAAATATTTCGTGCTCTGATGTTAACATATACTGTACAGCTGGCAGCTTACTGGCCATTCTGCCAAGACAGTACTGTAGACTTCTTTCAGAGCCTGAGTGGTGATTGGGAGAATCTTAAGCTTTCTGGACAAGCAATATGAGATGTTCTTCAATCTTACATCTTTCTTCAGAGAACACCAAGTGTTATTAGTTGCCTCCTGCACATGCAGCCTTTTTGTGTGGGCTTCTCAGGGCTGGTTAGAAGTTATGGTATTGTTTTCAAATGTGCCTTAGTTATCAGATGTTGAGATTTGACAGTTTGCCCACCTTATGTGCTGGTTTCTTTTAACGTGGATATGTTCTTAAAAAAGTATTTCATTGTGGTAATGGAGCTGTCATCAGGCTTTTGGAAAGTGCTGTTGGTGGGTTTTTCATGCTAAGACCAATACAGGTTGCATCAGTGTTTCATACTGGTACTTGGGCACAGAACACTGATCTAGTTGGGTTCTTTATGTCACCACAAACTGGTGCTAATGGTAAGAGAATGATCGCTTCATGAATGTCAAGTGCTGCAGTAAGGACATGTTTTAAGGGGAGTATAGGGTAGTTGCTGCTATGTACATAGAAGAGGGCTGTTAGAGTTTGCATTCTTTGATAAATCAGTTAATAGAAGGAAAAGTTTGCTTTTTTCTATGCAGTAGTTTGTTGTTGGTCCATCATGCTCTTCTTTCTGCCTCTGCCTGAACCCAAACCCCCTCACAGCCTGACAGAAATGTTCGCTTACGCAGCTAGCCCTGCTTCAGTTTGTACTACATCCTTCTCCAGTGTTCGGCTGCGACATCAGAAGTCGATGTCCATGTCAGCCTCTGTGCACACGAAGATGATGTTGCCTCCAATAGACAATGGCGCAGATAACTTCAGGCCTATGTAAGAACCTGAAATCATTGTGAAACTAACTTACACCCACTGCTTCTTAACTTTGTGCTGTGGAATTCTAGTTCTAGTTTGTTCTAGTATATATTGCCCACAAGATGTGTGTTTCCTCATTTTTCTAGTCTTGTTCACATTTGTCTTGTGGTGTGTCAGGCTGTCTGTGACATAATCCTGCAGTAATTAATCTTAATCCTTTCCTAGTGTTAGGAGTATTGGACATTCCATATTGTTAGAGTTTGTGGGAGACTTTTAACTGTATCCTGAAGGACTTCACTACTTGGAGTAGTTTGCTTGTAGAGGATTTTGTGTAGGATATTTTCAAATTAGCAAGATACTCAAAGATGCACATAGAGCATGTGGAGACACTAAAGTTACCTATTGCTTCTCTTTCCTGGGAGGAAACTTTTTATTCACCTATTCTTTTATCGATCTTCTCAGGGAAACATTGTATGCCTAGTTTATCTGGTCTTTTCCAGGATACTCCTGTTGAATTTTTCTGCCTATGTAGGTTTCTGTTTCGACAGCCTTTTAATCCTAACTTCTTACAAGTTTTGGTTCCATACAGTGCTGTAATAATGTTGATATTTCCAACCCTGGCCTATATAAAAGTGTCTGCTTATGCTTTACTGTAGAATGTAGTGTTTTGTGTTTCCTGCAGAACTGTAGTGCTTCAGTAAAAAAAGTTCTAGCATTGTTTTTTGTTTTCTGCTCTAGCACTATTCCCGATCAAAGAACTCCTGTTGCTTCAACTCACAGCATTAGCAGTGCAACCACACCTGATCGTATTCGTTTCCCCAGAGGAACAGCTAGTCGGAGCACTTTCCATGGCCAGCTCAGAGAGCGACGTACTGCTACCTACAACGGACCACCAGCCTCCCCCAGTCTGTCCCATGAAGCAACACCACTCTCACAGACTCGAACCAGGGGTTCCACTAATCTATTTAGTAAACTAACTTCAAAACTAACAAGAAGGTAAGCCTCTTAAAATGGTAGTGCCTCATTTCTGCTACATCGGGTAGTAGAGGTAGCTAGCTATCAGTTTATTGCTTAGGTGGTTGTATCCATGTTCTCTCATTAATGGCTTAATAATTTCTGCACCTTAAAATGCCCTGGCTTAGATTTTTTCTTTTTTTTTTTTTTTTTGGTTACAGAAGCCATTTGTTTTTAGCAGTTGAGTCAAAAGGGATGAAAAGTGAGGGATTTTGGTGTGCGATTCTTCCATGTTTTTCATCCTCATCTCTGAGGTACAGATGCTGTAAAGCTGAAACATTTCAGCTCAGTTCAGAAGCTGCTTACACTGTCTGCATGGTCTGTCAGTAGACTGCAGAAACTGGGATCCCAGTCTTAATCATTAATACAGCATTAAGTGGTCAGGTTGTTTCCCAGTCACTTAGGCTGGGAAATAATCTTCCTGGCAACACACAAATATAGAAGTATCACAGGTGAAAAGGGTAGAGGCAGGAGACAAATGTTGCTTTTGGCAGTAGTGCTAGCACAGGTCACATGAAATAATTGTAGTACTGTGGCTTCAGTCTAGGCAGGATTCTGGTCATCCCTTGAAAAACTTAGTCCAATTTTGATCTTTAGTTCATGTGCAGATTGTGGTTTTGGTGTGAAGGTGTGTTGGTTTACCTTAAGCAGATGTTGTTTCTGCACTAGAAGTCTTTGATTGGACTTCAGTCCCTCTAAAACCCTAAAATTGAAAACCACTTTTCCTTGTGTGTTTGAAACCTGTTGCTTCACATACCACATCCTTCACTCTGATACGCACAGCTTGTGTTTGTGAAGTGAGGCTTTGTTTGTCTTTCCCTTCAGATAATCTCCATGCTTTTGGTACCTCCTCATGTGAAACTTTTTGGAAGATGTCATTTTGATCTTGGGCCTGCATGCTTTTATTTTTAGGCCATGTATAACATCACCAAGTCATTTCCTTTGTGTCTGGTCTGTGACACTACATGCCTCCCTCTCATTTTCCTTTTCATAGTTGGCCATTCCTATGAAACGCAAAGTTAAATTCCAGTTTTCACAACTGGTCGATTTCAAATTGGAGAAATTTTCTTTAACAACGCAGAGGTTTTTTCTGTGAAAAGCGGAAACATGGCAACTTAGACTCTGGTGAATGTTTTACTCTCCTAAGTGATTTGCCAGCTAACGCTTTCCTGGAAAATACTGTGCTTTATGGAAGGGTTTTTATCCCTTTCTCTGTTGAGAGATAAAAAGTCAAATTTTGGGGGTTTTTTTTGTTTTTTTCAAAAAAATCAGGATGTCTGCTTTTCATCAAGTGAATCTTAATCAGACACATCCTTTTGGCAAATGTTTCTTTCGGCACTTTTGTTTGCAATATCCAGTTTTCCTTCTGACATTCCAAATGTGGATGCTCAAACTGTGAACTTGTAAGCTTTTCACTGAGTTATTCAGGCAGCCTTCAAATGCCTGTCATTACCTCAGTTCCAGCTTTTTCAGCTTCTTGAAGAAGCTTTTTCCCACTACTTTTGACAATAGTTTAAATTCCATCTGGACTTGATTAACTAACATGGGGTTGTAACACAATAGCACTGTTACAGCTAGTGAAATTTGCACTTGGAGGACCCCTTATTGTAGCTCTGTTACACCAAGTGCTACACAAACTACTAGTGGTATCAAAGGGACACAGTTGTATTTCTTCAAAGGGATTTTTTAAATTAATAAATTAAAACCTGTTAATGTATCTAGAACTCTCTATGAGAAATCAGAATCCTTTTTATTATGAACTGCTTATATTCTGGTGTAGGCATTTGTTATGGCTCCTGCCACTAGATTGACTGAATATTTAAGGAAGTTTTTGGCACAGCACAGCTGACCTAATGTTACAAAGGAAGGTAGAAACCTAACTCCGAAGATATTCAGATTATACTAAACTTAGTGATTTTAGCTTTCTATTTAAACTACATTAAGAAAATCTAACCTTATTTTTATGTGACCTTGCACATTGAGTTTTAAAGTGTTTTGACACCAGTGTATATTTTTATTTGTAATTACTGGTGGCATATTTTTCAGAAAATAAATAAGTTTGGAAGTAGCAGTGCTAGGAGTTTGAATCTCCAAACCCTAAATCATCAGCCTACTGTCAGAATGTGTTGAAGTGTAATTGCGTTGTGCATTTTAAATGAGATCTTTTTGCATGCTTCACTCTAAATGGCTTTTTCAATTTACTTTGTACAAAACATTTTGTTAATTATTATTTTGGCTTAATTTCTTTTAGAAACATGTCATTCAGGTTTATCAAAAGGTAGGATTTATTTATATTTAAAAAAAAGTGGCTCCTGCAATTAACAACAGATTTGGCTTTCTAGCCTTGGTTTTCTGAAAACTAAACTTTCTGCTGAGAACTAAATACTTTCTTTCTTGAGAGGAAAGCATAGAATAAATCCATTAACTCGTGATGATACTTAAGAAACTGTGGCACCTGTATAACAAGATGCTAAGCATGCCTTGTGAATTCTTCTTTCTTTGATAGAGTTGGTAGTACCAAAGTAATTCTGTTCTCTGTACTAATACACTTAGCATGCTTATGTTTGAAGAAAGAGGTGTTTGATAACAATGATTAAAGTATAAACCAAACATAAAGTTACAAGCAAATAAAGGTAAGTGGTAATACATTTACATTCTCTAACTCTTTGTTTTGTTTTATGGTGTTTTATTAAAAAAACCCGTTTAACGTATTGTCTGCGGTTGATGCAACAGGAAGCAAACTGAACACAGTTGTGAGTCTGAAAGTTTTGTGTGGAAGAGTGAATGAAAATGTACTTAAGACATTTGCTGAAGTGACTTGCAGCTGAAGGGCAAATAGAGCTCTTCAGCTACATACAGAGAGTATACATCTGTGCAAATTTCTTAACAAAAGGGAAAAGCTTTGAAGTCTGATTCATGCTTGAAGCCCAAAGGATTTAATTTAGTTTTGCAATATGGTAATGAATCAAGCTGCTATGTATTTGTTAATCCATTATAACTCATGCAAGTTCGTTAAGCAATTTTGATCCGCAGGTAGACTTTCTGGTAGAATTTTGTAATGCTTGTGTCATATACTGGAGCTTGTAATGGGTGGTACTCCAGCTACTAATCAAAGTAGGGAGGTGGGGCCAAAACCCAGACATCTGTTTTAACTTTCAAAATGCAAGGCTATGCAAGTCACTGTAACTTACAGTTTGCCAGACCATTTCAAGGAAATACTTATTTAGTGAGACCCAAGATACGTAAATCCATGCCTAAGTTTGTATTTATTACGTACAGTCTGAGTCTTAGTGTATTCCACACTATTAAATGAGTGAATTACATACAGTGGTTAACAACAAGAGCTCTTTCCAAACATAGCTGTATTTAGAGCTGGCATTGGTTAGTTTGGCTGGTGGTGTCACGGCTGACTTGAGAAAAGAAACCCACTTGGAAATGTTAGTAAAGGAAAGAAACCAACACAGCATTCAGATGAAACTGAGGAGCAGCAGTAGTTTTGAGCCATCATGCATCATGAGCTGAGGGTACATACTGCTTTGTAAGACTCCCTGTAGTCACACTGCTTTTAAAACAAAAGGGTTGTGTGATCTGTGCAACCTCCATAGCTGGATGCATGTAAGTTTGTTACGCTGCTGCCCTGCAGAAAAGTGGAACATGCCAGTAGGAGTATAGGTTTGAACTAGAAGGTTACTGCTTAAATTTTAGATTTTAAAAAAGGTAATTTTTAACCATTCTGCATTTTTTTCCTTTGACTTGATGCCAGGAATCTTAGACTATTGTGGAAATAGCTTTTACAACTTCGATGAATGTGCTTTTTGAATAAGAGATTTGCAAAGTCTTACACCACCTACACAGAACCAGACTGTGCTTTTTCAGTTCCTCTTTGTGTGTGTATGTGATGTCCCTCCATTCCTGAGCTGTATGTAGGTACCCAATTAAATTTAAAATGTTGAGGGTTTTGGCAATTTCTCCTTACTTTATATTCTGTGAATCTTACCTAAGTTCACTGAAAGAAGTACTGTAACCCAGTAGTTCATGTATATAGTACTGCAACACCATTCTAGGGAGCTGAAAACAGCAGCTAATCAGTCAGTCATTGTTACAAGCTATTGAATTCTTATACTGTACTTGGTACACAGAGGTATAAAACATACATACATATGTATCTCATACAATGCACTGCCCTTGCCAATCAGCATACTGTGAAAGTGTAACTTTTTTCTGACAGCAAAAGTCACTTTCTTTGTTCTAGATTTTATAACAGCATCTTTTCTCCATTCCATAAATTGATGTTATTTTAGTGTCTTGCATATTTTGCTGTTTTTCTTTATCTTTTGAGACAGTTTTCTGTGTTTATTTGGACTTCTAACACAGAGTCTACAAAGATGTAAAGAATGGAAAACACAGCATAATTCAGGACAACTATATGGAAACATTCTTATTTGTGAAGGCTTTTCACAAACCATCAAGGAGATTGTATATAGGCATGACAAGTGAGAACGTAACTTACTATATATTTGTTCCATTCTCGAGACCAAGGAGCATCTCAGTCCACGGAAGTATTTTACGTAAAAATCCAAGCCAATGCAGAAAATCTAGAGCATAATCTAGCAGTTTATGGCTCTTGCTGAAGTAAAAATTGTATTAGCAGTGAGGAGGCTTCAGGGCTGCACCTGATGCAGAGACCCACAGAAACAATACTCGCATTACAGTGAGCATTCACAAAGCTGTAGTGCTGGGCCATAGAACTGGGCCATAACTGTGTCCTTCATGAGAGAAGGAGCATGTAGAGAACTCTCAAAAGCTTGGCATGATGACTTGATTCAAGTGTATGTGTCACTGGATGCAGTTCCTCAGTCTCAATTAATGGAACGCCGATATGTGGAAAAACTGAGCAAAGTACTGATTTTCTGAGAGGCTTCCATGAAAGAGAGTTTATTATTTCTGAGTGGCAGGTATTTTGTAAATAATGACCCTTCTTAGTCTTAGATTTAGAATACTGTATTGTTCAGAAACAGAACAGTTTGTCTTGATTTGAACCTAAAAATGGTCTAAGAACATAATTAGGGATTCTATGATTTTACTTACCAGACCTTTTTGGATAGATTGCAGGAACAGCAAGAGTGTTTATTGTTAGGAAGAGTTATGCTCCCATTTTCTACAGCCTTTGGCAAGTTTCAAAAAAAACCCAAACCAAAACCCCAACACAAAACACACAAAAATCCGTAAATGTTTGCAGCTCTTGACAGAGTTGTCATCGTTCACGTTGCTTTTGGAAGTTCAAGTACTCTGTTTTTTCAGCTGAGCAGTGTCTTCAAACACATTGCTTGCTTTGCCCAGTAAAAGAAGCCTTTTGCAAATGATCTGAAAGGTGTCCACTGTCCTCTTTGTTGGTCCTACAGAATTCTCATGAATGATGGAGTGGACTGGACATGCAGGCCTTAAGAAATCTTTTTCTACCTTCTCTTATATGCACCATACATAAGCTGCATGAGGTCTCATTAAAATAACTACAATTAAAATCCCACTTTAAAGTGCTAGAATCAGTTGAGAACCTGTGAGCTTTTTATTCTCATGATCTTCCTTACCTGTTTTGTTTGTGATAGCTCTTCATTAGTCAATGGCAAACATATCCTAGCAGAGACCCCCATATGCCATGCAGCCCCGTACAGAGCAGGGCTCTGATCAGATGCTGTCATGACAAGTAGCTCATAGCCAAGTGATTTACCACATTCTTAACTGGATTTCTGCTTCAGTAGCAGCGTGTGGGCTTTGAAAGAGGAGCAGACTCCATGGCGTGACAGCTAGTGTTGCCACGGTGTTGCCCACAGCACTAGCATAGCCGCTGCTCCTTTGAGACAGGGAGTGCACTGGGTTGGCTTACAAAGACTTACCTCACTGCAACCCTCAAAAGGAGGGTTTTAACAGCATCCTGCCCACCCCCGCCAATATAAATACCTCTCTGCCACAAAAAATAAGCCCCTTGTCTTGTATTCCTGTCCCTAGACAGCTGTCAACCAGAGAGCTTTAATAATTTACAGTATTCAGTGAAGCTGTGTAATAGCGTAGAGCAATCTTGGTCATAGTCTTCTAATGGCAGATTCCCTGTAAGCAGAATTAATGCTGAAACATCAAACCATGGTATTGCAATACTGGGAAGGTAGGGGAAGACGATTCTGTCCTTACTTCTGCTTGATACTGGGCTTTTAAAAAAAATGTAGTAATCAGTAATGTAGCTTTAAGCAGTGCAAAAAGTCAAAAAGCTTAAGCATACTCTTGGATGTGGAAGATGCATTAGTGTGGGAGCTAAAGGATAGAGTTAGCACAGCTTGAAAAGTCATGGATTTACCTGTACACTTCTGTTAAGATGTTTATGTGTCTTGTTATTTTGCATTGGGGTATTTGGTATTGTTTAAATACAGTGCCTCAGATCTGACGTGCATGCAAATACACAGCGTGACCAGACTTGTCTTTAAATAGGGTATTTTTTCAAATACATACTGGATTTCCAGATAAAACTTTTAAATACCATTAGCCTAAAAATGACCTCTTTTAGGTCATTACTGCATAATATGATCAATCCAATACTCCTAACTTCAGTTTCTTATTTTCTGCTTTTAGAAGTTTAGAACTTTATTGAGTTTTGCACGGTGTACAGAGAATGTAAAAGGCTTTTTTTAAACTGTAGTTTATAGACTTCAGTTTGATTTGTGATGTTATCTTTCTGATTTAATCTGACCTACAGAGTTCTTTACATCTTTGTTGCTTTGTATTTTAACATACCCTTGATATACGATTGCAGTATTTTTTTAGCAACTGCTCAGATATTGTATATTGTAGTGTAAGATTTGTCTTCTCTTTCCCACTTCCTTTTGCTTCTGCGTTCTTTTCAATGAGGCTCCCAACTGAATATGAGAGGAACGGGAGATTTGAGGGCTCAAGGTGAGGGTATAATTTTCATTTAAAATGTTACTTAGGTGAGCTTGAACCTTCTCCTCTTGGTTATGTGGCATAGTGGCTTCAGGCAACAGCTTTTGTTTTGTGTGAGGCTTTCAAACTAAACAAAGAATTTCTGTCTGCAAAATGGCTACTAAAGCCCTGACTTGACTTGGTTATAAATTTTGTCTTTCCCGTGGCCTTTTCCGTTGTGTGTTTCGTAGTTTGTGCTTTGGTTTGGGGTGGTTTTTTGCATTTTAGTCACTATAATTTGCTGTTTTCTTGTAGATGTGTAGGCAGGTGGTCTCCAGTGAGCCTGCAAATGTGTGAGATAACCACTGAAGGGTGATATTCCTCATTGTAAAAATCAGAGAGCTAAACAGTATTTTTCTTGTACTCTTCCAAAATCCACATATCAAAAAGTACAATAAATTGTCAAACTTGGGCTGGTTCTGCCAACAGTTTTCAGTCAGAAGAATCTTTCAAATATGAAATTAGCATTGAGTAGAAGTTGATGTGCCCCCTTACAGACTTATTAAATTGAAACTTCAAAGCAAAATAGTCTTTAATTTGCTTATTGGATTTTATAACAGTTAGCAGATCACTGAATTTGACCCCATAGTGCTGTGACTCACATAGTTCCTGGATGTCTTCCTAACAGAAAGTAAAATTATGAAATTGTCTTTGAGAAATACATTTATTTAACTTTGACCTTGCTATCACTGTTTAACTTTTTTCATAATTGTCTGCTTAATGGTGGTAGAAGAGAAATAGTATGTAACCAGAATTTCATGGCTAACTATTTTAAAGAGCAGTTTGAGTTAATACTGTACTGCAAATTGAACTTTGAAACTCAACATGAGACCTAAACTGCATGATTTGGGGTCACTTAGGTATTTTCAGAAAATATTTAAACATCACAGTCAATATACAGAATTCTTAAGTCTCCTGTCTTGAGGACAAGTAAATTTGAAGGGACGACTGACAACTTGCAAATACTGAAAAAGCAAATCCTGGTTTTTTTATCCCTGAGGGTCCATATTTAGTTCCATATTGTTTAGCTATGTGACCCCTGATTTTAATTGAAATAGAAGAATTGTTGCAAGCTAGAGATTTCTGGAACATTTACTTGCTTTTACCTGTATAACTTTGGTTGGATAAAGGAAGAGCCTTTTAATGTAAAACATATTTTGTGTTTAGTCTTTTAAAACTGTGACCGTAACAGTAACCCTATTAGTCTTTACTAACAATGTTGAAGGGTGATTTCCAGCTATCCTGCCTGCATTTCAGCCCAAAAGCACTGAGCTACATAGCAGCAGCAGGTTTGTCTCTGTCAGTTGTTGGTATTAAGCAAATTACTGACCATCTTAAGAGGATGAAGTATTTCCTCTGTGTTGAAGGTAACTCCAAAAGCTGACAATGCAGTGGGTCTCTAGCAGTCATCTCAAACATGGAAGACCAGAGTGAAACGGAATCAGCCCAGAACTTGGCACTCTGAGACAGGAGATGGAACCCTGGCAAGGTCCTCTGGTATTGCTGCCTTTCCTCATGCTTGCAGCTAACTACTGTAGGACTCCATCGGCCCTTCCAGTGCTTGGTCTTCAACCTGCTGCGCAGGAGACAGTTCAGAGGAACCCCCAGGGTTTCGTGTGAGTGGGTGTCTCCCATGACCTGGGCTGAGCACCCGTGTGTCACACATCCACCACTATTTGAATGTTCCAGAAACTTCTAGCTCAGAGTCGGTGTTTCAGCTGTCCGTATGGCCTGAGAATAGGAGCTGAAGCAGAACCTGCCTTAAAATCAAGTTGTAGGTGATGCATGTAATTGTACCTCTGCAAGGTCGTTTTCCCTCATGCTCCTGACACCAGTGACTTCAGCTGTGTCACCTGTTATGTCATACCTTAGTTTCAGTCCCAACAGCTAGTGCTAAACCTTGAGTGTGTGTTTGTAGACCAGTTAGGAGAGCAGGGCTTTGCTGACCGCCAGAACCTCTATATGCTGCTGTAATATTTGTCATGTGCGGTGTTAGCTTGCTTCACTAACATGAAACTTGGAAAGGGTAGATGGCCCTGCTAACTCGTAAATCCCTGTCTTTCAGCCGCAATGTAGCTGTCGATCAGAAGGATGAGAACAAGGAAGCCAAACCTCGGTCGCTGCGTTTTACCTGGAGTATGAAAACCACCAGCTCCATGGATCCCAATGACATGATGAGGGAAATACGAAAGGTCCTGGATGCCAATAATTGTGACTATGAACAAAGAGAGCGTTTCTTGCTTTTCTGTGTCCATGGAGATGGGCACGCGGAAAACCTCGTACAGTGGGAGATGGAAGTGTGTAAACTGCCAAGACTGTCCCTGAATGGAGTTCGCTTTAAGCGGATATCGGGAACATCCATAGCTTTTAAAAACATTGCTTCCAAAATTGCCAATGAGTTAAAGCTGTAACAAGAAAAATAGTTAAGTTGTAAATTAGTTAGCGATTTCAAGTGTTTTTGAGAATTCCAATGGAAATGTATAGAATAACATTTAGGCAATAACTTCTGCATCCTTCTGAATAGTGATATTAAAAAAAAAAGCTGCTGAGCTGGGAGGGAGAGTTGGACTTTTTTATAAGTGCACTACAGCATTAAAGTTGCCTACTATGTAAAATATTACCCCTTCTGCTTTATTTCCATTGCTCTTAAGTCTTTGACAACCAATTGAAACACAATAGATTCATTTAAATATGCCTCCTGTTTGTGTGGACGTGTGAATGTACAGTATGTGTGTATAATATATAAAATATTATATGTAAACAATTCATTTACAACATCGAGCTGTACCAGTACCTCTTTTTGGGCTAATTTTGGTGCTAAAAATTGAAATGGCCAAGGAGGAAACACTTGAGTTAATATTTAAAATAACTGAAGCGATAACCAGTAGTAGGTTTACAGTTCACTGCTGTGTTAAGGAAAAAAAGGTGTGTGAAGGGTTTGGATTTACGGTTGTGAACATTATTAGTCCTGTTTTTCTAAGTAGATCTCATGAGATTATTAAAAATTCACTTCTACTGAGTAAGTCTTGCATTATATTTTGCCCACCTATTTATTATTTAAGTCTGAATCAGACTTTTTACAATGTAGTTGGTTTGTGCGTTAAATTTTGGGTAAAAGCTTCCATTCTTCTGCTGAACTACTAAAATTGTGTCTTTGTTCTTTTGGCTTACGAGTATTGATTGCAACAAAGAACACTTCTGTTGTTCCATTGTTCCTCTATGGACTGAGGCAGTTAAAAGGATGTGCAAAATGCTGACTAATGACTTTTTCTTTCAGGTCAAGTTCTCCACATTAGACTAGGTCAGACTGATACAAAGCACAAAAGGACTCTCAAATGATGGCTGTATTTGACACGGGTTGCCATGGCTGAGTCAGGGCATTCTGAGGTGTTTCTGCACGTGTGGCAGCGCTATCCTGTGTGTTGTGGGCTCACACAGTGTTGAAACCCAAAAGTGGGATTCAGATTGGCTCTTGAATTCCCTCTGTTGTAACGTCCAACCTGCTAAACTACAGCCACAGGCAGTAGCAGTTTTAAATTCTTCCTTGCAGCTCTCTTCCAGTGTGCTTCCACTTGGTTGTGTTGCTTTGGATGGCTTTGTGGCAGTTGTGTGTCTGGCTTCTGCTGCGGAGGGAGTCCACTGTTGCTCTTTAATGTGCAGAGTGGAATCCTGCCCTGGATGACCTCTTTGTTGGCCAGCTAGCTTTCTGTAGGATCCCTCCCCACTTTTTAACTGTCACTGTGTTGAGCTGGAGCTGATCTTGCAAACTCAAGTGAAGATATGTCTTCATGCATTGTTTCCTACTGATACTCAAGTTTATTTCATCAAGGACTTCTGTGGATAATACACTGCATTATCTACTTGACTTTTTGTATTAATGTTTTATGGTTATATTTCAGTGAGGCACTTAAGCATGTACTTAACATGTGCTTTAAACTGGAGCCTAAATTTGCATCTTAAATTTGCAGTGAGCTAGTAGTTATTCATAGTACACAGTTCAGATTTGACCCGAGGTGAAAATGCAAAATCCGTAATATTTTGCAAGTTAGTTCTTGTGATCTGTAGTCTGTGAAGGCAGCAGACTCCCCTTCTCTTTCCCCCCTGAGCATTGATATTGATTATGCTAGCTTAAAGGGTAATCATAGTTGTTAAATGTAGTAAATATTCCTGAATTTGCATTTTATTCTCTGTATATTCTGTATCATGCCATGGCTTGAGAACCCCAGGCGCTACTGGAGTTCACTTGGCTTTCAGTGCTCTGCCCATGCCTGTGCTGCTCAGTATGGTTTTTTTCCATGAAAACCCCATTTTGTAATAGCAATAAGACATTTCAGGGCAGTCATTGTACTTTCTCAGGTGAGTGCTCACCTATCCTTTCACTTCCTACGTTTTAAGCACTTCTCCAAATGTATTTTTTTTTCACCCGGCAGTGCACTTTGTTGTCTGAACTGGATAAGTGTTCTGATAAATGATGTAAATCTGTATTCGATGGAAGTTCCAAAAGGTTTCATATTAAATGTTTTCTGAAATACTCTCTTCCTACTTCACCTGTTAAGTATGTAATTGTTTCTAAAAAGTACACCACTATCATACTTCGGATATTTAAAGTTTGTACTTAAGTATTTTTCTTAAAGTGTTCTCAAAAGGTTCTTTCAGAGTAAGTCTGTATTTGAAGGATTAAAAAAATTACTTACACAATCAGAAACCTACTTTTTAACAGCTTCCTTCCAAATGCCTTGTAGAATGGCCAGGTTGCAAGAGTATAGCCTTGTTTCTGTGGCATACTGTGTGCTTGCTGCTCAAGCCTTTGGGAGCTGCCTGGAAAGGAAAGCTTTCTTCAGATCTCCGAACCAAAGACAAACTTCCTGAACGTAGACCTTTACCGTGCTCATATTCCTTGGGCATCTGTGTAGGTTTGTCGGCACCGCTGCTGGTATGACTCTGCAGAGCCACAGCTGGGCTTTCTGTCTTTAAGAGACAAGTTTTAAAAATAATTGGATGTCAGTGTGTGGTGAGGGGAGGTAGCAGCAGGCCTAGGCATTTGGAGATGTGTGTCTTAGCAACCAAGAAGTAGTTTTACGTCATGGTGTGACTGGTGTCCTGGAATGTGTGTGTTGAGGGGGTGCTTGTAATGGCCTGTGACTACAACTTTGCGTCACTAAACCCCATGTCATCCAGCTCTGAAGGTGTCTTTTGGTTGCTGTATCCAGCACAGAAGAGTGCCTTCATAATTTGGTTTGCAGGGGTTGGCTGTTTTAAATACAAGCGTTTTAAGATACGTACTTTAGAAAGAGTCTGAACACTGAGCAGGAACAAACAAGTTCAGATAAACATTTTCTTGTGCAAACCTTCCCTGTACTTAGGCCTTCTGAAACACTTCAGTCTGCTGGACCTCTTTACAGGGTCTAAAGTCCTTGACATAGGTATTGAGAAGCAGAGAGAGGTAGCTGAGAGGAACAGCCAGTACTCCTGGTCTGAGTGTTCTTCAGCTGCTTTTGTTCAAGCTACAGCATCCAGTCCAATCTTTGTGCATTCAAAGTTTTTTGGACATGGCTCTCCTTTTTCTTTTGTAATGCAGTGACATTTCAAGATCAAATACAGAGAGAGACTTTATACTGTCTTTTAAATTGCAGCTTTTTTTATGAAGATAGGTGATCTAATGAAAAATCCCTGAAATTAGTATCTACGTATTTGTGTTAAAGTAGTGAAGGCAGAGGTTCAGGGGTCCTAGTCATGGAAATGATGTAGCAGGTCTGAAATATAAACAGATGTCTCCAGTTGAGTGAAGTGCTGGTATATATGTGGGCTGTTGGGATAATGTGTAGAGGCTTTTAATCAGTGTCTCCCACAGCTGCTGTGTCATACACCATGCTGTAGATTCCAATTTAATTAGGACAGTAGCCAACCCAGAGAACCATTTTCTCTGCTAAGCCCTGCTCTGGAGCATCAGTACATACACATCTACCTCGACTTTAAACCCAATTGGTGTGGTGATTTAGGTTCCTGGAGGGCTCAGGTGCCTTGCTTTGAATGGATGGAGGCCACATACAAACTAATGTCATTCTCTGTATTTCAGGGGTGGGTTGGTTGGGCGTTCCTTGCTGTAAAGTTTGTGATCAGTTATCCCAGACCATGCCTTTTCTTGGTAACCTGAAAAGTTAAATATTTAAAGACCCGTGATAGATGGTATTTCAGGTATTTGGGGAGGTCATACTAATGTAGAATTTTTGTTCTCAAATTGACACTGCAGATTGTTAGGAAATCTTAAATACAGCTTTGGAAAGACAATCCTACTGTAGATTGACATTTAATTCTAAACATATATATTTGGAGTTTTTAAGTATTTCCAACTGTGACTGTAATCCAGCTGTGTACATTTCCATAGAAAAGCCCTGGAGCTTTTCTGTAGAGATGGGCTCCTTGTGTTACAGATCACTGGTGCTGCCAGTTATACCCCCAACTGGGCATTCTGATGAAGTGTGATGGTGAAAATGCCATCCTTGACTGGAGTGTTTCGCTCTGGTAGCAGTGAGTTATTCCGTTGATTTCATCATTGACCACTACTCCATCACATCAGAGAAGAACTTGTTTGGATAAAAGCTCAGCCTAGTGCAATTAGTAAGAATTATTTTTTCAGTTACACTTCCTCTGTACCAAACATTCATCAGTTCTCTGTGCTACAGCAGCAATAAAGAACAGGGAGCTGCTGGACATAGTCTAGCACAGAGCCACCAAGACGACTGGGGGGCTGAAGCCTTCTGAGGAGAGGCCTGAGAAAGCTGAGTCTGTTTAGCCTAAGGAGAATGAGAGTGGTGGGAGAGAGACCTGATCATTGCTTACAAATACCTAAATGGTCAAGGAGGATGGGACCTGGCTTTTCTCAGTGCTGCTCAGCAGCAGGACAAGGGGCAATGGGCATAAACTGGAACACAGGAGGCTCAATTTAAACGTAAGTGAAAAATTTTCACATGGTGATGGTAAAAGAGCCCTTGAACAGGCTGCCCACAGAGGTGGATTTTCCTCCTCTGGAGACATTCAGAACCCACCTGGACATGTTCCAGTGCCACCTCTACTAGGTGGTCCTGCTCTAGAATGGGAGTTTGCACTAAATGTTCTCCAGAGGTCCCTTTTAACCCCTACCATTCTGTGACTCTAAAGGCTTAGAGAAATCCAAGAGACACAAGACAGCTACAGTAGTTTTTGTTTGTGTGCACCTTCTGGCAAGCTTAATAGCAGAAGAAGCATTTGTTCTGGTAACTCAATGGTTTTCATGTTCCTGTTTCTGCTGATCTGTTCATGTACTGCCTGCATCTGCCTTCAAGGAAAGGGGCTGGATACAGTGAGCAAAGCCACGGAGATGCAGCATCTTCACCTAACACTCCTGGACGTTGAAACAGTACAGTAGATGAAGCAAAATAATTTGAAAGACCCTTAACTGGTCTCTTCCAGCCTTCTGAGAGTGATTTGGTCCAAATTGTCCTCCTGTTCCAGCAATAACTGAAAACAAAGTCTGTCAATACAAGAGTCCTGTAGGTGTCAGCACAGAGGCCACATCCAGGGCATTAGCTGCCAGTTGCTGGGAGTTTATCTTCACCTATGAGTGCCGTTAACACCCTGTAGTGGTTGTGATGCAATGGGTAAGGTATTTATTGCAGGAAAAAACCAGTGCTTTTGGTTTTGGCTTGTGGTTGTTGTGCGTTTGGAACTGTGTTCTGAGACTGGGGTGTTACTGATGCGGAGTGGCTGTGGTTATGGTTGCTGTGGGAACCACAGCACTGAATTTCAAGGCCTAAAAGCATTTCAGTTCTCATCCCATTAACACCCTTAAGATACCATTGAATAATAAATGTCCTTACAGAATTTGTCAGAGCATTGGAAGAAAGTATTTGTATGGTTCCTGTTTCCTTGTAGCTGCTGATCACACTGAATGCATTAAGATAGTAAAACCAGATAATGAAATAATCTCACCATGAAAGTATTTGTTAAAATACGAGGGTGCAAAATCAGAAAGTAAAATGTTACTGGTATTACAACCACACTTTTTCAGTCTTTTGCCGTTCTTGAGGTAAAGTCCTGTTTGCCTGGAGGTGTCTCTGGAAAAGACCTCTCAGTTCAGTCCAAGAACTGGGACTAGCTACAAAAATCAAGGTCTTTCCAAGTGCAGAATTGATTCCCCGACTTTCCTGTCCAAAAGGTATGAAATTGAGTGCTTTCACATGTCCCCACAGAGATGAGAAAACCACCAGCCTGATAGGACCTTGGAGACCCTTGGAAGGATTTGTGCTACCTGTCCTCGGGGAGCAATCCCAAAGGAGCAGCGGCCACGGGTCTGGGGCAACACCTGCTGAAAAGCCGGGGGCTGCTCGGGAGAGAGGGGAGGGATGGTTTTGCACAGACAGGTGAGTTGCAGTGCCCACAGTGGCCACGGGATGTCTCCCCAATGCAGAAACACGGCTCTAGTGGGTGGGTAGCGGGAACGCTTAGCTAGAGCCCCAAGATCCTGTCTAATCCCTTGCTCCTGCAGAGCAGCAATTGCTGCCGCTTCGCACCGAGCACCGGTGTCAGCATCTGCTCCAACAACTTGGACTTCCTGTTAAAGCGTTAGAGAAGAAAACTGCCCCACAAGTTGCGTGTTTTTCAGGATGGAACGTACCCTAATGCTACATTCCACTTTCTCTCATGTTTCATGGCTCTTGGAGCTGAGCTTTGGTTAATAGTCTTTAGCTTCGCCATGGGCAGCCCTTTTCCACTGCTTCGCCGAGCCTTGTCGGTCTCCTTTTCACATGGGACAGCACGCTTCTCTGCTGAGAAGGGTAAAAAGAATATTCAGTATTTAAATTAGTGTTCAGCCTTTTAAAGAGCAAGGATTTTTGTTTTCCTGTTTGGAAATTGAATTACTGAAGCTATTTTGCTGTTCATCCTTCAGTAATCAGTCTAATCAGGGCTGTAATTTGGAGCCAGCCTTTTCTAAAACACTTGCCATTTCTGTAGTGGTGTATTAAGTAACTCCAAAGCTTTAAGCCTGGCATTTTCCATGCCTGCAGTCTGCTTTGATCTTCAACAAATCTTGCTGCTTGTGGTTCGAGTGGACAAGAAATGAAACTTCCTCGTTTGCTTATGAGTGTCTTCAAGTCGCATGGTTTGCTGCAGCTTCCACTTTCATTATAATCAAAGTTTTACCATTTGGGGATTAATTGTGACTGCTACAAACATTTACTGCTGGGATGTTTGGATTCGGTGAGTGGAAGTGGAGAAGCTGTTTACTTCAGTCAATCTCAGGCTCCTCTCTGGTGAAGGAGCCTGTGACCTGTCCCCTCCTTCCCACAGGTCCAGACACCACTGGTTGCTGCTGAGCCCTTTTCTGCGCATTCAAGGCGATGCCCTGAGGTGTTGGTGGGGGGCAGCTCAGGGCTTTGTGTATGACTGTGCAGTAGGAGCAGCACGTATAGCAGCATAGCTATGCTCTTGGGAAGTTCTGTGCTTCACCATCAGCGTAGGAGCAGTCACCAGAGCAAATTTGTTGGGTCAAATGTATGTGTTTTAGTGGCTTTTACTCCTTTATGGACCTCTTTATCCCTAGCACATAAAACTTGTTGATTTATGCTCGTTATCTAATGATGAGCCCTGGCTGACCCCTTCTTCAGTTTAAGGGATGGTCCCTTGAGGTTTCCTGTGCTGTCAGATCTCTGTATCAGGACTCTGTAAGTGCTCTTCTAGCTGAGAAAAAGGCTCCAGACACCTGAAGCATCTCAGTGTAACATAATTCTTCCCCTCTACTCTGTTCTTGTCAGACCTTAGCGAGTCCACAGGAGGATGATCAAAGGACTGGAGCACCTCTCCTGCAACAGGTTGAGGGAATTGGGGCTGTTCAGCCTAGAAAAGGCTCTGGGGATGCTTTACAGCAGCCTTCCACTACCTGATAGGGGCCTACAGGAAAGCTGAAGGAGGACTTTTTATGAGAGATTAATGATAGTCAAGGGACAACAGTTTCCAGCTAAAAGAGGGCAGATTTAGATTAGATCTTAGGAAGGAATTTCTCACTGTGAAGGTGCTGAGGCACTGGAACAGGTTGCCCAGGAAGGTTGTGGATGCCCAATCGCTGGAATTGTTCAAGGTCAGGTTCTCTGAGGCTCTGGGCAACCTGGTCTGCTGAGAGGTGTCCCTGCCCATGGCAGGGAGTTGGAACTAGATGATATCTAAGGTCCCTTCCAGCTGGAGCCATCGTATGCTTCTGTGAGTGCTGCTCTGCATTACAGAGGAAGCCAAGTGCAGAGGGATCTCTTCAGCATTCGCTTGCGGAAGTGATTTTTCAGACCTGTGGGAGTTTAACTTGAGTAAGTGCAAGAAGGCTGTTGGTTGAATTTAGAGCAGTCTTTAGAATGTGGAGGAAGGAGAGTCATCTCTTCTGGATGATTTCAGTTCCTGGGTGCTTTCCAAACCTCTTGTTACGGCACCAAGCCCCTCGCCAGAAATGCTGTGGGTTCTGTAGCGCAGGCAGGTCCTGCCCAGTGGTGGGCAGTGTGCTCAGCAAGGAAGTGGCCCAGCAAGGAGCTGTTTGGGCTCTGTGCACTAATGAACACGAGCAGGTCTGTCCTGTTGCGGTGGCTCTTCAGGGAGCAGCCAGCTCTCACTGCAAGGCCTCCAAAAGCATCAGGAAAAGCTTGTCCTGGTTGTGTTGCTGTAGGGAACCACGTCTGGTTTTCTCCTTGATGGCCCTTTGGTTCTGCTTGGGGGAGGCAGGAGATAACAGCAGAAGTTCAATAAAAGGAGTATTGCAAGGTATAAAGGGAGAACTGGCGGGAGCTTACCAGTGGCTGAAGAGGAGCTTGGTGAGCACCTCAAGTGGCTCCTGGGCCATATGGATTTGTGTCTGGGGGTCAGCGTACCTCTTCCCACATCATATCACACTGTGTGTGTCTGTGCAAACAGCTCTTGGGTAAAGCTGCAGCTCCCAGGAGCAGCAGGGAAAGGCCCATCCGTTCCTCAAGCTCTGTTTGCAGGGGTCTTGCAGGGACATTCCTCTCCAAGCTGTCTACCAGTTGTGGTTGAAGGTTCAAACCCTAGCTTGCGGATTCAACAGTTACAGGGAGAACAGATTGGGAGGGCATGAGCACAGGCACTCACACGCAATGCATAAGGCTAGTTTCTCAGAGAAAACAGCCTAAAATCTGTGACAGTTCACAGCAGGGACCCGATCTGCTGATCAGAAGGCAGGTCTCCTTAAAAGGTCACTTTTCAGGTCAGAGCTGTGCTCAGGGTGAATGCCGATGGAGCAGGGATGGATTCTGCTGTGCATGAGGGGAGCCCAACTCTGGTTTGTGCACCTCATAGACAGTGTAACTTAACCTACCAAAGGCTGCTCTCCAGCCTTCTCTATCTCGCTGGCATTTGTAGCTTGGTCGGCAGGACGAGCTCTGCAAGACAGATCATTATTTTTCCCAGACTATTTTACATCTGGCTAAGTCTGCTGAAGAAGTGAGGAAAAGTGGAACCACCTTTGCAAAGCAGGGAAATTGAAAGCAGTGACAAAAGCAATCATCAAGGATAAAAATAAAGCAGAAGGGCTGAGAGCCAAAGCTTATGAAGAGACATGCTCTTATTTAACCAGCATCCGGCATCTCTCATTAACTTGCTATTACCTCTACCTTACCCTCCCCATCTGTCCTACGACAAGTGTGAGAATAAAGAGTGCTTCATCCTGGTCTTGTTTTGTCACTGGGATGGTGCCTTTTCCCAGTTTGCTGCCTTGGAAGCAGCAGTGTTCAGCATTTTGCTACAAAGCTGAGCTTCACTGACTTAACAGCTGAGTTCAGGGAAGGCAGGGGATGCAAACAAGTCCTAAATTTGGGCTGATCCAAAGATAGACACACTGCTGAATGGAAGCTAAAAAACCTGGAAGAAAAGCTCTGCATCAGCACGGCAGTGCATTGGAATCTGTGGTTGGCTGGCTGTACCTGTTACACTGGCTGCTGTAACGTGCTCTTTTACCTTTGCTTACAGCACATGCACGTGTCCTGGCTGGGGACATGTAGAGCGTGGGGACAGTCGGCTAGTTGCAGAGAAAACTGAGGTTTGTGCTGCTAAGTTCACTGCTAAATAGGAGTAACCCACTGCAGAGGTTGGAGGACAAGTTCTGACCTCTGAAAACGTCTGAGCACTCTTAAAGGCTGTGTGGGACACTGCTGGAGCTTATTACAACAGGGAGTGTATGCCTGGAGATGATTGAACCTCCTTTCTTAGCAAGTGTAAGCTACACTGGAATGCTCCAGCCAAAGCTCTGGAGAGAGCTGCTTCTACATGGCTTGAACCTGCAGGGCCCCTGTGGCCTGAGAGGTAGAAAACCTTGATTAAGTTTGAGCGTGACTTCCCACAGAACACAGGAAGAGAAATAAGGAAGAGGGGGGTGGTGTGTGCTGTTCCATCTCCGTTATGACTTCAGCATTGTTTATCCAACAGCTCAAACGTTTTTACCAACTTCTGCTCAAATTCATGTGTATTTTTGGTGTGACATCCACATCTTTGCTGAACCCTTTGCTTGGGCTGAAGCTGTTTCCTTGGCCCAGCACCTAGCAACCTGCCAGCAGGACAAACCCAGGAGCTGAAACTTCTCCATGTCCACAGCAATGTCTTGGAAACAAGAGTGTCAATCAGTCTTTTCAAATGAAAGTAGAGCAGGAGGCAGCTCTGAAGATGGCAGCAAACTGGGCATGCAAAGTCATCACTTGTCGCTGTAACGTGCCCTTTCTTTAATTACTATGTGGACAAGTGTGTGGCTGGAGACATCTCCAACTGTGGGTCATGCTGGCAAGCACCTCTTGTGCAATCTTGGATGTGTCACACTGACTGGGCTAGAGGAGGATTTTCTGGAGGTGCCTCTCAGCCTCTTCTCTGAGCAGTGCTTGACACCCACCCTGGCTGCAGAGTGGACCCCAAGAACTGTCTGGCTTCTGGTGCAAGGGCAAGGGGCTGAAGCACAGGCAGCCTCTGCAAGGACTCCGTGCAGCTCGGAAGGACCTCAGCCAGCTCCCTGGTGTTCTGAACAGCTTTTGCCCATGTAGGAATTGGTATATGCACAAAAATGATGCAGTCACAAGCAAACCTGAGCTCCCAAACCAGCCCTTTCAGTTCCTAGCACCGCAAGCTGTCTGCTACCCATGCTGTACAGTTTGCTGCTGAGCCTAAAGGGCTTGCAGCCTGCTTTCCCATGTTTCTGGGGCAGACAGCAAAGAAAATGAGGTGTTAAACCCAGTAGGAACCCTTCTCAGCCTTGATGCCATCGAAGAGGAAAAGGCCTGCCAGCAATCCCACTCACCAGCTGTCATGCAGAAAATCCTGGAGTGGGCTGAGATTCAGGAAAAGGTACTAAAATCTGTCTTTGCAGGTGATGGGGTCCCTAACTAGGCCACCTCCTGAAGCAGGAAACTGAGCAGAAGCGGAGCCCAATCCAGACAAAGAAAGGCTGGAGTGATCCAATCTCTGCTTCTATTTTCAAGTTTGTAAGGAATGTCAATGGATTTGAAAACACAGCAGCAGGAGTTGCCTCCCTCGGCACCCTCCTCCCAGGCCTGACTGAGGACCGAGTCACTTTTTAGGACAGTAACTTCTTGTGCCTCCTCCCTGTCTGCACATAACAAGGTCCATCTTGTGCTGAACCCTCTGGAGAAACCCCCCTATGCCCCAGCATGGTCCCCAGTGCTCCCTGCTGCCCCTTGCCTGCAGCGAGGGTCCAGCCTGGCAGGTGGGGGCCGGTGCCCATGAGAAGCAGAATCACCCTCTCTTGGTGTGGTTTTTCACCGAAGAGTGCCTGGTCTGCTGTCACCTGGCCCTACAGCACGGCAACCATGGCTGGCAGGGGAGGACTGAGAGAGCCAGAGTGTGAAGGACAACCTGCTGCCTGACCACAGCAAGAAGCCTCTTCCTGTCTCGGCTGGTTTCGTTTCTCCATTCTGAACTGACCCAGGCTGGGTTGGAGCTGGGACACTTCAGAGCCCTGGTCTCTTGTCTAGTTGCTAGACCAGCTTCCCCATTGGCTGGCTGGCTGCTCTTCTGCTGGCCACAGCTCAGAAGGACCTGCGTGGTACAGACTGGCTCCTGTGAAAAGAGGAAGAGAAGGTCTGGCCTCACACACGGGCAGTGGTGCAAGTTTGTGTGAGTGTCTGGCACAAGGCAGCAGGAGCTGAGCTTTCCTGAGGCTCAGATTCTCTTTCTGGCCACCACAATGATTGTGGGAAGGCTGATGTGTAGGACAACACGAGCTGTCTGTTGAGAGACGCAAGCAGAATGGTTTGACAAGGTCCCAAATGTTCTTCTCAGAATGTAGTGACAGTTTTTCACAGCATTTGGAGAACTTTGCTGAAACTTTCTCTCCTGTGAAAGGGATCAAAGGGGTTCACATCACTGAAGGACCCTCAAGCTTGTATTCTGGTCGTACATCTCAGCAAAGAACTAGGAGGAGGCACAATGCATCAACCCCAGGATTATTTTTCCCACACGCTGCTGTCTGGGGGTCATAAATATTCACCATAAGCTCAGGCAGATGCTCATACAGAGATGTCTGTGGGGAGCCAGAAAGTCTGGTAAACCATGGAATCACAGAACTACAGAACATTAGGGATTGGAAGGGACATCGAAAGATCCTCTAGTCCAATCCCCCTGCCACAGCAGGATCACCCAGACCAAGTCACACAGGAACACATCCAGGCAGGTTTTAAACATCTCCAGAGAAGGAGACTCCACAACCCCCTTGGGCCGCCCATTCCAGTGCTCTGTCACCCTCACTGGGAAGAAGTTCCTTCTGATATTTATGTGGAACCTCCTGTGTTCCAGCTGACACCCATTGCCCCTTGTCCTCTCATTAGATGCCACTGAGAAGAGTCTGGCTCCATCCTCCTGACAACCATCCATCCCATATTTATAGGAAGGGCGCATCCTTGCTGGCTGAAATGTGCGGAGCTGAACCTAGTGCTGCCTTACTGGCGAGAAGCCTCAGGAAAGAGCGGTGGCTCTTTCTATACAACCCATTTGATGATCAATTTTCATGAAGAAGTGTGCAATTGTGCTATTAATTGCTACTCTTGAGTTTCTTGAAAGCAGATACGATGAGGTTCTTGTTAAAAGGCAGGTTTAAAAGGGGGAAAATACTCGACTGCGTTTTTATGTCAGTCTCACTACTTTTTTTAATCTCCATTAATTCAAAGAGTTGAAACAATTTAAAAATAAAGCCATTAAAATAAAATACATTCTTAAGATGCAAACCAGTCTGCCAGCTCACAGCTCCGCGAACGCCTTCGAGCTGAGCCTCTGAAAAAGTACTTTAAAAGGAGAAAATCGTGACAGCCTAGTGGTTGTGGCACTAGCTGTGGCATTTTGTTCTGAAAGCCTCTACCTGCAAAATGAATCCGTTCAGCAGTATTTGGGTGGGTTTGCAGATGAACGTAGGCTTGAACACAATAAGCTTGTCTTTGCGAACGCTGCGGGGTTGGAAAGTAGCTACTGGGAACTAAAGATCCTCGTTGCAGGGTAACCCACATGATAATCACAGCTGGCTGCATACGGAAAGCAAAACGAGCTGTGCAGGGCATGCTCATTATGCACTGATTAATTACTGCATTTGTAAATACACAGGCCCCTTGTAGGTTTTATAATAAGTTGTCTAACCACTGGCAGCATTTAATCAGCACCACTCTACAGCTGGCTTAGCCACATTATGACATGGCTGTGGGGAAGGGGAAAGGTGGTAAGAAATGAGGGAGACGGAGGTTGTGTTCAGAGGTGAAGCTGGTGCTGCAAGTAAGCAGATCGATGGTAGAAGTCAGGAGTTGCAGCCCCAGTCCGCACAGTCCACCCCACCTCCGCAGAAAGAAACTGAGCCCGTGTGTTCCTTTCTTCTGTGTGTTGATTTAAATTCATTTAGCAGGTGAGTAAGTGGTGTTATTTTAAAAGGGAAAGGCATAAACGTGACAGGGTGTTTGTGGAGCCTCCTGAGCAGAGGGAGCAAAAGGAGTTCTTACTGCTGCGAGAATTGCCCTGAAGATCTCTCAAATCTTTGGAGTATTGCTGTAAGTAAAGAACGTTTTAAACGCCTTGTAGGGAGCTATTTTATAGGAAATTAAATCTCTGTGGCCTGTTTTGTGGCAAGGAGGAACTTGCCAGCCCTTCCTTCAAGCATTCAAGCTGCAGCTGCCCATAAAAGCTCAGAGTGTTTTATGGACTCAAGTTTTTCTGATATGATTAGAGAAAAATGTATGACATAGCACATTTGCTTTGGAGAAACATCTTTTCAGGGACTGTAGCAAACAAAATCTAACCGTACCGCTGTAAACTGTGTGCAGCGTACTATAGGAGCCTTTGCTATATCTTGCTTTGAGCAACTGTTACACAAAATTAACATATCATCCGTTTAAACAGCTGGGGTTCTCTTTGAACAGTAGGGAAAAGATGCCTCCCTCTCCTGTGAGAGTTGCCTTTGTTACAGGTTGGACGTTGTTCAGCCTAACCCACCTGGATGTGTTCCTGTGTGACTTGGTCTAGGTGCTGCTGCTGTGGCAGGGGGATTGGACTAGATGAACTTTCGAGGTCCTTTCCAATCCCTAATGATTCTATGATTCTATTAAAAAACACCCTGAAGAAAAAGGAGAAAAGTTTCAGTGCGCTTCCTTCGATTTCTTGTGGATGAGCTTTCCACCAAGGAAATCATAGAATCACAGGATCGTTGAGGTTGGCAGAGACCTCGAAGAGCATCTAATCTGACCGTCAACCCAACACCACCCTGCCCACTAAACCATGTTTCCAAGTGCCACATCTACATGTTTTTTGAACACCTCCAGGGATGGTGA
>JAOXOE010000441.1:36780790-36797629 GCA_028565055.1 Phoeniculus purpureus
CTTATGAGGAGAGGCTGAGAGAGCTGGGTCTCTTTAGCTTGGAGAAGAGGAGACTGAGGGGTGACCTTATTAATGTCCATAAATATGTGAAGGGTGGATGTCAGGAGGATGGAGCCAGGCTCTTCTCAATGCCATCTGGTGATAGGACAAGGGGCAATGGGTGCAAGCTGGAACAGAGAAGGTGCCATATAAATATCAGAAGGAACTTCTTCACAGTGAGGGTGACAGAGCACTGGAAGGGGCTGCCCAGGAGGGTTGTGAAGTCTCCTTCTCTGGAGATGTTTAAAACCCACCTGGTTGTATTCCTGTGTGGCTTGGTCTAGGTGATCCTTCTGCGGCAGGGGGATTGGACTAGATGATCTTTTGAGGCCCCTTCCAATCCCTGATGTTCTGTGATTCTGTGAGACAGGGCTGCTGTGAGGTTGAGAACCCAGGACAAGCAGGATGGACTTTCAAATTAAGCTGAGCAGGAGCTTGTGTAAAACCTGTATAAGAAAACAGTCAAAGATAGGGGAAGAAGTGCAAGAGGTTCTGATTAGCCTCTCAACATCTTGGGCTATATGGCGTCCTCCAGCAATGGGCAGGGCTTCCCCTGCACTGGAGACAAATAAACCTCATGAAGCTCCAGGATAGTGGAGAAGTGCTCTGTCCCACTGGTGAGTGGGCTGGAGCAGATAGCCACCTGGGGTATTTCCAGCTTTGCAACTGTGATTGTTCAGGAGAGCTGGAAGGCAGACTAACCAGAGGAATGCAGAGCAGCCAAAGGAGCCTGCTGGCCTGCAGCTTCCCCAGGGAAAAAGAAAAGCAAACAGGAGATGAAAAGGCTGGGATGCCATCTCCGTTCCCAGAAGATTGCCCTGCCCACTACACTACCACATTTTTGTGGGTGGGTGGAGCAAAGAAGACCGAAAAAATGCGTCACTCTCCTGCTGAAGCTCTTGCACATTGCACAAAACTATGGCAACGTTCATCTGAGGACAGGCTGCAGCCTAAACCTCCTCCCTCTCAGACGGGTGCCAGAGATGTTAGGCAATAGCATCTTCCTGTTTCTTCTTGGGCTAGTGGTGGATTAATTGTGCTGGGAAAACTGGGGACCTGGAGGAAAGCATTGCCCTGGCCTCAACCATGGTTGGGGCTGAGCTGAGCTGGGGATCTCCTGTGAAAGGCAGGGCTCAAGCAGCAGCCTCCTGTACCCTGGGCTGGGCCCTCAGTGAGTGTCCAGCATATAAAACCTCTTTGCCCCATACTTTGTCACCATGAGAGAGGAGTCAGATGGTTCATACCCTCTGTCTCAGGAAGCAGGAGTCCTCCCTTCATGAGGACCTCCTCATGAAGTAGCTGTGCTGTCCCCTTGCTTGGCTGGGGACATGAGCGAGTGTGTGGGAAGCCTGACCAGTTCACTTGGGCCTGGAAACTTCCCAGGGCATGGCAGGGTGCCCGGAGTAGATGCTGTAGTGCTGAACTTACAGCCATCCTCCATGTGGTTTGGTGCAAATGTGGGTGAAAGACCACAAGCAATTTCCCTGTGGAGAGCACAAGAGCGGAATAAGGAGCATTCGTGGGCATCCTACTGCCAGTAAGTGTAATGTGAGAGGTAAATGGCTTCCCAAGCATCCTGATTTCTTGCATAAGGAACTGGGGGTCCCAGCAGACTATGTGCTGCCTGCAGTACAGGAGCTGAGAGGGAAGGGGATGGGGCTGGCTAAGTGCTGCCAGCACAGCCGTTGCCCTGCCTGAGCAACACACACAGGTTAGAGCTGGCAGCTGCTTTTCTGGGGAGACCAGAATTAACATGCAGTGAGAAAAACTAATTCCCCATGAAAATTTATAAAATCAGTGGCAAGGCAACAGCCATGGGCACAAGGTGCCAGCCTGTGGCAGCAGCAAGAGGACACAGCCAGGCCCATGTTATAGCTGCCAGAGCTTCCTGCTCTCCATGGCACTGGGAAGGCAGCAACCATCACTGTAAACAAGAAAAGTTCCACTGAAACTTCACAGGAGAGCCCACACATGGAACAGGACCAAAGGGCTTCCTAGCCCCTCTTCTCCTCCAGCTCACAGCACTTTTTCAGCTGATGTTGAAGCTGATGCTCTGATCCAGGCTTTGTGAGGAATGACAGCATGCCGTGATGCAGAGCATAAGCTCATCTATCCAGCAGGCTCTTCCAGATATGCCAGCTCCCATGGCCTTCCCAAAAGCTACGTGACATGGGTGGCTCCACCTGCAAGGCAACTGCAGGTGCCCCATGTAAATCAGTGACTGATGTCCTTCCCTCAGCTTAAGGCCAAGGCACCCAAACTCACAGCAGCTTGCCATCGACCAGCACAACTTCAGGTGCCCAAGGCACAAGCAGGCAGCTGCTCTATGTGACCTCCTTCATATGGCCACCACATGTGAATGACCCACAACAGGCACCCAGGGTGCGACAGTGAGTAATGCTGAGAATCAAGCCAAAGCTTTTAGGGTGAGGGGTGGGAACCTGTATTTCTCTCTTGATGACAGTTTTCAGAAAGCCCCACACGGGGCAGGGCACTGTGTCCAGCTTTTTGCCATGACCTGGTTGCTCTCTGGAATACTTCAATCACTTTGTACCAGCTGAAACAAAGGCGCAGGACTGTTCTTCCTTGTGGCAGCATTGTGAGGGAACACAGAAAAGGTGGTGGGTGGAAAAGAAAACCTATGAAGTGTTTTCTAGCTGGATTCAAGCATTACACACTACCTCACTGTTTGTACTTTTTTAGCCAGCTGCAGGACTGCAAGAACCCAGGGGCTTCAACGAGGCAGAGAGGTGTAGCAGCTCCAGTGGGCTAAAGGACATAGGAGAAACAAGATGCACAGAGAGATGGATGTTTTTATTAATCCAGCCGATATAGCTAGAAAAAGTTTTCAGGCACCTCTTTCATTAGACCATTACGATAAGTGCAATGAGGCTGTGTTGGGAAGATGCTCCACTAAATGAACACTCTGTGGTGACACGATGCAGCACCAGCTATTTGCCAAGCATCTGTGAACAGTGACACAAAGCACAGCAAGGGGGATCTAAAGGATATACAGAACCAACTGTTTGTCTCTTGCACCATTTTCAATTCCCTGCTCTCACAGGCTTCACACAGAAAAAACTGTGCTGATTAACTCAAATGCAGGGACATCAGCCAGCACAGAACAAAACATGTGATCTCTTCTCTCCCACCCAGTTAAATCTGAATCACTTAGAAATCTGTATTACAAAACCCAAAATCTCATCGAAGATGTTCACTCAGTCTTTCCCTCGCCAACGTTTAATTAGCTTACCCCAACTGAAGTCATCACTTCAGCTGACAGCCTGCAACCACAGCCTTAGAAATATTACAGCCCCTACAGAAGAAAGCTTCAGCTATCTACAGGAATCTATATAAAGCTGCACGCTGTGAAGCTACATAGCAACCTTTCATCACCCTCACACTATCAAAGCCAGGCTTTAGCAATGGGTAGCTATTGAGCAGGTTCTATCTGCTCCCCAGGTTGCATGAGCTGCAAATGCTGCTACTCAGAGTACAACGCTCCTGGTGATCAACACTTCTGGAAAACGTTGCTTTTGTTAGTGAAGGTGATGTTTCCACACAGCAAGCACACACATACCCTGACCACAGCCATTCTGGGGAATGCACCTGCTTAATACAACATCCAGCTCATACCCAGAGAACACACTAAGCTCATAAACCATAACCAGTTTGGAAAAAGAACCAGCCGAGTATTTAGCATGTTTAAATTGCCTGTACTGCTTGCTTTCAGGTTCACTGGACAACTGGTACCTGGGCCAACAAGAGTCAGCTACTGTTGCCTGGTATTTTCATGTAACTGGCAGCTTGCAGCCCTCATCTCTCCCCTTGCTGAGCTGAAATCACTAAGAGATGCACAAGTTTAACCCAAATCCCACCTCAGTCCTTACCCCCAAAAAGAGAAATTAGTCTCTAATACCACCTCTCAGCACATCTCTAGATCAAAGATGTGATCTTCCCCCTACAAACTAGCTTATTGTCAGTGCTTTCATGGGCTGCAGTCTGATCGTCTGATCTCAAAAGCATTGCCTTGAAGCCCCATAAGAACCCACTGAAAACAGTCCTTTGTAGCCAGATTTGTCTCCCCTCCCTTACAGGAGCCAGCTTGGCTTGCCATAGTCAGGATAATGACAGTTTACAGTTGTAGTGAGCAGATGTACAAGTGAAAGCCTTGGAGGTAGGGCATGTTTGCAGTGACTCATGTTTAACACCAGTTCTCAAGTTTACAGCAACTACAGTCAAGTTAAAGGTTTGCTTTTCACACTGCTTTACCACACTTTAGAGCAGACTGCAGCAGCACTGTGAGAAACCTGTTAGCACACAAAGCCAGCCCAGCTAGGTAACGAAGATAACCAAGTCACTTAAATCTCAAAGACATTCAGGTTAACACACCTCAGGCCAAAACAACAGTTTATTTTGTTTTCAGCAACATCTCAACCATCAAAAAAATAAACTCTAACACAGATGGATGGAAGACTTCTCTACAGTGTAACTAAGTGGGCTCTGAACCCAGGGGTTTGAACTGGAGTGACATTTTATTATTCATCCAATAAGTTAGGAAGCATGAGAATAAAGTGCTTTATTTCTGAGCTGGCATGAGGTCATCAATGGACTGGCCTTTTTCAAGGCGTTTTTCCATTTCAATGAGCAGCTTCACACCATCCACTACCATCTGCACCAGCTCCACCTCAGAGAAGCCAAGACGATCAGCATTAGAGACATCAAATACTCCACCAACAGCAGCTGTGTCCACACCACCTGGAGCAAGAGACTTAGTTAGTTCACTGACCACTGCTAGAGCATACATCTACCTTTCTTCCCTCCCTGGTCTGAGGTGGGAACAGGGATAAAGCTGTATGTGACTGCTAGCATGAGCCACTGAGCTTGTCACCAGGACAGCTTTTCACTCATTTAACCCACAAGCAATCTAACCAGTGGTCAGAAGTACTTGCTGTAGCTATTTCCCAGCCAGAAGTTGTCAAAATTCCCAAAAGGACAAGAGGAATAGCTGCCACCACACCTGGTACTCAGAATAGCACAGACAACATACTTAGATATCCAGATTCAGCAAGGTATAAGCAGAGCACTGCCACTGCAAACTCAGAGACAGAGACGTAAGGCTTTGTTCTCTCCTTCCGCTTTATGTTTTGAAAGGTCTGACAGGCAGTGCCAGTATGAACCAAGACATGGCTCCGGCTGTAGCCAGGATTTTGCTGGTGTCTTAAGGCAGCCTGACTAGGAGATCCCTGTATCACTTCTCACCTGTGCCTCGCTTCTGCAGCCGGAGCCTCTTGAGGACTTCTCCAAACTTCTCATGTTTCCCAAGATTTGGTAGCTTGATGTGCACACCAGCACGAAGCCCTGTTCCAAGGTTGGATGGGCAGGTCAGGATGTAGCCCAAGTGTGGATTCCACATGAACTCATAGTTTTTGGACTTGAAGAGAGTTTCTATCTATAAATAGAGAGAATGGATGTTTAGAGATTGCTCTCTGCCCCCAAAGGATGTAGGTCATCCGTTAGTCCTCATTTACAGCTTCAGTTACATAGCAACAGCCACAACAGTTGGAAGAGCTGAAGTCAGTCATTAAGCCCCCTTTATTTGGAAGAAAGGGCCACCAACAGGGAGCTTTTTAGACCTTAATCCTGCTCCTAGCAGTGAGACAGGCTATGATTAGCCTACCCTACCACACCTGAAGTAACTATCTGTTGGGAAGCTTGGTTTGGCACATGTCAGTGTGGCATATCTAGTAAAGTTCACATTAATACCAACAGAAGCTGAGAAAAACATTCAACCATGAACTAAGTCCAGTTTTGCCGATCCACATTCAAGCAATTTCTGCTCTCACAGTGTGTCTCCACCCTTGATTTATAGAACCATGTGTCCTTTAAGTACAGTTTAGACACTGAACTGTAAGTGTGACACACCAGAGGACACTCTAGATTTCATAGCCACAATGCTTTGCCACTACACATGTTCCTGAGCCCTCACAGCTCTGGACCTCATCGGGGAGTTCTCAGAGATCCAGGTTGTGAAGCACCACCATGCAGGACTCCAGAGGGGGCCTGAAGGTGTTTGCATGCTCAGGTTTAACCACAGCAACACACTCTACTTGAACACACAGCTCAGGCAATACTGATTTACCTGTGTTAGCCCAGTGCAGAAGCGGGTAAATACTTCCTTCATATTGCCACCTTTCTGCATGGAAATAACTCTAAGGTGGTCCTCTTCATTGATCCAAACGAGGAACGTCTTGTTATCATTGTGCCTAGGAGACATAGCAAACAACTTAGCTGTCCAAGTTAAATAGCACTAAACTACTCATCATTGCAGCTTTTATGTGAGAGGCTCACTTAATTGCTTCTTCCAATCTTGCTTTTTGTCCGTGCAGGACCTAACAGAGTTCAATTTTTCACCCTGCTCTTTTCAAGAGGTAGTTTGGATTGACCTATAGCTAAACAGATCAGGACAAGATGCAGCATGCCCTTAGCCAGTCTTACAGTATCAAACCCTAAAATCCAGTCATCCCTCTAGCTTGCTCATGGTCTGAATTTGCAGATAAGAAATGTCATTCTTTCAGCAGTTTGCAGAAGAGTCACCAGCACAGCCTTAGAGAAGAGCCCTCCACAGCAATGTTCAGGACAACACTGTTGACAATGTCTAACAAAGACATACAAAAATCTTGTCAAATTCTCTTTAACTGCACTTTTTCCCTTATCAGAGAACAATGTTGAGTTTTGATTATTCATTTTATATTGGGGCTTTTCAGAGATTCTATTAAAACCTGTTAACACCCATGGGTCCCTTCTTGTCCTAGCTTGCAGCTGGCAAAGACTACCATCAATACTTATCACACTGGAAATTTCTCAGCTTGATTAGGATCAAAAATTAACTAGAACATGAGAAAAATTATTTATGTAGACAACACTGAGACATTACACTTCAAACTTGTGGATCAGTCATGCTCAGATGACAGCGCTATCTGGTGCTGGCAATCTGCAGGTAGATGATGCAATATTAAAGGTGACCTACAGAAACAACATGAGCTTCCTGCAGGTTGTACTGAAGCAGCTGCAGCAATAAGATTAGCGTATTGCAGCTGATAAAAACCTAGCCACTGGCTTACAAGGGAGCAAGTTAATTATGCTGCAAGAGCTCCTGAGGTGCAGAGTTTTATGTAGGTGACCTACATCTCAAGCAGAATCCTTCCATCCACAATTCTGCATCAGTCAACTCATGTCACCAAGCTTCTGAAGGAAAGTGGGGGGCAAATAATGTTATCACTAGTACAGATAAAGCCACACTGGTCCAGTATCAGCAAACTTGTGCAGCAATGATGATACTACAGGGGAGCACCTATGCATCCAGTATCAAGTCTGAACTAAGACAAACACATGGCTTTTGTTACCATGAGTTAGTCCAAAGCTCCCGGGACAACATCTAAATGCAGCGCCACATCTGCTCCTTTAGATTTTATCTGCCTTCATAAGCAGTTTCAATTATTGCCTGTTGCTTCACTAACCTGTGCTGGATGGATAGGCTCTGGTAATAGACTAGCCAAGCTGGCTTGTTCCTTCCAGCCCAATGTGGTGCATAGTAACATATGTCCAAATTAGTCTGATTTAGATGTAGCTTCCCCAGATGACACAAGTTTTTCCATTAGATTCAGCAAGACAAGTTCAGAAAATGCCATTTTGCCCAACAGGACAAGGCACAACCAAAATGCCATGATTTCTCTCTCTTTTTGGGGACTTTGTGCAACTCCTCCTGTTGAGGCATACTCACCAGATCCCCCTGGCATCAGGCCAATCTCGTGCCATGCCAGATGCCAACAGAAGAGGAGAAACTGGCTTGTCAAACAAGAAGTGATCATCAATCAGCTGCTGCTGCTCTGCATCAGTCATGTTCCTCAGAGCATAGTACTTCCCCTTGAGATCACCTTCCAGGCTACCCAGAGCTGAAAGAGAGGCAACTTTTGAGACCAAAGAAGCTAGAAATTACCAGAACTTTAGAGACCACACACAAAGTATGGCAGCATCTGATCTGCTGTGCATGGTTCCTCCCTTGCTTTCATCTACAGTGGCAATGCCTCTGCAGCATTACAGAACCTAAGATGGTACCATCTGATTTGTCCACACCTTCCAGGCTTATACAAGTGGCCTTGTTCCCTTACATGGAGTACAGAATCATTACTGCTGTTGAACTGTACAAGTCAAGTGCTTTCCTCCAAAGAAAATTGAGGTCAAGAATATAACAATAATATAACAGTATTTTTCTAGTCAAGGACTGTTACCCTGCCCTTGAAAGGTTTTGGAGCAACCACACCCCCCAATCTCCAGCACTGCACCTTGATTGTATCCTTTCCTCTCACTTAATAGAGTTGGGAGGCAATAGATAAAACTGAGGAGTCCCACTGAAAACTAGGGCTTACTCCAGTCAACTGCACATTTGGAGCAGGGCTACACCTCTAAGCAAGGTGAACGTTAATGAAAGTCAATTAAGAGCAGCCAGAAAATACTACAATCATGAGTCAGGCCCTGAAGTTGCTACACACCTGCTACACTTCAGGTTTGAGCCACGATGAACCAATCTGTTTCCCCACACATAAAAAGCAGCTTTCAAGATCAGCAAAGGTCAACCTAATGCAGTCTAACTTCCCTCTGACATGTTTCCTTGCTCTCAGCTACCAACTGCAATGCTGAGACAGCTGTAACCTAACAAGCCTTTTCCAGGAAAAACTCCCTGTTCAGACTAAGTCTTGAGGAACGCAGCGTTTACCAACTGCCCCCACTTTCAAACTGCAAAGTACCGCTCTTGCGCAAAATACCACACTTCCCCAACACACCCAGTTCTCATTTACCTTCAACAGAGAGCTTTTCAATAGCCCGCCTCTCTCCCCGACTACAGTGTGGGGGAAGGCAGAATCCACGGATGCTTCTACCAGTTCTGACACGGGAACTTAGCACGTAATTGGGATCCAGGTCATCACCTCCCTACAAGATTAGGAAACCAGTGAGTACAACCCTGCTGCCAAGATGCTTACCCTAAATACATGTACCTCCCATGCATTTAAGTAAGCACCTTACACTTGAGATATTCACTACTTGGTTTGTAAAGCAGTGTCTTACTTAACACAACACTCGTTTTAATGCTGAAGACTACAGCTACTAAGTAGCGCTAAAAGATGGTGGAATACCACCAGAACATCAATTTTATGTCCAGTCCAGACTATAGTCTGGGCCTCTCAGATCTACAGCCTAGAGGAAGCCACATGAGTCAAACCCTTGTTATTTAGGCAGGCATTTACTCTTGGAAATGAAAATTATTCCCTACTGTAAAAGTCTCTCATTTTCAAGATGACCTATGGCTAGCCAGTCAACATGACATTAGGAGTTCTTAGGGTCTGCATCTTAAATGCATAAAATGGGCAGAAATCCTTATCTCTAGTGAGAATAATGTTTGCCCTATAGTGTAAGACTGGACAGGAGAAAGCATTAAGTTTTAGGACAGTTCTACCATGTTTAGCATGACTACTATAATAGCCTGCAGCCCACGGAAATACATGTTGAGTACACTTGGCATGACCTATGCTGAAGCAGCACATGACACAGGCTCCTGCTGCACACCAGCTGCCTGCTTCTGCCCAGCCGATGACACCCTACAACTGCAAGCTCTCAAGTCTGATTGCACTAGGCACCCAGCCTCTGGGTCTGTGCTGGATGAAGCTGAGGGAACAGAGCCTGCGTCACCAGTTTGGACAGCTGTCAACAACTCTACCCAGTCCAGAAACCAGTAGGCAGCAGTAATCAAAAGTTTATACCTGCAGGTTATCAGCATTCAGGTCAGTCTTGTGCTCATCAGTTGGTTTGTAGCCACCATGTCGGTCTTCAATAACTGGATCAAAGAGTTCCTTAAACACTTCATAGGATTCTTCATCACCAGCTACGCATCCTACTGTCATTATGAAGGGATGGCCTGGAGTGGTAATAAAGTCAGAAGAGCTAAGTTTGGGTGATATTTGGCTATACTCCAGAACAGCACTAACCAGGCAAGTTCTTTAGTGGTAAGTCTAGTCACTTAGATACACATTCTTACATAAGACTTTGAGAGACCCTACATTTTACACTTCATCCAGTCAGCAAAACACAATGCTATGGAAACCCATAGCTGTTGCCATTTAACCACGCTCATATGTCAAGCTTGGTTTAGGTAAAATTTGCACAGCACATCCAATCTCACGAGCTAATTTACAACAGCAGACAGATCTTTATGTCTACACACTCATGCTTTGCTGTAAGCGAGCATGCTTCACTCTTTGTTCCTGCTGCTACAGACAGAGCTGTGTTTCCATAGTCTGCTCATAAATACCACCTCCACAAGATTAGTTTTAAGTCACCATACTCAAAAGCACCAGTTTCTTCAGCTGGCTCAGGCAGAATATTCTCAATGTATTTTACCAGGATTATCAACCCCAGTCTGAATGACATCATCCAGGGTGAAGCCACTGGGTGTGACTCTCTCTCTCAGTTTCTTGTATAAATCCAGGGTTAGAACTTTGGCCATATGGTTGTTGTGGTTGCTCAGGTCCGGGTACTCCTCATCAGGAGGCAGTCTCTGATTATTTAGTTGGGCCATTTTGAAATTGCTAGAGTAAAAATAAATACTGTGATGTTAACACGTGAACAAATCTGCTCCCCCTTTTTCCATAGAAGTGCTATAGAATATCACATAACCAGTCTGGAATAGGAACAGACCAGAACAGCCAGATTAAGTCAACATTTTTTTTCTTTCCCCCGGTTGTGTTATAATTAGAATGCATTTGTGGGTTGGTTTACTTTTTTTCAAATTCAAAGTATTTAGCAGAGCAGTTACATAATTGAAGTGTCTGGGAATTGATATGTCAGATCACAGCAAGGATCATGGCTCAAAAGAACAAGGCCTCCTTTAACACAGCCATGCATTTAGAGCTGTCTCAAAGCTTTACAGGATTTGCCTCTCAGCAGATCAAGAGCTTTGGGTGCCCTTGACAAAATGCACTTCCAGTAAGGAGGGAGAACAGATCATTATGCGGTTCTTAAACGTCCCCAACCATTACCTGGGTTGTCAACCCCAGTTTGGATTACATCATCCAGCGTAAATCCACTGGAAGTCTGCTTATCCCTCAACTTCTTGTACAGGTCCGGGGTCAGCACCTTGGCCATGTGATTGTTGTGAACGCTCAGGTCGGGGAACTCATCTTCATCAGAGTACTTCAACTTCAGGAGGTTGTGGCTGTTTGAGAAGGGCATGGCTGACCCTACCGCAGTCACTAAGGGAGAGAGAGGGGAAGCCTATCACCGGGGGCTTGGCACTGCCCGGGGTAGAGCCAAGCAACACACAAGGTCACCTTGGCTATGGATCCACCCGTGCTTTTTACCCCCTTGGCGCTACACCACCTTCCACGGGGGCCAGGAAGGAGGGAAGAAAATAAAAGTAGTTCTTCACTTCCACCAGCCTTGCCCCGTCCTTCCTCACCGCAGGACAGGGAGCTCTTCCCGCTTCCGCGGGGCCCCGCTCGGCTGAAGGGATGCGCCCAAGGTCGCGGCACCACCGGGCAGAGCCCACCGACGGCTCCGGGGCGGGGGGTGGGGAGCGGAGACCGCTGAGCTAGGGGAACTGCAGGTGAGCAGGGCAGCATCACCGTGCCCCGGGCGGGTAGGGAGAACTCCCTGTGCTCCCGCCTGGTCACTGACAGCGCGGAGGCGCGGCGACTCCCCGGCTCCAGAGCGGACAGGGAGAAGCATCCGACAAGGCATTATACAACAGACGCTGCCTCGGGGGACCTGGCTGGGGCGATCGTATGTAACTACCCTGCTAAATACCAGGTTAATCTGGTTTTAGAGCGTGGTCCGCTTCAGCTGGGGGAAAACCGGATAAAGCACTTGCGCCAAACTCCGCGTCGCGGCCCCCGTCCCGGCTGCACCCACCACGCCACGCTGCCCCCAGCCGCTCCCGCAGCCCCGCTCCCTCTCCTCAGCCGGACCGGCTCCACCTCGCGGGGAACGAAACCAAGACGATTTTTAAAATAATTACAAAAGCTCTAATTGCAAAGGTTCAGGACGGCTCGGCTGCCCCGGGACTTACCGAGGGCTCCGCAAGGCAAAGACAAGCACCGACCGCCGCACTACTCCTAACCCGCTGCCGCCCGCCCCCGAGTGAAGTCGAGCCACGGCGGCCGCGCCTCTTTTATATAGAGCACGAGCCGCCGTCCCATTGGCCGCTATTTATAGCCCATTCATTCCACTGGGCCAGGCACAGGGGGCGGGGCGAGCGTCTTTGTCGCTGGCCGGGCCCAAGGCTGCCGCCATTTCGGTTGGCTTCGGGGACGTAGCTGGTGGGGTGGTGGCGGGGCCAGTGGTGGGCTTGGAGACTAGGGTAGCCACGTGCACGCATGCGGGAAGCCCAGCTGCCTTCTACTGGCCAAGGAGTGTCCACAGGTGGTAGTGGCAGCACCTCAGCACACAGGCACGTGGCCAGTTGCCTGTTGAGACTTCACACCTTGGCCGAGGGTTTAGTAGTGAGTGTTAAAATTCACCATCTTAAAAATAAAGGGTTTGTAGTGCCAGAACCAGAATGTTCTGAATTGTGTGATTAACTTCCCACCCAGTGAGTTGCCAGTTCCCCTGAGCTAGTTTGGTAACTCCTGACACAGCACCAGAGCAGCAGCCATTTTTTATAGGGGAGGAAGCTGCTCACCATGTTCCTCACCTCCAGCACCTGTGCAGCCACGAGTATGCTCACAGTTCAATGGGAAGGGCAGTGGTGTGGCTGTATATAGCACCACAAGTCTCCAGTGCCTGTCATGTGACAACATAATCTTGAGCTGTATTAGAGTGGGTGATTTCCCACTGGAAACAAGCAGGAAGGCTGGAGTTTGACCCATCCAAGGCTCAAAGCTCACCTGAAATTCATTAGAGTGACTCCTACTGGTCTCTTTATAGGAATGAGCAGAGTTTGTCCCAAAACTAGGATGCAACTTCGTTTGCAGAAATACATGTATTAATAACATGAATTACTATCTTGATGTGCTTTCACCTTTGTGTAACAGTTTCATCATCTTTGTCTGATGTGTATTTCTCACACCAGAGCCCAGGTTTATCCTTCTGTCCAGAGAGTGTACTCACATGGCTGAACACGGATCTGAGTTGCAGAGTTCCCTTCTGTGACATGAGTTTTGAACATAAGATAGAACTCTCCTGACCACAATGAGGTAGCACTACCCTCACCTCATCAGTGAGAAGTCTGTGCACTTTGCAGAACTGTTTACGATTTAAAAAAAATAATACACATATAGGGGGGAATAATTACAAAATAAAAAGCACACACTTCTTCAAATAAGAATGTGTTGTGTTTGGCTGCCATCCAGATTTCTGAGTTATTCCAGGTCTGGTAGACTGAGATGCTGAGTATACAGATCTCCAGTAGAAGCCAAGGGCTCAGCATCTGTGCAAGTCTGGTCTCTTATCTCTCAGATCAAAGAACAAATCCTCTCTCTAAGTCTCCTCTGCCCTTTCAAACTCAGAAAGTCTTCTACTGCATTTCACACAATGCTTCAGAATAGTGAAAACTGCAAGTAATGCCATGGCTATGCAAGCATTATTAAATGAACATGTAAAGCTGTACCCAGAGTCTTCAAAGTAAACGTGATGTTGCTGAATGACCTCAGCTGCAAATACAGTTCTGATTGTGGATTTCTTTTAATGCAGAACGCTCAGGTTTTATTTTTCAGTTAGAACAACAGAAATAAAAATAAAAACATTTTCTTCCATTACACCGTATTTTCTTAGTGTTTTGCTTCACAAAAACCAAGTATATTAAGGTATGTGCTGAAGACTCCCTTTGTTTTACTCTGTAATCTATTGCCACATGAAAGAGAAGCAATCAGCTGTTCTGTACTCTTAATTATTATATGTAGATTCACAGAATCAAGGTCACCTCAAGAACCTACATCTAAGGATCCAGTTCTATCCATTGGATGGGGAATACCAGTGTATTATAAGCTGGTAGAGGTCTCCATGCACTTCTGACAGACACCTCTTCCTCACAACACTTTTGTACAAAAAGAAGACATAGAAGGAGAGTCAAGGGCTGTAAGGGTCCAATAGACCCTTTTCTTTCGTCTTAACATATCTCTTCTTATTAACAAAACCCACACCCCAAGGTTGCTGGGGAGGTTTTGTGCTTGACGTATCTCTCCTTGTTAACAAAGCCCGCCAAAAACCCACACCTTGCGGTTGCCAGGGGGATTTCGTCCTGGTGCTGAAGAAAGGATACTTTTCTACTGAAAACCATTGCCTCTGCTGCTGGGCTTTTTGGGGACCTTTGATACACTCTTTGCAGAAACCACACCTCCCCGCCTGGACTGGCCTGGAGACAGAGATCACAGATGCTCTTCACATAAACCACGCCCATGCACCTGGACTTTTTGGGACCTTTGATACATTTGGGTATAAAAAGAAAGGGGATTAAAAAGTAGCCCTCTGACTTGCCAACTCTGGGAGATCTACCCCACTGCACCCAGAGCTGCAGCTCGGACACCAATAAGAAGATGCAGGAGATACAGAGGACATCAGGAGAAGCTACAGCTTGGGACTTTGCTGGTGGTAAACACTCCCTTCTTTCCTTTCTTTTCCTATTTCTCCCCCCCACCCCATGCACTGCTGCTAAAATAAAACTACCTCAGTGATTTTTGTCTCTGCTATCAATTTATTGAAGCGTATTTCTCGAGTGTGTTTCCGTATCCCATACATTCAATGCTGTAATTGAACTTCCCACGAATCTGTATCCAAACCGGATTGTGACAAGGGTGCAAAACAACGGAAACGTATCTAGTTTACATATTTAATAAACAGTGCACACTCTACCTCCTTTTCCTCATCGTGATTTGCCAAATTCCTAGCATGCAGCAGAATTTTAAGATTTGCTGAAAGCCCTATGTAAATTGGATCCTACCTTCATTACAGCATCCCAGCCCACCTTCTTCCCTAGTGACTTAATTATAGATGCTGTGCTGTGTGTCAACAGCCTCTGATCAACCACTTTATCTGGCACATCTGCTGAGAGAATACTTTGTTTGGATAAGCCTGTATGGCCTGTTAGACAGTGATAAAGGCACCAATGGCTACTTTCCATAGTAGGATGATATCTTCGTTCACATACTGACTTACATGCTAAGTTGCTGTTCTGTAGCTCAGGATTAGAAGGTAGGGTGATCACTCCAGAGAGCTCTGCAATGAGCTTTAACAATGAAGAATTAAGAGAAGTTAATCATGGGCCATGCAGATAACTTCCTAAGAGGCTTAATTATACATGTTGTGCAGAGTACAACTGCAAGAGGAGATGGATGTTAGCTAGTCAATGTGTCTTCTGAAATTACTCATGTGAATGTAACATGAACCTGAAGAATTAGGGGGTAAACATCTTCTTGAAAATCTAGAAGAATACTCTAAATTAGGAAATAGCAAGAGAAAGTGGTTTGCTACAAACAACAGAATTGTTTCCAAATTGACAACTAAGCAGCATTAGAAAATTAAACATAACAGCCATGTATCAGTAGATTAAAATAAATCCGTTATAACTACATCTGCTCAGCTTCTCAACTGAAACTTACATTTAACACTTATAATATATTTGTCTGGTTATTATCCTTGGTGTATTTTTTCACCCTGCTTAGGCAGTCTGTTGAAAATTACTGACTGCTTCCAGCATGCAGAACACCTATGGAAACTAGGGATTGCTGAGTATCCTGGTCTTGCATACAGACAGGCCCACAGTGATCTGCCCAGCAGTCCATCATGGGAAAGAAAGGAAATAACGACAGAAACAATGACAAATATAACCAACGACACTAAAATGACAGAATAAACCACAAGGTAGGTACAAATGTAAAAGCACAGTAGAACTGCTGTGAACTGCCAGTCAGAGAAACAGCTGAGTAGGAGTTTGCGGTTTAAGAAACCTCTGAAACTGCATACATTATGTTTAGATCAGATGGAGGAGAGTTTCATAACTAAATAACAAAGACTACTGCAATTATGATATGAGCAGGTCAATAGCATAACTAAACGTATGTTCTCACTGAAGTTAATGGGAAAAAATTCCCTTATACTTGACAGAATCACATTCATTTATAAACATCAGAAATTACCATCTAAACGGCCCTCCATTCTTGTGTTCTTGATTGTGGGAGGATGACTGTTTCTCTGCTGTTGTGCGTTATGGGTTACTGGTGAATGCAGCACCATAGGGAGTGTTATCTGATTTAGCTGGGAAGTTTACCTGCAAGTCCAGGGTGACTCACATGCTCTGTGCTCTCCCATACCCCTCCCATGCCAGGTAGTCTGAGCTTCCTGCAAGAAGATGAAGCAATACTCTCCTCCTTTGCTCCTTCTTGCCTCCTGACTACATCCCCCGTAACACCAGGGCACACAGTGCTCTCCACATCACTTCAATCCTAAACATGACAGAAGTAGGAGTTAGTACCATGCTATTTGGGGGTTAGGTAACAATTCCACTACTCCTGAGCCCACATTGTGGTTTTTCCTACAGCCTTACAAAACCCATGTGAAGAGCTTGGCCTGTCACGAGCTGCTTTTCCCCAGAGCCAGCTGCCTGGGGGAGGGCAGGCAGAACTTTCTGGAAGCTGGAATGAAGGCCAGGTTGGACGAGGCTTTGGGCAACCTGATCTAGTATCATAGTATCATAGTATTACCAGGGTTGGAAGGGACCTAATAGATCATCAAGTCCAACCCCTACCACAGAGC
>JAOXOE010000441.1:36797729-36859587 GCA_028565055.1 Phoeniculus purpureus
GCTGCAGCGGGGCGGGGGGGGAGGCGGCGGGGAGAAGCGGCCCCGGGCAGAGAGGCCGGAACAGCCCGCGGGCCAACCTCCATGTGGTGGCGGACGGGGAGCAGATCCCCGGCCTTTGTGGTAGGGGGGACGGGTGCTGTCCGTGTCCTCCTCGGTAGCGGCTGCGCGGAGAGGGAAGAGGGGGGCATCAGGGGTAGTGTAGGTCGGGAAAGGGACAGATGCACCTGGGTTTTGGTTGAAGGCAGCACAGACTTGTGAAATCACAGAATGGTGGGGTTGGGAGGACCTCTGTAGATCATCCAGGCCAACCCCCTTGCTGGAGCGGGTTCTCCTAGAACAGATCGTGCAGGAACATACATACCCAGGCGGGTTTTGAATGCCTCCAGAGAAGGAGACTCCTGTTCCAGAGTTCTGTTACCATCACCATAAGAAAAATTTCCACTTATGTTTAAATTGAACCTCTGATGTTACCATTTATTCCCATTGCCCCTTGTCCTGTTGCTGGGCACCACTGAGAAGTGCCTGGTCCCACCCTCTTGACACTTTTTAGATATTAATAAGCATTGATGAGATCTCCCCTCAGTCTTATGCTCCTTAGACTAAACAGTCCCAGCTCTCTCATCCTCTCCTTACAAGGCAGATGCTCCAGCCGCTGTTGATATTAGTGGCTCTGTGCTGGACTTTATCTCTTCTTGAACTGGGGAGCCCAGAACTGGACACACTATTCCACATTTGGCCCCACTAGGTAGAGGAGGAGGAGAACCTCCTTTGACCTAGTGGCCACACTCCTAATGCATTTTAGTGGTTTAATTTCTAAGGCTGTGAGGGATCACCTGGGTTATTGAAGTTTAGCTGTCATGGCAAATGTAAAGTTGTGGTGAGCCCTCAGAAGGTCCAAACCCCATGCCACAGGCCACTGCCTCACCTTCCATTCCCACTCCACAGCACCATGTTGCAAAAGTATTACTGTCCCAAGACATCTGTATACTGCTCAGAGAATGAAGGAGACAGGTAACAGCAGTGCACCTGGCCTAGCATTGGTAGGGAATGGAAAATGAATGAAGATGAGTGTTTGCAGGTCGGTGTGCGTCTTGGTGTGGAGGGAGACCAAGAAAGTAACGAAATTACTCCCACATCTCAGATTTCCCCCAGATGTGTAACCAGAACATGCCAGGTGAGATCTAAGCCTGAGAGGCCTGTTAACTTGGGATGTCAGCATAGACTGTGGTGATAATTGTAGGGACTCAAAGGAACGCAAAGAAACTGGAAACCAGTTGGTGTAATCAAAGGGAGAACAATATTCTCCACGTCCCTGGTGGCATGCTACAGGAATGTTGCTTTTGGACATGAGTGTTAAGTACAGTCTAAATACTGTGGAAGAAAGGGACTATGGTTGAGCTCTGATCATACAGTAACATTCTAACTAAGAGCTGAAACCTACATTGTATTAATAATATGAGAACTACAAGTGTCATTTATGAAATGTGAAAACATTAATAAATCAGCTGGTGCGAGCTACAAAGTATGGTAAAACATCTCATAAAGTGCAGTACATACTCACTTCTGAATTCACGGAATGCTCTTCTTACTATTTCACTATTATGGCCAGGCAAACCTGTTCTGCTTTGGCATCTGAATACCTTATGCAATAAGCATGACATAAGCTTTGGAAGTTTTGGGCACAAGCATATCTGCTTATCAGTCTCAGTGACTGCAGTGGAAAAGTTATAAATCTGTCTGCTTAACAATAAATTGAACTACAGTGAGTTTCGGTCAATAAAAACAGACTAGAATTTGAGAACTTAAAGTTTACAATAAAAACAGTGAAGTGTGACCAAGGTGTAGCACATTCCATACAAACGCACTGGAATCAAATCATTATTCTGAACCTATGCATAACACTGCTTTTAATTCTCTTGTGTCAGTACAGAAACCTGACTTTCAAAGCCTTTTGTTGTAAGCTTTAATTTCTAATTTTAGGTTCACTATTGCTTCTCTAAACTATTACTTCCACGAAACTGATCAACATGCAGTTTAGGTAGTTACCTGCCTTATTCTGAAAGGCAATGCCAAGACTTGTGAGCTGCCTTCTAATTTCTAGAATGTCTTCTCCAAGACAACATAATTTAATTGTAATTGGCTAAACAACTCTGTGGATAGGACTGTTTGCATTTGTGTCTTTCTTACTTTCAAGTAAACTTTTATTACTGGTTCTACTAACTAGTGATTGGTATGCAGGCAAGTAACAGCTGTCTTACTGTCTTGGTAAATCACCAAGGGATAACCCTGCAGATGGAAATAAAATTTGCTGCTTAACAACATACTCCGAGAATTTGCGAACTGAAATTGAGCAGAGTGCTAAAATTGATCATACTTAGAATCATCAGGTAGTTTGAGGTGGAAGAGACTTTGAAGATCATCCAATTCGACCCTCCTTGCCATGGGCAGGGACATCTCCCACTAGACCAGGTTACTCAAATCCCCATCCATCCTGGCCTTGAACACTTCTAGGAATTGGGCATCCACAACTTCTCTGAGCAACCTGTTCCAGTCTGTGATTGTCTTCACACTAAATAATTTCTTCCTGATATCTAAATTTACTCTTTTTCAGTTTAAAACAGTTGCCCCTGGTCCCTGTAACAACATTTCCTTTTTAACCTTTTTAGCCTCCGACTTTCCTGTAGACCCCCTTTAAGTACTGAAACGCTGCTGTGAGGTCTCCTTGGAGCCCTCTCTTTCTTCATGCTGAACAACCTCAACTCTCAGCTTTGGAAGTTTCTCAGCTGTATTGTGAAGCACGCTGAGTACCTTATTGACGGGCGGACACAAACCCTATAATTTACTTCAAAGTGTACCATAAAATAGGAAAAATACCAGTTACATTCCAATCTTTGGGATCTTTCCACTGATTTTAATTGGATCAAGAGTACAGCAATGGGGAGGTCCCTGAAGAATGGAGTTCTCTCTTGCTAACATGTTATTTACACAGGGTGGTTTTTCATCTGTATTGGGGAAAATAAAATTTGTAGGCTTTGTCTGCAGTTTCACCTCTATCGGGATCCCGCAAAACTCTCTTGGCATGTTTGTTCTCTTCTAGGTGACAACCACCAGCCAACTATAAGACTGTCACAATGAGTTTTGTTCAATATGGAGACACGATAAAGGATGGTGACACAGCTATCGTGTTCTTGGGCCATGAATCCATGTTTCCTGTGAAAGTCCAGCATGGCACTGTAACACAGACTAAGTACGGGGTCATCAGGCATTCCACAGACCTCATAGGCAAAAAGTATGGCTCCAAAGTGACATGCAGTAAAGGAGGATGGGTGTTTGTTCTTCATCCCACTCCAGAACTGTGGACCATGAATCTTCCACACAGGACGCAGATTCTGTATTCCACTGACATCTCTATAATCACCATGATGTTAGAACTGAAGCCAGGCTCCATAGTATGTGAATCAGGTAATAATTAATGTTGAAATCCTTTATTAAGAACTAACACCAACACTTTAATGAAAAAACAGGCCTATCTTTACCTTTCGCAAAAAGTATCTCTTTTTTTCCATTGTGATGTAGTTTTCCCAGCCTACACATTGAGTAATTCAGTTTTATGCACACTAGTTAGCAGTAGCTGTTTCTTCAACACTTGATGTTGCCTCAGTATGCTGGCCTCATGCATGGATATACCCTTGAATGTGTGCTTGAACAATTAATATTGTTAGACTAAGCATTTAAACATTTTTCTTCCCCTTTTCCAAAACTGTCATTAAGTACTTAAAAATATTTTAAAATACATTATTTAAATCAAAATTCAGGCTTTAAATTTTGAGTTACAGAGAAAATCATTGAGATAACCCCAGTGAAAAAGACTGACACAGGGCATTGAACTAATAAAGGAAGTAAATTGGCAGTATTTATATACTGTGATACCATGTCAGTACATATATTTCTCCTTTCTCATCCAAAGTCTGATCCACTTGTAACACTGGAGCTGCATGCTCAGGGAGGTGGTTGAATCACCATGCCTGGATGTATTTAAAAGGTATGTAGGTATGGTGCTCAAGGACATGGTTTAGCAGTGGCCTTGGAACAGTCGGGTTAATTGTTGGGCTCAGTGATCCTAAAGCTCTTTTCCAACCTAAGTGCTTCTATTATTCTGTGTATACTGTGGATGATATGGTCATCACAGGGTTGTGTTTAGAGTCCAAACTTAGTTTCATGTATTACAGATTCTCTTCATGTGCAAGTAAGGAAACTATAATTTTCTACTAATATTTCTATGAATATTTTCCTGTTAAATGTATTACAGATTCTCTTAATGTGCAAGTAAGGAAACTGATAATTTCTATTTAATATTTCTATTAATATTTTCCTGTTAAATACCATTTATAATGATGCCTTCATGACGTTGTTACTGCAGGCAGTTTGAGGCTTGCTTGGTTTAAGCGAGTCTCTCTCATTTGGCAAAATATGAACTGAGTTAGTTTGTCCTTGTTTTTTCTGCCTGTTTCCTTTGAGTCTTTCTGTGTTTCTTACACTTGCCTCTCAAGCGTCAATATGGCAAATGATCAAGGTGACAGGATTGTGCTGCGCTGTGTCTTCTTGCATTTAACATGTCATATTCCCACCCAAGCATAATTTTGGGCAGCTTTTCAGGCATAATGAGCACTTTCCACTGAAATTCCACTTATCTGCATCCAGTCATACGCATTGAAAAGTGGGCTGTATGTGCGTATGATTGCTGTATAGCAGCACTTGAAACCAGCAAAGCCATATACAGATACCTCTAGTACTGCTAAAATGGTTGGGTCCTATGAGTTTTTAATTTGGTTTGTAGGATTTTGGGGGTTGTCATGGGAAGTAGCAGCATTGTTCATTGGGCTGTTTGGACAGGACAGTAAAAAGTAACAGGGTGGGGGAGATTTGAATTGCTCCATGTCTTGCCTCACTTGGAATAGGCACATGTTAAAGTACAGAGCTGCACATAAAAGTTTTCACTAATATCAGTGGTGCCTAGAGAGGATGAAAATGTTTAAAAGCTCATTTTTCTAAACAGCTAAGAAATGGAAATACTTAGTGAAGGTAACCTATACAGGTTCCTAAAAATGTTATGAGTCAGAAGTCATAGCTACAAACAATCCTTTTTGCTGATGAGAAACTCTCCCTGGGTTTATTCTAATGCCTGCGCTGTCAAAGTATTATAACTTTGGTTTTCCAAGAAAAATTGATGAGTTTTACTACTGCAGTTTGGCTTGTATTGCTTGAAATATTAACTGTTCACAAAGAAAGAGTATTACATCAAATTGATCTAGTTAACCTTGAAGCAAGAGATCTTCCCACAGATTTGCTTGCAGCTGACCAGAAGTGGCTGTTTGAACTAAAAATTTTACACGTATTGACCACTGGAGCCTCCAGTGTGATGATATAACCTGCTTTGGTGCCATCCTAAAATAGACAGTATTCAGTGATCCAAAATCATTAGTTCTAGATTAACCTTGCATGGCCTAGATGGAACCAGCCCAATGGCGATTAATAGAAATGAGACAGGAAATCTGGTCTAGTGATGACAGTTGAGTCTGCTTCCTGCTGGTGCTGGTTTTAGATGTATCTTGAGCATTAATTAGCATGGAGGTCTGTCTTTTCTATTATTTGAAATTGAGCTGATGTACACTATTACTGTACAGACTGGCAAAGCAGGCACTGTAAACAGGCCAGGCTTTTGCCCTCATGTTATTAACTAGACAGTGGTAAACTGCATTTACCCAGTGTAAGCAAGCAAAATTGTGGATTAGTGTCCACAACTGTGTGAAGAAAGGATTGATAAGGTACAGTGAAATAACCTCTGTATCATATTGTAATGCTGTGACTATAAGTGTAAATGATCTTTTGTATGTGATTAGAAAAATTCAGTAGAATAATCAGAAGTCTTAAATTTTATATCCCTTGAGTTAATGTAGTTTAAGTTGATTAGTCATGATTTGTCATAAATGGTATAAACATATTAATACCGTTTTTGCTATTTTTAATCATGTTTAATAAATACATAAAGGGCAAGCTTGTTAGCAGCACATGCATAATTAAAATGATCCAAGCATATTCTATTTGGGGTATAAGGGAAACTCAGCATCTGCCTGATGTTTCATGGTGGAGGTGTAGGAATATGATCCTTTTTCTGCCTTCTGCTAATTTCTAATTTATAAACACATGTTGAGATTTAAAATCTGTTACCATTTGTGGAGCTAAGTTCTCTTGAAAGCATTGGTTACTGATCTGAGGAATTCCCTCCTCGGATGCAGTCTTTATCAGTCAGGCCTTTCTAGAACTAAAGGATACTTGAGATACATGGTAAAAAACCTGCTGTGGGTGGCCTGGTAGCGTGAAACTTTAATTCTCATCAGGTAACTCTGACCCCTTTTGTGTTCACTGCATGTCTAGATAAAAGAATCACTTGAATCTTGTTTTTTCAAGTTGCCACACTCTCCAAAACTAGTCTTGATGCGAACTTTCCAGGCAAGGCTGTTTTCAGGCCAGTGATTACAGCAGCCTGCAGTATCACAACTCCATTGGACAATAATTTTTGAGGTTTTTAAATTTAATTTTGGACTGCAGTGGAACCAATATGAAACCTTTCACATGCTTTTTTTTCCCAGGCGTGTGTGGAACCCTTTTTTGTTTTTCTTATCAAAGCTTTTGTACTGTCTGCTCTCTCTCTGGTGAGACCTGAACAAGTGTCTGTGTGTCTGTCCTAGCTCTCTAAATTACTCAGGGAATGCAGTACAGCACTGTGAAACCTCATTTAATCTGAGAAATCTCAGAAATATTTTTGCTTCAATATGGAGCATTATATTTACCCAAAATATAGTTTAGTCAAAAGTGTTCTAACCACCATTCCAGTCATCCTTTAGCATTCAACAAAATCAGACTCACATGAGCAAAAATGTCAATTGTATTTTATGTTTCTCTTCAGCTAAATCCCAAATTAAAATTTCCTAAACTCTGTTCATTGCCACTAAGCAGTGGATTTCTGAACCCACAGACTGGATTTCTGAAGACTGAGAACAGTATTCTGGGTCTTCATGGTTTCTGTGTGAAGGGGTAATGAGGCTGCCTAGCCTTGCAGCAGAGCCTCCCACAAAACAATTATGAAATTTTCAAACTCACAGCCTGGATGTAGATTTTGTTAAAGAGTACTTTCATAAGAAATTAATGAGGACTTAATGATTAATGGATAGTCAATAAATGATTAATAGTTTATTGTGGAGTCCTAGCAAGTCAGCTGTGTGCTTATGGCTCTTCTGAAGTGCTCGTAGATGTTTTGACAAATGCTGCTCACCTCTTTGCATTTTTGGTGGTGTAGGTATATGTAGAGTGTTTGCAGCTCTTTGTTACTGTGAAGTACTATGAATTTACTATGAACTTGATTGTAAAATGTGCTCATACTAATTAAGTCTGTGTTTTATAATGTTTCCCTTGTCTAACCCTTTGCAGCTGTTCAGGTTAGAGAAGAATTAAAAATCCCAATTGCACCTTTTGAAGTGTAAGAAAGGCCTCATCGGTACAAGTGTTGGAGAGCTTAATATTCTCTTGACTTACCAAAGAACTGTACCAAAGCTGTGGCCGCATGAGGCGTCACTCTGATGTTTTCAGACTTGTGGCTGACCTGCAGCTGATGAGATATGTGTTCATACCCTAAAGCATTTGTTTCCAGACTTCATGGACTCACTTTCATCTTATCATTTCACTTGACTACCACGTGCATTTCTCATGCAGCTCCAAACTTAATAATATTATGTTAGTTTGCAGAAGATCCCTCCCTAAAGAACTCCAACTCTCGAATCTCTAAGGAAGAATTCTTTACAGTCTTACCATTCCCGTTTCTTTTATAGGCAGTGTCAGCCTTGAAAAGATCCTTACCTCTTGTCTCAACTCTGCAGTCTGGTCAGTGAGCAGCAGCCCTCTTTGACCTCCAGCCTGCTGCCTAAAATGCCTACTTTCAGCATGGTGTGAAAAACAGATAGGCAGGAGAATGAGCTAATCTGCTCTAAAGGGAACTTTTTAAGTTTCAACTTAAACATAAGAAAAAGCTTTTTTATGGTGAGAGTAGCAGAGCACTGGAACACGGTCTGCCCAGAGAGGCTGTGGAGTCTCCTCTAGAGACATTCAAAACCTACCTGGACATGTTCCAGTTCAGCCTTTTCTAGCAGGGGGTTTGGCCTAGATGATCCTAAGACGTCCTTTCCAACCCATAGCATTCTATGATTCTTCAGTCTGCTCTTTCAGCCAGCAGTTCATCTCCTCAAAACTCTTTGCCTGCCTCTCCTCTTTGTCCCTGCTGCTGCTATGTCTTACCTCTGCCACCATGATTTGTGCCCTCGACAAACTTCACGATAAGATCTTTCGGTTAGTTTCCATCAGACACTTAGCACCTATATCTTCATATGTGTGCTAAGAATTATGCATTATTCTCCTGTTACGTAACACTGTCATGCCCAGTGAGTGGTCTTTCCCCATTCAGTGGTTCTTGAGAAATACTAGCTGTGGAGTTAGCTCTGACTAACATTAATTTTCTTTAGGTTTTGTGGTAATAATGCACATTTCTTTTGACAGTGCTCCAGTGTGAAGCTATACTGTGTTGAGATAGCACATGTTGTTTTCTAACAGATGCAGCTTTGAAAAGGTGAGAAGTTATCTTAATGTGGAAGTTAACTCAAGATTACTGAGGTATGTGGAGGCTTCTCTGTCAGTTGAAGAAGCAGAGAGTGAGAAGAACAAATCCATTTGTGGTCAGGAGAATGATCAAGGAGTTAATCTGATTCAGTATTTCTTGTCTACAAATCAGAAGGATGTATCAGTAGGTGCTGAGCTAGAGTATTTCATCTAAAACATCAGTGTTTTCCTTAATTTGGAAGAAGGCAGAGACACCCTCCAGATCTTAGAACTTCCAGAGGCATGCTTGAGCCCAAGAAGACAGAAACAGTCTACAATGGTCTGCATGGTCATTAGCTAAATCATGTGATTTTTAACAACCTTAATTCATGCCTTTGCACTGAGATGGACCACTTTTCTAGGCTACGTACTGATCCCCTACATGAAGTCTTCTCCTCAGATAGTGAGGTGTGAGTATGGCGTATTGAGGACTTCCTGGTGTCTCATGCCTGCTACACAGATGTCTAGTTTTGGCTAAGATGTTTAAGATCACAGAATAGTCAATGTGAAAGAGCATCATATTTTCCGAAGGCATTAGCAGTGACCTAAGTGCTCACTTAAGCAAGGTCTAAAAAAACAGCTATGATGTTAATAATGTCTTCAGTACAGTTAGAATTATTGTTATTTCACCCCTCTTCTATAGAGTTCATTCATCATTGATACACTGTAGTTAAATGGGCATCCTCCTAAGGTAGAGAGCAGACTGTTTGCAAGGATATTTATAGCACAAGCTGTCAGAAAGGCAGGCACCATGGTGTAAAAATGATAAACTGCATTCGTGCTAGAAATTGCCTTACCTTCTGCTTGCTAGGTCAGTCAGGAACACAGGCATTTCACGACACCTATATAAGAATGAAAATCTGTTCAAGTCCATTCAGCTCTTGTCTCATGTACTGTTAATTCAGCTATGATATTTCTGGTTTGGTAGAATTCCAGTCCATGATTTCAGTAGTACTCCTTGCATTTTGCTGCTTTCTTGACTGATTCTGTGTCATGCTAAAGGCCATCTTCCATTTCCCAAGGAACCTGGCTGAAACTGGTGCCTAAGACGTAGAGTCATATTTTGTTGAACACTGTTTTTTCCAGTTGTGATTTTGAAATAAAAGAGACATTGAAAAGGAGTTGAGAAGGTGGTGAGAGCACTCAAATGTTGAAGGTTACAGATTTGCAGGGGAGAGGGTGCATATAAACATTAATTTCCCCTTCTACAACATCAGAGAAATGTAAGGTTGAATCCCTGCCTTCTGTAGGTAGTGCTGATTTGGCTTCAAGGGTTGTGAGTATGGACTTGTGCTGAATTGCAAGATCCTCATATTCTTAATCACATCAAGTGTGCTGAACTGTCAGGCACATGAGAGTTAAGGGTCATCATCATTTCAGAGGACTGTGTTTAGAATCCATCATCTCTTCAAGAATGATTTTACCATGGTGGGTGATTCATAACCATCTCGTTCTTTGTTAACTGCAGTTTTGAGAGTGTTGTCATGGAGAAGGCAGGCCACATCTTCAGAAATACTCTCAGTAATGTTGTTAGTGTGATAGAATTTGTTAAGTTAAAATGTGATACATGTGTATTCTCATTTTTCAGTATCCAGTCAACGATAAATAAGTCCTGGCAACCTTATTCAACAGAAGCTCAGTCTGGAATATGCCAGTGAGCGGTGGCTTCCAACATCCTGGTTTTAGCTCAGGGTTTGGCTTGGGAGAGTAACAGAAAAGAAGCCAAAAAGTACTAATGGGTTTTCCTAGGAAGGAGACAAACAGTATCTTCTGGTTTTAGGAGCAGATATAAAAGGAAAGTGATTAAAAATGTAAAAGCATATGAACAAGGAAACTGGATATGTGGCACAAGCTGCCTCTGTCTCCTGCTTACAGCCCAGCTGTGCTGACATATCTTCAGTTCACTCCTGTAGATTAGCAGAGAAAGATGCAGAAAGTGTGCAGCATTGCCCATTTGAGAGGCAAAATAATTAAATTACATCAGTTTGCAAAAGTTCTTGCTTGTGCAGTCCTGCTTTCTGGCATGAAATGTAAAGGTGGGTATCAGTCATCCTGTGAACAGTAGTTCCCCATTCTTGTCATTAAAAACAGCCCCAAACTAATAACAGGCTGTTTTGATGCTGCGTGCATGCAAATACCACCACACGTGCCAGCACTGCTCCTTTTGGCCAGGGAGAGGTTTATGCTGGCGTTTAGAGCCCACAGGTGCAATGAGCAGGTAGCTTTCATGAGTGCATATAGAAGTGTCTTCTGCTTTTTTTGGCTTTGATACTGGCGCACATGCATGGATTTTCACTTGTGTCACAGTTTCTCTCTTCCCTGGGACCTCTCTGAGCCTAAAGCCCATAGCTCTTCCCTCTGTGTCTAATCTGCCCCATTAAAGCTGGGGGAGAGTGCTAGTGTGCCCATAGGGGTCAGAGCCCTCTCAGAGGGAAGCAAAGGAACCGGACTCATTTCACTGTGCAGTTGGTTGATCTGGTGGTAAAATGGGGCCTGAGCAATGTTTACAGTCTGAGTGGCTCCCCTTTCAGACATGTCAGATTAAATACAGTGGCCCCACAGTGTTTCTCCCTTTATGTGACTAGAGGGCAAGAACCTTGGATCCATCAGTAAATACTGACTTCCTGTACAGTTATGCAAAGTATTGCTCTAATTAAGCAGCTGTACCAGCCCCTATGTGCCGTAATTAATTTCCTTTCTTCTAATTTCTGAACTTTCTCCACCACTGCTGTACTTCAGATTCTGTCCTAAGTTTTTTAATATTTATGTTAGTTGAAAGAACTGAAAGAACTGAAATTTAGCCTGAGCAGTCATTTAAGACAGCTAGAAATAGATTTTCTTTCTGCAGGAGAAATGTGTTTCAAGTACAGAATTAGAAATCAATAAATACAGACAATTTGGTGTTGCTGTGGGGTTATTCTGTTAAATGCCACTTGAGTGAGTAATTTGCAGTGTGAATCGCTATATGGGTGTTTTCTTCAGTGAAAACACTGCTTATTAGTCATTCATCTTGTTTAATACACCAGTGGATCATTTTAAATAAATTTCCTGTATTATCAAACTAAAACAAGGAAAAAATATCTGTGTCATAACAGTTCCTGGCTGTACGTGATAATTGCACTGACATGTAGTTCCAGGTGTGTGACAGCTCTCGTTGGACTTCCTATGGTATGTATGTAAGTCACCTGTGAAATTTTGGTCAGTGTGACAGCAGGAAGCCCACAGGTCTTAGTTTTGGATAGTGGCAGTGGGAGCTGAGGCTGGCCAGAGTCTTTTGTGAGGCCAGGGCAAAATAGACTCTGTATCCTGAAGGGCATTTTTTTTGCTTGGACATCATCCTATTGATATTTTCAGGCACAGACACTTGCCAGCATCTCTTCTTTGTTTTATTGAAGTGTAATTGAAGAATATGATATGTTTTTTAAATATATTAAAATTTGCCTTCATCTCTTTTCACCCTAGAAGAGTCTGATGTTTGGAAAAAAATTGTGGTTGATTTCCCTGAATTTTTGCTGTTACATTTTCCTCCTCTTGGTTTCTTATGACACTTGTTAGAGCTATAACTGACCCTTGGCACTATTTTTCCACTCCAGGAAGAGAGGGAAGGCCCTGAATTTGCCAGATTTTTGATTAATGTTTTGAGGACTTCTGAAGGCTGTTTTCTAGGTCATTTAGTTGCCCTTCTCGTGAAGGAAGGTCAGTTCAGTTTCAGTAGTTTAACCAATGGTGTCTGTTCATTTGGGATTTGGGTAAGTGTTCAAGCAGGAGGATTAATGGAGAAGACCTTTGTTGTAATGTTTAGCACTGTCAGAAGGTATTTCATGAGTTGTTTGTGTTTTCTAGGTACTGGCAGCGGATCCCTCTCCCATGCTCTCATCAGGACAGTGGCTCCCACAGGGCACCTCTACACAGTGGAGTTCCACCAACAGAGAGCAGAGAAGGCCAGGGAGGAGTTTCAAGAGCATGGGGTGGAGCATCTGGTCACTGTGACCAACCAGGATGTCTGCAAAAACGGGTTTGGTGTCTCAGACATTGCAGATGCTGTGTTCCTAGATATTCCATCTCCGTGGGAAGCCATAGGACACGCAAAGTCAGCGTTAAAAGCTGAAGGTAACTGTACTTCTCTTTCTGTTCAGGAAGTACTGTGCATGTGCTCCCCTCCACCTTTAAGCCACACACTCGATCTTCTCGCTTCGATTGTGTGATCAGTGTTCTCAAATGTCAAAATCTCTAGGCATTTCTGAGGCTGAAAAACCTTCAAAAAAAGGTTTTCAATTTACAGTGGAAGATTTCAAAGGAGAAGAACAACAGTTACCTGCAGGCCTGTGCTAGCTGCTACAATTAGCATGGGCAGTTTATAAAAGATTCTTTGAACCTTTGTCAGATGCATTTTGCTAGATCTGTGTGGGAAGCAATGAAAACAATACATTCTGAAAGCAAATTTCTTTGGCAATTTAGTGAAAAGGTGTTTGTATAAAAGGTGTTCAGGCGCACTCACATCAATCACTGCAGATTTGGACCTACTTAGCAGAGCACCCCATCAGTACTGTTAAAGACAACGTGCTTATACTTAAATAAGCTTGCTAGTTTCTGCCTTAAATCTCTGCTCTTGGAGCTAATGAGAAGTTGCTTGTAGTGGGAATGGAACACAAAGGGTGTTCTAGCCTATGCCAGTTATTCTGGGATTGTGACAGCAAGTGAGAGCTGCCCTTGAGCAATTGGTTAGATTTTGTCAGTTTGTTCTAAATCTTTTGCCTACTGAAAAATAAGCTGCAGTGAACAAATAATTTTTTCCTTCTGGAATAAGGCTTCCTCTAATTAATCTTAAACTAGCATGAGTATACTGGTGTGGATCTGAACTTGTGCAGGATCGCTTCCGTCTGCAAGTGACTTTTCTGATAACAAGAACATGGAGTGCTGAACGGTGCCTGTACTCAGACATGGGTTTAGTAAAACTCAGTTAGGTGCCAAGGCCTCATTCTTTGTTAAAATGCATCATCACAGGCCTGACTTCAAGTCAATTGCTAGGTCTTCCTGAAATCACGTGATTTAAGCTTGTTCTTTTATTGCACTGAATGTGCAATACCTTGCTTAGTCAGGATCAACCCAGCTGTTTAGCTGCCTCAGCTAGCTCAGACAGTTAAAAAAGCTAGAAAGCTTTCTCATAGCAACATAAGCATGCTTTCTTATTATCTTATTAGCACTCAGTACCTCTAAGGGTTACAGCTCAGGTTGTTGCTGCTTTCCAGTGTGTCCTGGGGGAAAAAAAATTGCACTGTACTGTACGATGCCCTTCCCATGCTCAAATTATCTAATCTAGTGAGCACAACACTCAGCTGACTTCCCAGCTTAGAAGGCGCTGCATTGCGCAGTCCAATTTGAATTTAAGTGGTGCATGTTTGGAATACTAAGCAGAGCTGCTTGAACAGTTCCAAGTTTTGAATCTTTGTCTCACTCCAGCATTTGAAACCCTAGAAAAGGTATTATAGCCCCAAACTGGCCATGCCATCTGGCTGTACTCCGTGCTAGGCTACAAGGGTACATCTGCTTAGGCAATACAAATACTACTTGAAATCCCACATTTTTTGTATAGTGGGATCATACGCTTTATGTACCAGAAGGCAAAGCAGCTGATCCTTGTTGCAGTTTTTGCTGCAAGCAGCCACCAGTGTCTGAGATCTGGTATTGGTGTAAGACTCATCTTCTTTGTTTCATAGTACCTGACTTAAATGGAGGGGTTTTTTTGCTTTTGCTTTTTTACATATGAACAAAAGCTGGTTTTCGTACAAAACATAATGGATTGCAGTAGTAATAAGTACAAACTCAGACACATTTGTTGTTTTGTTCCAGATCACGTGGGCACTTTTGTTGTGGTGAATTCTTTTAACTGCTGTAAAACCTAAAATATGATAGAAGGGCACCTGTAACTGCTTCCATTTCCTTACCTTTGGTTTGTTTTCAAATAGTTAAAGCTCTTCTACAGTAAGAACAGTCTGCACACATAGTGCTGTTGTTCCAATCATTAATATAGTGATAAAAGATCACTGGAGAAAATTAGTTGCTCTACTCTCTTCCCTCCATGCCCTCTCTCTCACATCTGGACAGGGTCACATTTAAACCCATCACACTGTGAGTTTTATTGTAATGTGCCACACAACTATTGCAGCTGTACTGACAGACAGTGGTAGTTTATTCCCTAAAGGTACCTGAAATGAAATCACAACTAAGCAAATTCACTATATAGCATCAGCTAGGATCCTCTCTAAAGCCCAGTATTCATCAGTGTTCCTCTGTGCCAGTAGGGAAGAGAGTTCTTAACCTTAACAAAACCTTATCACATCAGTGTTTTCTCTCCTACTTAAGCTCAAGATGCTGAATAGTTGCAGCTCCTAGTAAGCTAACTGTTAATGATGCTCTTCACAGAGTGCATTTATCACTCACTGTTATGCCTTGCTGTATGCTGTAAATACACTGCTTACAGTGGGTCAGCCTCTGGTGTTAAGCACCTCTGAAAGGCTAAAAGAAGGAAATGGCACCATAAGTTTGTGACTAGAAGGTACTTGTTCTCTGATGATGGGCTCTGCTGACATTGAGGCTTGCATCTCATCTGCATCCTTCTGTGCTCATTTCCCCAGTCACACTTTCAGCAGAAAAGCTGCTTGTAATGTCTCTCAGGGACTGCTGCACTGCAGAACTTGCTTTCATTTCCCAACCTGCACTGTTCTTCTTTTGCAGCATCTGCTGATTAATGTTTTTCTGTAGTCATAGCTGCTGTTCCCCATATCTGACCTTGGTGGTTTTTACAAAGTTGCTGTTAACTCCTTCGGGCTAAGTGGTAAAAAATGAAGACAATTTTTAAAAGCATTTTAAAATGTCCTCCATATTCTGCAGTTCTTAAATGCTCTGAAACTTGTAACTCAGTCATCTCACAGCTGAATACTGTAAGTGCTTTGAATATAATTCTGCACCCACCTACTCTGCTCTCATAAATACTGGCTGTTTCTTCCAAGGCTGTGGAAACCCATGAGGCAGAAACCCATTTGTACAATATTTTGAATACAAATTTTAAGTTTTCAGGTAGGGAGATGGAAAAATTCCGTCATATATTAGGTTGGATTGGCCTCTTGCATTATACATTGGTTCTTAGTGGTGGTTAAATTAACAGTTTGAGTCACAAAATTACAAAAGCCACCCCTTTTTACTTCCTTTCTTCCTTTTAAAGATTCTACTCTTAAATTCAGACTTGCTACTTCCTCTTGAGTGTCATAAATCCCCTAAATTAGGAATTCATGAAATTGTGATCCTTGAGCTATCACCTGACTCAAGTAACACAATGCCGTCAGGTCTACTCTGCAGAGAATGTTCAGTCTGAACATCTCTCTTTTTTGGACTTGACATTTTCTGCCATCACAGCAGCTCTTCAACAGTACTCTGTCCTTCGTAGTAGCAGTTCATTTTACATTCCACAGTCTCAGGCTTGTTCTGTTTGTACATGGTGAGCTTAAAACAGGCCTTGTTTGCAGTTTTTCCCCTTAGCATAACCATTGATTGTTGTCCCAACCTGTCAGGTTTGGTTATTAGAGATGTTATAAAAGAGAATGAATAATATATCATCCTCCCAGTAGTAGCCTGTGGTGCAGGTAGGGCATTGCTTGGTTTAGCTAGTTTCAATTTTAATTTGGGCTTGCCTCCCTTCTCCCCCGAGCTTTCAGGGAGGACCATGTCCATGTAGAAGATCTCAGTGTATCTTGAGCCCCAAAGTTTATTCATGGTCCCTTTTATGAAACACTCAGTTGAAGTTTTAAGGAACAGCTGAAATCCCTGGCCACAAGTCTCATCCCTGTGGTGTCTCGGTAAGGAGTACCCCAGGCTGAATCACACTGAGAAGAGGGCCCTAACATCAAGGCTGATGTTGTTTGGACTCAAGCTACCTTAGGAGCACGTGGGGAATGTGTTAGGGCAGGATGTGGAGCCTGACAGTCTGGCATGCTGTCATCCTCCACCCATGCAGGTGGTTTTCAAGTTGGTATCGATGCTTCTCATGTCCTCAGGAGATTGTTTTGGAATAACTGGATGAAGCAATAGGTGCTTGCTAAAATGTCACTGCCAGCCTTTACTAGTGTGGTACCTGCTTTGATTCAGGGGAGAATTAACTCAAGGTAAGGTTGAAGATCCACAAACTAACTTTAGATTGAACTGTATCCTCTCAACACTGAGGGGCCATCTGGTCTAGTGCCAGGTTGTCCCACTAGGATCTACAACCAGGTGTTAACCCACAAAGCAGCTTCATCTGGTTCCCAAGCACTGGCTGTTTGCTGAGCCAGCCTCAGTTGTTTTATCCTGTTGAAGGACATTAACCTTGCTCCTGTCTGTCAGGGATTGCTGGGTCAAGAGGACCTGACCTGAGGTAAAAGTGATTCTTCTTTATCTCAGTGGCAAAAGTCAAGCAGAAGGGTTCCATGCTGTGGAATGCCAGCCAAAGCTATTTGCCTTCATAGTTTTTAGGAACTAGTTTGGGATGAATGAAAAGATCCTTAAAGGAAGTTCTCCAATTCGTAGCAAACCACTTTTTTAACTTCCTTGTTGCATGCTTTTGCCAGCCTGTAACAGTGAGCAGGAATGAATTTATTTTGAAGGATGCATCTACGAATGTAGAGGTTAAGGTTACATTTGCAGAAAATCACATCAAGCTCCTACTAATGAGTTGGCAAGCGATTTGGAGAAAATTTTCTTTTCTGAATCAAGAAACATTCTTTAATTTTTTCCAACAGCCAGATCCTTTAATTTCACTTGTCAGGGAAGCTACATCAAATCGCCCACAAGCATACTCACTTAAAGGACATTCTGTCCCCTTTTACAGAGGCAATATTTTTAGTGTCCTACTCGCACAGAGTAAATGCCATGATGATGCTGTTCAGTGACTCTTCTGCCTCGCCCCTACATAATGATAATGCCTGTCTGATTTTTTTTCTTCCATGAGACCTCTGTAATGTTATCTTCCAATTATGACAATGCGCTGAAGTCACAAAACCCAGAGCTCTGTTCTTCTACCAGAGATTAAAATGCCGAGTTGTATTCTTCACATCGCAGAAGCATTTCTAAAATTGCAGGCCCTTTTCCCTGGAACTCAGTGGCGCTGCACTACATCCGTTCTTCTTGCATCTTCTGAAGAATATTGGGATGATAGAAAAACCTTTCAGGGTGCTTGTGACACACACTATAACTGACAGAAGTGAGAGCGCATAACTTGAACGTGTTCTCTGTATTGTAAGCAGGCACTGGAGTTCTGGACAATTGGGTAGCACTGCCATGTTTCCTGTACCTGAAGCATCATGCAGTTATTAGCTAAACAGAACTGATAGAGATGTTAGACCTTGCTCAGACAAACCAGAAACAGAATTGTTCGTTTGAATTGCAGAGGAATGTACTAGGAACTGCTCCTGAAGGAGAAGCTTTCAAGGCAATGACCTCTTGTAAAAAACGAAGGACACGCCCCTTCATCACTAATTAGATACTGTCTGTTAAAATGTACGGTGCAAATCTCTTTTATTTCCCCTTTCCCTTAAACTGTCTTCTGCAATCATTACAGTCTGAATTGTACTTGAGTGTTCATATCCTCTCAACCCTATTGCTGGTTACAATGACTGCCAGGACTGCGTGGGCTTGTTCCAGCCTACGGGTTTGGGAGGTTTACACTCTCCATTGAATGTTTCAAACTTACTCCCTGTAAAATTGAAGGTGGAAAAAAACCCCTTAAGTCTTCTAAAACTTTTGAGAGTCTCATTATTCTCTTCTCCTCAACTGTAGCACTTGTCAGATACATTATACATGAATAAACACATTTTTAGACAGCTGTGAAGATCAAAAAGCTCACACAGCTTCCCAATGTGAACAGGATTAATCTCAGATAATTACTATATCAATTTGTGATGACACACAGATCTCATTAACCAAATTTAGGAACAGTAGCTTTCCTAAAAGGAGACCTCTGAAAGGAACCAAACTTGGTTTGTACTGAAGTTTCCAAAAGAGTTTCCATTCAGTTGATTTCACTGCTTTCTAGTCTGCTTCAGCCCTTTGTGATCCACAGAGAGCACAGTGTACCCCAGCGAATGGGGAGGAGGGAGTACATGTCTTTTCTTCATTCAGGAAAGAATCCCTGGCATGGCAAGACAAAGTAATACATATTCAAGTCCTTTAAGCCCTAAATGCCTCTTGAAGTCTGAAGGACAAGAGGACTCTTAGAGAATCTGAGAATTGTGAATGCAAAATCTAGATTTATATCTGCTTGGTGATTGTAACACAAAGTGTTGCCTAGCTGGTAATCCAGCCCGGGTACAGAGGGCAGCCCACAGTGCAGAGAATTCAGAAACATCTGTTCTGTTGAAGATGTCGAAGTTGACTGTGTTTCTGCTCCTAGAACATATTAGCATGTCCTGAGTGCTGTTTTTCTGCTACTTAAAGTTCACTTGGTTTGCTGGTCTAAACACACCATGGCAATTGAAGCTTCCCAAATCATTTCAAACTACCTCTCACAGTGTGGAACTGCAATTGCATTTTTGCCTTCCATGCTTCTGCTGTTTGTAGCTTTCCAAACTTCTCTTAATATCAACTTAATCAAACAAGTTCAGCCTGTAAGTCTGAACTCCTCTTTCACTTGTTAAGATCCATAAAGACAAGATAGTTGGTGCTTTTCCTTCTCAGCTATTTAAGTGTATTTATTTGGGAAGGACGTATAATAATAGAACAAGAGGTCTGAAACCGGAAAAATGCTCTTGGTTGTATGGAATACCAGCTGTTACACTCTTTTCTCACTCTTCATATCAGAAGTTTCCAGCAGCGCAGTAAGTAAAGTAATATTTTTTGCATTTTCCCTCTGGGTATTAGTTACTCCAAGCAAGAGCTTTCTTCCCTATGAGGTGGCATGAAAGCCTGTTTCTCTGACCCTGCTTCCCCAAGCAGCCCGCTTTGCAAGGAGGCAGCTGATAAATCATCAGCAAGTTTGGTGTTGACATGCTGCGCTCAGCTGACCGTCCTGAGGCAAAATGAAGGGTGCTCTCCCTTCAGCTGAAGGCTTGACAAGAGCTGTAGGTGGCTCACAGCACCTCGTATGGCAACAGCTGTGTGCAGGCTGCTTAGTTTTTGACTGTAAATCTAGAAGTGTGTGAATTGGGAAGCCTAATCTTGAAACCCTTGTAGTCAGAATAAATAAGGATGACTTCCTGTAAATGTAAATATATTTCCCTTTTTTTATTGCAGTATAAAATACCAAAACGCCTGAATGAAATAGTAGTAAGTCTCTAGTCTCTCTGCAGATTCTTGCTTTGCAGACAAAGAGTTATTGTGATCTGACATTTAGCGAAGTTAGATGTTTGTTCATCTCCCTACACAATAAGAACATAACATCTGTCTTTGAAACATACGTGCATCACAGAATCTTTCTAGTTATGTACCAGAAATGTCTTCCTGAGTTTCTCTTTTACATCTGTGCACATGGCAGAAATGTTACAGCTTTGGCCAGAAAAGATGAGCTGTCTGATTCAGAATCATTTTGGTGGCCCTGGCCGTCCTGATGGACATATAAATCTAATTTCATGGGAGCTAGCGGACTGGGTGTGCAAGTAAATCAGCATCCACAGAATTGGTTAATAATGATACAAACCAGCATTAATTTTGCAAGTGATTATTAGATTTGGTTTGTAATTGTCACTCCAGGGAGTTACATGTCCACAGTTCTTTGTTCTGAAGACATATGATAAGCACCCCTGGCTGTGGAGACTTTATTTCAAGATTAAAATGAAATCCTCCTTAGCCTATGGTGGATTAATGGTTATGGAAAGTGTTCTTCCCCGGTTGGTACTGAGCACATTGTTGCTGAACAGTAACTGGAGTGCTACAGTGACGCTTTCAGACCCGATGCTTTCTTTTTTTAGAGATGTGATTTTAGAAACAAAAAAGGGAAAAAAAAAAGGGGGAGTTTGAGATAAAGCAGGCTTCATGCAGTCCCAGCATAGGCTCTATTTTTAGCGGGATGCTTTGCTCTCACTTGCATGAGTTCTTTAACTACTTAGACAACTGGTATTGGAAGGCTTGACTGGATGTGCCTGGGAGAGGGCTGGGAAGGAATGCAAATCAGGTCAGCAAGCATTTTCATCTTCTTGTTGTAAGTGAAACAATAGCTAAAGCTATGTTGCTCAGTGTTCCTTCCCCCAGCACAAAAGCTTTTCAGGAAGGGCAGTTGCCCTGTGGGACACTGTGTCCTGGGTGAAAGCACATGCCCTGGCTTTATGGCAGACAGTGTCCTTATAATTCTTTGATCTGATTTGGCTGTGGCTTTTCAGAGTAAATCTGAATCATTCTATTCTCAGCTGCTAAGCTGACACTATAGCACACAGAAAGTTGTAGGGAGCCTATTAACACTCCGCATTTAGAATCAAAAATCTGAAGTGTGCACAGACAAGGAGACAGTGTTAGTTTATCACTTAAGTCCTCTCCTAGAGTTTTGAAGCACTTGCTGCAAACCTGCCCGATGCAATACCCAGTAGATGTTAATGCTCCAGAGACATGCTGGTCAGCTTGATTAAAAGGGTGAAGCCTTAGCAGCACTCCATCTATGGCCTGGAGAAATTACTGTGTGCTGCAGTGCATACCATCCTTCTCAAATAAACACAGCCGCTTTTGTCAGCGTGTGTATGCACGCATGCTTGTATTCTAATGAAGGAAACTCTGTGCAGTGTGTAGAGAATGACTTCTGGCTTTGTGTAGGTGCCAACTGCAGTTCTGTGCCTCAGTCCAGAGTAGTGGATAGGGATTCCAAAGGAGTCACTGCTCTGAAGAGATCAACTTTAATGGTTTTATCATGAACTGATGCAGTAGGCAACTGGATTTGGAAGATGAATTGATTTACTGTTGCAGTTTTTAAAGAGTGTTGAGCATTTCCTAGAACTGGCCATGTTTGATTTTGTGCTGATACTTCAAACCTCCATAGTTGCCTCATGGAAATTTTCATTAAGAGTGTTTTAATTTTGTCTGTGTAATAGTTCTGTGGGCATCTGGTGGAATGTGAAAAACGGTACAAAGTGAATAGCTTTTGATTTTGCCCTTTTTTCCACTGCCTGTCTAACTTTGCAGGTGGCCGCATCTGTTCTTTCTCCCCCTGCATCGAACAAGTCCAGAGAACCTGCCTAGCCTTGGAAGAATACGGTTTCACAGAGGTTAACACCTTGGAAATTCTGCCCAGAGTGTACAATGTAAGGACAATTAGCTTGCAAATCCCTGACCTTGGGAAAGCAGCTGAGAATGACTCTAGCACTGACTTTGACTGCAACAACCCATCAAACCAAAGTAGCCCATGCACTAATCTGCAGCAAGGAACTGTGCAGTTCAAAAGCGGCGTGCCTGTCAGGGAGATGGTTGGTCACACTGGATACCTAACCTTCGCCACCAAAAGCCTCTTTTAGGATGTGTTGGCTTTGCACAGTTTGGAGTGGTTTGTGTGTTTGTGTGTGTCTTCTGTTTTCATGGTTCTTTTTTGTAGGGCATCCAAATTTTCACTCATCAGGGAATTCCATATATAGTCAGAGTTGGGTGGAATATGCTTTGTTTAAATAGCACACAAGCATTAACCAGAGCAGCATCAAGGGAATGTTGAAACTCTGGAATGGTGCTCTACTTGCCATCAAAAGGAAGATAAATGAACAGCGAATTGCCATTCACTGGAATGTGCAGAATAAAGTTCCCGCTCAACAGTAAAGCAAAACAAACAGAACACTCTTCACAAAGAAGTCGCATTTCTTGCTGAATTACTTTCTCAGGTTTATGGTTTTAATTTTTTCAGGCACCACTAAACTCTTTTAACTTCTCTAGCATCTGTGTTGCTCTTCGGAATGTGAAAGTGCCTGCTTGCTTCCTTTTAGATACGAAAGTTGTGAGGTCGTAGAGTTGTCAGCACAACTCATCACAAAATCAGTGTTTCCTTGGAATAGCATTCGGCTGCGCAGAGGATTATTGGCAGGGCTCAGGAACACAACCTCTCAGTCCGTTCCAGCCTGGCATCTGCAAATCATTGAGTTTACACAGAGGTCAGAGAAGTGTACTAATTGTTGGATTTGGTATCAAATAGTATGTTGTGCTCACCAATCTGTAGTCAAAATTTGGCTCTGGTTTCATACTATGGTCTTGTAATAGATCATCCTCTTTATAGTTGGTGAATCCACTGCGAAAATTCATTGAACAGCTGGTTAATAGTATTGGAACGCCTCTTGTAAGCAGTATGGCTGTGGTTCTGTTTGTTTGGTGGTTTAAATGCACTGTGGCATGTGATTTTCCGGCAGCTGAATGACACCTTGCTTTTGGCAGGAGTCTGGTCTCCAAATTGCAACAACAATGCAAACTTAGTGAAATCCTTAACCAGCTTTGGTAATTAATTGATAGATGGTTTACTCTATGGTCTTCCACACAAAGCTGATGGGTGCAGTGAACTGTGAGACTATTGGATACAGATTAAAATAATACTACAGATTAAAATTATGCAAATTCATAAAGTTGCTTTTTAATTTTTCTAGGATTGCTTGTTTGCAGTGAATTCACAAATATTTTCATTCCAGCCGCTAGTACTGTCTCTTGAAATGTTTAGCTGTGCCTTGCATTCGGTACCCGCGTGTATTGATTGCCATGTAGAAGAAATAACCATCCATAAACGGGGTGTTTGAACCTGATACCCCTCCCCCATTCCTGACAGAAATAAACAAAGCTAAGCTTTTAACGTGTTATAGCAGAACGCTAATCCATAACGGTTTAAAGAAAGCTCAGCCGGTCACAACAGCAAAGATAAACTGTTGAGCAGATTAAAGGCAGAAAGCAATTCTGTTGGACTAAATCAGTTATGTAAGTTGGCCTACAACTGTAGTGTTTCTCCAGAAATTATGTGAAAATTCTCTTTCTGCTGCTGCTCATGCCCTCCGGTGAGGTGTGCAGTCAGGCACTGGCACTGCATGTGTGGCTTGTCAGCTGTGCTGTAGTGACCTGTCTGCACAGGTGCATGTTTATGTGCTTAGACCACCACCACAGAAGTACAGCTCAAGTACTGGTGTAAACTTTAGGAAGGGATGGGGGAACACAACATTAATGCTACAAGGTTTGTCTTAACTTCTTTCAAGGTGATTCTTCTGTAGTAGCCACTGGGATTCCCAGCCTTCACCAGGAATAGTTCCAGCCCTGTACTTGATTCTTTTTTCCTGACAGATTTTATTTTAAAATAGTGTAAAATTTTAACAGGATTAAAGAGGAATGAAGCCACATTTCTGTCCTACAAATAGATGTGGAGTGGAAATACTAATGTGTCTTCATGGAGCTTGATAGAAGGCTGATGCTTTTTTGCCTACAAAGTCCAATTCAGAGCACCTTGAAATAAACCATTGACTTTGCTTGGTCTCATATTGATTTTATTCTTGCTGCAGAAGGGCAAGCATTGCATAAGAGAAGGATTTAGTTTCTTCACAACATTAAAAAGGCTTCTGTGTTTTTGTTGCCATTCACAGCAATGGTCAACAGCACCACACCGCTTCCTGCTGTTGCTTTGTTGTTGTTAGAGTCACAGGGAGGATCCCACCCTGTCCAGCATGGATGGTCCTGTGCAGCCAGAACCCACAACTCTTCAATTCTGCTTGTGATTGCCCTTGTTTTACATTCTGGATACATTCTCTGCCAAAAGTGGCAAATGAGAAACAGGTCTTCCCTGCCACACTGGAGGAACCTGCCCAGGCCATGGTTTCAGAAACTCATTTCTCTTTTTAATACGATTTAGTCCTTCAGTCTGGAATAAGACATCACTTCTTCCTGCCCTGACACAGTTCTGTCGCACACTGGCAGGCTGCATGTTTTCACTGCTGCCATGCATGTGAATTCCTCAGTTGTGAACCAGTGCACAGCTCTGCTTAGCAGCCAGGTTCACCTTGCCCTGTTGTGCTTCGTGTCCTACAGACTAGCATGGAGCCGCTTTGCAACCTACTGGACAAACAGTAATGACTCAAGTGAGATTTGTGAAATACTTGAGAGGTCTGTGCTCTTCATGATTTAACTGTACTGTAATTAAAGCCTTACAGGTCTGTGTCTCGTTGTGGTTGTTTCCTTCTTACCTGTTAGCACAACACCATTTTCCTCTGGGAAGATGTGATCATAAATCCTGCTTGAGAACCTTAAAGGGATAAAGTAGCAAAAATGGGAGGAACTCAGTCTTCTGCTTAATTCACTGCTGTGTCTTCTTAGGTACTTTGGGATACGTGATGGTGAGGAGATGGTCCTTCCTGGGAAGTGTTCCAAAGATGAGGGTTCTTGGTTCATGCACAATCCCTTGAGAGTACATCTGTGCTCCATTAGTCCTGGTGAATGGGACAATTGCGGAAGTCACGGTGACCTAGAAAGGAGGGGGGCCCAGAGATGCAGCAAGCCTTGATCTACTTGCAAATACTAGAGCTTGTCCCAGCGTAGTGTGCATCATTTAGATGGATGAGTGCACTGGGCAGCCCACATGTTGATGCCTTACCAGGCTCCTTCTGGACAGACACTGGAGAAAATAGTGCCCTCCTGTGCTGCAGGTGGTCAGTGCTCTCAGTACATCTCTGATGCCGGTGGTAGCAGTGCAGACTCAGAAGAGGAGGATTGGGAAATGGCCGGGCTATCAGATGCTGTTGCTGAGTTCCAGCTTGGCTTCTGCTTGCGCAAATAGGAGAGAGGCATGATAAGAGCAAAGTGGGAGAGTCAGCATTGCATAAACATGATGTTACACCAAAGGTACGTGCAGCTGTGACCAGTCAAAGGGAGGAAGGGGGTGGCTTCACTACCAGAAAGTTCTGTGTTACCATGAGGGAAAGCATTTACATGTTGCTGGCCTCTTGAGTGCTCCTGAGGAACTATGTTGTTCAGATGCCAAAAGAGGGGAGCCAGATTTTATTACTTCCTTTGTCCCCTACGTGACGGCTTCTGAACTGGAATGAATCTTCATCAGTATCAACACAAGGAACAAATAAACCTTGAATTAAATAGTCAAAATAATCAACCTTGCTGGTGTCCAGCTCTTTACCTGTATATCTCACCCAGGAGCAGTGTTCCGTCTTGCAGGCTGTTCAGGACACGCTGTTCTCTGCCACAGGGCAACAGCTTTGAACCCTGAAGTTAGTTGGCTGATATGCTGATAGAAATAAATGTAGAAGCCAGCTGGGAACACTGGCCAGTGGGGCATCCCACTATACCTGTGTGTTTCTGCCAGGTCAAATAACCTATAACTGAGCTTCTGATCCGGTCATCTCCCCTTCTGCCCTGAAACCCAAAGTTAACAGATGTCTCCCTGGCACGTGCCATCTCTCTATGGCACTCCGAGGTGACTCAGATTGCACAGGCAGGTTTTGGCAGAGGCAGGCATCCTTCTCTTCTCTTTACTGGACCGCAACGCAAGGAGAAGGGCTATTTTTTGCCACCCCAACTGGGATGTGCAGCTGCAGAGACCCTGCAGGTATGGCTGCTAGGTGCTGTGCTGAGAAGCCATGTGACTACTCCTGACCATGGCACTCTGTGAGATGGATGTGCAGCCATGGCAACAGCACAACATCATTCAAGCCCCCGAAGACCTTATCCTGCAGTTATTTTGGTGGGGGCTGAGTAGGTTGATGTTAAATATCGTATTCCTTTATAGTTTTTAAGAGGGCAATTTGCATGGATTATTCCAGTGGAGCTGTAGAGGAGCAATCCTCAGGGGTCCACAAAGCTGCAGGAAATGTTAGAGACCAGGACCCAGTGAATCCAGAGCTACTGCTCCCACAGGTGCTGGCTGAGCAGTCAAAGCTATGTAAGTAGAGGAAGGAGTGTTTCCATCTTATTCTGATTCAGCACAAAGCCCCTGTTCAGGAGCTGTTCCAGTCAGCCAGGAGATGCCGTCGCTTTAGCAACGTCCCTTTGAATTAGGCACCATGTAGGAAGGGGAAGTCTGCAGTGGGATTTTCCTCTTTCTTTCTTCTGGTGCTTTGCGGGGGTTCTAGTCCCTCTACTTCCTTGAGTCAAAAGTATGTTAGCAGGAGTTACCCCTAAGACAGCTACCTGTGGTTCTGTGCAGCCCGTCTCTTGTCATGGGGAATGAAAGTTTGTGGTGCCAAATTGTTTTGAGCCAGAAGTTATTTTATTCCACCCTGGGAGGGGTGTGGGGTGTGTGAGGAAGATGATGAAATGGTAGGCTTTGTGGTACTTTTTACATTGGTTCCACATGCCCTTAGTAATTGGCCATAAAGCAGTATTGCAGAACAATTCAGAGTCGCCTATTCCTAGGAATCAGCTGGATTTGAGAACGAAGTCTGCTTGGAGGAAGAAGTGGAAGAGGCAGTAGCAGGTCAATAATGATTTCTGGGACAAGGCTCCTCTCCTGTCCTTTTGCCTCAAAGAGGCAATTCCCTAGAAGGTTCCAGCTGCTCTCCTTGAAAGGTGTGGATCAGAAATCCTCATTAGTGAGTATATCTGTTCAATAAGGCTGTTTTAACAAGGTGTGTAGGCTGGGATCTACAACTAATGGAGTGCAAATGAGGGAGGGAGAGGAAGAGATTTTTTAAGCATCTGATGCATTTGATTCAGCCCTGTTGGATTGCATCTACGTCATGTCACGCTGTCGCTACAAGAGTCACTGCATAGTCTAAATTATCTTGGCAAAATGCACAGTGTGCTTACGTGCAGGGGAGAAAAGTATCCCCCACTTCCACACACTGCTAGGCAAGAGCATGGAACAAGGAGGAGATTTAATTACTTGTATTAAGAAATCAGATTTAACTAAGACACCAGCTGCATTTTCTCCATGTTCTCTTACATGCTTTTTTGTCTTCTGTCTTTCTGTAAGGAAATGGGTAATACTTGAGTGGAATATATACCCCACCGATGCACAGTGCCTCACAGATAGGAAATCCACTCCCAGTTTTTGCCACCCAGGAGGATCTTTCATCATCTTAGCAGCAAATTAAAGACAGAGAAATCTTCTTTTCAGTGGAGAGAGCAGGCACTCTCACAGTTACGGCTGTTTTCCAGCCTGTGGACGCATTGCAGAGCAAGGACAGCGGTGCTTGACTCCTGAAGGTTCCTTATGTAGAGTGTTGGTGGGACTGTATTTGTCCTCAGTGGGTGCTAGCGTTACAATGCATTGTGTTACAGCAACACTTAGAGGCCCAGGTGGGCTAGACACTGCACAGAGGCTGCTCTGAAGAGCTTGCCAGCAAAGCAAGCAAGCCACAGGCAGAACAGATGCATCAGCTAGCCCAGGGCTTTCTCTGACCTCAGGAACAGCTGAGTCTTGTGCATTATCCTTTGGAGTGTTTTCTGCCTCCAAGGGAATGTACAGGGTTTGGTGTTTCCTTCAGAGCGAGCCAGCATCGTCGCACCTGCCCTTTCCTGTACCACTTCTGACAGGTGTAAGAGGCAGGGAGCAGCATGCCTCCTTAGGAGAAGAAAATGTGTTTCTTTGGCATCATAAATCTTCATGCAAGACATAAATCCCTGTGCAGGATTTCTGCTCTATAAGGCAAGTGTTCCTCATTTCTCATCCAGTTTGACTTTGATCCTGCAAACATTTACTTAGGGAGGGGAAGGGATTTGTAAAATGTCTATGGCAGGAGATGGAAGAACCCACTGCTGTGTTGGGAACATGATGGTACCTCCCTATTGGGTTGCTGCTGGCACATTTCTCAAGGTAAAGAGATGTCCTTCCCCAGCTCCTGCTGACTTTCCTCACTCATTTGTTTCAGTGGGATTCAGTACAATTCCCTGGATGACCTGGTTCCACAGGCTTCTCTGGGAACTGCATAGCACCATGCTCATTTTAAAAGCTGATGCACAGGGAGCCTGAGAAAGTCAGTGGCAGGATGGAAAAGAGGACCTGATATCCCACGACTTCCCTTGGCTAGAAGACCAAATCACCTCCTTAGCTTTCCTAATGCTAAGCAAGAACACCCTGCAGAGCAAATTTGCCCACAAATTCTTCTAGCAACTGGATGCAAATACAGTGAGATAATGTTCACCGTACCACAGCTCATTACCAAGTCAGACTATGCAGCCATATCAATGGTTAATGATTTTCTGAAACTTTAATGCATTTTACTTCGTAGCCATTTTCATTACTTAGCTGGATTAATTCTATACAGATTTAAAATTTAACTTTAAGCAGAAAAGTGGGATATTCAAATCTGCATTCGATCCCAAGCCTATAAATACACCTCCCTCATGGAAATCAGCTGTTTGTGGTCATTCTTATCACAGAGGATGACACAAAGAGGCTTATGTGCTGCATTGTTTTTATCGGGGCTGGAAGAACCCACCCCAGATTCCCTGTGAATCCGAAAGGTCAGAGCTATCGATGCTCTGCGTTTCCATCACCAGATGAAAGTGACAGTAGTTTTGGATCATCTGGCACCAGTGCCGTCACACCAGCAGCAAACCATTGTGTTTCACTGCACTTTGACAGCATACCAGCCAGCATTTGATTTCCTCACAAATCAACAAAGCAGAACTACCTTGTGGCCGGGGGTTTCTCCTCTCCCTGCCTCACTTCACTGGCAAGCACCTAGGAGATGTTGAGTTCAGTAGCATGACAAGACCATGAGTGGGACTGCAGAGCCACCTATGCAGAAAGCTAGAGAAACTAGTAGAATTAATAGAGTTAAGGCTCTTTCTGAAGCCACAAGCCTTATTTATCAGGATAAGTAATGAGTGCAGGGGTAAGGGACAGAGGGTAGAGGTCCTAAGTAGGTCTTGTGGGTGCGTGGAGGCCACGAGCAGTGTCCCAGTGTCTGTGCTGGTCCTTGGGCAGCTCAGCATCAGTATAAATGACCTGGAAAAAGGGCTGAGCAGTTAACCAAGGGAATCTGCTGATGCCACAAAGTTATTTATGGCAGTAAGGATGGGGGCAGGTTATAAAGAACAGTAGAAAGACTTTACAGGTGAGTCCTTCTTATAAACGACTGGGCAATAAATGTAGGTGAAACTCCATGTAGATCAATGCAGAGGGCTACCAGGGTGAGGGGAGGAGGCAACCTTGTCCAGATGTGTGAGCTGACCAGTATTGAGTGCCAGGTGCTGGTGCTGCAGCATGGAGAGAGAAGCTCTGCAGCAGCTCATGGCAGCAGCTGCTCCAGACTGAGTGACACTGCCAAGAGGAGCACTGTCATCCTCTCCAAGGGAAGGATAAGCTCGTTCCTTTTCACAGGAGCTGGTTTAAACCTCCTAGCAAAGCATGACTAAATGGAGCTAATCTAGGAACTCAAGCCCATTTACTCCAAGGTCCCTCTGTAGCTTCCTGGCAATGATGGTCTAAAGCTCCATGACACGGCCCAGAACATGTGACAGCTGCTTACTGCCAGTCAGAGTCAGGTTCCAGTTGTGTTTTCAGGTGCAGTAACAAGATTTGTATTGCAAACTCTGGTGGGTTTTAACAGCACATTTGCCCACTTGTTTTCACTATGACTTTGTTTCCTAAACATTTGAAGGCCTTTGAAAAGCAAAGGGCTTGCTCAGCTGTATCCTTAAACACTCACATTGTACTTGACTTGTTTTCTACCCTGTCCTTATCCTCTGATTTTGCCTGTTGCTGTTAAGTGAGCGCAGCAGTCCTCTGAGACCAGCGATGGAAGAAGCCTCCTACCTGCGATGCAACCTGAGGAGCTGAACCTCCTGCCTCCCACACCTCATCTTGTGAAGAACCAGAGTGAGACTTTTAAATCCCTTTTTTAAATGTCAAACCACCTCAAAAGCGAGGACAGCAACAACCATAGCACCAGCAAGGGCAGCCAAGCAGCACCGATGGCGATGTGGGGAGCTCTTCATGTCCTGCGACTGCACCTCCTGGCCTGTTGCCCTGTACGAGGGTTTGGGCTGCAAGTGAGTGGCTGCGATGGGGCACAGCCCTCGTCCCTGCCAGGCCCTGGGATATGACACAGGTCAACTTTATTCCAGAGGCATCAGGGTTTTACCAGGAGGGTCAAGGGGCAGCTCTCTGTTTCCATGCAGACAACACAGCAGAAGCTGGTGCCAGTGCTCTCCCCTGCAGAACACTGCTCAGCTGCAAGGAGATCTGTTTGCTCTTGATTGTGACTGCCCAGGGCACTTCAACTTCTGTCTGATTGCTAGTAAGTCCAACTCTTCTGCTTCTTTTGGGAAAAAAACCGTAACACACACACACTACAATGTCCATGAGATTTTACAACAGCCCAGGCTAAAACCAGTCTTCATGCAACTGGAATGTCTGTAAAACAATTGCTCCTTATGTTTTGGGGTAATATTTGGCTATTTAGCAATCTAATCAGCATAACTTGATTGTGCTTGGACAAATCTGCAAGACTCCAGCACTTCTCTTGCAGATTGTGCAGATTAAACATGAACTAATGAGCTGATTTCTGGATCTCTAAGGCCACAGCTTGGGAAAAAGCTGCCAATGCCCGCGAAGAATTGCCACACGAAGAGCATGACAAAACCCAGATGCACCGGAAAAATGGCTGCACGTGGAGATATGTGTGAGAAGTCTTTGCAAAAGGCAAAAAACCAAACAGTGAGCAAAAGCATACAAAGCATTAAGGGCTAGTAAGCAAGAGCAGTTAGTTAGGTTTTTTTCTTCTGAACATCTCCAGAATAAACACATTTTTGTGACTTTAGTTCATTCTTCTGTGGAAATTAGCTGCTGTTGTGTAAGAACTAGTGGCATAAACCACTGGGGGATAAAAAGAAAACTTAGCAGGGGCTATGAGGACAGACAGTGAATTCAGTCACGAGTCAGTCCAAGCACATCCAAAAGCCGTGATGTCAGTAAAAAGGAAAAACTCTTGAGTATTGCCCTGGGAAGGAAACGAAAAATCACTTTGCCAATACATGAAGCTTTCATCATTCTGACAGTCTTGTAAAAGTTTACTCGGGAGACAACAATATCTTGATCAGAAATGTTCCACCAGATGATGAAGAACAATTACAGCTGCTCCAGAGCTCACAACAAACAATGGGAAGTCCCTGGGTAATTCGCTCAGCCTTGAGCAGGGTCCAAAATTCACAGAATTTCAGAGAAGAGGTAAAAGCAGCTGCTAGTCTGCAAGAGCAGTGATCACACAAAGAGGGAACAGGAATGGCCCCATAATTCAAGCCCCATCCAACAACTGCCACTGACAGGCAAGAGCCTAAAACAATGCACTGCAGAAGTGGGTTCAGCACTGGATGCTGTCTGCCCCGGCTCAGCACTTCATGGGATAACGTGGACAGACTTGGAGGGGTCTCTCTGGCATTAGACCTGTCGTGCATAAGGTGACATTGTTAAATCCCAGGTGCATTAAAGGTGCTTTTATATTCCTGTTTGGTTAATCACACACAGTCGGGGTGTCCTCCTGATCCCTCTGGTACTGGTTTTATGGGAGGTCTCTCAGCTGCATTCACTGGCATTGAGCTTATCAAGCTGCCAGTCGGGGCTGATTGGGCTGAGCAGGCTGTGCTCTGCTCTTTGATCTGATCTGATTAACATCCCAGACTGTTTCACCTTCACCAGTTCCTGGGTGATACCCACACGTGAGACTGCTCTAACCATTTCCCCTTCCCTTATCGTCTCCACCTAAGGCCTCCGTTGCCATGCAACAGCAGGAGACTGCCGAGTCTCTGCCCAGAGCCCTCGTTCTCACAGCCAGTGCAATTAGCGTTAATGGGGAAATTCAAACCAATGGCATTTAGATTGTTATTTCTGACGTAAGATAAAAGGTTCAGGACACCTTAAAAATCATCTGAAGAAAGTTCTGGTGCTGGAGTCTGATTGTCTCGATGAGGTCCTGGTGCTGTCCTGGCTGCTGGGGGTTCATTGACTGGTGCCAGCTGCTGGCACCTGGGAAGCACCGCACTGAGCCCTGCAGTGGCTCAGGCTCTGGAACTGTTTGGTTTAACTACCAACAGCGAACCGGGTTGCCATGAGGGCAACAGCATAAGCAGTGGGTGTTGCCAACATAGGGACAAATTTCTTTCACCTCCCAGGGGCCTAGAACAAACCCAATCTTCATGCCTTCCCCAGGGCTCAGAGCAGCTTTGTGCTGCAGGACCGTAGTGGGAGAAGCAAGCAGGAGCAGACCAGATCTCAGTAACATCTGCTTCACTTCTACAGCTCTTCCCCCATCACCATCCACCAAAACAGGAAGTGTTTGGGAGGTCCCAGAGAGTCTGTCCCTGAAGCGCACCTTAAAGTTGGCTTCGATAGAAGACAACACTTGTCTGCGAATGGAGCTTTAACAGCAGCTTTGTGTCTTTTAACAGGAAAATCAAGCAGAGGACAAAAAAGGAGCTGCTATTCCTGAGCCTTTCACTGTGTGCACGTGTGTTTTGTCTTTTCTCACAAAACTACCTGGTCTTTTGTTTGAAGTGGTCTTGTGGTGTATTGCACCCTTTTGGCCAGGTACTAGAAGTATTCCTAGTAACAACCCTAACAAAACCTGTGCAAACACACACATTGCTCCCTTCCCAAGCTGCTGCCCCTGCCCCGTGGAGCTGAAATCAGGCTGCTCCCATGACATGGCGAAAGCCTGTGCTCGGGCTGAGCAAGGGCTCTGAATCCTTGTCCTTGTAGTTAAAATCCCTCTGGAATTTGTGTTGATTTATCCAAAGAACCACTTGGAAATAGGGCACAGGGCTTAAACCTCACTCGTGTGCTATCAAGCCCGAGCTTCAGCAGCTCTGGAGCACGTACTCAAACTCCCCCTTTCTCAGGCAGCTCTCGGGCAAGGCAGTGGCATTAGGGCTGCCCAAGCACAAGTGCAGGGGGGTCTCATGGCAGTGGCACGATGGGGACAGTTTCCCGTCTCACGGCATGGTGGATTTTGGGAGGAACAGGGTAGGTCAGTTGATGTTCCAGGAAGCATCTCGGCTTTTTGGGCTCTGTGAAGAGGATGCAGCCAGCAGCCTTTGCTTTATCTCCTTAATCACCTTTATAGCTTCACCTGCCTGCGTCACATGCTGTGAACTCAGACATTAGTTACGGATGGGAGCGTTCTGCATTCAAGGTTTCACTTGGGAAAAGCAGTTGTACCTTCCCCACAAGCAATCACACAGAAAATTCTGAGCATCCACAGAAAATTCCCCCTGGAGGTGGATGTCCCTGAGCAGTGAAAGCAGGAGGGCTGCACAAGCCCAGATGTCCCTCTTACCTCCTGGGACACTGCAGGGGACTGGTGTTACCCACTGGAGGAACCATGTTCTCTCCTCATCTGTCTCACCAGGAGCATGGGATTAAGAAGAAGGCAACCTCAGAAACTCAGGCTCCAGAACAGGAGATCCTTTTACCATGCTCCTTGCTGAAATCAATCTTTCCATTTCTCTACCAGCCCCTTCCTCCCAGTCAGACCTGTCACTGAGGAGATGCTAAACCCCAGGAACACCAGTGCCGATGTGGGAAGGGCACGGGCTACAGAGGCAGTGTCTCGTGATTTCAAAACAAAGTAATCAAGGAAAATGTGATTACCTGTACAGGAAATCTCCAGCTGATGGAACAGGGCCAGTGTCCCTGCATTCGACCTTGGGTGGTTCACTCAGATCCGGTACAGCACTGTCATGGGCAAGGACTCTGCAGTCGGTCAGCATGGGGCCAGACAGTGCCTCTGCCTGTGCCCTTAGCATTCCTCTACCATCTGTTGTCTGTGTGAAGCCTTCTAACACGCTTGTTTATGATACTGTTTTCTACTCTAAAAGGAGTATGGACATGGTGATCAATTCTTGGCAAGAATCACAGTGGAGGGCGCTCTGTAAAGTCAGCGTATTAGCCGTTTATTCGATCAATTAGTGTCTTTGAGAATACTTAGGGACATGGAAACAAAGATCTGCCATAAATTATGTGTTCAGACCTGTGACTTACGCCTCCAAAAGCCAGGGAACAAGTGAATGGAATTCAGCCCTCTCTCTGCACTAAATAAGCTCCTGCTACTCTTCACCCAGCACAAAAGCCAAGAGGAGGTCCCTGGAGCAGAGCCACAAGGGCCAAACTCAGCTGTAGCACACATGGGTGAGTCTCTGGAAGCACAGATGAGGGAGGCAGCGGTGTAATGCAGCCAGGCGCATCCCCTGCTCCTCTCACCTGCATCCCACCAGCCTTGGGATGCACAGGGACAGTCCTACAATTTAGTTAAGGAAGAGTTCTGTCTTTTTTCTCTAGATCTTCACAAGATGTGTACCCTGCTCTCAATGTGAATAGAAAGAAAGTCTTCCTTCCAGCACACACAGCCAAGAGAAACTGTCTCTTCCTTTGAGCTGGCACTGTTTAAGAAGCCTTAGTGATTACTCTTACTCATTAGTGTGCCTTGTTTTTAAAAGCTTGCTGGTTTATATTTAAATAAAACCTTTCAATGTGTCTTTTGCTCTTTCCAAATCTGCAACTTTTTTTTCCTCTCGCTTTCCTCCAGGGTCTGGGTTACGGAGCACACGTGGAACAGACTTGCAGTTGCTTTTCCCTGAGGGTGCTCCAACAATTCACCAAATGGCAACTAGAAGGAAATATCACAAGGAAAGTTAATTTTAAGGAGAAGAAAGGAAAACGCCCAGAGATAAAAGTCAGAGGCAGCTTGGGCTGCCAGCGGTAACTGTGTGGACCAGTGTGAGCCCTGGAAATCATATCTTGAGAGCTCAGCTGATACGAGTACCTCTGCTCGGCTTTCTTTCTAGCTTCTCAAGGCCCATCCCAACACCATGTAACATGGACATCTTGCTACACCTGCATCTCTGAGCATCCCTCTGAGTTCTGTGAAAGGATGAAGGATCAGCATTCTCCATTAATCGTTTTCCAAGCAAGAAGTATTCTTTTAGCTACAGATTTTAATGTGTATGTCACTCCTGTGCTCCCAGGCACCCTGCTCTGCCCTTTTTCTGAGCACCAGGAGTAGCCAAGCAGTGATACTATCTTTACAAACCCACTGCCCTCCTCAAACACAGAGGACTTTGATGCTACAATAGCATGGCATTTAATGAAAACTTTTTTGCCAATAGTCCTCCCGGAAAGCTCTGTCACCGACCTTCATGTATAGCAAAGACCTGTAAGGTGAGCTCCTGTTTACAGCCTGTTTGTCAGACCTGCCGTTTCTGGCCCCACCTCAGCACATAACCTTCAGCCCTGGGCTCCGAGCATGCAATCAGCAATTTTATCACCCAAGCTCTTTAAATGACTTTTAACCCAGATGCAGATGGAACACCAGTGGTAGAGATTAAAAGCTGTTGGAGGGTGTCAGAGGAACTACGGTTTCTCTCAATTTCTCCGCCAATGTTTCCCAGCAGCCTATTTCCTCTTATATCGGGATATATTAAAAAATTATCTGCCTTGTGCAAATATCAGCAGAGAACTGCACCTGCACCACCAAGCATAAGCGATTAGGAGCCTGGGCTCGAGGTGACGCAGTGGTAGCTCATGGGGACGTGCAGAATGGCAGGTGCAATCGCCATCTGAAAAGTTATTTGCACAAAGTACAAAGAACGAGCCATAAGCACAAATGACCCGTTGGCAAAATGCTCCACAGAGCACCTTTGAGCAGACCCTCCAGCCTAGCCTGTATGTGTCAATTCAGAATTGGGGCAAGGGGGGGGGAATGTGGTTATAATCCCTTAAATCACAGAATCACAGAGCATTAGGAATCGGAAGGGACCTCGAAAGACCATCTAGTCCAACCCCACTGCCACACTTAGACCGTGTCGCACAGGAACACATCCAGGTGGGTTTTAAACATGCTTGAGAGGAGCCAATTAATATCAAAATGCATAATACAAACCGGCATGTCTGTGATCCGGTGTGCTGTTGTGGCACTCAAGAGTTCAATAGCAATGTCTCCTTTCCTCTCAGGACAGTGATTTGGGGATCAGTTTCGAAGGCTGCCATTATTCAGTGTTTTTCTCAGTTAAACTATGCCCAGGGATCATATCTAAACCCACAGACATCATTCAAAGACCTTCCCCTGACTCCAACAGCCTTTGAATCTGCCCCTTGTTGCTCTGGGTGCTGTGGGAACAAAGATACACAGTGCTCTGCAGCAATACTCTGAAACATGTTTGGGATAGATTTGGGATCATTCTTCACTCCAGCAGTCTTTAGTTTAGCATCTTAATCATCAGACAGGAACAAGAGTAGCTGAACGATCTCCCACCTTCCTGCAATGAGTTAATTTTCTCCCCTGCTGTATTAGCCATCATACACCTCTTTATATACTGTCACTTGTTTCTTACTCTCCTCCAGATCAGAGAGCTGCTTAATCACTGCCTGTCAACTTCTGCCTTGCCATACCCCAGCCTGCTCACTTCAAATATTATTATTTGCTCCCTGGGCAGCCAGTGGTGAACCAGAGAGGCAATCAATAAACGTCCTTCACTGGAGCCCAGGCTGCGAGTGGGAGCATTGTCTAAAACAACAAGGGCAGGCTAAATCCTTGTTTCCTCCCCCCGGCACGGCTGACCACATGTATGCACTGATTCACTTGTCAGCGTGCCATTAGCGGATGTGCTCTCCAGCTCACAGCAAAAGAAGAGAGGGGAAAGACACATACAGGAGCAGCCAGGATGAGTCTCATCTCGAGGCTGGCCTCAATGCCTCCACGACATCCTTCCCCAGGGGGGTTTGGGTGCCTGCAGCAATCTGGGAGGGCCCAGCACTGTCTGACATGTCATGGTGCCTTAGCACCTTGCAGGCAGGGCACTGTGCTGGGGACAGCTCCTGGTACAGCAGTGACACACCAGCGTCCTTGCGATGAGCTGAGCTTTGCACGTGTCCTGCTCAGCACTGAGCTCAACTCTGTCACTGCTGGGCCATCCCCCCAGCAACTATGGCACAGGGTGACAGGGTCTTCCCAGGTAAAGCAGAGCTGGTAGATGTAGGATCTGGGTAGGAATGGCCTTTGGCAATGCAATGGGTGAGTAGGAACAAGGGGACATTTTGAAGGACTAGACACAGACTGTCTGCTGCTTTGCAAGCCAATACATCAGAGCAAACCAAAACCAGGGTGGCCTCAGCCACAGCTGGCAGCCCTGCAGACACTTGCTGGTCAGAGCTGCTGCATCTTCAGATGCAAGGAGAGGATGGCGCCCTCTCCATCAAAACAGCCATGCCAGGTCCCCCATCGCTTCCCATGCTTCTCCTGCTGTGGAGCTCATCAATAGGAGCCAGGCCTCCAGAAGCAGTTCCTCTGCACCCCAAAGTGTGCTGACCCATAACTCTTGTCAGATTTGCAAATGCTCCTCAAATGCAAGCGATGTAGTCTTCCCTCTTCTGCTCTCTCTGTCCTCTATCAGGCTTCTTTGGATGCAAGCAAATGTTATGTTCCCAAAAGCCATCCTGTTAGAAACTAGAGATCATTCTTCTTACCAGCATTTTACACTTGAGCAATACAATGTGGTTGCAACAAGAGCAAAAGCAAAAGGTCCGTTCCAAATATCACCCAAAGGTGTTGTCCAGACTGGGACCTTGCCTCCTGTTCTAACTTGCTGAGGTACCAAGTGCCTCTTTAAATGGCAACCTAAATAAGGGTTGCTAATTCCCCTGGTGACACAACCGGTAAGTGATGTGGAAAAGGGCTGGTGGGTGTAAAATGGTAGAAAACATTTATATTTTGTTCTGCCAGCTTGTGTAGGTGATTCTGTCTCCGGATGTTCTCACTCATCTCCAAAGCTTCCACCAGGCAGCGTGTGGGTCACCACGCACGCTCCTGCCTGGCCTGAGCTGATCTTTCCATGCTGTACGATACCCATCCTAAGGCACAAACCTGGCATTAGGCGAGCACTGGGGACATAAGCCAGAAGAATCAGCTACACTGTGTGGGGCTGGTGAGATGCCAGAGCAGCTCTCTGGAGTTGGGGATCACCTCAGCAGCACCCACAGCAACAGCCTGGGACCAGGTATTGCTGCCTGTCCTTGGTCTGTTCAGCTAAACTGGTGTCCAAGGGATAAGGAACAATGAGGCAACAGCAAGTGTTGGTAGGCTTGACCCCTCCAAATGCTTCCTGCTGGTGTCTTGTGAGAGGCAGCAAAAAGGCATCAGCCAGTGGAATGGGGTTACGTAACTGCCGCGTTACCCCAGAGGCATTTCAATAATCATTACGTTAATTGCATCCCGTCTGCACATTTTGGCCCAGCAAAAGCCAACCCACTGTCTGTGTCACGCACACGCATTTTAATCCCCTGGAGCACACAAAGCCACGGGAGGTGGTTTCTGTCCTGCCACCTCCATGTGGGATCCTGTTTCTGTTTGTTGCCCTTATCAGAATGTTTTCTTGAAAGAGCAGAACACTGGAGATGCCTGTTTGATTTCACCCCAGTCTGTAGGACAGATCTTGTCCAGTTTCAGCCTTACCTTTCTCTGTAAGTTCTCAAAAATAAGTGTTCAAAGCTTATTAAGTGTTCCTGGGTTGTTCTATAAACTAAAACTAAGCAAATGAAAACCGTGGAGTGATGTTTGCATTACAGACACACCTCTGAGGAAAGATCCAGATTTGAACAATCTACTGCTAAACAAGCGGGATAGACCAGACACTCCAAACCAGGAGCTGGAAGAGCTCCAGAATTTGGGGACTGGAAAACACAGCTGATTTTTACTGCTGGTCACAAAGCACGATGGCTTAGTTGTGGACTTGGCAGTGTTAGGTTTGGACTCAGTGATCTTAAAGGTGTTTTCCAACCTAAATGATCCTATAACTGCACTTCACTGTTACAGCCTGAAAGGTGTTGTTGGGCTTCGTTGGTGGGTCGGGTTGAGCTCTGTAGGCACAGGTGTCGCTTTGTTGTTATTATTTGCTTCTTAACTCCGTACTTGTACACTGACCATTGTTGGCCCACACCTAGCATGGCAATTCTCCTACAAACAACATTTAGCTTGACTGTCTCAAGTGAGCAGAGGGACTCCCAGGGCTGCTAAAGCAGATCCAAAGTGAACGTGGTACAACAGCTGGAAGTCATGGAAGGAGGGAATATTGTAGGAAAAGAGTAAATGAAACAGAAGGTTACACAGATTGCTCAGAATATCCTTTCTTTCCTGCCAGATATTAGTCAGCCTTGTCTCTAACAACACAGCTTCTACTACAGCAGTCCTGAGAAACATGGTTCTCTGTCCTCCCTCTGCACATGTGATCCAGCATCTCCTGCCTTAATAGGAAAAGCTGGAAGCAAACCCCTGGGCTGTCATATTTGCAGCTTCCAAAGTGGACAGAAAACAATTCAGGCGATTCTGGCTGATGTGCTCGAGTCTCACAGTCATCAGCTGGGAGCAGTGAGACACTGGGTGTCCACATTGTCCCACAGACACCCTGAAACTCTGAACAAGTTTCCCCTTGTGCCCCCAACTTCTCTCGCAAGCAGCCAGCTCCTTGGATGGCTCACGGTTGGAGAGATGCTTCCCTAGCGCCGGCTGGAAGAAAACACACCCTGCCAAGTCCTTTCTCATGACAATACGTGTTACATGAGTCACTGCCATCCCAGCCAGAGCACACTATTAGTGTCAAGGGGAATAATGGAGAGAAGGAGCGCAGAAGAGCACACGCAGCCCACTCTAATTACTCCCATCACTAACACGTCAGTGAACCAAAGCATGAAGCTGAATGGGTGCAAAAAAGTGTAAAGCTGAAGAAAGCACCCGTTACCCCCTGACAGCCTAGGTCAGCAAAACAAAGCTTCAAACGCAGCACGAGATGTTGACCCTGGAGCTATACTGACCACACTGCACCCTTGGGTGACTCTGAGCAAAGCCAATCTTTCTCCCGCTAACTAGGGGTGGTGCTGCCTTTCCTGCACCATTGCCCGACAAGATTTGGTACTTTGTGAAGTCCTCCTGGTAGGTGACCGACCTCTGCTCAGAGGAGGTCCCATCTTCAGCCAGGAGTCCCACAAAGCTAAATAACAGTCTGCACAAGCTCTGTTGCACTGCACTAAACACACAGGCAATGAGGCAAGAGGCTCTGAGTTGGACTGAAGTCTAGCAGATGTCCTCTCTAGGATCAGGAGATGCCCAGATGAAGATTCACAGTGTGCTTGCTCCAACGTGATCATCATTACCACTCAAGAATACTCCTCCTTCAGTTCCTCCCTCTTGTCTTGTCTTCAAAGGGCCTGTGACACTGCAATAGTACAGCAAACCGGCAGACAGTGAGAGCATCCAGGAAGTGTTTAATCAAACCAGGCAATCAAGGTCCTTCCCTTCTCATTCTGTACCAGGGATACTTGCTGTCAATCTCTGTGATGCTTTCTACTCTGCAGCAGAAGTGTCAGCTCTGACCCTGGTTCAGGCTCTCCAGGTCTGGGAAGGAAGGACTATTTCACAACCTGATTCAGAGTCTCCTGATGCTCAGGAGAAGGGCTTGCTCCAGTCTCGATTCACACTGTTGTGACTGTATTCAAATCCTCCTGGTCCAACAAGGAAGTGGGACCGTGACTCAGATGTCTGGGTTCAGAGCTCAGTGACTCAGAAACCATGCAGACCACAGCTGGGATGACTTCTCCAAAAATACTTCTGCTCCTCTGCTACCTTATTACTGGAGGACTGGCCCACTGCCTAGGTGTTTGAGAAGAAGCGTGCCGACATGCATTGCGGACCGCATCAATGCAAAGCAGCTGTATACTCAGAGAGCCATAGAACATGAGAACATTCATGCTGAAGTTGCCTTATGGATAAACAAATGCTAATCCATCTCTGGTGATCGCTGCATTTTCAACCTGCCACGAGAACCTGCCTGGCATGGCCCCTCCTTCTGACACGGTGCCAGGTCGTGTTCTGCAGACGCTGCTGGATTGATGCCCTTTGTGTCCTGCCTTGAAGAATTCAATGAGCTTTTTCAGCATCAGCAGCTCAGGGCTGCTGGGTTTTGTACCTCGTGCTTACACTTATGGGACCTGACAGTGGCTCTTTAATTCTTAATCCTTCTGAGAAGCAGAAGGAACTGTGTGTTCCTTCCAACTCAAATTGGTCTGGACCTCATTAGCTCCGCTCTCTCAAGTGTGCCTAGAGAGGTGGCAGACGTACAGACCTGGGCAAAACTGCAGCCCTTCACTAGGGTGCTGCTGCAATCAAGGCCCATGAATTTTACACTGAATTGCACCTGACTCCCTTGGTGAAGCCCCGTTGGCTTCCTTGGCATTTCTGATGTCCCTTGATGTGTTGTCCTTTTTTGCCATTTGTGCTCAGGACAGAGGTTAAACTGGACCACAGGATGCAAACTGGTGATGCTGTCTGAAGGTCCTTACTCTCAGCACTGATGGGTGTTGACTGGCGCCACATCTTCGGGAACAGACACTTGAAGGTGCACACGTGAGGAAGCGTTACAAAACCTTCTCTGACACCCACTGACACAGTCCTAATGTGTTAGAGGATCCAGAGGATCCGAGTGAAGAGAACAGTCCTGTACTGGTGCTCCTGGTAGGCACTATCCTCGGATGTGGTCTGGACGGGTTGGTTTTCAGGTGGACTCAAGACAAAGATGTTCCACTGGCTCCTAATGCCCACCACAATGACGAGAGACATATTGCCGCCTTTTGGAATGTCCCGAGGTGGAGCTGAACCACCCTTGATTTGGGTGGTAGCTATTTTGCAGAAAAAAATGGATAGAAGTGGGGTAGGATAAAAATGTTGTCACTTGTTTGGGACTACTGCAACCAGACTGGGACAACAAACAAGCACCATGACTGCAGTCATGGTTTGTGGAAGCCGTTAACTAGACCAGGTCTCTCAAAGGATCGATACCGATCAAAACCAAACACACACGAAAATGTCACTAAGCATAGCAGCAGCATTTGAGCCCTGCCCACAGGCTTGGGAGTCGGGAACCAAAGGAGAGCAGCGTGTCTCTAGCATCATCTGCCTCTGGCTGTTGACAGAAGGCAAGAGTGAGCAACTCCACTCTCTGACTTGAAGCCTTCACATCACTGGGTGTCCAACCTACTGCAAAGAGAATTGTGGCTTTTGAAGCCCAGTTCACAGCAGACCCCAGGATGTAGTGAGACCAGTAAGCACTTTTAACATCACATTTTACACCGGAGTTTCCTTCTGCTCTTTAAGTTTGCTTCTGCAGAGTAGTTTCTAGTTCAGAAAGGGAAGGAATGCACGGCACGCCTGAGCACTGCCCCAGCCCTCATCATGGAAAGGGGCAGAGCTTTTCCTGGGCACCAGAGCCCTGCAGTTCTTTGCCTTACTAAAAAAAATGATCCTGACTTGTCTTAACCCTGAGATCTCCAGCATTTTGTGCAACACACACCAGACCAGTCGCAGGGAGTGGAGGCTGAGGGCATTTCTGGCCAAGTGGGAGCAACGTGCTTGCTCTTACGTAATGCATATGGCAGCGTCCCCAGCTCAAAGAATGTAAAATCCCAGCTCTAGGGGCAACAGAAAACATCTAGGGCCATTTGTCAAGAGGGAACAGAATTTGGGACAGGCTTTCCAAAGGGGCAGGCTTGGACCAGGGCCTGGCACCAGCATTACATCTTACAAATCCACCTTCATTAAGGGTTGAGACACGCTTTAGTGCTTGGTGCTGGTTTTGTCTTGCATGGCAGGGTTGGAGACAAGGCAGAACGGTATTCCAAGGAGTTAAGTGTGCTTTCACACTGTATCTCAGGGATACTGTGGGATTTCAAAACACACCAGTCTTGGAGACTTAGCACCAGCCTCCCCACAGTTAATGCAAATGGAACTTTAACACGGGTAAGCAATTGCCTTTTACACGAGGCAGCTGCAATTTGTCCTCAAAGCCAAAGAAGCTGGAAGTAAATTGTTTTAGTCAAAACACGGTAGAGCTAAATGACCAGCAATCCCTCGGCTACCTCAGCCCCAAATGTCTTCTTTTCCAGAGACTGGTGCAGGCTGAGATACTTGCATTTGCTGGCTGACTTTTACGGGATCGGCACTGTTTCGCTTCCCTCAGTCTTCTCCTCAAGAGGTATGCAAACAGGCAAGTAACCTATGCCGTTAGATCACTGTTCTCCTTGCTGGAGAGCAGCACGTGCACTGCCTCCCAGTACAGGCAGCGTAGTGAAGCCCGTACCTCTGGGCTGTGCTGGCCACCGAGGTGCCAAGCCAGCTGTGCCACGTTAGCTCTCCTTCCAGTCACACTGGGCACCTTTGGGTGACCTTGTGAACATTTCAAGCAATCAGTGCGTGAGCAAATGTAAGCCCTGCACACGGTAAACTGACCCTCATGCTACTTGAGCTGGAGAGACGCATTTTTATGGTTCCCTTTTTCTAGGAAAATATTTCCTGGCCTCTTTCTTTAGGGCAAAACCGGTAGATTGGTTAGAATTGAGATAAGGTACCGTCAGCCTGGGCACAGTCAAACAAATGAGTGGTCATGTGCCTTATGCTGAGATAATAACCTGGGCCTCAGCTGACTCACATCAGTGTAGCTCCACCAGTTTCCCTGCCCTCTGCCTGTTCGTGTTGAATCGCCTTTTCAGCCCATGGACCCAGCCACTCTGTTGGAAGGATGCAGCGCCATACCTCTCCTTCACCACTGCACCTGCACCCTGCCCTCTTCACAGCCTCATTTGGGGCACAAGCCTGATGCTAAGGGGCTTTGGACACCGCAAAAGCCTGCTGGCAGTGAAGTCACTGATGAGATTTGGTTTTTTTAATGACGAAATCAAAGGCAAGTCGCTTCATTACAGAAATGGCATTTTTATGTCATCCACTGGCCATTTCTGGAAGGTGAAGGTCCAAGAGAAATGCTCTTTGTGAAACAGTGATTTCACCACAGATTTGAGCTGAAAGAGATCCAGACACTCCTGAAACAGAGAAATCCCACAACCATCTTCGTTTACTTCTGATTTTTTGGGGTCCAATATATGCACAAGTTTCCAGCCCCTGCTCTTGACATTTACCAAATGACCGTTCTTAGAGCTGGCTGCTCAGCACCACGCTGTCAGGCATCTTCCTCCTTCATCAGCTGCACAGGAGTTGATTTACTTGCCCTTTAAAATAAAATTGTCTTCCCCTAGACACTTCTAATTACCCAATACTTGGTTTCCTTTCCACTACCTGAGAAGTGCTATTTATATCCACAGCTGCTAAGTGTCTTCTTCCCAACAGCAGATGAAGCAGATTCCTATCACAGCACACGCTCTAATCATCCTAATCTGGTTGTGAAGCCATTTGATGCTACCTGTCTTTTGCCTTGCAGACACTGCCTCTCTGCTCTCTGGCAGCCTGGGAATGTCCCTGGGAGGTGGCACAGCAATGAAACTAAGGGGAAGCACTGGGACAATACAGCTAAGCTGACTGCAGAGCTGAAAATGGTGGTCCCACAGTGAAGCACTGGGGCTTCTCCAGCTTTGTGGAGGAACCAGACAGCTATCCTCCTTTTCATTTCTGGATTAGGTTTCTTACTGACCATGTCCTTGAATCTCTTCACTCTACTGGTACAAGAGACAAAGTGGAAGCAGCAAGGAGAGAAGGCAGTGGAAGAATGTCCATGCTTAGACTGGCACACAAGAAGTGTGCTTGGGTTTGGAAATTCTTGTCCTAGGGTAGTTAATTTGATGGAGTTATAAATCTGCCCCAAAGTCAAAGGAGATGTGGGATGGTCACACAGGAGGTCAGCTGCTTCTGGCCCTGTAGCCTGTGCAGCAAACCTCATCCTATGCTGCAAGCAGACCTCAAGCCATGCTGCAAGCAGACCTCAAGCCATGCTGCAGACATCATGCAGACACAGCTACACCCAGGCAAACATTCCCAGGGTCAGCCACACCTGCACTCCACAGCCTAGTCACGTTTCCAGCTTCTTCCCTGCTGAAACCAATTCTTCTTTGCACCTGGCGCGTTTAAGCTTTGCATTTGTTTGTCCCACCACAGAGGAGAAACCGTGCCTGAACTCAAATAGACTTGGTCCCTTTTTGTGTCCACCGGGCTTCAAAACAATTTAAGCTTGTTTTAAAATGACCCTCATATTAGTAATTTTATTGCCGTTATTGAGAATCTTTTCACCTTAACCTGGCACAAGAGACTTCAGGCTCAGCTACATAATCAGTGATTAGAACATCCATCCTAGACCAATGCTACTGAACCAGCTGAGAAAGGAGCGCCAGCCCAACTCTCTGTGGCTTAAGGGATGGAAAGGTGCAGACCAAAGGGCAGAGGCTCTAGTAAGAGCGCTGAGCCTACCTACCCACTGCAGCTATATGCAGGCAATGCAACTGTTATGGACTTGGTCCCCAAGTACGTCAGCAAGCTGCACCCAAGAGAGCCATTGCAGAATTCAGCCTTTGAATTCTCTGCTAATGGCAGGAGCACTGAAGAATAAACTGATGTCTATCAAGCAGTCTTCAAGTTGTGCAATTGCTCCTTGTGCCAAAAGAGGAATAAACCAACTACAGCTCCATTTGGAGACAGGTCACTAAGCTGTGCCCCAGAAACTGCCGATCTGATGATGGTCTCTGCTGGCTTCAGCTTTATCCGCTTCCTTCCAGGCACCGATGTGTTACAGCAATTTGTTTTAATTCAAGCACTGGCACCTTGTGCTTGCGTTCAATGTACTAGAGTCTCATGTGAGACTGAGGAGATGCATGACCACCCCAGAGCTGACACTCGGCTGCCAAACATTTTAAGGAGATGTCGATGCTAAAGAGATGCTCTGAGTTACTTGCACCAGAGGCTGCGTGGAAGACCACCTGTAAGACACACAGGGGCAATCCCAAAAATAACTGTGAAGAGTGCAGAATGTGTAATGATGCGTCACATGAGAACAAAAAGCAGACAGAGCTGTGATGCCTGAGTGACATGCCATAAAGAGGGGGGTAGCTCCATATAAAAACATAAAGCAAAGTTATTCGGGGGGGGAAAGGGGGTAGAAGTCAAAACAGAATCATAAGAAGAATGTTCCTGTAAGAAATGAAGACTTCAGAGTGAGATGAGCCATCAGGAGCTCACCAACTCCTGGAAGAGAGCTGAAACGGCGCAGCAAGAGCATTGAATAGACCGTGGTGTGACCACATGTATCTGGACTCGCAGAGCAAAAATGCCAGTTCTGTGCAAGCACATCCATCAGGACACGTTTATTGTGGCTTTTACCTTCAGTGTAAAAGAGCCAGTCAGTCAGTCCTCATACATCACTGACTGACTCCCGTTAGGCAGCTGCTGTGAAGTGCTGTGTCCCAGCAGTGCTGTACACAGGTGAGACCTCACGTGTGCACTGGTGACAAGGAAATACTTAGTGGTAAGTTACATGTTATTGGAACCTGTTAGCTGCCACTCACAAAGTCACTCTGAATATGGATCTCTCCGCCTTGGAGCCCAAGCCTGGCGCACATGAACACATCCTGAGAAAACTCCCTGCAAGATAACCAGTCTTTGTTGCCGTTCACGCGCTGTGCTCCAGCCTTGGACGTCCTTCAGCCACACCTCCCAGTAAGCAGTACTGGAGCCAGCAGGAGGGTTGGTCTCTCCTCTGCAGTGAGGACACAGCAACAAAGGTCCTTCCACGCCATGGGCTGACTGACAACAGAAGGTTGAGCAAATGGCCTTTCCATTCACCTGGATCTGTTGCCTCCATCGGTGCAAGGTCAAGGCCATTCCTCAGGAGAACTTTGTAAACAGAGGTGTGTGGCTGCAGCAGATTCCTGATGGGGCTGGTCAGAGCTGCCCTGGCAGAGCAGAGGGAGTGGAGCACCTGCCTTCCCTGTGCTGCGAGATGTTTGCTGGTGGCATCAGAGGCACCAGAGGCAGCCACTCTGCAAGAAGCTCTTTGCCACTGCTGGGAATACGTCCGCATTGCCCAGATGGGGCATAAGGGGAGCAGCCTCTGCAGCCTCTGTGCACACCCACATTTATCCATGGCATCAGGGGGTCTTGCGCTGCGGCATGCTCTGGGCTCCTTTGGGCCACTGCTGGCCCCCATCAAACATGTGCAGCCCCTTCCTCCTCAAAGAGTCCTTCCAATTTCACCAAAACAACCTGACTTGTTGTGTAGTAGCTAAGAGTGACACACAGAGACCTCCAGCCATGCCAAGAAGCCTCTGACTGTGCCCAACCACCTCCCCTGCCGCAACAGCCCAGCACCCGGTACAAGAAATCCCGTCTGCCCCTCCCTTCCCAGAACAGATTTGCATATTGGGTCAAGGAAATGTTTCCATCCGCTTGATTTCCAAGGGATAATATTATTCATGACGCTACATCATCTCCCAAATCCTTGGTCGCCGTTCATTTGCTTCTTTCTCACTCCCTCTTCCCTGCTTTCTGCTCTTGCTTGGCTGTTTGTCAATTGAAAAAAAAAGTTTCCCTTGGCTGTACTTTCGGTAGGACATTTCAAAGTCAGGCTGTGATGGGTATTAAATGAGGATAGATGCCAGGTTCCTTTTCACCACATCCCAAACTACTAGAATAGCACCGAAAGCTGTAAATTAGGTCAACTTTGTGCAAGAGCTCCCCGAACCTTGGCTGGGAGCGGTGCTGTGCAGCCTTTGGGCGACGGTCCCTTTAAACAGATCTGGTGCAGCTTGTCTTGGGGGACTGCTGTGATGCAGTGAGACCTCTCTCAGGGCTGCCCCCTCCTCTATGCAGACACTATTTGGGACCCAAGGCTGCTCCTCTGAGGGTGCACAGTCAGGGGAGACACTGGAACCCTGTGACACCCCGAGGCTGGAGCCTGATAGCCAGAGGAGATAGCAAGTGTGAATATGGGGCAGGGTCCCAATCTGCAGAGGAGTAAGGCTGCAGTGCAGCCAAGATGAGCCACAGCAGTTCTAGCATGAACAGCAACCCTACAGAGCACGATCGCCTGGAGCAGCTTCCTATGAAGACCTCTGTGGCTTCCAGTGAGTCGCCGTAGAGGCTCCAAAGCACCTTACAGATACAACCAGTGACCCAGGAGGATTGCTGGTGCTGAGCTAGCACATCCTGCACCTGCAAGGAGAAGGGCAGGCAGCTGGCTGCATGTGCTCTCTTGCCAGTTAAGCATTGCCACTCTGTGCCATTTGCAGGGTGAAGCCAGCTTCTTGCTCCCTGGTTTTGGAGATGCGGAAGCCGGCAAGTGGGTGTAGGGGCAGGCTATGTTTTAAGTTATATTCCTGTGGAAGAGGGAAGAAATTCCTGTGGAAGAGACTCTTACAGCTCTTCTGACTTTGCAGGAGCACTTGCTGCTGCAACAGCACAGGGGAGAGCTAAGAACAGAGCAAAAATATCTGCTGCTTCCCCAGAATGCTCACTTGGCTTCCTCCAACCTACAGCTAAGGGATGTCCTGTTTTAGGAGGGCTGCCTGTGTGTTTAGTAGCCCTGGGCATATTTGCCCACAGTGAGTTTGTCTAATTGCTTTTCAAACACAGGTAACCTTGGGGCGACATGTCCTGCCCTTCACTATGTGTTTGGGAATACACAAAAGGCTGTCCCCTCTCTGTTCACCCAGGTTTCGGGGTCCTGCACCATCCCATGTGGCACCCTCAGTGCTGGCTCTGGGTCTGGGGCCTGACCAGCTCCTGGGCAGAAGCCAGGTATGCTGAGAGAAGCAAGGGAAGGAGGAATGGGTCCAAGCCCTTGGCCATTAATGGAAACACAGGAGCACAAGGAATGTAATTAGTGTCTTGGCACGATGCTTGGGAAAGCCAGAGAGGCATGTCAGAGGGAGGAGGAGAAAGGGATCAGAGGATCAGCTTGAGAGCAGAGATCATGAAAACAGAAAGCAAGCACAGGCAAACGTCGTGAGGCTCCTAAAGGATGAAGGACTCCCAGTTTACCCAGCTCCATTGTGCCTCTGCTGGTGGCTTCAGGCACCCACAGGGACTTGGGGAATGCAGGTGACAAAGCTGATGGTGGGAAACACTTCTTCAAGGACCTGCAGTACTTTCCAAACTCTTTCTACCCCAAATGCCACTTCTGCGGTTTCCATGGAAATGTCATGAACGGAAGAGCAAGCAAAGGTCCGTGTCTTGAGTGAGAGGGACTAGCAAAACCAGTCTCACTCTCCTGCACTCATGACAAGTCTAAGAAAGAAGTAAATAGATACAAATCAGCCAGGAAAATTCTTCACTGCCCCGACACTTGCAGGGAGTACAACAGAGGTTCACATCTGGTGTCCTTCAGAGATGTTTGCACGCTGGAGGCAGGAAAGAAGACATGGAGAGTGAGGGGGATGGAAAGCTACTTACCAACTCCATCTGAGCTCCCTAGTGGCAACGTGGTCCAAAACAATGAGAAAATAACCACTTTCTACGTTTCTAGTTTATGCCTGAGCCGCATAAACTGTGAGAGCGAGCCACAGCTCGGCTCATAGAGGCCACCTGTCCCTGCTCCCTCCCGAGTGGCACGGCTGTTCTCCTTGGCTGTCCTTACCACAGCCAGCACACCCTAGGACAAGACGGGACAGGACAGCGTCCTTTGCAGCCCACAAGCAAGGAGAAGGGAAATCTCAGTCCTTGCCATCACTGTGTTTATTTGCAAGAAGCTGTTGTGTTTGGACGGAGCTCCAGGCAGGATGTGCCTGCAGTAAACACAGGAAAAGGGCTGGCGCTGGACTCGAGGGGAAGGGCTGGCAGTAGTTTCAGGTTGTTACTGAAATGGCCCCTCTCGGGGCAGCATGTGACTGCTGAAATGATGGCTGCTAAGAGTAGGCAGGTTGCTGAGGACTCCTTCTTCAGGGTGCTGTGCCAGTGTCTCAATCCTTTGAGTTTCCTTCCTATAAATGCCCGAGCAGACAGCTGATACAGGTGTGGATTTAAATACTGAAACATCTGTTAATTATCTTTAGCTTTGACATCAAGCATGTGTTTGAGACAGAAACAAATCCTACGTCATGCCCCATCAGCCCTTCTCACTGCCAGTGCAGCTTCTCAGCCCAGGCGGCGGCTGGACCTGTAGAACACTCTGGGTTGTCAAGGCTGGGAATGCCTCATCCCACGCTCAAAGTGGCTGAGATGGGTTTTACCATCGTGCACTGGCCCTGCCCTCCACCCCACACACTTCGCTCCTCACTGGACCTCCTGGCAGGAATAACCTGCAAAGTAATGACAGTCCCACAAAGTTCTGGGCCATTTGTTGTCTAGTTGCCTGCTCAATGTCCCACAGGTCTCCAGCACAGAGGCTTCCTCAAAATAAAATGAAGAAATACCAACAGAGCAAAAGGGAGGAACAAAGGGCAAGGAATTTCTTCAGCGTATCCCTGACAGACACCTGAGATCTGGAGACATCTGAGTCTGTGGCAGCTGCAGCCCAGGCCTTTGACAGCAGGGCTTACCGGGCCATGGAGGCACATTGTGTGACTAATGCAGCAGATGGGGACCCAGAGGACCCGTCGAGCAGTTGCTAATGCCAACTGCAGCGAGCCCGTTGGCACTTGGATGGCTGGAATGACCTTACTCAGCAATGACGGAAGAACAGACGTCTCTAAAGCTTTGCTCATCGTAGCACTAGTAAAGCGTGTGTGTTTGAACCATCAGCCACGATGCTCAGGGAGTTACAGCCCTGCACAGCAGTGGGAGATGCACCCCAGGAAAGCAGAGGCTGCTCACGGGGAGCAGCTCTTCAGAGGCTGTGTCCAACGAAGCGCCGCTATCGGCACTCTAGTAAAATTTTCCCAACCAGTCAGAACATCTACAGCAACCAAACCCTCCCATGCAGCCGTCTCACTTGATAGCTCTGAGAAAAGAGTTGGACACAATGACATGATCTCCACAGTATGGTTATTTTCTCAGGGTTGCCGGGGCTAACGTTTTCTCAGCGTAAGTCTTCTCATTAATTTAGCCATGCTCGGGTAAGTCTGGTGGCTCAAAAGTCTGGTTTATAGTAACTCGATCTGTTGCTGGGTGAGGGTCTTCCTGCAGCTGTGCTGCCAGATGGCCTTGTTTTTCCAGCGGATAATGTATTTCAAAGGTGCCCTCATGTCCCACGGAGGTGATGCTGCTCTTGTCATTTTCAGTAGATGCTCACAGTAGCTAAAGACCCGGCCTTTCACCTGCTGGAGTCCATCACAGCTGTCTTCAGGAGAAGCTGGCAGCTACATTCAATTACAGAAGGAAGAGGAGAGGTAGAAGAATGAAAAAAAATTCTGTTAGCATCCAAGAGCTGCAATAAGCTGCAATTTTTGGTAAACAGAGGACACAGAGAACAGAGGAAGTTTTGGAGTCTGCAGGCATTCTAGATTAAATGAGCTTAGTGTGCATTTGTTCTCAATAAACCATGAAATACCTTGGCAGAAATTTATCCTACAGTAGACTGTAAAGGATTCTGTGGCAGATTATAAAATGAGTAGTTGGAGAATACCTTGACTGGCAGAGAAGAAGAGGTTGCTGCTGTAGTGAGAAGCCCTGGGGCACTGCTACCCACAAAACAGCAATTCCACCCACACCACACAGACACAGTTGCAAGGGAAGGGAAGGAAAAGGAGGATTTCTCACAAGGTTGTAATTGGGACCCTGGGGAAGCAAAGATGAAGATGACTCTGGAAGTCTTTAGCCTGGAAGAAGGCTTTTCAGGTTTGATTTGGTTCTGGTTGGGAAAACCTGTTTGCATCAGCGAATGACCAAAGACTATGAGAACAATCACAGCGTTCCCAGTTGGTCTGGGAGACACAAAGTTTGATTCTACAACCTGGCTTCTGATTCCCCACATCAAGACCGCCCAGTGAAAGGTAGAGAATTTATCTTTATAACGACATCTGTGGCTGAGCTAGGAGCTGAGATAGCAGGTGGTGAGTTAACATCTGCACTGACCTGGAAAAGTCACCAAGTCAGGACAGTGTAAGGTGTATTTCTGCATCCTCCATCCACTGTGCAAAGTTCTTCTGATGAAGAGGAACGAAAAGGTTAGGTCTCTGTTTTTTTAACCTCTTCTGACATTTATTTGCCTGATGTAACCCACTATTGCCACTAAATTAAAGGTATCCGGGTTATTTACAGGGATATCATGCAGGGATTGAAAAGGGCTAATATTATGCCATTGAAACGATTCGTAGCTCGTGACTGAAGGTAAGCTCCATGCTGACCTGCACAAGTATTCCTGCCCAGAAACAAAAACAAGTCTAAAAGACAGAAATGGGAAGACAGCTGACAGGATGAAATGAAGAAAGAGAGAATGTCAGCTGCCTCTCCAGGGACCAGGCATCTTTGAAATAAGCCCTGCTAGACAAAATAGAAGTCCTGTTGCTGGGCTCCAGCAAAACATTAGCAAAGGCTGGATGCTGTATGCCTCAAGGCTGGGGTATATCAGTGTAAGGAAGATAAAAATGATAAGTGGAGGTGGAATGTGAATGCTCCAGCTCAGCATTAATATTCGTGTTCCACCAGTCTCTGCTCCTCCGCACACTCAAGAGAAAGGGAAAAAGTTTGCCATGGCCCCAAGACTGGCACCCATCAGTGCTGAGGGTGTTTCTCTCCCACAAATCCTCTGCAAAAGATCGGGATCAAGAAACTATGTCCAGTCCATCAGGAAAATGGACAGAGGGATCCCATATGGGTCTTCTCCTCACACTCAGGTTTAAATAGGGTTTCCCATTGGCAGGCTGCACTGCCAGTTGATGTAGATGGACTTCACATGAGCTGAGGAGCTTCTTAAAATGTTCCAAAATAAGAGAAAAGCTTTTCCTTTATCATTAGAATCATTAGAATCATTAGGGACTGGAAGGGACCTCGAATGATCATCTCGTCCAATCCCCCTGCCACAGCAGTACCACCTAGACCAAGTCGCACAAGAACATATCCAGGCGGGTTTTAAACATCTCCAGAGAAGAAGACTCCACAACCCTCCTGGGCAGCCTGTTCCAGTGCTCCGTCACCCTCACTGTGACAAAGCTCCTTCTCATGTTCATATGGAACCTCCAATGTTCCAGCTTACACACATTGCCCCTTGCCCTGTCACTGGATTACTCCTGACACCCACCCTTCACATATTTGTAGACATTAATGAGGCCACCCCTCAGGCTCCTCCAAGCTCAAGAGACCCAGCTCCCTCAGCCTTTCCCCTTAAGGGAGGTGTTCTACTTCCTTCATCATCCTTGCTGCTCTACGCTGGACTCCCTGCAGCAGCTCCGTGTCCTTCTTGAACTGAGGGGCTCAGAACTGGACACAATACTCCAGGTGTGGTCTCACTAGGGCAGAGTAAAGGGGGAGAAGAACCTCTCTCCATCTGCTGACCACCCCCTTTCTGATCCACCCCAGGATTTATCAACCTGGTATGACTGAAATCTTAAAGCTACAAGGGTTTTGGACTGCGGGAGAATCCTAACCCACCTCTGGCCATGATTATTTCAACACAGCTGTTCATCTTTGCCCTACAAAATGATTGTTGCCAAGATTGTTGTACCCAGGGAACAACCTGGTTTAGGATGCTTCACACTGCCGGCTGCACCGGCCCATATTGTGTCTACTACGTATGACAGATTAACGACAGACTCGTAGTTATTTCTGTGTGCACAGGAACGAACGTTCATCCCATTAGCTGGTAAGTCCCATTTCAACCTCTGTACCTGGTTATACGACTGGCTCCCTCGGTGCACAGGTTGCACTGATATAACAGGCAGGGAGAGTCACTCCATCGTGGTGCAGCAGGAGTGGCTGTAATTAAAGGCAACCAAAAGCACTGCCTGGTTTGTCTGACTGACTGACAGGGGGAATCACCGCCTCATGCTTTGTTTGGCTGCTCCAGCCCGGTTTGCAGAGTGACACAAGGCTGGCATTTAATGGGTCAATAAGCTCCTTTCTAAGAAGCACCCCCCTCTTCCCCCTGAGCCACCAGACTTTGTCATATTTGACACTTTGGGAGAGCTTTTCTGCTGGTGGGTTTTCCGTGTTGCTATTTTTGTGAGATTCCAGAACTGCAGCACAACCTTTGCCTGCTCAGCTTCTCTCTGACTTTAAAAATCCTCCCTGCACCACTAACCATCTAAGTGTTTGGTACTAAATTATCCATCAGAGCTCCTTCATTGCAGAGGGAGTTGATTGCACAGTCTTTACAAGGACAAGCATAGCAAATGTCATCGGCGAGGGTAGCAGGGAGGGCCAAGACAAAGCTAACAAAGAGAGCGGCGCTTGTGCTGCGACTGGAGTTGGTACCTTCACCTGCAGACACCAGGGACTGTTGAAAACAGATCCGGTTTCTGTAATCGATCAAAACGTAAATAGCAGTGTTTGAATCCATGCTGATGACCTTGTGCAGGGAGTAAGATACTGGATACTGCAAATTTCCCTGCAGCAGCCTGAAAATTCCCAGTTGCCAGCCTACAGCCCTTGCTGCCTGCTTCTTCAGCTGCCTCCAGAAACCCACCCTGCTTTCCTTTCCAGCGCCAGGCTGTGCAAAGTTTGCACACCCCAGCATTTCCAGAGGCTTGATGAGCAGCCTGGGCTCCAGCAGGAGGGAAACCAGCTCCTTGCAATTTTTGCAGTGGTTGAGTAAGTGGGGCACCTTCCTAATCCACTGCCAAAACCCCAGCCCTTGAGCACCCCATTCCAGCTGCTTTACTGCTAATCCAGGCACTGGCGTCCTCATTCCACCAAGTCCGTCAGCATCACTGATGCATTGCAGCAGCTCTCCCTCCAGACCATGCTGAGATCTGACTGTTGCTTGTAGCTCAGAGACAGGGTTGGCACGCAGAGGCAGGAACAATTTGCCGATAGCATGTCTTCGAGAAGGGAAGAGGTGGGATTTGCCTCCTTTGGCCCCTGTGCCAGCATATTGCAGGCCATGTTCTCTGCTCCATGCAATAAGCTGGCCCAGGAAAGCAGAGCCATCAGCCATCTGGCAGCTCCTACGTGCAAATAGTGCTGCTAAAGAAATGAGGATTTTGCTTTTTTTTTAATTGCAGCAGTGCCAATCAAGCGTGTGCTCCTTGGGCTAATGGTTTACGAAGTTGGCCAGGATTAGCGGAGCTTCGTATCAATTCGGGGGGGGAAAAGGAGCAATGGGAGCACATTGTCCGATGGTTTGACAAGAGCTGGAACAAAAAATTAACACATCCTTTAGTGTTCCTCAGCACCTTCTAGGACAGTGTCAGAAATCATGCACAGCCACAGACCTACACCGGTTCAGTAGGGATATACCAGGGATAATTGGCTTAGTTATCCACAGTCACCTTTTTATTATATTAAGCTTCTACTAATCAATGCCTGGATAGCTGTATCTCAGAAATGCTGAGGCTCTGCTATTTCAGTGCCATACACACAGCCAATGGCACTCCTTCTCCCTTTAGCAGACAGCAAACCTAGCTCACCCATACATAGCTCACGTGCTTTCTAGGAGCACCTTGCTCCACTAGCTCAAGCAGTCTTCAAGAGCACGTCTCACATGCAAAAAGCAGTGGAAACCACTGGAAATTAGTCGTAGTTCTAAATTCCCAAGAACTTGCTTGAGAAGCACAAAGCCAAACCATCCTGGCAAAGAATCAAGCACTACAGGCCAGCTCCTGAGGCTGTGACTTACATAAGAAGAGTTCAGGGGTCCTGTGTGGGTGTTACAGAAGGAGATTAGACACACTCAGACATCTGCACTCTCAAATGTGACCTAAACTAGAATCAGAGAACAGTTTGGGTTAGAAAGGACCTTTGAGGTCATCTAGTTCCAACCCCACTGCCATGAGCAGGGACACTGGCCACAAGAGCAGGTCGTTCAAAGTTGCATCCAGCCTGATCTTGGACACAAGCCACTCTTCCTTCCAACTGCCCAAGCAATGCCAGGGGGAGTACTGGGTACAGAAGAACATAGGATGAGGGGAGCGAGCAGCCACACTGAAGTTAAATCTGGTGCACAGAAACTGTGGGAAGCTGCCATCTCGTTCATGTATCTAACCACAAGTCCCACATCCAGCCCTAGCGAAGTTTTTCAGGAGGAAAAACTGTCCAAAATGATTGTGCATTGCTGAAATTACATCTGCAGCTTATAAAGTAAATTGCCATGGTAAACAGCTATCAGTGAGGCTGAATCATCTCCCCATCCTCTGCACATTTTCACTTTGACATTTGTTGTCCTTCTTCTTTTGTTTAATGAGAGTGACATACATTTGAAACTTGTGTCAGTGCATCCTAGCAGCTGAAAAGCTATTTTAAAGGAAAAAATACATTTTCCAGTGCACTTAGAGCTGCTCAGTGGAAAGAGAACACCCAGAATGATTCATTTGCACCAAACTCCATGTAAGAAATCTGAAGATCCAAAGTGATTAATACCTCATTTTCTCTCTGCTTTTCTTTGGCATAAGCTCCACTAAACATGAATACACTAGAATTTACTTGAGTAAACTAAGCTTTGCTACTTCAGCTTTGCATACTTTGCATATGAGATATGCACTGAGACATTAGTTTATATATATATTTTTATATATATATATAAATATCTTGAGATACAGATCTTAGTTCTCAGAGATACTATTTTGGAGAAAACTGAAGTTTAATGACACCCGTAAAAAAGATGCATTTTGTGAAGACAGGAGTGTGATGACTGGTCTCTGTGTTACTAACACTTCCTTCATTAGCTCTTTTTCCAGCCCACTATATCAGGAAAAAAGGTTATTTCTGATTAATCTTCATGTGGTTGAAGTGTCACCAAGAGCTTAACAAAGCAAATATGAAATGCAAAGGGCTTCAGCCACACTGAGGAAGGCAAACTTAGTCACTTGACTTTTTATCCTCTCTGTGACTGTCCCAGTGATATACAGACGACTGCGCTTTCTTTTCGAAATGGGAGCAAGTCGTTGCAGCCTCAGGGCCAAAGTTCCTACTAATGCAAACTAGCAACTCTTCGCTGACTTGAAGGACTTGTGCCAGAATACGACAAGACCAAATCAGATGTAAAGCCAGCTTGATGGCTTCCATTCAAATGATGAATTTGATAAAGCCTGAAAGGGAAAAGAATCAAATATGGCCAAAACCTTTTTTTAGAACAGTTTGAATAGAATGTAGTAACATCTGGAAAATCCAAACAGTTTATATAGCCTTCCACAAACAGACAATAAAAGCAAAACAATGAAACCTACTTGTTTATCAGCACCAGGAGCTGAACCTGGAAGTCCTGCTTGGAAAGCACAGAGCATCCTGCACTTGTGTAACTGAGACCTTAGACATGGAGAGCAGGGAGGTTTGAAGGAACAGCTTGTTTTGCAGTGAGATGCTGTGCCATGACGCATAGAGCTGTAGGCTCAGTTATTTATGAATCCATGCGAGATTGGTGGGTATCCTTGTCAGAAGCTGCAGAGTATGTTGGAAACATGAAAAAGGAGCTGTGCTAGTGAAAAGCAAGTGAGCTGCGCTTGTTACCCATCGACAGCAGGACCTCACCTGTGACATCCACTAGTATGCAGCTGCACGAGGTGATGATCAGAAATGTCACAGCGTATTGCGTGGATGCTGAATTAGGGGATTAATGCCAGCTACTGAACGACCTGTTCTGGTGTGTAATGCAAACAATGCATGGGCTGAACTCATCGCCATGGAGCCCAGTTATGCCAAGGGTTTGCAGGACTCTGAGCCAGAGTGAGCACAGAGGCAGGCAGACATCCTCATGGGAGAGAAATATGTTTCAGTGACAACTATCTGCCAACAAGCAAGACAGCTGGACAGCCAGTTATATGAACTCAAGGGAAACAAAGACTAACACAGATGCTGGGGGGAGGGAGGGATGGGTAAGGCATGGTTTGAATCAGCCATTGCTACTGTTAAAGTGAAATTTTAAACAGCAGGTGGACACAAATATTAATAAACAGAGTGCCTCAGTAACTGCTCAGATTTAGCTGGTACCTTCCTGTACAAGAAACACGAGACGAGCCCAGCCAGTTATTGCTCAAATGAAACCCTGCAGGTATAATTGGAGTTATTCCTTAGTTCCAGACAACCTGCATACTGTTGTCTGAAATGCCAGAGGGACCTCAAACTCTCCTGACACATCCTCATCTAGCCTGAAGCTCCCATGGCTGCCACATCTCGTGCTCCCAGTGACAACTGACGCTGTTCCTGTCCTTGCACAGGAACACCCGCTGCCTAACAAGGTACAGGATTTGCCAACAGCGGTACTTGAAGCAACACATTTTCCATGAGCAATTATATTGCTTATGCTCAGACTGGCCTTTTTATTTACAGAGGAAGAAGAAAGAGTGTTTGCTCCCCACCTCAGGGAAACACTGGATAGGAAAGTCTAATGATTCCCTTAACAGAGGTGATAAGCTCTTTGCAGAGATGCTTATTCTTTTGGTGCCTGAGGCATCACACTGAACAGTGTGGTGTGTCTGTACTGGCAATGTATTTATCCTAAGGCTTGTAGCTATTTTTCATAACTCACAGGTATAGCATTTGTCCTCATGACCTCCTGACATTTCAAGTCAACACAAAATCAATAAAGCACAGGGAGTCAGTAGTCAGCCTCAAAACTTAACCCAGATGCAAGCATCATTGTAATAGTGACAGAGGAGGGCTGCTATTGGAAGTGTCATTTGTCCCCAGTCTGGTCCATCACTCTGGTCTTTGGGGTTTTTCAGACCAATTCCTTTCCATCCCGTCACTTAAGCAGCAAAGGGGAACCTTTTCTAAGCTGAGAAAGGGCAGCGGTAGCAGCTGACGTGATTTGTGTTTAATAAAGGCCCTTTAGCGCCAGGAAAGAGGGCCCCTGCCAAATCTCAGGCGTCGCCCGAGCTGCTGCCATTGTCCTTGGGGCAGGAGCACTTTTTAGGTTCCCTCTCCATCTCTGTAAACAAAAGGACAGCTGTACGCTTGGCTGGCTCCGGACGGGCTCTTTGTGTGCGATTAGTACCCCGCGCACATCATTCAGCGCTCTTGAATAAAGACGACCTCTCGCAGGATGGGATGAGGGAAAAAAAGCCTCTTTATTCAGCAGGGCTTGAATTAGCATAGGGACAAGAAAACCGTGCCTTGGAAGTCACGGGAAGAGCCAGATAAATAAATAAGCAAACTACGGGTGCCCCGCAAGCGTTTGGTGCTGTAAAATCCAAGGGCAGTTGTCCCCACTTGTAGTTGCTAACATATGTGCCACCCCTGGGTCTCCTGTCTGAGTTCTGTGCAGCCCCCATATGCCACTGGAAAAGCATTTTGTCACGGAGGTTATGGCCCAAGAGAAGAAATGAAGCACACAACATGGCCAATAGAACTGATTTTCACCACCTGATCCTTCCACTTTGCTTGGCCAGGTAGGACGATGCTTCGGTCAGTGGCTCTTAGGGTGGCGATAATCTTTGCCTGCGTTTTCCCGGTCCTGTTGGCAGGTGGGAGGGTCAGGCAGCGAGCTATGCAAACACACAATGACATACCAAATTTTTTCACATGCTGGGTTTCCCAGTTGATGAAAGGCAATTCAGCAGCTTATCACCATGTATGTGGCAGCAATTAGGAGCCTTGGGAGCAGCGGCAAATGAAGTTCTCCTCTCTCAGCCCCCTCCACCTCCCATCCCTCCCCCATGCCCATAAGAACAGGCTGTCTGTCACCACCCACCACACCAGCACAATTGCAACCCTTATACTTAGCGCTGAGCTCCACCGAATTCACTCTGACCCAGCAGCCAAGGCCACGGCAATAAGCACCAGGGTGTCCTCTAGACCCAGCCTTCAGAACAGATTAGTTTTCATCTGGAGTCCTGCTGTGTCAACTGCAAGGGCCCTTAGAAACGTGAATTTCTCTCCTGGAAGGCTTAGCAACAGAAGAGTTAGCTTGGCCTCAAAATTGGCTAAGTGAAGCAGGGATGAAACAGGTTTTAAAATGAAATTCTAAAACTGATTTTAACGCAGCGTTGCCTCCTTTGGTTTTATCAGGACTCACAGTCGTTGCCGTTTCTCTGTAGGTCTCACCTCCTGAAAATGATTCTGTCCCTCTGTTTTCCTTTTTTTTGCTGAAAAAACCCTGAAAATGTGGCCCTGGCAGAGGTCAGAGGGTCCACAGGGAGAAGGCAAGAGAAAGAAAAAAAAGGCATTGTTTTAGGACTTGTGATTTTCAAACCAGCCTCCTTACCTCTAACCCTCTGCAGCCAGCATCACAGTGACCAGCCAGAGTCCTCACCATCACTCTTGTGTTCTGTAAAACTTTCAAGAGTCTCCAAAGAAGCTGCCTCAGAAAAATGCATAAAAACACAAACCAAGGCTAATTTCTGAGCCCTCATCAGCATCCTCCAGAGACCTGCATTGCTTTGGTGTGGAGATTAACACAGGCATAGGCAGCAACATGGTTTACACTGATGGGTGTTATCCCCCCCCCAGCCTTAAAAGCAGGAAAGGCCAAGTGTCTTGCCTCAATCATGTGGAAAACTGGGGAGCAGGACATTACTGCTTCATGTAAACCACACACCCACACAGAAGGACGTGACACACCGAAGACTTCTGACAGTGGGTAGCTAAGGAGCTTTGCTGGAGTAAAGAAGTTTCCTGTTGCACATTAGTCTTTGGACCTCAAGTAACAGAAAATGAGCCATTTGCAAGTTATTTCCATGAACATCACTCACGTGTTTCTATTTCCCCCTACTCTTACCTTCTTCCAGCTCCCTGTGCTGCACTTTATGCATGTCTTGCTTGTTTCTGTTCCTCTCTGGTGGAAAAAAAACGACATTCTGAATTTAACAGAGGGTACTAAACTCAAAGCTGACAAGAGGTGTCTCTGACATGTGTCAATACAGAAATGGGTCTGCGCCATTAACAGTCCTGCTGGAGTTGCAGCAAATCAATGAATGGGTCCATAAATAAATAAAAAACTGTGAATGGGGCTGTAAGAAAGCTCAAGTGCCTCAAAGGAGAAGCAGTTAATTTTGAATGAAGGGACTCCTGACGAGTAGGTAGTGAGAAAAAGAGTACCAAAAGTGCTTCTTATTTAAGAATCTTAATACAAGGGAACTCCTGCCATCCTTAGTGATGCTCTGCCTCTCCACTTCATTATGGAAATGCTTCCTCAGGCCCCATCTGCCTAGGGCTTTATCAGCTGCAGATGAAGATGACCCCAAGGGAATTCATTATCACACATCACCTATGGCAAAGCAAGCCTTGCTGCAAATCAGGCAGCACAGCCTGCTGAAAGCTGCCTGAAGAGGCTCTGACAAATGCGTGGCAGATAGGACTGCACCATTAAGACGACTCTCATGTGACAGCTCCTGGTTTCCTCCTATGCAGCTGGTTGTCTTGGCAGCAGGCAGGGGGTTTGGGAGGGTTATATGACTCATGTAGGGCTTTTTTCTGGGAACATGCTGCAACAGGACAGAAATAATAGTGTAAGCTTGGATCAGGTCCTG
>JAOXOE010000441.1:36859687-36869898 GCA_028565055.1 Phoeniculus purpureus
GCATGAGAGCTGTAAGTAAAGGAGATGCCCCTACCAGAGAAATCAGGCAAAATCCATTTCTGTAAGTGTTCACAGATCAACTGCCCAGGACATCTGGGAGTACTAAGCCAGGCTTCATGAGTCAATGTTACTAGAAACAAATGGAGCATAAAATGTGAACTAGTTCATTAAAGGCCAACAAGAAGTCACAGACAGACCTCCTGCCTGTTCTCCAGTATTATGAAAAAAACACAAAGAAAGAGTGGACTCAGGCTTTGCCAGCTTGAAAGAAGTCAATAAAATATGTAGGGACACACTTGGCATTAAAAGCAAATCCCCACATGAGGTGGAGAGGTGAGACCCTCAATCTACAACTAAAGCCAGGACCCATCTGACCATCAGGTTTCAAATACGTGACACCTTTTACATACATGAATTTGACAAGATTACTAATTTTCTGGCTTATATGTGTGATAAATCAGGATAATGAGAGGTGAGTAGGAGCTGCATGTCAGGCTTTGACTTTAAGGTGGAGAATTAGAACAGCACCAGGATTGTCTGGCAAATCCTATGCCAGGCACAGTTGAGTTGGGTCAAGCAAGCAGTTGAAGTTAGTTTCTCGCCAAAAGGCTCAGTCACATAAAAACTGTCTGTAACGTTCCACACCCATATGACTCAGGCTCCCAGCATCTTCAGCTTTATTCCATAATAAAAAGAAACACGCAACTGAGCCTCTACAACAGAGAGGTCCTTCCAGCTGTGGCCACCAGTATTTATGAGGGTCTATCATCCTGCAGGTTATAGTGTCAATCCAGTAGCCAACTGATAATCTTTACACCACTCTTTGGTTCTCCATCAGGGTGGCTGGACCTACAAAAAGCAGATGCTCAATGTTTCTGGGAGACTTTTCCCTGCTAAGTCACATGGTTCCTCTGCTGCTGTTTTGAGAGGGTGAGTGCCTAGTGGAGGAGACACAACATGACCCTGCAAGTTGCCAGGAGCATTCCCAGCAGAGAATGAGCTCAGCACCTTCTCCAGCAGGAAGTCAGGTGAACATCACCTTGGGAGAGGTTTGGGAAAGCAATTCCCTTCACTTCAAGGCACGCCTAGTCCAGGCTCTGAAGCACCGTGTCCTGCGAGACAGTTGCTCGTGGAAGGGAGTTTGTTGCCTCCTCTCCAATGTACAAACAGTTAGCAATACGCAGTGGATAGTTTTTCACACATCCACGGAGCTGGCTCTCTGGTCTTCAGGGGGTTTTCCATCTTCACTAAACCCTGGCAATGATGAGGGATGTGGTCCTGCAGGCACGTGTGGGAGCAGCGAGTGTGGGAAGGCGTGTAGTGGCATGCGAGTGAGCAGGGCATGCAGAGGAGACTTCATGGCACGAGCGAGACGGGCAGCCCAGAAATCAGGGATTTCAAGGGTTGCTTTCTGCAATCTATAAACCTTGAGGTTTATAACCTATTGTAAAGGGAAAACTGTGGCACTTTGCCTGGCTTCTGACAGCTTCGTGCAGACTTGCTCCAGCTCCTTGAATGTCTAACCTGCTCGTTGCTTAAAATCCTTTGTTTCAGAGTGGAGCTGTGTGCTCAGTCTGGTCTGTAGCATGACGAGCAACCACAGACATTTGTATTTTGTAGTGAGATGGCATTTGAACATCGCCAGTCACACACCTCCTGCATTGTCTTTAAGTGTTGTGGCATGTCCAGTGTAAACTCATTCACACGACAAACCATACCTTCTGGAGTATGAATGGTCCTCAAAGACCTCAGCAAGAGAGAGTTGCTTCAAGCCTCAACACAGGCTTTAAAGCAGTAAATCCCAGTGTTTGCTGCAGTATGGCAAATTGATGCAGTGTTTACAAACATTTGCAGGCATAGCAGGGTAAAACAAATGCCAGCAGTCCTCCACCACAACACACGATTTATTTTCTATTTCACACACAAATATTTTGCTGTTCTGTTTTTGAGATCTGCTGAGTGAGCGCACTGGAGCAGCCTCTCCAGCCGGCTTGTCCTGGGAGCTCTGGTGGAGCACAATACCTCCAGCTCTGTGCCAGGCCAGAGATAAACCAAGGGATCAAACTGGGACCCAGCCTGGCTCCCAGAGCGGCAAAAAATTGATTTTGCACAGGCTGTTACCTTTGTGCATGGGAGGAAGGTTATAGTTGTACTAGATAAAACCAAAATGGGGCCATTTTTGGCTAAGAAATAAGTTAGTTTGTAGTCAATCCCTTAGCTGTGATACACAGAACTAGTGACAGATGGAAATGTCATGAGGAACTTGTGTCTGCTCTGACAATCCCCCCAAATGGTCCTGTCTCATCCTTCTCCCACCTCTGCTGCTGCCTCAAGTGTTGCTGGAAGCATTGTTTGGGCTGTGAGCAGGATGCCTGAACCCTCAGGATCAACACCAGCAAGGGAACATTTCATTTCCCCTCCTGCCCTCCCAGCACTAAAGCAGCTTATAGAGGACTCCTGGGGGGAACAGCTCATGCAGACCATCAAGTCACCAGCTGAAAAAAGTGCAGATAAGCGCAAACATGGTTTCCTTCCTGTTCACAGCACTAGCAAGGGTATTTTTTTCTTGCTGCAAGCAGGCAGGACAGGGATATAAATACCCTGGCAGCTCCGGGGAATCTGCTGCATCACCTCCTCTGCTGCCGGCCTCCCAGGCACCAAGGAGGGTGGCATCCTCTTTGTATGAGGATGTGGCTGTGGAGAAAGAAGGTCAGTTTTAGGGAGGACTGACATCCTTACCCCAGAAAAGCAGCAGGGAAACAGGGCAGTGGGATACCAGCGCTAACCAGGAGAAGCGTGGCAGGGCTGGTGCCGGTGAATGCAGACTCAGCAGCGAGACCCCAGACATGGGGAGGGCTCAGCTTCCTCAGCCTGGGGGCAGCACTCGGTTTCTTTGTTTTCACGAAAGCAATAAGAAATTGCCCTGTATTTTCCCTGTAAAGCATGTTTCCCCTCATTGCCACTCCTGTATTCCTGATCCATGTGTTTGGGCCGAGGGCACGATCGCAGTCTGAGTCGTAACTACTCACACTTAGTGACCAGGACAGGCTCAGCTGGAGAGGGGATGAAACCCTGCAGACCTCTGCTGCCCACCCCTCGCCTTGGTTCAGCCCTCCCTTCCCCAGGCAGACTCAGGCAGCTGATCCCTCCATCTGGGGACTGCTGGGAGGATTAGTTGGCATGCGTGGTTACCTGAGATAGCCCAGGGACGGGTTCAGTGACTCAGGAGCATTCTCTGATGCCCGCACAGACATTGCAGACCCACGTGCTGAGGGCGACGTTTGCCGAGGGCCACTGGCTAGGGCAGCGAGCGGGGAGCAGCTAGGGAATGCTGCCCGCGGGCACCATGACTGGTGATGGGGAGGGGGTCAGAGTCTGGCTGTTGGCGGGCATGACAGTTCATGTAAAGCTTTAACTTATTTCCCCTTTTGGAAGGTGCATGGCTGGGGTTTGCACCCTGGAGACCCTCTGCACCTGCAGGAGTTCAGCAACCTGGATGAGGCAACAAGAGTGTACTCTCGGCAAGTTTGCCGATCATTCAAAGCTGGGAGGGCTTTGTGCTGCCATCCAGTGTGACCAGGACAGGCTGGAGAGTTGGGCAAAGAGGAGCCTAATGAGGTTTGTCAGGAGCAAGTGTATCGTGCACCTGGGAAGGAACACCCCCATGCATCAGCATAGGTTTGGGGTTGACCTGTTGGATAGTAGCCTTGAAGAGAAAGATCTTGGAGTCTTGGTAGACAGTAAGCTCATCATGAGCTAACAGTGTGCCCTTATTGCCAAGAAGGCAAATGGTTTTTCTGGGGCACATTAAGAAGTGTGTGGCCAGCAGGTCTAGAGAGGTCATCCTCCTCTACTCTGCCCTGGTGAGGCCACAGCTTGAGTTCTTTGTCCAGTTCTGGACTTCCTGTTCAATAGAGACAAGGAGCTACTGGAGGGAAACAAGGATGATTTGGGATCTGGAGTATCTCTTTCACAAAGAAAGGTTGAGAGAGTTGAGACTCTTTAGCCTTGAGAAGAGACAAATGAGAGGAGGCCTGATCCACACCTATAAATATCTGAAGGGTGGCTGTAGGGGAGGATTAGAGCCAGCTTATTTTCAGCTGTGCCCAGGGTCAGGATGGGGAGCAATAGGCACAAGCTGGAACACAAGAAGTTTCATTTAGAAATACGGAAAAACTTCTTTACAAGGCAAGTAACAAAGACCTGGAACAGGCTGCCCAGAGAGGTTATGGAATCTCCTTCTCTGGAGATACTAAACTTCAACCTGTGCGATGTGCTCTACATAGTCCTGCTTTGGCAGTGGAGCTGGATTTGATGATCTCTTGAGGTCCCTTCCAACTCTGATGACTGTGTGATTCTGTGATTCTAGATACAGCACCCCATGATGCTGGAGCCAAATGCATCAGGTATTTGAGCTGGTGTCTCCACCCTGGGTACCTTCCTAAGGCTGCCCTCACCCAGCCACCCTCTCTATGCCCTGTGGGCAATGAGACTGGAGTCCCTCCAATGGTAGGCAGGAGGAAAGGAGACATGACAGAGATAGTGGTAAGAGAAATGGGGGGCATGGGGGCTTTGACAGCCCTGTACCCCGACACTAACCCTGGACAGGGATAGCTTGCCATAAAGGTCAGATAATATTTGTCAGACACAGGTGATTTTTATTTCTTCTGCCTGAGCTGTGTCTAACTGCCTGCCCATATGCTGGCTCACTTGCAGCTTCAGGCACCCGGAGTGTGCTGTGCCTACAGTCAGATGGTGAATGCCTTCACCTCTGCAGGGAGCTGGCTCTGAGCTGCATCCTCAGGTGTTGGCTTTGCCTTCCCATCTCTCATGTCACCACAAGCCAGTCCTGACTATGGCATCGTGCCCTACCAAGTGTCGCCCAGGGAACCTACTACAGCTTCTAGACCTGGCAGCATTCAGATATTGGCCTCCTAGGGGTGCTTAAAATGAACAGAGCACTCTGCCCCATTATAAAGGGTACTGCTGCCCCAACTACCAGTCCTGCTCTTATGCTTAACTGGGAGTTTGCCTTGCTTCTGTGATATCTTCCTTTATATTTCCATGCTGTGCTCACAACCTCCCAGCAAATATGCAAATAAATATCTGTAAAAAAGCATCCCCTGTGCAAGCATCAGTTCCCTGGTGTCTTATACCCCTGAATGATGCTGAAATTGCTGACCCCAGGACTGCTTTGTGGTTACTATCCAGCTGTGACTGCAAGGGGGCTGGGAGAGATGCCATGTTAAAAGCCTTCCCTGCTTGCTTCTTCGGGAAGAAAAGAAAGAGAACAACCAGCCCTGATTAAAAGCTGCTTCTTTTTTTTTTTCCTAAAGCGGTCTCCACATGCAAAGATTTGGTTCAAGGAGCATTAAAATCATTGCTGTCAGTTCAGAAAGAAGGGGCTGAGGAAAATCTGGGCCACTGGCATTGTGCAAGGGTTGCTATGGCAATCCCCACAGAAAGGCAGCTTAATAGGCTTTCTTCCCAGGAACCGCAGGGCCGCAGCTCGCAGGCTGCACAGAGGCGCGTGCAGAAGTATTTTTATGAATAGCATCTCTGTGGAAAATTCTGTTGACTGGTGACGTCCTCCCTTGGAAGTAGGGTGGCAAGGAAGGTGTTTGAAGATCACTTAGCAGAGGCTGGGGGTGTCAGGAGGGTACAGGTGATGCCGCAGAGGCACCGTGGGCAGCAGCAGCAGCAGCAGCGACCAAAGGGAATGGCGAGTTTCACTCGCAGATGTGAGTGACTTAAAAACACGTCCTGTGATATTCCATCTTCACACACAGAGAGATGCTTTAATAAATAGGGCCAATGAGCCTCTTGCTCTGAATCCTGTGATTCCACGCGATGTTGTTCCTGAATGCAGCAAACCCCAGAATTCTGCTGTCTCGCAGCTCTTCCCTGCAGTACCCACCATATTAAAAAAGAATGACACTAAATAAAATATTCATGAACTCTCATTGACCACGAGCTGCCTTTTGCAGTGAAAGCTTCACAGAATACCAGTGACTCAGGGCTTACCTGAAATATTAAGGATTAGGGAGACATATTTTACCTTAATGGAAAGACAGACAGACCAGGGATTAAAGCATGAGACTGCAAGAGAGGATATCCTGGGCTCTGGCAGACCTTCATTTCATGAAGTCACATAAATCCTTCTGTGTCTTCTGCACCCCCTGTAAGCCGGTAATGTTACAAGCATTTATTTACTCTGCTGTGTAGGACCAGATCTAATTATTTTGCTGGGCTTGACTTCATGTTACCAATATAAACTACAATTTCACATAGGGAACGCCAGTCGAATATGTGCATCTTATTTGGAAAAACACAAGCTCCTCAGCAGCCTGACATACGACAAGGACGAATTTGGTTTTAATTCAGTGTTTTGTGCTTTGGAGCAAATTGATCTGAGCATCTCTCTCCTAAAGCCAGGAAATTCCACGTTGTCACAGTGCTAACCCACAAGTCTTAAAAGGTCATGAATTAAGTTTAACCTGCTGTACTTTTTGCTGTATCTCTGTTTTCCATTTCATCTGCAATTATAGTGTTTCGGGGATAATTAGTGTACTACTGAATAAAACCTGCACTTATTACTAAAGATGGTTGAGTGTTTGAGAGAAAAAAAGAATGAAACCAGAAATACATTCTATTTAAAAATCAGAATAAACCACTAAAAAAAATTACTTGGGATGAGTCAGGATAGAAAAACAATAGATAAGGGTCTGGATGCTTCACTTCCTGCTGAGTTTGCGGCTGCCTGGAAGAATTATGCCATTTCCCCATGTTATGTAAAGAGATTACTGCCCTCACAACATTAAGAGCAAAGTCTGAGCTCCTAATTTTTAGACTCAAAGTCAGGTTAACGATATGAAGTTGAAGTCAGAAAAGTGTGAAGACCTTGACACCTGTGACACTTTTTATAGGCTCATCTCAGTTATAGGGAAGTTTTAAAGACTAATTACAAAAAAAGGGGGAAAATGTTGTGCATGCCTTTTTTTTCTTTCCACTGAGACAAGTCAGATGTCTGACATCCCAGACAAGCGACGGCGGTCCTTCCTCTGTCACTGGTGGACTGTGGTGCCAAGAATGTAATGACACATTAGTTTGTAATGGTTGGGAAAACTGATGCATGGAGGAGCAAAGCGAGCCCTCCAAGGTCACACAGCAAATCACAAGCAACCTGTGAACATTTCTTGAACTTGAAAAACAAACTTCTTTCTTAACTCAATTATATAAGTTCACTAGATTATATCATACTAAAAATTCAGACGTTAGTCTGTTCTTTAACATATGAGACAATGTAAAGCTGGCACGGGGGCAGAGCTACGGCCAGTTCCTTGTAACCAGGCGTGCAGTGGGAAAATTCTAGTGGCTGATTAATTTTGTTCTTGGTGGTGAATGACTACAGGCCAGTGCCCTCGGTTTGTCTTTCAAGCCCTTTTGGTTTGTTAATACACAAAAGGCACTGGTTGCTTGGTTTTCGGGAGCCAGGCAGCATTTGTCTTTTTGACAAAGTTTTGTGCTGGAGGAGAGACCACAGACCTCAAGCAGGGCTCTACATTGAATCCAAGTTTTAAAAATGCCACTTACATGTGATTATAACTCATGTGCAAAAAATGCAGTTGTTTAACTGCTATTTTTTTATGAGCTTAAACTTCAAGTCCTTTTCTTTGCACTGTCTCCAAGTCACTCATTTACATGTCTCATTTTCTCCCCTTTGTTTCCCTGAAGCCTTGAATGTCAGAGGATTAGGTGGGTTACCCAGCTTTGCGGATGCCTGAAGACTGCACTGGGTCCTTCCCTCCTCGAGCCTCTAAGAGGTCTTGTATTTGGAGGTGAAGCACAACTGTGTTATCTGAATAACCAGGGCTCTCCTGCATTCAGAAAACCTATTCATAAAGTGGTTACCGAAGGCTTAATCCACCCAACTTTGCTCCCTGAAGATTCATCCAGAGTTTGTGCAGCACTGGCTTGTCTGAGGCGTTCACAAATTGCCACAAAACCTCCTTTGGAGCAGCAGCTAAAGCATCAGAGCAATGACAATGGATGAGCTCATGGTTTCCCTCATAACAAGCTCCGCTTTGTTCGGGCTCTGGGGATGGAGCTGTGAACGGCCCAGAATACACCAGCTATCAGGGTCAGATGACACAGGAGTAAGAACTAAAGTGTTTTCAGTATGGGCGGGCTAGAAAGGTTAAAAAATAGGTTTTACAAATATGCTGGGGAAAGGGGAGAGTTTTGTGCAAAAATTGTTCAGCTCTGCTCTCTTCTGGAGATGAGTAGTATCTGACCACATGCCACAAAGCCCAGCCTCTCCCATTGATGCCAGTTACAAATTCCTGCCTTAAAGCAGCAGAAGAGCGATTTTATAGTCTGCAGTGTTCTGCTGCGGTACTGGCCCCAAGTCCTTTAATTTCACCCTTCAGTTACCACAACTACAATTTTTCCTATATAAGCACTCGTGTAGAACCAACACACGAACAATAAACCACTGCTGGTATATCCAAGCAGAAAACACTTACTAAAGGAAAAAAATATCAAGAAACTATCTGGGAAGACATTTTAAATATCACAGTGTTTTCTAGATGGGTGTCAACGTGTCATGCTAAAAAAGAAGCTCTCCAGTGAAACGCCTCCCTAGAGAAGCTCAGGCAGAACAATAGCAGAGACTGCAAGTGCTGTCAAATGGTGAGAAAGGCTAAGAAGAGATTTATGTGAAGAACCTGGAGACCATTAATTTAGCTTCCTATTTTGAGATCAGCTTGGTGGTAGGAGATTAAGACAAAGACAGAAACAAATTTAGAACCCGATGTCAAGATATTCTAGTCCACCGCAGAGAACAAATAGTGAAATCATTCTGCTTCGGCAAAGATATTAAGTCACGTAATCAATACTTAGATAAAGGAACATTAAGAAAGCATGGAGTTGCTGTGCTTCTCTTCCTATGACTCTCACATTTTAAAACAATGCTCTAAATATAGCTCGATGATTAATTTCACAGAAATAAAGAAAGGGCGTTAACCTAGAATCAATCACAGCTCATTAAGTTTATGTCATATTACTGAATCGACGGAATTTCCTCCATCCCAGGAATATTTTGTGGCATCCCGGCTGAACAGCATGCTCAGAGTGCCACCTCATGGCTATGTTTTGCCTTATGGTGGCTGCCTTAAAAATGTAGTAGGGCCACATCCATGATCTCATCAGTGTTTTTATAAGCTATGAGAAAAACCTTCTGCTTAAGTTCCAGATGCTTGTTTGCTCGGGAAGGGCTATCCTTGGCACTCCTACCTGCTATTGGCAGTTGGATTAAGTAGGCTGGTCTACTCTGGATCTTCACTCCAGTGGATGTATTTGGGTGGGACACTGGCTCACAGATTGATTTGATATGGGTGAACACATCATCTGTGGAGGATAGTCCTGGGAGATCATCCACAGCTCCAGGTCATTTCCTGATAGGAAGGAGTCAGCTCCAAGCTTCAGAGAACCAGAAGCCCATGGGTTTCAAAAACACCTCAGAATCCACATTTTGTGGATTAAAATAAAGACACCCTTAGTTAATACTCCACTCTGCCTTCTAAAATTCCACCAGATTTGGAAATGAGGATGACTCCTTCTGGGAGTATATGCTGGATAAGCCAGGTAATGTCCATGGAGCTGCAGCCTGGATCTGATACCTCTTTACTGACACCGTTGAGAGATTTTCTTGCCTGATCTCCGCCAAGATAGTAAAAACGTGATCATGTCCCTACAAGCCTCATCCCTCCGAGTGGAAATAAGGCCATAGTCCCACCTTCCCTTGCACATGTCAGCAGGTATTGACAGAGGGAAAGGAGAGCATTTGCTCTTTCCTACTGAGGATAGCACGTGTGAACCTGCATCTGTAAGAGGATGTCCAGGTCCCATTCCAGACAGAGGCACAATTCCAGATGACTTCTCACAGAATCACAGAACATCAAGGACTGGAAGTGACCTCAAAAGATCATCTAGTCCAATCCCCCTACCAGACCAGGATCATTTAGACCAAGTCATAGAATCATAGAATCAGTAGTGATTGGAAGGGACCCCGAAAGATCATCTAGTCCAATCCCCCTGCCACAGCAGGATCGCTTCACTGGAGAAGTTAATCAGAATCAGAATCACTCTGGGTTGGAAGGGACCACCTGATCATCCAGTTCCAACCCCCCCACCATGAGCAGGGACACCCC